>CM060970.1:125694338-126894338 GCA_030765045.1 Tenodera sinensis
CCAATACTTTGTAAGTCCGGAATGTTTATCTTTAGGACTCATACTCATGTATGTGGCTTTCATGTAACTGTTTTCTTCACAGGCACCAGTTTTACAATGTGGCAGTTACATCACCCGACTTAAACCCCCATTTTGCAAGGGGGACCACACCTATCGTTGGTCAACGGGTCCATCGGACCTAGCCGGGAGGACTAAATAGGCGGTATTTAGATCCACCGACCTTCCCCTCATGTGCCTCTGAGGGACGCTGTTGTGCTGTGATAGGCCAGCACATATGTAAATGGCATTTCCTCCATTTTAGATGAAACAGTTATACCACTGTGATTCGGTCCCCAGAGCCTCATCTGTTAAAAGCAGGGTGCACCACGGGCAGGATGAGGATGGGAATTGGGTAGGAGAGGCTATAGGAGGCGCATCACTACCCCTTACTACCCCATATACAAAAAATGTAGATCTTGCTAAAATACACAATTTATGTCTCAATAAATCTTCTTGTAGGGTGAACCATTTCGGAGATATTCCTTGTTATGTGTGTGAGTTTCGGAAAACTTAGAACTTTCGTGAAATGGAACATAGTTGTTCATTTTTTATATGTTGTGTGTGGAAAGAGAACAGAATCTCAAAGCTTTAAAACATTTGACTATCGCACAAAGCCTACTGTATTCTAATATTCCTCTTGTACCTACAAGGAAATAAGCAATAAGATCTGTACAAATGTTTATCTCAACTAACATGAAGAAGATATAGGAATAAGAGTTTGTATGAATGGTTAGTACAAGAGTAGAGAAAGTCATGTGAATGGAACACATCAGATTTTTTAAAATAAGAATATGTTAATTATTATTTATTTATGCCAACAAACTTACTGTTGGTGTTTTTAAACACACAAGCCGTGTGTGGGCAAAGTTTAAGAGGTAGAACTGGAACTTAAAAATTCAATGCCACAACTGGGATTTGAACCAGTGGTTAGAGCGTCCGCCCGGCAAGCGGAAGGTCTGTGGTTCAAATCCCAGTTGTGGCATTGAATTTTTAAGTTCCAGTTCTACCTCTTAAGAATATGTTATTCGTTTTTGCATTCCTTGGCCTTGAAAAGAGAACGGAATTTCAAAGACATCGCATAACAACCACCTCTTAAGACATTTCACTATCGTTTAAAGCCTACCGTATTCCCATATTCCCCTTGCACCTCAAGAATATTCGCAGTAAGATAATTTCTGAAAATGCTTGTCGATTATAATGTAGTAGATAGAGAAATAAGCACTTGCAAGAATAGTTTGTATAAGAGTGAGATAGCTCTACATACATTTGTGAACAGAGTTCCTTCAAATTGAACTATAATGAAACTTTCTATCGCAATATGTTACGCGACGATCACTTGGTGTATCTTCTAAGGCTGTGCCAAATATTGATAGACTTCTTACCAAAGAAATCACTAATAAACAGATGTTTATAGTATAAGATTTGAAAGTGCTTTCGTAAATCAAACGGAACGTGCATGTAACCAAACCGTCACTGCAATACAATGCACGGCTGGGGTTGAAGAGAGATAAAGTCCGCGTATAGTAGAAGGAGGTGAACCTAGACTCCCTCTTTCGCAAACGTAGGACATCGCTGTGCTAGAGCCTTGTGTATTCAAATCGATCCCATTCGGGATTGAACTCAACATGTATTGTATTGAGAATGGGATTGGACTCAAATCGATTTCAATTCCCCATGGAAACGTAGTGAGAAATTCCTGACAGTTCCCGAAGTCTTGTTTTCGAGAGCTCTTCTGCAGAATTCCTAACAGTTTGTATTCAAGTTCATGTTAATATAAATTTCCTCTTGCACTAGTTCTGTTGACACTGTTGTCATCTGCCCACGAACTATTCATGATATAAACATCCTTTCCATATACACGTTACTTACTGGAATTGGTAACGTATGTCGAATTATTGTTAGCACTTGGGACCATAGCTATTACCAAAAATCTGATGTGTTGCATTCACCAGTCTTTTAACTTTCTCTACTACGTATATTTAAGTAGATCAAGTATTGTATTCCACCCATATATTTCCAAAAAAGGCATTTTTAGAAAAAGGTCCGTGTGTGCGTCTGTGTGTCAGTCTGTCAGTCTGTGGACAGTATAACTCAAAAACGGAAAGTCGGTTAAAAACCAAAGTTGGTATTTAAGTTTAATGTCTTTCAAGGATGCGACACGAAGATTTTGAAGAAAATAGCCCCACCCTAAACTACCCTTTACATGGAAGATTTTCGAAAATTTTGAATTTTTTTTTTAAAATGACTAACAATTTTGATTAAAATGTCGTATGTTTGAGATATTTTTATGAGAAATGAAATTATATCTTGAACTTTCTGGCTATAACACATGTAATCCTAATTACTCTGCATGACTTTTGCATAACTCGTAAACCGTTAGAGATAGACCAAATCTTACTATAAAAAAATGTAGATCTTGCTAAAATACACAATTTATGTACAAATAATTTTTTTCGTAGAATGAACCATTTGGGAGATATTTCTTGTTTTTGTGTGAGTTTTGGAGAATGGATACTTGTCAAATGGAACATCGTTATTTATTTTTACTTTCTCTACTGGTAAGTAGGGGAAGTATTGTATTCCACCCACAAATTCGATGTCGAGTTTTCACCGAAAATTTATGTTTTGAGGCCCCCTGAATCCAAAAAAAAGCATTTTCAGAAAAAGGTCCGTGTATGTGTGTGCGTCTGTGTGTGTGTGTGTGTGTGTGTGTGTGTGTGTGTGTGTGTGTGTGTGTGTGGACAGTATAACTCAAAAACGAAAAGTCGGTTAAAAACCAAAGTTAGTATTTATGTTTAATGTCTTTTAAGGATACCAGACGAACATTTTGAAGAAAATAGCCCCACCCTAAACTACCTTTTACATGAACAATTTTTCGAACATTTTGAATTTTTTTGAAAATGGCTCTAACAATTTTGATTAAAATGCCATATGCTTGAGATATTTTTATGACAAATGAAATGTATATCTTGAATTTTCTGGCTATAGTCCCTGTAGT
This sequence comes from Tenodera sinensis, assembly GCA_030765045.1. Classification (NCBI taxonomy): domain Eukaryota; kingdom Metazoa; phylum Arthropoda; class Insecta; order Mantodea; family Mantidae; genus Tenodera; species Tenodera sinensis. The sequence continues at coordinate 125,697,376 of CM060970.1, forward strand.
TGTATATTTACTCTGGATGACTTTTGCATAACTGGTAAGCCGTAAGAGATAGACCACGTCTTACTATACAGAAATATAGATCTTGCTAAAACACGCAATGTATGTACAAATAAATTTTCTTGTAGAGTGAACCATTTCAGATATATTCCTTGTTATGTGTGTGAGTTTCGGAAAACTTAGAACTTTCGTGAAATGGATCATCGCTGTTCATTTTTTTATGTTATGTGTGCAAAGAGAACGGAACCTCAAAGCTTAAAAACATTTGACTATCGCTCAAAGTCTACTGTATTCTAATATTCCCCTTGTACCTACAAGGAAATAAACAATAAGATAATTTGTACAAATATTTATCTCAACTAACACAAAGAAGATATAGGAATAAGAGTTTGTAAGAATGGTTAGTACAAGAGTAGAGAAAGTCATGTGAGTGTAAGACATCAGATTTTTTTAGTGGTTTTACTTCTCCTTATAAATGGTGGAGAAATTGTTTACATTTGCATACATCGTAGTCAAGTTCCTTTACGTTTTCATGCATATCTCACATTAACTGCTGTTCTGTGGCAATTTCTTCGCAGTTTCCGAACCACGAAACTTTCCATGTGTGTCTGGTTAGCATCAGTCAAGTGTATCATCCAGGAACAGACTGTGTTTACATCCAGGGAATATTGTCTGTTAGGAAACGGCACGTTTCATGTTCTGTGGTGAGCAAACACATCCTAGATGATTTGGTTGTGGTAACCTAAGCAAGCTCAATCCCTGCTCATGGCGTTCCATTTTAAATATACTCCTTATAGCAAGTAAATATAGAATTTAACTCCACACAAAAACTTCGACATCGAGATTTTTCCAGAACTGAACATTTTGAGGTCCCCTTAATACAAATATTACTTTCTCTGCTACATAAGTAGAGGAAGTATTGTATTCCACCCAAAATTTCGATGTCGAGATTTCACCGACAGTATATTTTGAGGCCCCCTGAATCCAAGAAGAGCATTTTTAGAAAAATCTGATTTGCTGCACTCACATGACTTTCTCTACTCTTGTACTAACCATTCTTACAAACTCTTATTCCTATATCTTCTTCATGTTATTTGAGATAAACATTTGTACAAATTATCTTATTGCTTATTTCCTTGTAGGTGCAAGGGGAATATTAGAATACAGTAGGCTTTGTGCGATAGTCAAATGTTTTAAAGCTTTGATATTCCGTTCTCTTTGCACACTTAACATATAAAAAAATGAACAACGATGTTCCATTTCGCGAAAGTTCTAAGTTTTCCGAAACTCACACACATAACGAGGAATATCTCCGAAATGGTTAACCCTACAAGAAAATTTATTGAGACATAAATTGTGTATTTTAGCAAGATCTACATTTTTGTGTAGTAAGATTTGGTGTATCTCTTACGGTTTGCCAGTTATGCAAAAGTCGTCCAGAGTAAATACGACTACAGGGGCTATAGCCAGAAAATTCAAGATATACATTTCATTTGTCATCAAAATATCTCAAAAATATCACATTTTAATCAAAATCGTTAGAGCCATTTTCAAGAAAATCAAAATTTTCGAAATATTTTCCATATAAAGGGTAGTTTAGCGTGGGGCTATTTTCTTCAAAATATTCGTGTCTAATTCTTGAAAGACATTAAACTTAAATACCAACTTTGGTTTTTAACCGACTTTTCGTTTTTGAAGTATGCTGTCCACAGACAGACTGGCTGACAGACAGACACACAGGAGACTTTTTCTAAAAACGCTGTTTTTTTTTTTTTTTTGATACAGGGTCCTCAACATATATAAACTAAACTAGACTCCGGCGCAACAGCCCATTAAGGGCCAAGGCCTACCGCCCAGCCGCTGCGTCCCCCACCTCTGTCCACTACAGGCGTCATTGGTGAGGTGCAGTACTGGAGGGTGGGACGTGGTCAGCGCCCCGAGCCCTCCTGGCCAGTTATGCGGTCTTCTAGACCTGGGGCCGCTGCTTCTCCATCAAGTAGCTCCTCAATTGGTCCCCCCGGGACCTAACGAGTCTGAGTGCACCCCGTGCCAGACCTCCCAGAGGGGATAAAATCCCCATGCTGGTACCGGGGATCGAACCCGGGTCCTCTGCGCCAGAGGCAAGCCCGCTACCGACTGCGCTACGGAGGCGGTCCTCAACATATATATTTCCGGTGAAATCTCGACATCGAAATTTTGGGTGGAATACAATACTTCCTCTACTTTAGTAAACGTAGTAGAGAAATTAAAACTTAGATCTCGTTAAGCACATATTTATGTTATTTAAAATGTTTATTAGGTTAAACGTTTCGGAGATATTCTTTATCGTTATCAATTTTCAAACACTTATACCATTTCTAACTGGTAAGTCACTATTCAATTTTTCTCATGGTCATGAAAAGAGCATGGCATTTTAAAGCCATCACATAGCACCTCCTGTGTAAAATTCTGACAAAAGTTTTAGTCTAATATATCTTTCTTATGCTTGTAAACAAATGTATAAGTCAGTAAGGGAGGTTTGGCAAGGAGATTTTGTAACAGTAGCTGAAGAAGCAGGTCAAGTTTTTTGTTGATGGGATTTCTGCGTTTCGTCCGTGGCTAACGAAAAGACAGGCTGTGGCGCGAGTAATGTAGTCTGATACATGGTAACATTGTATACCATCCCGATAAAACTGTATCTTTTGTATCAACTTCATGAGCAATTTTGTTTGGTTGTATTAGGCGCTTGTGGTTTTACTTCATTCGGTCGTGGCCTGACTAGGAGAATTACGTCACTGAAGTTTGCACCGTAGCCTGTCTTATTCGTTAGCCACTGCTTGGTCTCTTAGCAACGTTTCCACCTGGTCTAAGCCATAAAGTGCCCTTTTAATAAAGACAGTGAAGGGAGAACGATTTCTCAGCCGTTTAACTCCATTTTTAGCACAAAAGATGGTGCATCAGGGAACACAAAGTTGCACAATGATCTAAAATTAGGCAGAAGTTTATTCTGGACTTTTATATACGTGAATTATTATTAAACCACCAGGCGAGTTAGTTGTTGCTTTATTTTTACTTTCCCTGCCACGTATTCAGGCCCGCCTGAATAAAAAAACAACATTTTTAGAAAAAGGTCCGTATGTGTGTGTCAGTCTGTGGACAGAATAACTCGAACACGAAAAGTCGGTTACAAACCAAAGTTGGTATTTAAGTTTAATGTCTTTCAAGGTTGCGACACAAAGATTTTGAATAAAATTCCTCCACCCTAAACTACCCTTTACATGGAAAATTTTTCGAAAAGTTTGATTTTCTTAAAAATGACTAAAGATTTTGATTAAAATGCCATATGTTTGAGATATTTTTATGACAAATGAAATGTATATCTTACATTTTCTGGCTATAGCCGCTGTAGTCGTATTTACTCTGGGCGACTTTTGCATAACTCGTAAACTGTTAGAGATAGACCAAATCTTACTATACAAAAATGTAGATCTTTCTAAACTACACAATTTATGTCTCAATAAATTTTCTTGTAGGTGAACCATTTCGGAGATATTCCTTGTTATGTGTGTGAGTTTCGGAAAACTTAAAACTTTCGTGAAATGGATCATCGTTGTTCATTTTTTTATATGTTAAGTGTGCAAAGACAACAGAATCTCAAAGGTTTAAAAGATTTGACCATCGCTCAAAGTCTACTGTATTCTAATATTCCCCTTGCACCTACAAGGAAATAAGCAATAAGATAATTTGTACAAATGTTTATCTCAACTAACACGAAGAAGATATAGGAATAAGAGTTTGTAGGAATGATTACTACAAGAGTAGAAAAAGTCATGTGATTTTTGTAGTTTTGTAACCCACAATTTATAGTCAACACAAACTCATCCTATGCATAAGTTCGTTTTTTGTTTTTTTGTTTGCTTTGTTTTTATTTTATTATTTTAAAACCTGTCACTTCTCAGTTTTGCTTTCATTTAATAACTTATTTCAATTTTCCCTGAGATGAACGAGAATACGTTTCTTGATATTTCCTGAAATGCCGTTATAAGCGCTCTGTATTTCGGAAGTATTTTAAATAACTTGGAACGGTAGAAAAATCTTACTTATGGGCAAGTACATTTCACATTTTGTCCTTTGAATTTTTCTTCATAGTATTAACTGTGTCAAAGATATTTATTTTTGTTTCTCTAAATATTGACAGGACAACTATCTGAAATATGATTAATTTGTTTCCATATACCTATTATAGAAAAAGAAGAAGAAACTGCACTTTTCGCGCTATCTCGGAATAATTGAATTACGAGTTATGTAGAAGTTGTGGTTCTGCATATTCAAAAGCAGATTTTCATATGAACAGCAGATTACCTTCCGCCAAATTGTGTAAGTGCAGTGTTTTTAATCCTCCAGTATTTTTTCTGAGTAGCAGGGGAGTTCAGTTAAATTGGAATACATTATTTCAATCGTATATGTATTTCTTAAATAGAAAATGACACAGTTATCTTAATATTTGAATTATCTTTCAAAGCTTCAGTTTCATGACCCACTAATACAGTGGATATTTCGGTTTCAACGCATATAAATTATGGAGCATGAAAAACTACAAGTTTCCGACTTAGATATATTCCAAGCCTTAAATATTATCTGCGGGATTTAAAATGAATAACATCTTTGGGCTTTTCATGTTACCTATGGCTTAAAATCTAACTAGATTGCGTTTAAAACAAGGAAACATACATCATTTTGCTTCTATAAGAATTGCATGGATTTCCAAGGTTTGTTTGGAATCCCAATGGCGGAATTGTGTCACGTGACCACAGTAGCCAATAAAAAATCACACGACAACTGCCACACTGAGGTTAAGCAGTCACTGTACTGCCAGCCAGGTTTGGACTGTTGCCCCCCTCCCTGGAACAGACGACCGCAACGCCACATCGGCGCCGAGAACCGTAACTGCAGAGCGCATTCATCACCTACAGAGAGGCGCTGCTCTCGCAAGCAGTCGACACACAATGATGAAAACCCGGATGAAAATGACATGAAATGAAAGGACAGGAAATCCAGGTGATCCGGAGAAAACCCCCGAAAAATACATGGGTCAGGAAGGTCAGCCATGGAAATCGAACCTAGAAACTCCTGAATGGAAACCTCGCAAGTTACCGCAGAATTATTTCGTTGCGTTCTTTTAGATTATTACAGTCAAAGTTTAAACTTTGTACCTTCTCCTTTGATTCCATAGTTATTAAATAACAAACAGCTCATTGCTTTTACATAATCAGAAACCTTTAAGCTGGTAAACATGAAAATTTCCCAATCCCAAGCCACTAAATGAACTTCTTCGAAAATCTGTTATCATCACGAAAAACATCTTCTCAGTTATTAACATAAAATCACTAATTTCAGTGATATCTGTAGCAATTTGTTTTCTTTTTGTACAGTTATTTAGCATGCCCTGTTAACGAAGCCGATTATCACATAAATGGAAGAGAAATATAAACAAAACGTTCTTACATGCGGGTTATTAGAAGGTTTAGGCATCCAGGAACTTCAGAGCATACAGTTATAGAATTATAACATTTAATCAGAGGTTATGACACTTTCGTTACACAGACATCAACAGTGTTTGTTAAATGACAAGAAAACATGTTAATTTTTACGAAAGTCACAATTTAACGATTATGCACGTGTTACAAGCAACGTTTTATGCAATTTTAGTATTAAAATACCTGAAAATAGGTAATAAATTTGCTAAATGAAAAATTATAATGCATCAGAGATCACAGATGTATGACGTAATATGGTTGCTAAGCAAATGTTTCATTTGTTTCAACATTAATAGAGGAAAAGGGAAGGTAATGATACAAGTATTGAAAATATAGATTGTATCCCTCTTGGCATTTTGAACGAAGTCAGGAGTACTGGGAGTTTATTAATTCCAGAAAGATCAAAAGATGTTTACATGGTGATGACCTCATTACTGCCCTGTTGACAAGGTAATTACGTCGTTCATTTTGTCGCACTGGCGTCAGAAAGAGGGTAATTTCGCACGATTTATGCCGTCATAATAAGCCGTTTTAATGATAGAGTTGCATGAAGAAATATAATATACGACGCATACTGTTATAATCAGGATCGATTGATGCTTTTTAAGCCCTGTCTTCTGTTTGCTTATGAGTTACATCATGGCCATCTATGTATATTGCTTTTGTTTCACCACGCGTTCCCTGCGAAGTACAGCAACTAACCGGCTTTTGTTTCTACAGATGTTCTCTTTGCAATACAGCTTTTTCTACTCTATGGCGTTCTCAAAGGAAGCTTTTTACATCGGTTTTAGTATTTTAGTTATTTATGAATTTAAATTAGATGATTAATAGCCCATGTCCACCAGAGAGTATAGAGTGGTGAAGGAATTATCAAACGTGTGTGCACCTGTCACCATCTGGGACAAGAAGGCCTCCCCGTCAGCTTTAAAACGTTGTAACAAATCGGAAGCAAGGTCTTTTCTTTGAGATTTGTGATCGACAGTAAGACATCTTGCACACACTTTGACCCAAACAGGGTTGGACAGTGTTACCCCATCCACCCTATAGTCCCTATTTGGCTCCCTCACATTTCCACTTGTTTGGGCCACTGAAGTACGCACTTCGTGGAAGACATTCCATGCAGTGAAAACCTGACTCCGCAGGTAGAGTAAAGATTTTTACCGATGGGGAATACCTGCCCTTGTGTCTCACTGGAGAAAGGCCATGGAACTTGAGGGCGATTATGTACAAAAATACAGTGACCAGGCAACGCATTATTGTTTTATGTAAAATTCAATTTTGTGGAATAAATACTTTTGGAGGTAAAACATGGGACATTATTTATTGGGCAACACCTGTACTTCTGCACTAGATGTAGATCCATTGAAGAAAGTATGAAACGCAGGGAGATTATAGATGAAAAACGTAACTTCTTTAATTATCTTGGCACTGTGCAGTAATAACAAGTAAAGTTGGTGTGCTGAACAGACAGGTAAAACCGCCTTACGATGTTTCCGTCAAATTATGCCTATCTTCCATTTTAGTATTCTTCTAGGACAGCAATAACCTTCTCAGAAATTGAGCACTTTTATTACTTGAAACATCATAAAATCCAAGAAAACGCTCTTTAATATTTCTTCCGTGAACGTATCTAGCAATATCACTGAGTTGTACCTTTACAGACACAAATATATTTATTTCATGCTTTATTTTCTTTTATTGCAGCTACATATTACTGATTCCATCAAATCTTCTTGAATCTCAGAAGAATTTCCCTTGAATACCACATTGCTATGCACTCTCATCGTGTCCTCGAAAAGCTTGTTCTCATTTTTGCAAATAGCATACAACATTGAGGTTAAGTACTATATTTCTATTACGTGCAGATATTGTTTTTTATACCTGTTTGCTTCGAAATTCAGCACCTAGTCAATTCTGCACGTCCCCAGCATATGAAATACCTCGGCGTTTAGTTTGCTGGTAACATATTCTGATGCATTTTTAATCCTGTCTGGCCATTCTTACTCCAAGATGTCTCCCTGCCAAAGATCAGGGAATAATAACAATGATAAGTTTGCTTTATTTTGTTTCTTGTTAACCATCTATATTTTGAATACCACTTTTCTTGAAATGCTTTTGTACATTTGTCATCCTTTTGTGAAATAGCTTTGGTGTTGCCATTTTTTCCTTTCAGCTAAACTTTTTACTCGAAACACAGTTTCAAAACATTTAATTAGCAGTACGTTATATTAGATATAATCTGTTTATATATAGATGTCTCAAAATTAGACCGACAAACTTTGGGAGCCGATAGATAACATTTTAAACACTTTTTATTAAGGATAGTTTTTTGCTGCGGTGCTTCGTTTAAAAGTCTTCTTCGCCAAATGCATTTCTAACCTCATCTTCACATTGTTTAGGTTTTAATGACTATTTAAAATCTTAAAAAGTCATAGCCCAGAAATGCTCTCTAGTCAAATATATTTTTAGATGAACAATAAATTAAAAAGTAGCTGTTAAGTATATAGAAAGCCCATTTGCTTTTAGAAACATGGCATTTTAAAGGTTTTTAGTGCCGCCCTCGTAATTACGGAGGTCTAGTCAAAATTGCTTCCTTGTAGCTGTCTTTTGCTTTATTGCCTAAGTTTTGCTTTTCTTTCAGTCGCACCTTGCATGGACCTAGAGTATGAATATAACATGAGCAGCGTGTTCAGTTTCTTTTTTCATGCTTCTTTCCTTTTTTCTCCTTATTCTCGCCTGCCAACGCCAAAAACAACTAGTGATATCTGTCGGACGTCTACAGAACCTTCCTGTATTAAAAACTGTGCATCAATTTAAATGTAAACTGCAAATATTATGTTTAATTATTTTCTATGTCAAAAACTCGCAATTTCTTTTAATTCTGAAGTCAGTACTCGTATCCATAGTAATTTTGGCTTTAATGCTCTGGGAATCTAGATAATGGTCAAGTTTCATGGAAACAATTACATTTCGATGTTCCACTGTCTAAATTACCCGGGAAACCAATGCGATAAAGAAACATTCTGCATTAAATAAAATGTGTTTGCTTGTAGCTTCCTCTACTACGTTTAGTAGAGGAAGTATTGTATTCCACCCAAAAATTCGGTGTCGATATTTCACCGGAAATATATGTTTTGAGGTCCCCCTGAATCCAAAACAAAAAAAGCATTTTTAGAAAAAGGTCCGTGTGTATCTGTGTGTCAGTGTGTGGACAGCATAGCTCAAAAACGAAAAGTCGATTGAAAAGCAAAGTTGGTATCTAAGTTTAATGTCTTTCAAGAATGTGACTCGAAGATTTTGAAGAAAATTGCTCACACTAAACTACCCTTGCAATACTTCCTGTAGGTACTTATTACACGAAATAGAGAAAGTAAAAATTACTAAACAGGTAAACAGTGGAATTTATGTTTTAAGACAAAATAGGTAGACGATGGATGAGGACAGCATTATTCAAGTTTATTTTGCTTTTATTCATTCACACCTAACATATATTATTCTATAAGGTGCCACTTAGGAAACCTTAATTACAAAACTGTTTAGGCTTCTGAAAAAAATATAAGAATAATTGAAAGAATACACATCAAAGAAAGTTGCAGAACTGCATTTAAGAAGGTAAACATACTGTAACAAATGAGAAAATACCAGTTACTGCCAACCACACTTTATTGCCTTCTAGTCAGCGTAATCCTAACATTTACTTAAATCACATTTGTACAAACTCAGAGCAAAAGGACAACCATCGAATCACAACAAAGAACTGTCAGATTACAACTCGCACTGAGCTGCATTTGGCACGATTCACAGGCGCTAAACGCTTCATAAACGTTTTGCTGACTCCAACACTTCACTACAAGAACGACTGGAAAAACTTCCTTTCTGGGCGCGACCGGGTCTCTTATATAGTGCTCATACAATGAGAGAGTTCTGAAAGTGGAGTGCTCTGGAGTGAAATAGGAGGAACAGTCTAGAAGGAAAATCACACACAATAGCTATTGTTTCCGTATGGCGCATTGTTCTGCTAAGGGACGAGTCATTAAGGCAGGTAAGGGCTTCCAACCCGTTCCTGCTGTCGGCAGAGCTCAGGCCCCGACCGGCAAATGTTACCAACCACGCCCGGGCTTACGGCCGGCGCTACAATACTTATAATCTATTCATTCTAAGGTTGATCCGCGCGAAACTGAACCCTGGTGGCCGGTGCACAGTTATAATGTATCCTTCCGCCATTCGCGCCAGAAATACTGTCACAACCATGTGGTGAGTGCATGCGATACGTAACAGAAAGGATACGATCCCGTTTTCCGTCAATTTAAAGAGTGACTAACATGTAACTAGAGACGATAAGATTGATAGTCACAACAAAATAAACGATGCACATGTCATAATTATTGCTTTTCTTTGCGAGCACTGTTTATACTGGTACTCGAAAAACCGGTGAACTCGGAAGTTAATTTCGCTACTTCTTTGACGGGAAAAGTTGGATATTTCTCACACAACTTATAATACACGTTAAGCACTATTGTTTTTTCACCACTAGTCAATGGTTTTCCCGCGTTATGCTTTGCATAAGTCGACGAAGACGCAAGAGCAAATTCATCGCGGCCGTCCGCCATCATTCTAAATGGAAACTGCTGGCTGTAAACAATACTCTGATATCAGGTAATTCACACGAGTTGCATGTTGGAACTTGTAGCTCTGTTTATCAGTATACATCAGCGTTAATTAACCTCTTAGGTATTTGTGTAGAATATTACATCATTTAACGATAAATTCATTCTAAAACTCAGATTACTAGGATGGGACTACTTCCCTGCACGCATTGCTACCCTGTTGTACCACGGTGCACTGGTCACATGGGTTTGTTTTGACGCGGACAAACCTAAGACTTAACTTAGTATAGTCCCTTGCTTATATATGAATGTATCAAATAAGTAGTTAAAAACCACAAGGAAGAAACTAATTTAAATATACACGCATACAACACCAGAAGGAGAACGCATTACTTAGGAAGTAGACTGAGAAGTTCAGTAAATAATAAAAGTATAGCAAATTACGCAATGAATCTGTACTACCACTTGCCTTACACAATCAAATGTTTGGAAGATAACCAAAAACTAAAGGAAGCAAAGTCATACCTAATAGATAAAGTATGCTACTCATCAGAAGACTTTAAAAGTGCATGTAATCAACTATGTAAGAACAATTTATGTACACCGTCATTCCTTGTAAATATTCAGTCACATTAATCATCATTCATTGTAAACACCATCATGTCTTGACAGTTTATGTAATATTTTAACAAATGGTGCATTTTATGTGACTCTATGTGTTGACTTTACACTGAACACGTCTGAAATTTAGCAAATCACAGAAAAGTTTGAACTTTTTTACTTTCTCTACTGGTAAGTTGAGGAAGTATTGTATTTCACCAAAAAATTCGATGTCGAGATTTCATCGGAAATATATGTTTTGAGGCCCCCTGAATCCAAAAAAAGCATTTTTAGAAAAAGGTCCGTGTGTGCCTGAATGTTTCTGTCTGTGTGTCTGTGGACAGCATAACTCAAAAACGAAAAGTAGTTTAAAAACCAAAGTTGCTATTTAAGATTAATGTCTTTCAAGGATGCGACACGAAGATTTTGAAGAAAACAGCCTCACCCTAAATTACCCTTTTGATTTTGGCTCTAACGATTTTGATTAAAATGTCATATGCTTGAGATATTTTTATGACAAATGAAATGTATATCTTGAATTTTCTGGCTAAAGCCCCTGTAGTCGTATTTACTGTGGACGGCTTTTGCATAACTGGTAAACCGTTAGAGATAGGCCAAATCTTACTATACAAAAAATGTAGATCTTGCTAAAATACACAATTTATGCCTCAATAAATTTTCTTGTAGGGTGAACCATTTCGGAGATATTCCTTGTTATGTGTGTGAGTTTCGGAAAAGTTAGAACTTTCGTGAAATGGATCATCGTTGTTCATTTTTTATATGGTAAGTGTGCAAAGAGAACAGGATCTCAAAGCTTTAAAAGATTTGACTATCGCACAAAGCCTACTGTATTCTAACATTCCCCTTGTACCTACAAGGAAATAAGCAATGAGATAAGTTGTACAAATGTTTATCTCAACTAACACGAAGAAGATATAGGAATAAGAGTTTGTAAGAATGGTTAGTACAAGAGTAGAGAAAGTCATGTGAGTGCAACACATCAGATTTTTTCACATCGTCTACATCTTGAGTAAAATAGCATGATCTGCTACACGATTTGCTTCATTCTTGTGTGCCTCATTACTTGCTCACGCACAGTGAAAATTGACTATATATACTCTCTGAATTAATCTTTAATGTAGCGCATGTTTCATTCTTTGCATTGCACAAGGCTTACATTATCTTTCACAAAAGTAAATACCCAACTTCAGTGAGACCTGCGCGAAAAGTCTCCCAGTTCTCAAGCGTACTTGCATAGATGGTATGAGAATTAAATTAGTCATATGTTTGCTCTGCTGTTCAAAGAACATAGCAGCCATGTCACCTCTTAGCTCACCTCGCACCTTTGAAAAGCAATATTTCAACAATCCTTCTACATTAACGGGCAAACATTGCAAATTTAACTTTAGTGCATCTGCAAAATACATGTTGTTTATTAAGTTGTGGACTAAAACTAATATTATTCCAGCGTTGGGTGCTAGACTTACAGATGTGAGTTTAATCAGTGAGGCCAAGATCGTGTCTTCGCTATAGCGTAACTAGCTAAGGCGTCTAATCCACAGGGGTGGGCTAGCATTAGTTCGAATCCCATTTAACATAATTTTTTGTTTCCCTTTTTGTTGTTTCTTTCTTAACGGGAACATCATTATTTATATAACCCACGTGAAATATAAAATTACACAAACTAACTTGTAACTTTTTCCGCCATCTTGTGAATGTTGCACTTCGATTGCAATTTTAAAGCTGAATACTATATAATATATTAATTGCAAATGCTGAAAATAAAACAGGGAACACGCTTACCTCAACTGTCAATCATGCCTCCCGAAATTACTATTTTCCTTTAAATATTCACATTCAAAGGCATCTCCATAAATTTCGTAGATATTACCATATTAAAATATACAAGCCTTTAATAGTGTAAACTACGGTTTTAATGGTCATAAAAATGCATTGTTACAATATCTGGATGCCATGAATAATGTAACTAATAACAGATTAAACAGAACGGAATGTAGTTATAGACTACTTCAGCGGAAGCAACCTTTGCACCTAGCAAGGTTGCCATGTCGTTTATTTCTAAGCACTGCACAATGTTGCCATGTCCACATTAAGTCAATTTCCAGCAGTGCGCCTTCATCGAATTCTCCATTTCTGATAAAAAGCTGTAGAAAATTAAGCACGTTAGTTAATTTTGTATTTCAGAAAGTAAACATGCGAAAGGCGGGGATCGAACCCCCAGCAGCTAGCAGTTCTGAATTCCACGTCAGCAACTCGATGCTCGCGGCCATTCTGCCGTTGGGCATGCATCCTGTATCATATGATGTTAAGCTTGTCACTAACTTGGCAGCTAATTTCACTGCAAGGCAGAAAGTTCGTTAGCACCTTTAGAAATAGTTTAAAAATTGGTTTGTTCCCCTGGATATTCGTTCACGTTTATTTAGAAGAATCAGAGAAGAGAATATTTCTATAACAAGCACGAGTACCGCAGTGTTCAGTGTGGAGTTTAAGTTCGTTTAGTTTATTTTTATTAATGAAAGACAAATGACAATGAAATAGCCAATATCAATAATTAATTTATATCACCTGCTCAGAACATACGTCTATCTTCAAGAACAGGACGTTAACTACCTTTTAAAAGGGATCACTTTTGAAACATTTATTTAATTTAATATTTCTAGCACTTAAAGGTGCTTTTAATGCAAGAGTCTCGTTTGTTTTTGGTCTTCTGTACAAATAAAGTGAATATCACTGCATAAAGCTTCATTTTTTTTAACATCCTGCAAACAAGGAGCGCCAATAATTGCTTGGATTTTATTTACACACAAAAATGTTTGTTTCATATCTTCAGTTAAGGTTTTTAAATCATCGCACCATGACATATTATTTTCATTAAGTTTCCATAAGAGGTGTTTTGTTATTTTTCACACGAATCAAAGTTTAGGCCAGCCTAAATACTAACAACTACGGGAATGACCATTATGTCATTGGTGTATAATGATTATGACTCATCACTCTCATTTACAAAACACGTGTTCGAAATTAATATATACTCTTAATTTTTGGTCTAAACTCTTCCATTAGATATAACAATAGCAATGATTTTCGGTTTGATAAGTACTTATACCAAATAACAACTCATATCTAAAGATGAATGATAGGTGTTAGAATTAAATAAATAAATTGAGACATGATTGAAACCCTGACAGGAAGATAGAGTTACCGATTCTAGATTCTATTTTAATCTCCAGTTTACAAAGCAGACATCTATTCCTGCACAAAGTGGAGGGTTTGACTACAAAGTTAATTTTAGTGAACTATAATACCTATCAGATAATATCACATCCTAAGTTTAGAATATCACTGCCCATTGTGAATCATTACGTATTCAGTAATCTATCCTCCGTATTGTATGAGCGTGAATCTGATGGGTCTGATTTTTACTTTCTCTACTGGTAAGTAGGGGAAGTATTGTATTCCACCCAAAAATTCGAAGTCGAGAGTTCACCGGAAATACATGTTTTGAGGCCCCCTGAATCCAAAAAAAGCATTTTTAGAAAAAGGTCCGTGTGTGTGTCTGTCAGTCTGTGGACAGCATAGCTCAAAAACGAAAAGTCGGTTAAAAACCAAAGTTGCTATTTAAGTTTAATGTCGTTCAAGGATGTGACACGAAGATTTTGAAGAAAATAGCCCCATCCTAAACTACCCTTTACATGGAAAATTTTTCGAAAATTTTGATTTTCTTGAAAATGGCTCTAACGATTTTGATTAAAATGTCATATGTTTGAGATATTTTTATGACAAATGAAATGTATATCTTGAATTTTCTGGCTATAGCCCCTGTAGTCGTATTTACTCTGGACGACTTTTGCATAACTGGTAAACCGTTAGAGATAGACCAAATCATACTGTACAAAAAATGTAGATCTTGCTAAAATACACAATTTATGTCTCAATAAATTTTCTTGTAGGGTGAACCATTTCGGAGATATTCCTTGTTATGTGTGTGAGTTTCGGAAAACTTGGAACTTTCATGAAATGGGTCATCGTTGTTCATTTTTTTATATGTTACGTGTACAAAGAGAACGGAATCTCAAAGCTTTAAAAGATTTGACTGTCGCACAAAGCCTACTGTATTCTAACATTCCCCTTGTACCTACAAGGAAATAAGCAATAAGATAATTTGTACAAATGTTTATTTTAACTAACACGAAGAAGATATAGGAATAAGAGTTTGTAAGAATGGTTAGTACAAGAGTAGAGAAAGTCATGTGAGTGCAACACATCAGATTTTTATTATTGATACTTCTATCAACGAGAACGTCCAATGACAATTATATCGTTTTATCCTTGTCTGTCGTTAATAAAAACAAAGCAACAAATTCCACACCGAATAATGCGACACTTGTGCTTGTTATAGAAATATTCTCTTTTCTGATTCCTCTAAATAAATGCAAACGAATAATACGTAGGAAATTGTTTTTAAAAACCGTTTTTAGAGGTGCTAGTGAACTTCACGCCTTGCAGTGAAATTAGCTGCCAAGTTAGGTACACGCTTAATATATATGACACAGGACGAATGCCCAACGAAAGAATGGCCGAGAGCGTCGAGTCGCTGGCGTGGAATTCACAACTGTAGCTGTCGTGGGTTCGATCCCCACCTTTCGCATATTTATTTTCTGCAATACAAAATTAACAAACGTGCTTTAATTCTCTACAGCTTTTTATCAGAAATGGAGAATCCATTGAAGGCACACTAATGGAAATTGGCTTAATGTGGACATGGCAACATTGTGCAGTGCTTGTAAATAAACGACATGGCAACCTTGCTAGGTGCAAAGGTTGCTTCCGCTGAAATAGTCTATAGCTGCATTGTTCTGTTAAATCTGTCATTAGTTACAATATTGTCACCGCGCCCGCCGCATCTAATTGCCGACAACAGCAGTGTCACCCATCGCATTATTGTCGGCACTACCGCAAAGGAGCCGAAGGAAAGAGACAGAGAATGGCCGCATTGTTGGGGCGCTTGCCGAAAGAGAGAAAAGGATAGAAGCTTCTGGAATCTTCCTCTTTGTATTCCACCGAATAACTGAACTTTCCAGAATAGTGCCTGGGAGATATAAATAGCGGTAAAGTGCGACAGGAGTCAGTCAGACGTATGTGAAGGTTGAGTAGTCGTGCCGAGGACAGGACAGACGTATGTGAAGGTTGAGTAGTCGTGCCGAGAACAGTCAGACGTATGTGAAGGTTGAGTAGTCGTGCCGAGGACAGGACAGACGTATGTGAAGGTTGAGTAGTCGTGCCGAGAACAGTCAGACGTATGTGAAGGTTGAGTAGTCGTGTCGACGGAGAGGACAGACGTATGTGAAGCGTTGAGTAGTCGTGCCGACGGAGAGGACAGACGTATGCGAAGCGTTGAGGAGTCGTGCCGACGGAGAAGGGACAGTTCTTGTGTTACGAGTTCGGAGCCGTGCTGTTGGAGAATCGGAAAAGACTTTCTTGCTGTTGCAACGAGTGTACAAGTTACTGTTTACGGAAATAAAAGTGTTTCTTTATCTCGACTACATCTGTCTTCTTTACTTCACACCCACACCAAAAGTCACAATATTCATGGCATCCAGATCTTGTAACAATGCATTTTTATGACCATTAAAACCGTATTTACACTATTAAATGCTTATACATTTTAACATAGTAATATCTACGAAATTCATGAAGATGCCTTTCAATGTGAATATTTAAAGGGAAATATTAATTTCGGGAGGCATGATTGACAGTTGAGGTAAGCGTGTTCCCTGCTTTATTTTCAGCAATTGCAGTTAATATCTTATAAAGCATTCAGCTTTAAAATTGCAATCGTACTGCAACAATCATAAGATGGGAAAAGTTATAACGGTACGCGGAATAAAAATACCTAAAGAAATAGATTGTATTACTTTGTATAATTTTATATTTCACACGGGTTATATAAACAATGATGTTCCTGCTAAGAAAGAAATAACAAAAAGGGAAATA
The DNA here is from genome assembly GCA_030765045.1 of Tenodera sinensis. Lineage (NCBI taxonomy): Eukaryota > Metazoa > Arthropoda > Insecta > Mantodea > Mantidae > Tenodera > Tenodera sinensis. The sequence continues at coordinate 125,714,111 of CM060970.1, forward strand.
AAAAAGGAATGTTAAATGCGATTCGAACTAATGTTAGCCCACAACTGTTGATTTAAACGAATACGCCCTAGGCAGTTCGGCTATAACGAACACATTAACTCCGTCTCACTGATTAAAATGACGCTTGTAAGTCTAGCACCCAACACTGGAATAATTTTAGTTCTAGTTCACAACTTAATAAAACAGCATAAGAACATATTTTCTGCAGGTGCACTGAAGTTAAATTTGCAATGTTTACCCGTTAATGTAGAAGAATTGTTGAAATATTGCTTTTCAAAGATGCGAGGTGAGCTATGAGGTGACATGGCTGCCATGTTCTTTGAACAGCAGGGCAAACATATTACTAATTTAATTCTCATACCATCTATACGAGTACGCCTGAGAATTAGGTGACCCTTCGCGCAGGTCTCACTGAAGTTGGGTATTTACTTTTGTGAAAGCTAGTACATCGCCATTGAAAGGCATACATTACCCAATCAGGGGAAAGGGTAACCAAAGGGAGCGCGGAAGGATACATATCAGTGGGGCAATGTCATAAGAGACAGATTTTGTTGTCGTCTGGGCCTGCATGGTAGCAGGGCAAGTTAGAATAACGAAATGGTAAGCTAGATCCGTGGTTCGAATCCTGGCTATGACATTGCATTTCAGTCAGACACTAGTAACTGACATTGACATAATAAGAGTGTACTGTAATTTGCAGGTGGTAAGGCGCTAAGTGGCACCTAATCTCAATGCCCGAGGCGTCAGGTAGTGCCAGTATGGCGGAGGCGTCCCAGCCGCTCAGCGATGAACCTGATTTCAGCACATTTGAGAACAAGTCCGGCTTGGCTGAGGACATGAAGTTCTTGGCCAGCATGCCCGAGCTCTGTGACGTCACTTTCCTGGTGGGTGATACCAGAGAACCAGTATGTGCTGTCAAAGCCGTCCTTGCAGCTCGCAGCAGGTAATCTTCAATAGCATTTAAGAGTTTAAACAAGATGCAGCTTGTGACAGTTCACTCATTACAACTCGTTAAGAATTTCTGAAGTTACAGTCGCCTTAATTGGAGCACATGTGAGCTGCTTAGCTGTACGCTGGATTAGTAGTGGTGGTGGTGGCAGTGGTACCAATAGGCCAGTGCCTACCAACTAGTCACGCAGACTAGTCCTTACCTGCAGTAGCTACTACACACACACACACACACACACACACACACACACACACGCACACGCACCCACACCCCCCACATCCCCCCACAAACCCCCACAAACCCCCACAACCCCCCACACCCACACACCCACACAGTTAAAGAAACACACATCTAAGTTAAAGAAATAAAGTCAAACAAAATAAATTAGCATTAAACAACAAACATCAAATAAAAATATTAAATATACACAATAGAGAAGTGTTCAATTAGGCTAAGGTAGATAAAAAAATTAGAGGTAAATAAAAGTGTAAATGTTCAAATAGAACATCACCAACAATATGTAAATGTATATAAAATGTAAATTGTATGTAAATAAATAAATGCAAGCATGTAGTATTCCTATGGAATGGGGCATGCTATAATTAAAAAAAAATACACACACCTAACCACACATACACCCACACACATACACACACCCAGAAACAGACACACACATACACACACCCAGAAACACACACACCCACACACACCCTGACACCGACACAGACATAGACAGACTCACACACATTAGGGAAAACCGGCTTTCCTTGGCACTTTTCTGCTTTGGTGGTAACAAAAACAGAAGTATGATAATTGCTTGGCACCTTGGGAGTACTGTTCCTCAGGACTGTTGTAGAGAGAACCTTACTGGCTAGAGCAATAATGGAGGGGAAGTTGCCATGGATACCATACAGCAATATACTCCAGCATTAACTGTTACATGTTGCCTCTTACTTAAAGCAAACACTATATTGCAATTCAGGTAATGTATCCAGATTTCATTCCCTCTAGCTGTTAGCCAAATTGAACTAAGCAAGATGGCTTCACAGTAATGTGCCAGGCTCGCATTCAGGACTTCCTGGGTTCGATTTCTAGGGCTTTTCTGTTTAACAAGAGGAATGTTGGGATGGTTTCTCTTCTGCAATGTATTTCTTTGTTTCATTTCCTATCCTTTCATGTTTTGGGAGTATCTAGAGCAGGCACCAGTAGGTATACTACTTTAGAGCGGTGGACAGGAGACGGTGCCAAGAGCATGCTTGCCGAGCAGTGACCTGTCATGTCACAGCAGTGGAGATTCCACATATGACACAGCTATACTCCTCAAATATTCATACGCTGGTCAACAGAAAACCAACCAACAAAACTTAAAACATTTAATTTACATTGCAGTTTAATGTTCTTGTATTTTATAATTTAATCATCATTTCTCATCAGTGACACCTTTTACTGTATTATCTGTCTTAAGTTTTGATATTCTGAAATATAATTTTGTTCCTGTTATGTTTAAGAGTTCATCAGTTAAATGTAGAAAAGTCATTTTGTTTTATGTTTTGCTGATTAAGACACTGTACTTAAAGGTATAAATAACTAAATTCATCAAGTAGATCAAGGAGCAAAGGTATTCTGCTGCAAGTGTAACAGAACTATGTATATTAAATTGAGTGACAAACTGAAATAAATATGTCTAATTGCATACACACACTTTACAATATTATAAATGTAAAATATTGGTTCACTGTTGATAGACTTTCAGGTTAATTTGACCTGCTGTATGGTTAGTTGTGTTATCAATAAAGCATGCCACTGACATAACCCAAGAGCTGCACTGAGGCTCTAAGCCAGGGGCATGCAGAATGGTGTCTTCTTTGAATCCACTGTGCATTAACATTCTTATTGGTTGGAGGAGTGTTAGTTCTTTGCTTCTTAAATTCTTGACAGTGGTGGATTGTTACAGTTAACTATCAGTGCATTTGTTTTAAATTACAATAATGCTGTTCAATATTAGCTTGAAGAAACATTCCTCCTCCCATTTTACATTTAATCTTTGTTTCCTTGAGGTAGACGGTGTTGACACAGACATAATCTCTCCACTGATACTGGACCCGAAATGATCTGTGGACTCCAGAAATCAACTAAGGAAGGGGCACTGTTGCATAGTTACACGGCAAAAGGTTCAGAAATCTCATGTATTCATGAATTCGCTTTTGCCCACCTCTGCTCTAACATGAGCCAGAACAAGGCTCGATTGGGCAAACTCTCCAGTGTCTGGTCGAGGCTGTGCAGCATCGGTTGTTCTCAACAGATGATGCAGATGCTTACTTGTTGGAAAGTTCTCGACACTCCCAGAAGGCAATCATGTGTGAGGCACCTCCGGTGGGTTCACTTCTGCCTGTTCTGCAAGCACCTCGCAGCCTGGCTGTGTGATCAGGTCATCAAGCTTGGAAATGTTAGAAATCAGCTGGCCTGCCTGCAATTCCTTTACCTGATCCATTTCTCCTAAGTGGAGTAAATACAGAAATCTACATTGGGTCAAAGTGTCCCCTCCATCCCTGGTTATATGCCACAGCTAAATTGAATATTATGGTTTGAAAGGTTCAAATCTTATTGATGGTAGCCTAATGTCAGTTTGTCAAATTTGTTATCCACATCAACTATTTTGTAGTTCTCAAAACTGTTACAAATTTTGTCTCAGATTCAACAGATCACAAGTTCAAGTGCACATTGTGGTGAGTTCCTAGGATAAGAGGTTTTCGTCCTCTCATGATGTTTGGTAGCTATCAGCTCTGAGAACCATGGACTTGTTCGAGTATCATTTCATCCATTTCATTCATTCACTATACAAAATGATTATACTGTTAAAAGGAGATAAATTGAAAAAGGTTATGCAAATACAGAATTTTCCCTGGGTTAACCCATTAACGCCCAGTGGTCTATTTATAGACTGCTACAGGTACAACTTGTTTATTTAGATTAAATGAATCCTCAAGAGTTATCTTGACTGTATATATCATCATTGATGTTATGTGAACACATTATTGTCTCTCAAAAAGTAGAATATTGTGTAGTTTATTAATTTACAATAAGAAGCTACAAATTACTGAAGTGCCAGTGAAAGGATATTGTTTTTTTTTTTTTTTGTTGTATTTCCCTCCAACTTCCTGTAATACAATAAACTGTCAATAAAGGTTCTATTGGTAATTATTATTTATTTATGCCAACAAACTTACTGTTGGTGTTTTTAAACACACAAGCTGTGTGTGGGCAAAGTTTAAGAGGTAGAACTGGAACTTAAAAATTCAATGCCACAACTGGGATTTGAACCACAGACCTTCCGCTTGCCGGGCGGACGCTCTAACCACTGAGCTATTGTGACAAACTGCCAGAATGGCATTAAATTCTCAAGCCATTTCGTATTTCTCCTGGTAAACCACAAAGGCAGTCTCACATCAGAAACAATTACCCCAATGGTGACTTACTATTGTAAGTACTTTATATCCCAGGATTAAATAACCTTCACATGGTAATTATTATTTATTTATGCCAACAAACTTACTGTTGGTGTTTTTAAACACACAAGCCGTGTGTGGGCAAAGTTTAAGAGGTAGAACTGGAACTTAAAAATTCAATGCCACAACTGGGATTTGAACAGTTGGGTCTGTGGTTCAAATCCCAGTTGTGGCATTGAATTTTTAAGTTCCAGTTCTACCTCTCAAGGTTCTATTATTGCATCACACAAAGAACGTGCCACTGTAAGCAATTCTAATGCTGAAAATTTGATCCTAGAGTCAAGCAATCTATTTATAGACTGCTGGACACAAGTGTTATCTCACTTCAACACATGGAAACCCTTACTTGACAAAAAGCTAACGAGATTGTTATTCTGTAATAGTATGCAAGCATCTGCCATGCGTGTTGTTTGTCTCCTACAGTTTTTTTTTTTTTGAAACAAAGTGAACTGGTGTTCAACAGTACTCTATATTGTGTTCTTTGAAGTGGCAATAACATGTAAGCACATGAATTCCTAAAGTACATATGTCTTATAGTTATTGTTTTTGGGGATAAGTTTGCAATTCTGTGCAAACAAAAAATGCAAACCATAATATGCTAGTCTGTTGGTTATTTCTGTTCTGCTTTTCACTATTTTTAGATTACATTTAGAGATATGGCGTGCAACAATTTTAGCATTTTCAAAGGAATTATGCTGGTTATTGTAAGTGATGATAACTTTACCAATGAAATTCATGATGTGATACAATTGATGTGATTCTTCCTCCTGATTCAGATTAATCAGTTGTTGTGTTTAGTGAACAAAAACCTAATCACAGACCACACTTCACAAGTGGTGGGATTTTCTATTGCAGCGCACATTTTGACAACTCACAGATAGCAAAGTAAGGAATGCGCCGTCCTCATGCTACCACATATGGATGCGTACTGAAGGAATGTTCTGACTCTAGTCTTACTCAGCGCCATGATAGGCCAAAACATCTGAGACTTTCTGGACTGCCTTCGTATTACTCTAAGAATTCATCTATTGAATAGTAACAAACTTAAATACAATTTTTCAGTTCCCTTTTAAACTGCTTTGTATCTTGAATTTCCTGCATATGCATTGTTAACTTATTAAAAAGCATACATGCAGCTACTGTGGGTTTTGATTTAAATAATTTTAGTCTGTGTAAAGTTACATGGAATTGCGTGTTACTTCTGGTGAAGTGATCATGAATCTGACTGTTAATTGTTGTGTGTTTTATGTTATGTTTTAAATACATTATTACTTCAAAGAATATATGAGTACAGAGTTAAAATGTTTAATTTTCTGAGGCAATTGCTGCATGATTCTTGTAGCTTTAGCCCTGCTATTATGCTCACTGCTCTTTTCTGCAGTATAAAAAGTATTTTTGTATACTTATTAGCACAAATGATATATTAATCCATTGTAGGTTTGCATTAATATGCTTAGATCAGCAAATTTTGTAACTTTTTAAGTAAAAATATACTTGCACTGGCTTTGTTGCAGATTTTATCAATTTATTTATCCTGTGTGAGATGGTTATCCACTATTATTCCTAAAAAGTTAGTGTTAGTTACCTCATTTATTTCTTCATTATTTATATTAAAGTTTAATTGTGTTTTATTTCTGTTTGGATTGTCTGTATGCTCACAAACCCAGTTTTTTTTTACATTAATGTAAACACTGTATGATTTGTTTTAAATTTTAACTTGTAAATGTATTTAGTTCTACTAAGCATTTGCTTGTGTTTACTATTGACATATCATCTGCATATGAAGTAATTTTCCCATTTTGTATAAGTGGTATATCATCTTCAGCAGAACTAAAAATATTTTTTTACAGAGTGTTTCACAAGATGCTATACCAAGCTCCTAGTCCACAAAGAAAAAAGGAAGCACCTCCGAAAGAAAATAAATTGAGGCTTTTTCTAAAGCGAAGTAGTGAACCATTATTGAATCTACAAAATGCTGCCCAACAGGTATGTCATGTTTTACTGTTATCAATATAATGTGAATTGAAGTTACAAGTGCACAATTTCAGCAGGAATATTGAGAGAGCAAAATCTTTACAAGTACTCACAGTTAAATAACGTCATAGTTAAATAAGCAATAATGAGAGAAATAAACACACATGAATATGACTTGTTTTCGATATCAGTTGCATATAAAGAATCATAATAGGTACAAACAGATTTATTTTTAGTGTTATACCATTGCAAAGAAGTAATAAACAGGTTGAAATTTCTACATCAGGCTTGATGTAAACCCGTGAAGATTACTGTAACTTCATAGAAATATTTTTCTGCAGAAGTAAGGCCCACGTTAGCATTCAGGACACATCTACAATTAAGTAGGTACCTCTATGCTTGTAGACAAAATGGCTGAGTATATTAGAGTCTATACTGAAACACACTTTCCTATATGCAGTTAAACTGTAATTTTGTGATGTTTTCAACCCATATTACGTAAATAACATGCAAAGGCTTTGAAAACAAAGCTGGAAATACCAACTACAATGAATGAAACACAACTGCAAAAGAAAAGGGAAAGAGTTCTGTGTCAGTGAGGCACCATACCTGGGCTCTTGTTTACTAGATGAATATTTGTTTGACATCCAATGGGGCATGATTTCAAACAACATGGATTTTTTCACAAATTAAGCAACATACAAAATATAGCAGTGGTGTATATTGTGGGCTATCAAAGCTATCACTGTAACCCACATCTAAAGTAAACTATAAATTAATAAATAATATTAATAATAATTTCAATACTAGCCAGTTTTCCTCATGAAGGGTTAGAGCATCGGATAGAATATGTATCGTTCTCTACCACTGAACAGAGGGGAGAGTAGGGCTTTGGATGTTTGCTGTCACAGCCTTCATTACAGTGCAGGGAGGGAAAGGTGAGGTGACAGAATGCAGGAATAAGTATGCCAAGCCTTCGGAATACCGTGTTGCTATACCCACATGAGTGTCTCCGAAATCCGCTGTATAAACACGAATTCAGCATAGCAATGGCATGTGGAGTTAAAAGCCAGAAATGGCATGCTTTTAACTGTATGATTATTACAGTCCTCAGCGGCTATATTGGTATTAGCATTATTTATTTTCATAGAGTAAAGAGCATAAGACATTTGCTAGTGCTAATGCTTCAAAATGGATGAACAACATGTAGTAAAACAATTAGTGGAATGACCACACTCACCGTTGAAATATGAGGATAAATTAGTGATAGTGAAAAGGGAAGGCCTACTCCAGTTCTTTTGCACTTGCATAGTGAGCAGAAGGAAAAGAAATAAGAATACTTACAAAAGGTATTTTAATATAAATGATTATAAGTATGCGGGCTGACTGGTTCATGCATATTAAGTAAATTTTATTGCTGGCCATATTTGTTATTTGCAACTGAGAAAACGCCCTGGAATATGATAGGTTTCACAAATTTAGCATATTAAATCCCAGCTTTGGATAAACATAAGAGATTAACAATGCATATAAAATCCTTTACACTTTTAAAAACTTTCGACACTCAATGGATAGACCATTCAGTTAACTATTGGAAAAAAATTGTTGACCATTTGAATAATGAAAAGGTTAAAGAAAACAGAAATTTCTTGAATAGATTGATTGATGCAGTTCCTGCAATTTCCCAATTTATGAATTTCATTAAGGAAACCAGTCAATTATTATTTGTTTCTCTTAATGGTTTACCCACTTTTTTCTCACATTCCACTTCATGTACATTTCAGATTATAAGTTGTATACCTGAAGATCACAATTTATTATCTTTCCATGTAATATATTACCAATTATAATGTGTACTGTATTCATACTACATTTTATCTATCTTTGACCTATCCTAATACAAATAAAAACTGTGTATATTTAAGCTAAATGAAGATAAATGTGAGAATGAAGGAAAAATGAAATTTATAAAAAGAAATCCTAGCTTATAAGCACAAAACTATAGCGTGGGCCTACTAGTGGTGTTCTACCAGGACATGCCTAATGGAAAGTTAATCAACAAACCCGTATTTTCCAAATCTAGTAGGCCTAGTGATAGCCCATGTCGCAATCCCAGCATACACCATGCAAATATTAACCAATGTATGGAAATAGCTGTTTTTCATTTCTTGACTATATATTTATGGTTGTGCTTGTTATATTCTATTTGCTAATGTGAGATGAATATTTTTTGGAGTAACTGTAAGTAATTTACCACATGTGATTATCAGCAGCACCCTAGATTGCAATTTTATAAATTAAGTGTGGATAGATAGATCTATAATATATTAATTTTAAAATACTAGCATCACAATAATTGCTAAGTATCTTATTGGATATAATGGTTTACTGATTTTTTTACATACGGATATAATATTGTCAGCCCATGTTAACATATTATCTACAATAAGACCTAAAATCTGTGTATTTTCACTTCCATGGCAATGTTACTATGTACTTTGATCTATTTTGTTGAAGTTTTTCTTTAATATATTATGTTGCATCGTGTTAACCTTTAAATGGTAACATGAGAAAATATGGCATGAATCCAACAAATACTGCAAATTACTGTATTTTATCGCATAAGGCCCCCCCTCGCATATTTCCCTCGCCTATGATTTTTCATCACTAAAAATTATTTACCTATTAAACATAGCATAATTCCCTCTCCTGGTTCGTTCTTATTGGAGCGGCCTTCAAATGACTTGATAATGGACAACAATCGACGCAGCGGTGCCTGTCACGGACAACAATGGACGCAGTGCTTGTCACAAAAATACTCGCATTGCCATTGTCATAACATATTGTAAAATTGAAATGTGAAGTTACAGACATGTTTCTAAGTCAGTTTGTTACAAGTCGTCATATTGTTAAGAAGAGTTTAAAAAAAAAGCTGGTATTTTTTGTGCCATTAATGGTTCTGACGACATTTGGAATAGTGAACATTAAGGTGTGTTACCTGAGCCAGATATAAATGAAAAAAGTGATGATAGTGACGAAAGTGAGACCACAGAATAGTCAGAGAAAAGAAACACTGAAACAATACATTATAGGCCCAATGAAACTGTAGTATGTATCCAGTTCATTCACAAATTACTGTATACCTATATAACTTTTACATAATACTACATGGTTTCCCTTCTTTTCTGAATTCCTAGAAGCACCACTTGCATTATTCCCTCCCCAGTGTTTTCAAGCAAATTTTTCGAGAAAAAAGATGGGGAATTACGCAATAAAATATGGTATATCTCAAATGCTGAAATTCACACTCATAATACATGTAACAGATGCAAGTTACACACCTATATTCATAAAACTAAACTGTCTGAGACCTCTGTCGAATATATAGGTTTAAAATTATACATCAACTTGCCAAGTCACCTAAAAGACATACCTTCTATAAACAAGTTTAAGGCAGAACTACACAAATTCTTTAGAAAAAATCAGTTTTACTCAGTAAACAAGTATTTAGAATATAATTCAGGAAAAGTGTAAACACATCTTATTTTTAATCATTTCATGTGACTATATTGTGTTTAACCGAGTTGTGACATGACTGTATGGAGTATGTTAATGCTTTCAAGTTAAATAATAATTTGTATAAGTTATTTGTAATCTTCATATTGTAAATATTGTCTTATACTCTGAAATATTTTGACGATGCCAATATTTCTGTATGAAATTCTATGGCTAATAAACTAAAACTAAAAGATAAACAATTTGAAAATACTCTGAGAAAATATGTGATTATGAAGACTGTATGGTATAGATGACCTGTAATATTGGCTTGGAATTGCTCTCTAAGGTATATTTTATATAACTCAATTAATAACTGTAAACGCACTTCTATTTTTATCTTGTTCATGTCTAAATATTTATATTTTGCAAATCTACAGACAATAAACAGTTTATCGCCTACCACATAGGCCGCCTGGGTTCGATCCCAGGGACCCACATGTGGTATTTGTGGTGGACGAAGCAGCATCAGGGCGGGTTTTCTCCGGGTGCTCCAGTTTCCCCCGCCATCTCATTCCACCGGTGCTCCATCTTCATTTCATGTGTCATCAGTGTCACCGCCTGCAGTGCTGTAGTAATACAAGCGGGCATTAAACACTACAACAACAATAAACAGTTTACAGTTTTACAAAAAAAAGAAAAACATTTAAAAGCTTGATGAATTATTAATACTAATATTTTGAGCTCATTTACATAACATGTTACAAGAAATTATGCAAAACTTTACAAAATGCATCAAGCAATTAATATGTTAGGTACCTTTACAGCAACATCCACCTGTGAGACGGTGTGGCTTACGTGTGTATACTTATAAAACAATACTATTGTGAAATTAAAACAGTTGACATCCACACAATTCAAAGTTCAACTCTCAATCAAAGCATAGCTGAAATATTAGATCAAACCAACATTGCACATGTGCCCACTATGCGTTGGAAATTTTGATATCTATCTAGGAGATGGATTATTACTATTTAAGGGTTAACTTTGAGTGAGGAAGGAGCAGTTCTGCTCTAAGTACTAATGATCCTGGCCTATGGCAGTAGGGAGAAAGCTAGGACTCACTGGTGGTCTGTGACGTCTTTAAGTTTGATTCAGAATCATTTACTTTTGCTCCAACAAAATTCCTGCTGAAATGTTGCCAATGAACATTTTTATTCATTTTCTTAAACTCCATAGCTTGCTAGCCAATAGCAAACAACAACTTCATTTTGTGTATTATTTAACAACACTCATGACACAAACAAAAGATTGCTTGAGCTTTGCTTAATTGTCAGTTAGTGCCAGTCCTGTACCTGGTGTGAGCAGTTACAGTAAATATAATGTTAAGTTTGCAGCCCTGCTCAGTGTTATTTATTTTTAGTTTCTGTTGATGTGAACCTAACCTAACCTATGTTGTCTGTGTTATTGTTCAGCGCGGGTTCTCGCAGCAACTGGCCCCCATTCAAGAGGTAAACATATATTACACATGCCTTCTTCATCTGCGGAGTAACTCACTGTCAAAACATGCCTTAAATATTTTTCTGCATCGTTTCTTGTTGTTCTGTACCTTCTACATATTCTTTGCTATTTATTTAAATTCACTATTTTCTAGCTAGCACTTTTCTAATATTTGAGGAGGAACGATACTAAATTTCCAACTAAACTAAATATGTCTCTTCTCTTTTATCATAGGAAATTAGGTACTTAACATAATAAAATTGTATTTGATGCTCTACCACAGAACTTTTACATTTAACCCTAGATTACTAATCTTTCATCTGACAGACTATGTCTGGTGGCAGTATTCAACAAAACACTCACTTGTGGTATCATGCCATCTCTGAATACTTCATCTAAGTCAGTAAAAGGAGTATTCCCTGAGTCATCTCGCCTACCACCTAGGCGGCCCGGGTTCGATCCCAGGGACCCGCATGTGGTATTCGTGGTGGACGAAGCGGCGTCAGGGCGGGTTTTCTCCGGGTACTCCGGTTTCCCCCGCCATCTCATTCCACCGGTGCTCCATCTTCATGTATCATCAGTGTCACCGCCTGCGGTGCCGTAGTAGTAAAAGCGGGCATTAAACACTACAACAACAATCCCTGAGTCATTGTCATGATCAATGTTGATAGTGTCTGTCTGTCGGTCTGGGTGGCTCAGTTGGTTAGACGTTGGCCTACAGATCCCAAGGTTGCAGGTTCAAACCCGGCCCAGGCCGATGGTTTTTAAGTGTGCTTAAAAACAACAGCTCTATGTCAGTAGATTTACTGGCATGTAAAAGAACTCCTGCGGGACAAAATTCCGGCACACCGGGGACGCTGATGTGATCCTGGCAATTGACAGCGTCGTTAAACAAGAAAATAATTTTATAATTTTTTGATAGTGTCTGAGAGACAAATGTTTAGTGTTAATGCAAGTATGACCATTTTTTATGATAAACAGACTTTAGTTTTATACAAATGTAAATCTCACTCTCAGTTCTTCCCTCACTCCCTCCTTCATTCTCTCTCAGTCCATCACTCACTCCCTCAGTCCATCCCTCACTCACTCTCACTCCCTCCTTCACTCTCACTCCCTACCTCGCTCTCTCTCAGCCCATCCCTCACTTTCTCGCTCAGTCAACTCCCTCCTTCACTCTCACTCTCAGACCATCCCTCACTCCCTCCCTCACTCTCACTTTCTCACTCTATATCACTCCCTCACTCTCACTCCGTGAACTTGAGCCATAAGGTCCTCCGCTGATGTTACAGGAGTGCCATACACCATACTCTTCATGCAACTCCACAGAAAATGGTTGAGAGGTGTCAGATCTGTGAACTGTGCTGGCCATGGAACTGGTTCACCTTTACCAATCGATCGATTTAAATATGCGACGTTGAGGTGATTTAGCACATTTACATCAAAGTGTGCTGGAGCTCATGTCGGCCATTTCAGCAGCTGTGTACTGTGCGTGTCACACTGCTGTTAAAAATGATACTGTACTGCAAACTACGTGAGTAACGCAGTAGGATGCGCACCAAGGACTCTATGGAGGTGCAGGAATGTTGTTATGCTCAGGTCATTCATCCCAGTACACAGATGGCTAAAGGGTTGCATACCTTTCATATTAATATACCAAACCGAATGTTAACAAATTATCAAACCATTCGTTCTATAACTTTGATGCTCCCCAGCATCCAAACCGGACAGGGGTTCCTATCTGAAAATCAAACAAGTTACCATCCCGCACAACTTACTAAGCATTGTCTGTATTTTTTTGGGACACCCTGTATATATGTGTGTCATTTTAAAGCTAAGGATTTGTACTATTCTTTACAATACAAACACAAAGATCTATATTTTTGTTGAAATTCACTTCCCGTTGTCCTGATTAACATCTATTTTAACATAGTTTAATAGTCTAGGGTTAATGATGTAAAATCAACAAAACACAAACAAAAAGACATGAGGTGGTTGTGCTATTGATTTATATGTTCTCCATTTAAATAAGGTAAATGGAGCATTTAGTCACTAATTATATGGATTATATATCTGCAAAAATTTAGTATGTCCTCCTTGAACATTAATCCTTTTATGTATGAAGTTTACACACATCATTCACATTATGCTTTTGCAGTATTCTGGCAAGCAAATGAAACACTCTTGCACTTTGAACATCATCTTGTACTAGAGCTGCAGTTCTCACGAAGCTTTAGTATCATAGAACAGAATAATATTTTCCTTGTCTATTATTTATACTTAAGCATGCATTTCTGTACTATAGTTTGTGTCCTCTTTTAATAAGTGGCCATGTATTTATTGTAACTTCACTATGAGTTGCAGCACGCTTTGTAAATCGCTGTTTTATCAATATCAACTGAAAAAATTGTGCTTTAAAGTATGTTTATTTGATGGATGTTAATCTATAATTATGCATGCTGATGAGGTAAGAACTGTGAATATCCTTTTTTTAAGCTGAATTTATTACAGTTAAGGATAATGTATCTATAATTAGACTGAAAAATTCCATGCAATAGTCAGCATTTGAACAATAGATCTTCAGCTTTCCATGCTGATCTAGTAACCAATAGCAAATGCTGGTGCAACATTAATCATCAGTCAAATCGTATCTTTCCAACTTTTTACTTTCTCTACTGGTAAGTAGGGGAAGTATTGTATTCCACCCAAAAATTCAAAGTCGAGATTTCACCGGAAATACATGTTTTGAGGCACCCTGAATCCAAAAAAAGCATTTTTAGAAAAAGGTCCGTGTGTGTGTCTGTGTGTCTGTCAGTCTGTCAGTCTGTCAGTCTGTGGACAGCATAGCTCAAAAACGAAAAGTTGGTTAAAAACCAAAGTTGGTATTTAAGTTTAATGTCGTTCAAGGATGTGACACGAAGATTTTGAAGAAAATAGCCCCACCCTAAACTACCCTTTACATGGAAAATTTTTCGAAAATTTTGATTTTCTTGAAAATGGCTCTAACGATTTTGTTTAAAATGTCATATGTTTGAGATATTTTTATGACAAATGAAATGTATATCTTGAATTTTCTGGCTATAGCCCCTGTAGTCTTATTTACTCTGGACAACTTTTGCATAACTGGTAAACCGTTAGAGATAGACCAAATTATACTATACAAAAAATGTAGATCTTGCTAAAATACACAATTTATGTCTCAATAAATTTTCTTGTAGGGTGAACCATTTTGGAGATATACCTTGTTATGCATGTGAGTTTTGGAAAACTTGGAACTTTCGTGAAATGGGTCATTGTTGTTCATTTTTTATATGTTATGTGTACAAAAAGAACGGAATCTCAAAGCTTTAAAAGATTTGACTATCGCACAAAGCCTACTGTATTCCAATATTCCCCTTGCACCTACAAGGAAATAAGCAATAAGATAATTTGTACAAATGTTTATTTTAACTAACACGAAGAAGATATAGGAATAAGAGTTTGTAAGAATGGTTAGCACAAGAGTAGAGAAAGTCATGTGAGTGCAACACATCAGATTTTTATTATTGTTGACCAAATAGTGTTCAATTATAAAGCCAGAGAATTGAAGTACTTACAAGATTGGAAGTCACCATTGCAATGTTATCTAAAAGAATCTGATGTGTTGCACTCACACGACTTTCTTTGATCTTGTAGTAACCATTCTTACAAACTCTTATTCCTATAGCTTCTTTGTGTTAGTTGAGATAAACATTTGCAGAAATTATCTTATAGTGTATTTCTTTGTAGGTGCAACAGGAATATGGGAATACAGTAGGCTTTGAGCAATAGTCAAATCTTTTAAAGCTTTGAAATTCTGTTCTCTTTGCACAGTTAACGTATCAAAAAATGAAAGATGTTGCATTTGACGAAAGTCTAAGTTTTCCAAAACTGACACAAATAACGAGGAATATATCCAAAATGGTTCAATCTACAAAAAGATTTATTTGGACATAAATTGTGTGTTAGCGAAATCTACATTTTTTGTAAAGTAAGATTTGGTCTATCTCTTACGGTTTACGAGTTATTCAAAAGTCATCCAGAGTAAACCGGCTATAGCCAGAAAATTCAAAATATACCTTTCATTTGCCATAAAAGTATCTTAAACATATGACATTGTAATCAAAATTGTTAGAGCCATTTTCAAGAAAACCAAAATTTTTGAAAAATTGTCCATCTAAAGGGTGGTTTAGGGTGGAGGAATTTTCTTCTGAATTTTCATGTCGCATTCTTGAAAGACATTAAACTTAAATGCCAACTTTTGTTTTTAACCAACTGTTCATTTTTGAGTTTTGCTGTCCACAGACTGACGTACAGACAGACAGATACACACATGGACCTTTTTCTAAAAATTCATTTTTTGGATTCAGGGTGCCTCAAAACATATATTTGCGGTGAAATCTCTACATCAAAATTTTGGGTGGAATACAATACTTCCTCTACTTTACTATACATAGTACAGAAAGTAAAAAAATCTGACGTGTTACAGTCCCATAACTTTCTCTATTCATTCTTCAACAAACTAATCTTACAAAAGCTTATGCTTCTATCTACTTCATGTTCATCATGATACAAGGCCGAGGAGTGTTGGCAAGCTGAGGACAGCCCGAGGTGTGTCTTACATGTCTCTGCCCTTGTTAAGGTTTAACTATGTAATAAGGAATGTGAAAGTTTGCAGGGTGGCGGGTCTAATTGAGGTTGGGGTAGTGACAGGAGTTAGCAAGATTTGCTCCTCAATGGCTGCAGTTCAGGGTACAACTGTATTTGTGCACTGCTGGTGTAATGAAAGTATCCAAGTATTAATGTGAGTTGACTTCAAATTTTGAAGTCCAAGCATCTCTTGGTAGGATTCTATAGGACCTCAACTTTTGCTCCAGTATTATTGTATGTGCGCACATGCCATGTAGGGAAGCCAGTGACACCTCAAATGGCATTCTCTGGGGTTATAATCCCCAGGAGACCAAGGCACTCCAATGGAGCAGCAATGAGTCATAAAATTTTGAGGCCCGGTGCCTAATTTCATCCTCCATATACTGAAGAGATGACGTCTTGTCCATTAGTCTCAAAGGGAAACTGCAGTATACAGAATAGATTATCCAAAGATCTCTATTCTGCACTTGTTGCAGTGGCAGAAGGTTTGAGTCTGCAGCCATGTTACAGATCTGCAGGCACACAAAACTACAAGCTTGAAAAAGGTGTAACTTCAACGGAATAGACATCCTGGACTTTAACATAAGGTACAATGAGACTGTTGCCCTGTTGCCCCAGAGTGACAGATCTCTGGTGTGCTCTCCAAAAGCTAAACCCTTATCAAGCATCGCTACTAGGTATTTGATGGCATTTGCCTATTCTGTCCTCCTGAGATAGGTGAATGTGGGGAAGTTTGCAGGAAAGTGGCACTTGAAGGTAATAGCATGGCTTTTCTCTGGGTTGACGCACAATTGCCAACGCCTGCACTATTCTTAGAGAAGGTGGAGGTGTCTCTGAATGGGGTTGAAGTTTCTGCTTGGGTTTCTGTTTTTTTGAGTACAGCATAGCTCTGTTTGTAGATCAGCCAATGTAGATGCTAAAAAGCATGGGGGACAAAACAGAACCTTAAGGGACTCCACTTCTAGCTGGCTTTTGTGTCAACTTTTTCCCACAACTGAGACTATAAAGGTTGTGTGTTTGAGGTATGAGTGTAGTAGGTATATCATATATGTGGGTAGCTCCAGTCGGAGAGTTTATGCAGGAGACCCACATGCTAGGTCAAAGGCCTTCTCCAAGTCTAGAGATACTGCCACAGTATCCTGGGGCAGCAACCTCCACTACTCACAGCAGCTATTTATCATGACAGATATTTGTGGAAATGGTTTTATTATGTATTTCCTTGTAGGTACAATGATAATAGGAAAATACAGTAGACTTTAAGCTATAGTCAAGTCTCTTAAGAGTTGGTCGCTATGTTAGGGCTTTGAATTTCATTCTCTTTGCATGACTGGGAAGAAAAAATGAATAATGGCTTCCCATGTAAGAAAAGTATAAATATTTAAATTTTCAAACCAATAAAAAGGAATATCTTTGAAGTGGTTAACTCCATAAAAAATGTATTTCATATAAATTGTGTTCTTTAACAAGATCTGCACTTTTTATGCAGTAAGACTTTGTCTATCTCTTACAGTTTACATGGCCAAGCCATGGCCAAGTGGTTAGACCATTCACCTCTAACCAAAGTGGTCTGGATTCGATCCCAGGGGACTGCATGTAGGATTTACGTTGGATAAAGCAGAACAGGGATGCATCTCCTCTGGGTTCTCTGGTTTCATTCCACGTATCATTAGTGTCACCGCCTATGTTACCACACATAGTAAAAGTGGGCATTAAACACTATCAAGAAAAAACTAAAGAAACTGATCAGTTATCAATTCTGCCAAAGTTATTTAGAACAATGAAGACTTCAGAAGTTATTTCCAGAAATTTAAGATATACATTTCATTTGTTATGAAACCAACTTAAACATAGGTATGTTAATTTAATCAAAATTGTTAGAGCCATTTTTAACAAAATGAACATTTTCATAAAGTTTTCCATGTAAGGGCCAGTTTGGAGCTGGGGAACCTTTTTTTTAATTTTCATATTGCATTCTTGCAGGATGTTGAACTTGAATATCAAGTTTCGTATTTAACCAACCTTTCATTTTTAAGTTATGACATACACAGATATTTTTCTAAAAGTCATTTTTTTTATTCAGGGAGTCTCAAATTCTGTATTTCTAGTAAAATCTTGGTAGCAAGTTTTTGGATAGCATAGTTACATACCTACCTATGTATTGGAAAAGGTGAAAATGAATTTCAGAATGTCTTGTGGTTTACTGGACAAGTTGTGAGTCAGTTGTGCCGGCATGTTGCTATGGTAGAGCAGCGGCATTATGGGTTGAAGTTCTATGGTTCAAATCCTGGCTATGGTACTTAACTTTTCAGTTAATTATCAATGTATCTATTGTACATACAGCACATACTTTTCCGGTGTGTTGTATTGAACATAACAATATGTTTATATGTAACTTGCATTTTTATCTTTGCACACAACATAGACAATGGCACTACAAACCAATGGAAGTGATCTGTTAATAATTTAAAAGTGTATCAGGTAAACTGCTTATTCAACATAGTGCTTAATTTTTGTTACTATAACATATTAGGTAAACCTAAATGTAAAGTAATGCTTTAATCTTTTCTTCTTCAATGAAAAGTTTAATCTGCTAAGATGAATCAAATATGGTAGAAATCTGCTTTTGTGTTCCTGAAATTAAAATTTCTGCATCATTTATGCATTCCCATAGATTTTCCTATGGAATGCGATTGCTGTCTAAGCACTCTTGCATAATGTGAACTTCCATAACTTGCATCATTCCAGAGTTACAAGAGTGAGTGCATTTAAGATGGCATAATTCTGTGAAGTCATATATATTGTTATATGCAATGTTGTTTACACTTTTGCACTGTATTAAGTTGCTTAGGACAAATAAACCTCATCCTCCACCAGCCACATTGCTATATGTCAGTCAATATTGGTTTAAATCCCAGGCTGCAATTTAATCCTACATGAGTGGTTTACATGCAAATAGCATGATGTAAAATAGAGTGGTCCGAAAGAGCGTGGTCTGAAATACCATAGATTTGGATTTAACCAGTGGAAAATATGTCCCCCAAAAATATATAATAATTTTATTTGCTTTATTCGTCCACTCATTCATTTATTGATTTATTGATTGATTTTATTTTTATTTTTGAAAGTGAAGTTTAAAAAATTTTCTTCAAAGAGTGGTACTGGAATATACTTTTTGCTACCCTTAGTGTGGACCTTGATCACTGTGACTGCTGCATTCCTAGCATTGATCTTGGCCACTGCATTCTAAGAATTTTCAAAGTAACAAGACATGCATATGGAAGAAGATATTTTACATAGTAGTGAAATGATAAGTACCATAAACAAAAAGATTCTGTGTATGGAGAAGCAAAATTAATTTAACAGTATTCATCTCCATCTTGCTGCAGAGAGAAAAAACATGTGAATTATGCCATCAAACAAGAATTCTTTCTTTCTTTAAAACATTGCAAAATTAGGTTAGCATAAAATGGGCATAGCCTAATTGTATGTGCTGTATAAATTAAAATCGGTTGTAGGACTGGTACACATTACTATCATAACTGGCATGTAATTGCATTTAAAAGTGGTGTACTTTACTGCATATTACATACTTCACAATGTACTGTAATTTATTATTGCACGAATGTTTGCCACATCACGGGGTAAACTTTGGTCACTTCTAACCTCACATTTCATTATAACACAGGGCTAAAACATGTCCCCCAACAACCACACTATTTTAGGATTCTACTGTACTGCTATAGGGAAGCATTGATTTCAGTTGTATGGATAACCATGCAAAATATTTGTGTGCAGTTTACTAAAGCTAAAAACAAAAGTTACATTTTTTTAATGATTTTAATAGAATTTAATATTTGTTAGTGCTGACCAGTATTAACTACAGTATAGTATAATACATTTTCATACTGCACCATAATTTTACAGCCTTTTATTTTGTTTATATATGTGTATCAGAATACCACAAGATTGAGCAAATTTAATTTCTCTAATTCACATTTTCCCCAATTTTTTTATTTGTATTCAGAAAAGTGTATAAAAAAGGGATTCAACTGCATTATTTTGAAACATTTACTCCCTATCTTAATTTCTTTTCATTGCAAAATGGAACAAAATTACCACTATAACTAATAAAATAAAAATAACCTAACAAATATGACACAATTGTAATATTTGCCTTATGCAGTTAGGTAAATGAAGATCACTACCAAAACATTGTGAGGTGGGTAAGTATAGAAAATGTTTATTTCTTCAAGATTTCCAAAACGTTTACATTCACTTGTATAATTATTGATTGGTCTTTAAGCTGATGAGTGTTGGGTACTTAAAGTTACCTGGCATTCTTCTGTTCTTTGTAAGAGGAAATGCCACAAGAAATAAACCAACCGATTGGCTCTTCTATGTCTTGAATCTACTGTTTGAAAAGTTTAACTTCTGATATAAGATGATGGAAAAGATAAAGAATAGTACAGTCGAGTACATGAAAACATGCCAATGCTTTTGGTTTCCTATAGTGTATTTCTTTATTTAGTGTTGGCAGAAACTCCTTATCATTTCTTATTGGTTTGAATTCAAGTCTGACACACACACTAGCTTATGAACAAATGTCAGGCCTAGTTGAGCACCAAAAGGAGGAGTACAGATACATTTCACCTGAGTGGCTGGTAGGAATGTTTTGCGATGATAGTCCACACCAGTCCCTGAATGAGTTCATCTCATATTGATTTGATACCAAAAGTCTAGCACTCAGACATTAAACTAGGCACATAGGATGCTTTCATGCTCAGGAGCCAATGAAAACAGGAAGTAAGACAAACTTGAGGTGAAGCACCAGACCCAGGTAAGAGGCATGGCAGAGGTGTTTAGTATTTCCCTTCCGACATAAACCACTGCACATTATATCATTACAATCCTATGAGCTCAGCTGTACATGAAGTTGTTGTTCCTCTTTTTGACATAAGAGAACATATAAGAAGAACCAGGCCAGAAAACTTGGTTGTGCTGTAACTTAAGTGTTTTATTTGGCAAAAACATCACCTACACTATCCTTCTCTATTACTTCTTTTTTGGTTTCTGGTATGGGCCATGTCTTGTTGGCTTTTTTAAGAAATTAAAAATTATCCAAATGTTTTGCTGCAAAACTATGTTTGGCTTCTTCAATAGGGAACTGCAAAAAATCCATCCAATTAGTCACTGTCTCGTTGTCCCGTCCCACTCGTAATGCTATTGGTTCCTTCTCCTCCAATAGGAAGTTAACCTGCTAATAGGGTCTTCCATATCAAGTTGAGTGGTTTGTCTGTCATGGTTCAGACTCCTCTTTTCTTTAAATATTTTTATGCTTTCTCTTACTACTCATTGAGAGAAATTGCCACAGATTGTTAAAATGTTTAAATTATCAAAGTCAATGTGGTGGCCAGTGTTTTCTGCTTGTTCCGTGATGGCAGATTTTTCTGGTTGAGAGAGTTTCATGTATCTTATATGTTGCTTTTTTCCTGCATTGATAGATCTGCCTGTTTGACCTAAGTATGATTCACCACAATCATAGGAAATTTTACAAACACCCAGATTATTACTGATGTGTATCTTGTTTGTATTTTGTGGTGTTGCAATGTTTTTGTAATTCTTTCCATTACTCCTTGTACGTAAGGTATGTAAGCTTTCTTTGCATCAGTCCTTTTGGGATTTTGATATTTCTGTATTGCCTTAATATCTTGGTTCAGATAGCCATTAGCCTTTAGTACATCTTGGAGATGTTTTAGTTCTGAGTCCAGATTTTCTTTTTCACACACACGTAGGGCACAATTACGGAGTGTGTTTATCATGGCTCTTCTAGCTGGAGGGTGATGTGAAGAGGCTTCTATGTACCTAATTTCTTAAAAAAGTCAACAAGATGCGGTCCACACCAGAAACCAAAAAAGAAGTAATGGACAAAGGCCATGGAAGTCTATGTGATCATTTGATTACGTTGTTGATCCTTAACTTTTCTCAGCCAATTGAGAGTTGAGATGTTTTTCTTGGTACCTAAGACATCTAATGTAGTACCAATATTAATAGATGAAAAGAATATAGAAATATGCAAGCTTTTACAGCCAGTGTCATAAAATACAAAATTATTATCTGGGTTTGTGGGCCGTGGTCAAGTGGAAAATCTCCTTCCAGACGTTCCGTTCAAAGGTGTGTTGAACAAAAGTCTGGAAGGAGATTTTCCACTACACCTTGGCCTACAAGCCTGGGTAATCCTTTTGTATTTTAATATATGAGAAATAATAGTAATGCATTAAATTACTTATTTTACTCGCTTGACATATTTTGGGAAACAGTTTGTTCCCATCGTAAAAGAGTATCATCAGTGATGTTGATGTTCTTGTTGTGGTGATTGTCTATTATTTTGGCATCTTGTGTTGGTGAAATGCACTTCTGTAGGGACTTGGTGACAACAAATCAAAATTCATTAACTGTGAGCTGTGTTTCAACAAAGTAACAATCAACAACAAAATTGCAAAATTCAAACGACAGATGTCACACACAGCACAAATCTCATACAAGGAGAAAAATAGTTGAAGTTCGAGAAATTCTCATATCATCCAAGAGCACACTAAACATTTATGAAATACAACATCAGCATAGCCCTACAGAAAAAATTTATTAATGGTGCCAAACAAGAAAGGGATTGGATCAAGGCTTCAAATCTTACACAAGAAAGGGATTGCCAGTTCACGGTGAAAGAGAGGCAACGTTGCTTATCGCAACTATGTAGAGAGTGCATTAGCATTATGTGTAAGAAGACGGTTGGACTGCATTTGGAATGTAGAGCAGCTATAATTTATATTTGTATTTGAAGATAGTAGTAAAATAGTGAATCTACATGCAAAGGATAGAGCATGCAAGTATATATCACTGTAAAGATTATGTTAACAAAAGAAACTTACCTGTGAACTAATGTAATGTGAAAATGTTGCTGATATCCGACTTGCTTGCATTATTGCTGTTTTTGCTGAAATTACCCATGGAAATGACACTGTTCTATCCTTGCCTCTAGAACTCCATTTTTCCATGTTGCACTTACTATGCCCTTTGTATCCATAGCCACTTTTTCAGTTTTCAGCTTTTTATTGATGTAGTTTTATTACAGATGAAACAGTGAAATCTTTGTTGTTTCACACAACATAACCCTTTACTTGGGCCCAAATTAATTAAATTGGATTACACTAGGAAAGGGTAAACCAAGCAATCTTGTGACCATGTTCTTCAGCAATACCATTAACTGCATAATCCTTTAACTGGGATATGTAGCTTACCAAACACAACTTTATTCGCTTTGCGAGTACGTAAAGTTTTTTGTTTGGCTACACTGCCTTTGTCAATATTTTTGGACATACTTAAATCTTCATTAAATGAGTAAGACAGTTGCTTATGTTCACAATGTATGCACAGACATACAGATTCAGACACATGTAAATACAAGACAAACAACCACATAAATATAATGAGGCAAACGAACTTGTCAGCACACAGGCAATTTCTAATTGATGCAAGATGGAGCGGGAGGGAGACATATATATTACAGGGAAAACAAGATAAGACGCACAGTTTATGTTACTGCTGGATTGCAGGTCAAGCACATGCTAATCACATGTTTAAATATCGACAACACTGGTTTAGTGTTTAGCGTTCCTATGGAAACATCTTAGCTCTAATTGGTTCCTCTTTTCATTGCTATGACAATCTCAATGATGCACCCATCCCTTTTTGTTCATTTAGACCTTTCCACCATGTGGTGAGCAATTGTCAATCACCCTCTTGTTTGGCACCAGGTGTAGTATATACCACAACACGAAGAAGTAATTTACATAAAATTTAATGTTTTGAGACAAAAGACTTACAAAAGTATACAACACTTTCGGCCACATTATATCATGTCATCAATAGCATCTTACATTTTAACACCATAATTGTTTATGGTAACCTGAGTTACATTTTCAAAGATAAAAAGCACTTTTTTCTGAACTGGAATAAATAGAAGGAACTTAGTTAAAATTAAGGGTAAATCATTATCAATTGCAATAACTATAAAAACTTCTTATGAGCTCTATTACAGTAAAATATTAATGGGCATTTTGAAAGTATTTACCTTTAAGTGCTCTATTTGCTCTATTACTATGCTTTGTTCCTATTAGCCTCAGTCAAATCAGCACCATACACTCATTATAGAAGAGTTTGAACCAGATGTTTTCCGGCAGCTGATAGAATACATTCACACAGGTTGTGTTACACTGCAGCCTCGCACATTGTTAGGTAAGTTCATGTTTGCTCTAGCTTTTTTATCAGTTTGTTTACAAACTCTATTGGTATATGCTGTTACTTTAACTGATTAACTCATATTACAGCATAACATATTTGTAGGTAAGCATTTCACATGCATTTGTGAACAATAGGTCTCTATACTGGGTGGAAGGGAACTTATTACATTCCTTCTAATAAATGTGTTTCATAGAAGCATTATAAATATAAAAGTCTAGCATTTTGTTCTTTGATCAGCCGATTTCAAAAACATAAATGGTTTTTGTTCCAAACTGGATGCATAATTCCACAAGAATGTATGAAGATAATAGTCTTTTACTTACAAGATGCATAGAGTAACGTATTTCTAACAGAGCTTCAGTAGTAATTATGGGACATCATACAGGGTTACGAAATAATTAATTACTTAAAAGATGTGAAGGAATATTCCTAGCAGCTTTTTCAACATGAAGTAATACGACAATATTGTGTTGAGGTAGGTCAGGGATCTGAACCAGTTTCTGGATATAAACATATTGGTCACTTGCAAACACCATGCAGGGTGGTGTAATATTTTGGGAGATAACAATTCTGATTGGCCTACACTTGCACAGTAAACACTCAAGGACAAGGTAGGGTAAGAGTTTGTTTTCTAGACGCACTGTTACAGTGTTCGTTTATGTAGTGAGCTAGGGAAAGTGACACCCACACGATCTGCAGTGTTGCCAGCTTGTTTTCGATAAAACTAAAATATCTCCATAGGAATGGTCAAAGACAAAAACGTAAGATACAAAATCTATTCAAAGTATCAAGATCTATTACTGGTTTAAATTAATGTAATGACTTTCCTTCCACCCGGTATATCAGGCCAATCAAAGATAATTGTTTATTCTAACACAGACAAACCGCATATAGATAAACTTTGAAAGGCATTGAATTATTCATTTCTGATTCTACCTTTCAAAATAGGGGTCTGTTCTCTCTGTATAGTTTTTCCTGGTGTTTTTCTTTATTATGCAAGGAGACCCAAAAACATTTGAACTGCTGTGCAGTGTTTTTCCACTGTGCACACATAAACACAATAAAATAGCTGCTGTATACAGTCATGCAGTTGACTGGTTCTTCTCTGCTCTGAAAGTGCAGTATTGAGCTGACGTGATAATGTGTGATTGAGTTATTACCAGTGTGCTTTATTATTTTGTCCTGTACTTAGTTACAGTG
This sequence comes from Tenodera sinensis, assembly GCA_030765045.1. Taxonomy (NCBI): domain Eukaryota; kingdom Metazoa; phylum Arthropoda; class Insecta; order Mantodea; family Mantidae; genus Tenodera; species Tenodera sinensis. The sequence continues at coordinate 125,739,698 of CM060970.1, forward strand.
TATTATGGCTCAGCATTTGTCTTCTACTGCACAGCGTGTATTTATTTATGATTCATATGTGTCAATTCAGTCAACTCGCAAAGTGAAAGTGTGATTTGCAGAAAGATATCCAGGTGATCTGTGATTTCTTCTCTGGGGTAACTTAAAGTATAAAGTGTACAAGACAAACCCACACACCCTGAAAGAATTAAAACAAAATATCCGCCAGGAAACTACTAGCACTTCTCAATGAGAGCAACAGGGAGTGATGGATAGTTTCCCAAAGAGGTGCCAAAAATGTATACACAATGACGGTTGCCAGTTTCAGGATCTCCTTTGATAACATTGGGAAGTAAAGCCTTTAAAAGTAGTTTTAAAAATCTGATGTGTTGCACTCACATGACTTTCTCTACTCTTGTACTAACCATTCTTACAAACTCTTATTCCTATATCTTCTTCGTGTTAGTTAAGATAAACATTTGTACAAATTATCTTATTGCTTATTTCCTTATAGGTGCAAGGGGAAGTTAGAATACAGTAGACTTTGTGCGATAGTCAAATGTTTGAGATTCTGTTGTCTTTGCACACTTAACATATAAAAAAATGAACGATGATCCATTTCACGAAGGTTCTAAGTTTTCTGAAACTCACACACATAACAAGGAATATCTCCGAAATGGTTCACCCTACAAGAAAATTTATTGAGACATAAATTGTGTATTTTAGCAAGATCTACATTTTTTATAGTATAATTTGGTCTATCTCTAAAGGTTTACCAGTTTTGCAAAAGTCGTCCAGAGTAAATATGACTACAGGGGCTATAGCCAGAAAATTCAAGATATACATTTCATTTGTCATAAAAATATCTCAGACATATGACATTTTAATCAAAATCTTTAGAGCCATTTTGAAGAAAATCAAAATTTTGGAAAAATTTTCCATGTAAAGGGTAGTTTAGGGTGGAGCTATTTTCTTCAAAATCTTTGTGTCGCATCCTTGAAAGACATTAAACTTAAATATGAACTTTGGTTTTTAACCAACTTTTCGTTTTTGAGTTATGCTGTCCACAGACTGACATACAGACACACATGGACCTTTTTCTAAAAATGCTTTTTTTTTGGATTCAGGGGGTCTCAAAACATATATTTCTGGTGAAATCTCGACATCAAATTTTTGGGTGGAATACAATACTTCCCCTACTTACCAGTAGAGAAAGTAAAAATGTTGTATGGTTTCATTGGCACTGTTCTAGGACAGCAGCAGTCAGCGACAAGTGCTGAGAACATGTACAAACAAAACACAGTGCAGCAAGTTCGGAGTCTTTTGGATCATCTGCTAAGATAACAACTTAGTCTTAACACAAATGCTGATATTCATGAGTATAATAACAGCCCTTCACGAGCCAAGGCTTACTGCTCGGCTCCTATATCCCCCACCTATGCCCACTACAGGAGTCATGCGTAGGGTGTAGTATTGAAGGGTGGGATGTGGTCAGCACCCTGAGCCCTCCTGACTGGTTATGTGGCCTTGCAACCTGGAGGTACTACTTCTTCATCAAGTGCCTCCTCAATTGGCTCCTCTGAGAGCTAATGAGGCTGAGTGTACCCTGTGCCAGATCTCCCAGTGGGTTAAAGATTTGTTGGTACTGGAGATCAAATCTGGGGCCTCCACGCCAGAGACAGGTATGCTACCACTGCGCTAGGGAGGTGGTCGCATGAGTATAATGCAACAAATAAATTTAAATTGCACATTACTGGTTACAAAAGAATTGTGTGTTTATTTGTTGTATTATACTCATGAATATCAGCATTTGTGCTGAGACTTAAGTTGTTATCTTGTAATAAAATACCTTCTGTACCTACTGTGTACATGGTCGAGAAAATAAAAATGCATGTGTAAGGTTTTGCAATAGATATGATGTGTCTTATCATTAAGTAATAAATGGCAGAACATTTTATACTAAAGAGAAATGAAAGTTATGCCAACTTTCATAGATTTTGGCATTTTTAATATAGAAATGCTCTGCTTAAAATACTTTATATCAAATCTAATGTACTTGTATATTCATATTAGCTATTAATTTAGTTTTGATTGTTGTAGGTGTAATGAATGCAGCAGACTATTATGGCTTGGATGAACTTCGAAGGGCGTGTGCTGGGTTTGTCCAGTGCTGCATCAATGTGGACACTGTTTGTGCACTACTAGCCTCTGCAGAGCGGTATATTCAGTACAAATGTACCAAGTCCTTGGTGCAGAAGGTGCGCACAATTATTCAATGTCCCTCTTAGGGACCATTTTCAATGAAACATAGACATAAGCATCTAAGCTTGTTTTATGTTATCTTAATGCATGCATTCACATTGACTGACATTGACATAACCATAATGTGACAAAATGACAAAATCCAATCCAGTTATCTTTCTATCAATTTATTTTTCTTCAAAATTTTTGTACAAGGCGGCACCATGGCTGAGCGACGTTTGCCTACCACCTAGGTGGCCCAGGTTTGATCTCAAAGATCCACATGTGGCATTCATAGTGGATGAAGTGGGATCAGGGCGGGTTTTCTCTGGTTTCTCCAGTTTCCCCCATCACTCATTCCACCAATTACTCCATTATCACCTTTCCAAACATCAATTTTGCCTGTATTTCATATCATCCTCTTCCTCACTATCATACCTGGTGCTTGACTGGCCACCTGCTTCCAGGTCTTCACTCTGTCTGGTCCATAGATTCCTATGCTCCTTGACAGGTGCCTGACCCTAGGCACAGGCTTGTAATTCCTAGGGGATATAAGTCATAAATAACGAGAGAGTAAACACAAAAAAGAAGAAGAAAACTTTTGTACAAGTATAAATTTTACTTCTTGTAACCTTGCCTGGTCCTTTCGGTGTCTTTCTTCACTTTCTCATCTCTCACACACTAGCAATTATGATGCAATCACTCGATGCTCGTGAAATCTTCTTTACAATGCATATGCACAGCTGCTCCTGCTCCCTGACTTCCTTATATAGCAGGGATGACATCACATGGACTTTCTGTAAACTCCTTCAAACATGCTGGTGGTCACATAACCAGATCCTTCTAGAAGGCACCGGGACAAAACCCTTTTGTGTAGCCACCTAAATTATTGATAGTCACATGCTCACTCATGTGAGTGGTGTGAGAAAGCTTGACATTGTCCCTTTGTTTGCTCACCAACTTGGCATGTGGCATGAAGCAGCTTAGTCCCGACAGTCCTTTGTTCCGTGCCATGCCTGGCATCATAATACGAAAGATTCTTGTGAATGAAACAAGTCTGAAAAATGTAAATGTAAGTTAATGGTAGTATACATAATTCCTTGGACATTGGTTTAGTTGGTGAAACATGTTTCATGATTTTCATGATTGCTTTCATAATTTGAATATACCTATTGATTTAGTTGAAGATCCAGTGGTGGTTCATGGCTTGTCGCAGGGAGTGTGAGATATTACATCCTCTCCATCTTCAATCTCTCTCTGACACACACACACACGAACGCATGCACACACACAGAAAAATTCATATGGGCAATTGAGCTCTCACATTTTTCCACTTTTTGTTTTAAATGACCAATATCACAACAACCATTATTTGTCCAGATACCATTTCTCTCACTCACAAACAATAGGTACAAAAAACAGCTTCTTTTCTAAGGATAAACCTGAAAGATTTACCTCCTTCAGTTTTGCCATGTTATTCAATTCCAAACTTTTCATAGCTTCAAATTTCCCGCTATGAGCAGACACAACTGCATGTGATTTGTTGCCAGAAACACAAACAGCAAGAAAATAACTACTCCAAACTGAAATATTGGCCTTAGTAAATTATGATATGAAGAATAATTATATGCATTTATAATGGTTTAATAAAAATAAATGTAATTGTGCTCACAATATTAATATAACTATCATTTTAATGTAGAAAATGGCTACATTAAATTTAGGAACATCAAGCTACTGCAGAGCAGGTTGAGTGCAACATCTGCTAAATAACAGAGGTAAATGTTTATAGAAAGGAAAACAGAGAAGGAAATGAAATTGGAGTTGTACAAAATGCAGTGCACTTGCACAGTAACAATCAAATCTCTTGAACTTGTTGATCATGTTGTGTTAACTTGCCATATTCCTAAATACAAGCTTTGCCCCACTCACCTTGACCTCTCACCTAAAAGTTTCCTTCACCAGTCACAAAATCTCATTTATGCATCTCTATAGCTTGTTGAGTGTATGCGCTGGCATTTGGTAAAGACAACATGGGAAAATAAAACAAGCAAGTTCATATAGAAGAAAGCTTGACATTCGACCTTCTCATATGCATGTCTATGGAGGTAAATACACATTCACATACAAACTGAAGTAGCCACTCCACAATGCACAGGCCACCTCTCCATAACCAGACCCACAATATCATATCTAGAAAGTGAAAGACATGCCATTATTTATACCTTTGTGAGAAGAGACTTAAAAAAAATGAGAGGAAGGTGCATACTACATTTTTAAGCATGTCAGCCTATATTTTGTGCATATAACTTCAAAAAGTTTTAGAAACGTATCTTATTGAGAAGTAGAACTGAACTTAAAAATTCAATGCCACAACTACTACTTCTGATCTACTTCTCAAACTTTGCCCACACACGGCTTGTGTGTTTAAAAACACCAACAGTAAGTTTGTTGGCATAAATAAATAATACTTATCTTATTGTTTCTAGGTATTGGAATTTGTGGATGAACATGGAAATGAGGTATTAAACTTGGGATCATTTACGCTCCTTCCACAGCATGTTGTTCGTCTCATCTTGGCACGTGATGAGCTAAGAGCAGATGAGTTCACCAAATTTCAGGTACAATTTTATTTACTTAAGATACAAATGAAGGGCAAAATAAAGATAGCTTCATTATGATGCATATTCATACTTTCCAACAGTTACAGCTAGCCTGTAAAACCTACAGGCGCAAAGTCCTTTTTACAACCTTACAGCAAAGAAGGTGTTTTTTACTGCTTTGTGAGCAGATTCAAAGTGTTACAGATTTTCACCATGGAGATGAAAAAGCATTAAATTTTATTGTAATGTATTTTAACTTAAGATTACAGCCTGTGTGTTGACCTTTCATTACAATCATGGTGCCTCTTTACTCAGCTGCAGCATGTAGATTTAAATTTTCATTGCACCATTAGTAATCTCTAGTATCAAGCTGTAAGTGAGTGTGAACATTCAGGAATGGATGATGCAAGTTGTAAAATCAACTACTATGCAAAAATTGTTTGTTATTCTTAACACTGGTCAGCAACATTTTTGCTTTCTCTACTGGTAAGTAGAGGAAGTATTGTTGCATTGCTATCAACAGTTGTTGCTACATAATTTAAGGGTGCTGATTTCAGATCTAAAGTCTGTTTTTGACTGAAAGCTCCAGTTCCTTTGCTTTCTCCAAATGTCAATATTTCATGGTTTTATGATTGAAACCATAATGTTGCTGGATAAGTATTTTATTGAAGCCACTTCAACTTAGCTGGGTAATACAAATTAAATAGAAATCTCTTCAGTGGTACAATAAAAGCGACTTATAACTGGTGCAGTTTTTTAATTAAGATATTGCTGATGGTGTGTTGAGCTTTTGACTCTTTCGTTATCTTGGATCGTGGTACAGGTGAAATAATGCAGACACAGGATAAAACTTTTTCACATTTTATTTGCACCTTTTTCATTGAATATTACATACGTGAAACTTTAGTTAACATTCCTTACAATTGAACTGACTTCCTTAATGGTTTCCTCGCATTACTTGTCATTTTAAATCACACTTTTAGCATCTTAACCTGCACGTATTAAAAACACATCTTCCCTTCTTAGACGCTAAGATGCTAAGACGCTAAAATCTAGCATTTTCTTTAACAATGTCTTTGTATTCATACGCGTATATGTCCATTTCCTACGGCGTAGCCTATGATGTCATCTTATATCTTAAATAGTTCCCATAAATGATGAGGAAGCAATCTTAATTTATGCTCTCAACACTCATAATATTAAATATAAAATGATTCTTATAATTATACATATTAAATTTGAACATATTACTTAACATTAATGACGTTATTAAACAAATAGTATTCTCAACCATGAGACAATGGTAATACACTCTCAGTACTTAACAAATCCTTACCAACATGAAAAATAAACTATATTTGCAATAAATATTCACATAAATACTTTCTTTTCGGGGTCTGGCCACATATTCTGTCTCATAACTAACACATTCTATTGAGGCAGAAATTTACATTGCAAGCTCTTCCGTTTGTGGACTGCTTCAGGGAGATCTTGCTTAATACTCCAGCAATGGTCTGCCTTCATATGTTTGTCCTATCTCTCTTCTTCCATAATCTTGAGATCCTGATGGAACTGTTTGCCTTGCTCGTCACTGACGTCTCCTAACTTCTCAGGGAATTTATCATAAGGACTGTATAGGAAATGTAGTTTGACAGTTTTGTGACACTAATGAGATATTGAGGATTGTGGGGGATCAGAAGAATATACGTCCAAATCACTTTCATCACCTGCCTCCGGGATTTGATCGCTATCAGTATCTTCACATGGAGTAAATCCTTTAAAAACAGGAATTGGCAGCTCATCAGAGTGCACAATAGGTCTCATTATAGAGGGGATATTAGGATATGATATTTTATCTCTCTTTTTCTTACCAATTCCCTTTGTATTGATGAAACAAAAATAGCAGTTACTTGTGTGATCTGCTGGTTCTCGCCCAGGACATGGGGATTCTGAAAGGTAAACTCTTACACTTTCCTTTGATCCAGTCATGCAACATTTCCTCACAGTTGTGACATACTGTATATGGTGCCCATGTTTTGTCTTGGTTAACAAGAGTAAGTCCAAATTATGCTTTATAAATTTGCCCCAATGTTATATTGCATCTTTGACGAATGAGAGTGTAGGATCCACAAATGTAATAGAAACTCTGGAGTATTGATACAATGATGTCTCTTTGTAGCCATGATCAAATGTTATCCGATAAGAAATAAAAGAAACACAAACCTGTAGATAACAAAGACATGTAGGTAATAATAGAATAATTAATCTAATTACAAACAGTTGGAATGGAAAAGTTGGAATTGAATGAAAACCAGTGCATGGACAGTAAAACCAATTTCAAATTTGAGATCATTGACAATCCATTAAAAAATCTCATGTAACAGAGACTTTAAAAATATGTGTTGACCAGTGTAATCTATGGCTGTAGGATATAAGTTGTCCATTTTTTGTGACAGTTTTTGGTTATAGTTCACATAATAATTCTTGAAGACCTGATAGTGCTGCTTCTTTCTGTGCTGGAATTCTTCTTGCTACCATAATAAACACATACTGAAGCAAGGAACATCACTTTTAGTCCATATTTTACATTTCCAGATCTTGGAAGACTATCAGGAAAAGGTTAAGGAAGTCATATGTTCTTCCCATGTTTCACAACCTTTTGCACAAATATCAAGAGATTTTTCGTCCATTACCAAACAGACAGGGCTGTACAAAATAACAATTATAAGTATTTAGGCTTTCATGGCCGGTGTCTTGACTATTCCAAATGTTTAGTTCTTCCGGGCTTGTAGGCCATGGTCTAGAATGCATGGTAGATACCAACGTTTCGCCAAGTACTGCGCTTGGCATCATCAGGGTAACATGATCCTCCGTCTATATAAAAGTATATATAGGCAATACCATGCGCAGTGTGGCCACCAGATTAAAAGAACATGAGCGTCACACCAGATTGGGACATACGGATAAATCGTCTGTGGCAGAGCATGCCTTGTTATTCGGCCATGATGTCAACCTTAAAGAAACCCAAGTCCTGTCTTCTACAGTTAACTACTATGCCCGACTACAAAGGGAAGCCATAGAAATCTACAAACACAAAGACAACTTCAATCGCAAAGAAGAAATACTATGTGTACATAAAGCATAGATACCAGGTTTAGATAGACTTTCAGACACACACAACGGTTGTAATAAAACCCCACCTACAACTGGCCAATCACTACCATAGCCAGCGCAACAATGCCCAACCCACCCCCACCCATATAAATAATCATAATGGACGTTAACAGACATTACTTCCACTACTTCTCTGCTTCCACATTCAAACTCTGACCAGTGCAGACGGAGGATCGTGTTACCCTGATGATCCAAGTGCAGTACTTGGCGAAATGTTGGTATCTACCGTATAAAGAGGAGGATTCACCATAAAAATCATCTAGATCTTTGTATCATTATTTCATTAAGAATGGGGGAAGATAAATAAACTTATTGTATTTCAATGCAACTTTTTTTTTTTGCTTTCTTCATAAAATAAAAATACACAAGGCAATCATTATGTGAAGAATAAATTATTTAGGATTAGTTGTGTCTTATGATATTATATAACACTGGATTTTGCAACAGTGGCAATGTTTCCAAACTTATAGCTCACCAAGATTGGCCATCAGGAAGTTCAGATCTGAATACACTGGATTACCAACTACAAGACACTCAGAGTAAAGCTTGCTCAACATAATACAGAAATCTGGGAGCCCTAAATTTGAAGTGAGCAGTACAGAATTTGGACATAAATGTCATACGTGCTGCTATAGATGATTGACTGCGCCATTTGATAGCTTGTGTGGCCTCCAAAGGAGGACATTCTGTTCTTTGTATACATTATATTATAGTTAATAAATGTTTTGGATAGTGTCATTCTTTGTTGTGCTACCCATATTTATAGTTATGACAGAATTTATGATATAACAAGGTAGTTTGAAGAATAAGCTTTAACAGTAGAAGAATGAACAGAAAATAGTATATTATGCAATGAGACTATAATGGTGGTAATTAAGACGAGAGTATATATAATTTTTATACCAGCGGCTTAATTACCATTATAGTTCAGCTTCATACAACAATTTATGCTCGACCATATACCTAATTTTATAGTTGAAATATTGTAAAATGTTGTACACTCACCAGGGACAATGACCTACATATTGCATCGCTGATATTTGGAGTTCTGCACAGGTGCTAAATGACCTATTCATTTCCAGCACATCACAGCAGCATGATGAAAATTATAACCTTGGAATGCTACATAACATTGAAAAATAGAAGGCAAATTGAATATATTGGTTTTCAGACAAAACTTTATTTCATGTTTAAGTTATTTATTGTAGAATTAGTGAAATTAATTTGTGGGACTGTACTTTGTGCAATATTCTTGGAAGCTGCTGTAGTGAGGTTAATTTGTGTGTTTTGTGTTGCATCTTACTTAGGCAGAGTAAGTTGCATCTCACTGTCAGTAGTGTCCGACATTTTAGTGTTTTCTAAACTCGCGCTAGTTGCGTTTCGAGAATTAATGAATATTGCACTTTGCTACTGCTGCATTGGAATTCTCTGATTGGTGGAACACCTGTCCTTTAATGAAAATTGAATTGTCCAATTGGATGAAGACCAGTCCTTTAATGAAGGTTTGAACTTAAGGAGGTCCACTAAAGGATCGCTATCAGACTTATAATTAATTAATAAATTTGGGTATGGTCGAGCATATATTTACATTAATGCAATGCATCAGATTTATTTTATTAATTTTACAGTAGAAATGAACATAAATTATTTCTTCTCATCATTCTGAAGTATAGCAATTAGTACATGCAGTATTATGTTATGAATTTCACAATTCAAATCACTGTCAGGTGCAAACAGTGAAGTAATATATGTAGGTATGTTGTCCTGGAAGTTTACTTATACCATTTCCTAACATAACTGTAATATTTTCATTTATATTGTATAAGTTGTCTTAGTAAAATATACAGAGCCTTCATTCGGATGTATATTGTTCCTTACATGTATTATATCTAATGTGAGTTTGAAAAAATCCGCTAATAATTGTAGAATTTAGAATTGTACCTATGTGTACTCTTAACACAAGTTCAAAGTGCATACCCAAGTCCACACATTATGCTATGCCACTGACTACAATAACCACATGTCTTCATTAAAGAAGCTGTTGAAAATTATGTGCTTGTGCCAGATACTTTTTAACATTTCTATTAACGCTCATTAATTCTTTATGGCCACGTAAATAAAACCTTGCTTTGTCCTTAAAAATAATTAAACATGGCTCAAAAAAGTATTTATTAACATTATGCAACACCCAATTGTGGAAATTAGCTCAATTGACATTATTGTGTGGTTGCAATCCCTGAACTACAATTATCTTATTGGGTTTTAATTTTAAAAGTTTAATAGTACTCCAAGCCGAGATTTGTGAAATTCCTCATTCCTGTACAGGGTTTCTCAGGGATTTGTAACTTCATCCTAACTCTTCTTTGATGTTATTGAATATTTCCTCTTTAAGAACACAGTGATTTAGTTTTGGTTTCTTATCAAGAATAGAGCTGCTTCACTAAATCTGCTCACAATATTATGAACCATTTCCCTGTGAGGTGCACAAACAAAACAGAAACAAATAGAAGGGAACTTGTTCCTAAATTGACATCTCACTTCTTTATAAAAGACAGTTGTGACATATAGAGAATCTGTTTACTAAAATATGCAGACTTTTTGGCATATACTATATAGGGAGGGTGCCTCAAAAAATATGTTTTGCAGGATGGCAAACTGATAGGTTTTCAAGAAGGAACTCCTGTCTGGAAATGCGCAGTTTTGAAGCTGTAGCTCGTCTAAGTTGAGATGGGCATGTGCTCACATTTTGTCAATAAACCTAACATGATTGAGCTGTCTACATTACAAACAAACTTGAACTGTGTACCTCCTACATCATTGCTAAGCCTATATCAAAGAGGTTGAGCCACGTGACCCAATATATGCAGTTGTCTTTGAAGATTTTCAGTTGTTCCATAGACTTGAGCAATAAGGTCCTCTGTTGGTGCTATAAGAGTGTCAGACGCTGCACTCTTCATAAAACCCTACAGAAAATAATTGAGACGTATCAGTGGAACTGGTCTACCTCTACCATTGATTTGGATATATGATGTTGAGGTGATTCCACACATTTACACCAAAGTGTTCTGGAGCTTCATAGTGTTGCAGCCACATTACCTGCTGAACATTTAGTGACACTACATCTAAAAGGTTAGGCAAAACATCTAATAAATGTGAGGTACATCAGTCCGTTAGTCGTTAGGCAGTAGATATGCTCAGGTCATTCATCCACAGTACACAGATAACTAACAGGTTGCATACTTTCCATATTAGGATGCAAAAATTAATTGGAACACATTTTCACAACCGTTTGTTCTCAGACTTCGACACTCTCCAGAGTCCAAACCTGTATGAAAACCTATCAATTTGCCATCCCACACAACGTACTAAGCATTGTCAGTGTTATTTTTGAGACCATACACAATAAAGCAGGAACAAGCACAACCTCTGTACAAAGACCTTGCATCAACTGGTTAACCGGCACATGGAGAGGAGAGAGCAGAACTGATTAGAAGCAATGTGGTGCAGGGCAAGCAATTCCCTGTAATATGACCATGTGTCCAAACAAAAGCTCTGTTATTTCATTAAAGGTTTAATGCAAACTTAAATGCTTTTTTCTCTTATATACAGGCTGCATTAATGTGGGGAAAGAAGTACTGTGACAACAATCCAAACACGCCACTCAAGGATGTCATTGGCAACTTCTTGGAGTATATACAGTTCCACAAGATTCCAGCTAATGTTCTAATGAGAGAAGTTCATCCTCTTGGTCTGGTTCCATACAGCATCATTATGAATGCTTTGGCCTATCAGGTGATGCACACACATATGTGCATATGTGCATTCTATTATATATTACATAGATGAAAGCTATTTATATAAAATGTATTATTATTATTATTATTATTATTATTATTATTATTATTATTATTATTATTATTATTATTATTATTATTATTATTATTATTATTATTATTATTATTATTATTATTATTATTATTATTATTATTATTATTATTATTATTATTATTATTATTATTATTATTATTATTATTATTATTATTATTATTATTATTATTTTATTATTATTATTATTTTATTATTATTATTATTATTTTATTATTATTATTATTATTTTATTATTATTATTATTATTTTATTATTATTATTATTATTTTATTATTATTATTATTTTATTATTATTATTATTTTATTATTATTTTATTATATTATTATTATTATTATTATTATTATTATTATTATTATTATTATTATTATTATTATTATTATTATTATTATTATTATTATTATTTTATTATTATTATTTTATTATTATTATTATTATTATTATTATTATTATTATTATTATTATTATTATTATTATTATTATTATTATTATTATTATTATTATTATTATTATTATTATTATTATTATTATTATTATTATTATTATTATTATTATTATTATTATTATTATTATTACAAAGACGATGATGATGATGATTATCACTATCATTATCATTATTATTCTTTGGCCTCAGAGTCTTTTTAGTATAACCTTGGACTCCCTAATTAATATTCTCCATTCTGATTGGTCTCGTGCTTTGGCTCTCCAATTCCTAATGTTTGTTCTTCTGATGTCAGCATATCATCATCAATTCACCTCTTCTTTGGTCTTCCAACCTTCCTTCTACCATCTATTTTAGCCTCCATAACAATTCTAGGCATGCGTTCTTTGTCGATTCTGATAACATAGCCCAGGCACTGTGATCTTTGCAGCTCCAAATTTGTTCTTATTCTCCAGTAGCCACTTTCTTTAGTTGGTCCATAAATCTTTCTGAGCACTTTTCTTTCCCATATATTTAAATTTGTTATACATTTCTCAGTTAAAGTCCAAGACTCACTTCCTTGTATCACAATAGGTTTAATAAGAGTTTTATACAATCTAACTTTGATCTTCTTAGATATATATATCTTGCTTTTGACCGCCTCCGTAGCGCAGTTGGTAGCGCGCTTGCCTCTGGCGCAGAGGACCCGGGTTCGATCCCCGGTACCAGCATGGGGATTTTATCCCTCTGGGAGGTCTGGCACGGGGTGCACTCAGCCTTGTTAGGTCCCGGGGGGACCAATTGAGGAGCTACTTGATAGAGAAGAAGCGGCCCCAAGTCTAGAAGACCGCATAACCGGCCGGGAGGGCTCGGGGCGCTGACCACGTCCCACCCTCCAATACTGCACCTCACCAATGACGCCTGTAGTGGGCAGAGGTGGGGGACGCAGCGGATGGGCGGTAGGCCTTGGCTCCTTGTGGGCTGTCACGCCGGGGTTTAGTTTATATCTTGCTTTCATTAAAGGATCTAGAGCATGGAGGCACCTATTAGCAGATGAATTTTTTTCTAATACATCCATTAGTGTTTCATTTTGATTAATAACTCAGTCAAGATACCTAAAAGATGATGCTTTGTCATACACATTTTCATTAATTTTAATATTAACTTCCCCATCATTATTGTTTACCATATATTTTGTTTTATTTATGTTAATATTTAATCCTGCTTTATTAACCTCATTTTGTAGTTCTTTTAGTGCCTCATTAAACAGGTAAGTTTCTTGTAAGGAAGACAATATCATCAGCATAGGCTAAGCATTGAAAGGATCTATTAAAAATTGAACCACCTTTATTAATATTTCTGATTACTTGTTCTAACCCAATATTAAACAATATAGTTAACAGTGAGTATCGTTGACTGATTCCATTATGTGTGGGGAAACTATTAGAGGGCTTATTTTGTATTTTGACCTTGTTTACTGTTTTAGTCAGACTCCAGACTTAAATATACTTCTGAAAATTTTGAAAAGTACATAATTGTCCATTGTAACACGAAGTGTGATACTGATAATGACAGATGATATAAAGGGTCAGCAAAAGGTCCCTCTGCACTGTTGCAGTGTGTACCACTCAAGATAACTTGCCATCCTGTTTGTGTACATTACTTTTCATAAATTACATACATGAATCTATCATATACTTTATTTTGTGGAACATTATAAATAACCATATGCATGCAGTAGGCAGTGCTGCTATCAGAATTCCCATCTCTAGGAGAATTTTGCCTACATGAGATTGAGGAGAGACTTCTCGATAAACCTCTATATCACAACAGGTTGCAATAACAAAACATTTGGTTTCAGTTATTTTACACCTAAGCTATTGTGTATTTTCTATGCTTATATCTTGATTGTTGTTTCCTTGCTTGGAATTTTGTATAATTTGTAAGCAATCAGTATAATATTAATGCTATTAATATTAATTAAAGCACATTTTGTGTTTCTAAGTATTTATTTTGCTAATTTTTAGTGCCTATTTAAGGGGAGTAAGTACAGACTATCTCAATAACTACTTCTTTCTTGTTTCCAATATGGGCTATGTCTTGTGGTTTATTTAAGAAATTAAAAATTTTGCCATATCAGGACAAAGGCTGTGGACGTCTGCGTAATCATTTATCTTGATTATGTTAATTTAACAAAATTTAGGTGCTGTTTTCTCAGAAACTATACAATCCAGTGAGCTGGAACTTTACTGAAGGTTCAATTAGTCCTTCTTCTTTATGGTAGACTAAATATAAGTTGATTTTAGCCATACATTGCAGAAATGTTTTTTTTTTAACTTACAATAAGTTTTTGTCTTAAAAATGTATGAATAAGAGGTAGAGCTGGAACTTAAAAATTCAGTGCCACAACTCTCAAACTTTGCCCACACACGGCTTGAGTGTTTAAAAACACCAACAGTAAGTTTGTTGGCATAAATAAATAATAATTACCATCTGAAGGTTATTTAATCCTGGGATATAAAGTACTTACAATAGTAAGTCACCATTGGGGTAATTTGTCTCTGATGTGAGACTGCCTTTGTGGTTTACCAGGAGAAATACGAACTGGTTTGAGAATTTAATGCCATTTTGGCAGTTTGTCACAATAGCTCAATGGCTAGAGCAGCTGCCTGGTAAGCAGAAGGTCTGTGGTTCAAATCCCAGTTGTGGCATTGAATTTTTAAGTTCCAGTTGTACCTCTCAAACTTTGCCCACACATGGCTTGTGTGCTTAAAAACACCAACAGTAAGTTTGTTGGCATAAATAAATAATAATGTATGAATAAAATTTTTATTTTTGCCTTAAATAATTTTGTCACTAACATTTTTGGTTTATATTAAAGAGTATAGTTATTTTCACGACCCACATAAATTTCAAATCACTATCCTTGATCGTTTCTGAGAAAATTGCACCAGAACCATTAAAAAGTGAATCTGCAAGAAAACTACTTAAAAAGTTAAGTCCAACACAGAATTTGCTTGTATCCACTCTACAAAGAGAAAGGAACATCTGGAGCAGTTAGCAGGGCTACCAATAGAATCAGCACAAAGTTCTCTTTAGAATATGGGTGCTTTCCTTTAGATATCAGATATAGTATGTGATATATGAAATTTAGAAGTATGAGCAAATATCTTATGTAGGCCTTGCTGAATGGGGGGAGGGGGGGGGCATAAATTTAAATACCCTGTAAAATAGCCTCAAATCTGCAAAAATGAAAAAAAAAGGTTATATTTCAGGATTCTATTGTATATCAAAGAATAAAAATAACATAAAAACTCATTTTGTCATTTTTTGACCAAATTCTGTGTACTTATTCCCCTTAAGTGTCTTTTTTGCTAATTTTTAGTGTCCTTTTTCCTATTTTCTTTCTTGGAAGTCTGAAAACAATGTTGTAATAATCAGTTTAAACCAAAAAGGTGAGTCAATAAATAACACTACATAACACTTACTTATAATTTACCAGAACATGTTTCAAAGGCTTGACTTTAAAAAATTCAAAAAAAGTTTTCAAAAAACAGAACATTCAGCTAGCACCAGTAAACCACTACTCCATGAAAAATCTGCTTAACTCAAACATCAAAGATGCCATCCCACCCAATAAAAAATCTGGCATATACCAAATTGAATGCAGTGACTGTAATGAAGTAAATATGAGGCGTTGAGCGCAACAGTGGCCCAACCACTAAATGTACATAATGGAGATAATGGAGTGTAGAAAATATCTGTGATTTGAAAGTTTTGTATTGACTTTAATAACTAGGCAAGAGTCATTATATTTGGAAATTTTAATCAATATAGCACCGACATTGTGATACATAGTTACATACATGCAGGAAGGTTGGGCTACTGTTTCTATCCAGGTAGCCAGATTCAATTCCATGCAATAACACACTTCTCATGCCATCTGTCGGTGGTTGTAGAAATGTGGTATAGGTCACTACTGATCTCCTAGATTTTGATATGGAGAACATGTCTGTGCTAATAACTCAATCTCTGAATTTTTGTGGGTTGGGCCACTGTTGTGCTCAACGCTTCATATAGGAAAAACCAAAAGAAATTTGGAAATAAGATCCAAGGAACATTTTAGTAAAAAACAAACAGTTTGAAAAATCAGCAGTTGCCAATCACTTTTAGACAGAAAACCACAACATACAGCCAGAACCGAAGCTCCTCAAACATGTAATAGGAAAACAAGAGCTGTCCACTTGGGAACAAATCTTCATTTTGAAAGATAGAAATAGAGCATTCAATTTTGACATCTCCCAGAAGGATATCTTCAGCAAGTTCCTTGAACCACCACCAGAGGAGACCTCAGAGGAAACATCACCATCCACACCAGGGAGAAACAGTCAATGTCCAGTTGATAATGAAGGAAAGTCAAGTCTTTGAAACATGTTCCGGCAAATTATAAGTAAGTGTTGTGTAGTGTTGTCAATCGACTCTCCTTTTTGGTTTAAATTGCCTTCTTTCCTGCTTATTTCACACATTTTTAGTGCCTATAAGTCTGCCCTTGCTGATGAATACATTAAAATCACTTAGAATACACACAGTGTTATTACAATAGTGCTGTTTATTGCAGGCAGACCCAACAAGTGTCGACCCCGCCAAGCTCTCCCCTAACAGAGTGAGGAGATCAGGTCAGGGACGTTCCATGTCGGTGCAGAGCTCACTAGATCCATACGGAAGTAATACAACCTTGAGCTCGAGTGGCAGTAGTGAGATGATAAGTTCTGAGGGAGGTGGCACTAAGCACTCATCGAATTAAACACTGTGCCAGTCGCAATCTAAGGATTCTCTCTTACATTAGTTTAAGATGTATCCAGGTTAGTTACCTTACTTTCAAACAGAGAAACTATAAATAATACTTTGATAATTCTATGCCATCTTAAGAAAGTTACAATACATTTAAATACTTATATAATTTTCTAAAATGTCACCAGAGTTTCAAGAGAGATCCAAGGACAATTGATAATAAAACATTTTGAGAAGTAAATTTGTTGCTATGCTACAGCGTTGTTATATGAAAGAGCTCCTTATTTTTCATACCTAACCTAATCTTTATCTTAAAAGGACAATATACATTGCTAAAAGTCAATTCCGTTTCAAAACTTACAAACCAAAATAAGTACTCAGATATATAACTTAAAAATTTCATAAATTGTTCCAAATATTTGTATAAAACAAAGCAAGTTTGTCCATTTTCTTTTAAATTAAATACCAACATATTCAAGATCAAAATGATGATAAAACCTTGTTAAATCAGACTAATTTGATCTGAGGGTTGTCTAGATTGCCAACAGTCTAGATTAACTAAATAACAATTTCATGACACCAGTTGTGCTTAGTAACAAAATACAATATTTGTGTTTTTACATTTTAGTCAATTTTGCTCTGCTAATGTTCCCATTCAGCTAGTCTGATAATGATTTTCAAAACTGAATTGAAAAATTGTTATGTGTACATGCACATGACTTTCTCTATCTATTACAAATTTATGTATCTTGATACAGTATTCATATAAAAAGTGACCCTTCTGTCCATGTTATACAGGGTTCTTCATTTAAAATCTAACGGACACACAGCGCTTCACCTGTGTGCAATTGGGTGTGCCACAGCCGACTTTGCTCCTACATAAACTCTGTGCATAAAGCTTGTATAACACTCTTACCTTATACCTTTTGTGTGCAAAAGTTATTATAAATCTTCACCAGCTCATGGTCTGAGTGGAATTAGGAGCAAGGGAGAGACATTTCACATAGTGTAAACTGAGTTCTGTAAACATATGGGCAAATGTTGCTGTGCTGGTCACATTGCTAACTTACCTTCTATATTATTTGTGATACATTTATTCACTGCTAATTTCTCTTAATTTCTGTTGTAAAATCGTACTTGTCACTAGTTTTGTATGGAACTAATGATAAAAGTAATGTAGAAGCAGATAATCCTCCACCTAGGAGTGTTGTGAAATCTGCTATGATATTGTGTTGCAGAACAAAGGGGTTCAGAATGACAGTTCTATGTGTAAAAGAGATCTTTATAGGATGATTGAACCAAACAAACCTAACGAGGCTCTTAAAGGTATTATGGCCTTTCTTCTATTACTTTCATTACCTGTTCATGCAGGAGCAATTAATATTCTATTAACTGAGTGAAATTTTGACACTTCATTCTCTGACCCTGCAGGAGGGAATGAGAAGTTGTTAGACTGAATTCTTCCTCAATTGTTATAATGTTATTATTATTGGTTATTTTGGTTTTGGGCCACAGTCACCTACATGTGTGATCTCAATCCCATAGGGCTAGGGTGGGCCAAGGTAAAATGAATGCAGCTGTGCCATAGCGGAGTGGTTAGACCATTCGCTTCTCACCAAAGCGGCCTGGGTTCGATCCCAGGCAACCGCATGTGAGATTTTTGGTGGACGAAGTGGCACCGGGGCAGGTTTCCTCCAGGTTCTCCAGTTTCCCCCACCATCTCATTCCACCGGTGCTCCATCTTAATTCCATGTATCATCACTGTCACCGCCTGCGATGCAATATGTAGTAAAAGCGGGCATTAAACACTACAAAAAAAAAAAAAGGTAAAATGAATACTTAAAGAAATGTAACAGATGACTTATTACACAATATAACACTCGAGGATATATCATGTAAGACCGAAACAGATTGGCAGTGATTTTTAAAAATATAGAAAAGACAGAAAACGATCAGTTTGAAAAAGATGGAGTAGTTGAAAACATTGTTTACATTTTATAAGTTAAATATACTGTGTGAACTGAAAATAACATTTAAATTGTGCCATTTTGAGCAAGTTCTTTACTTTAATCTAGTGTAAATGCACATTCCAAGGTTGGCAACATTATTATAAATGCGATTAGAAGCACAACTGCTGCTCCCCATAACTCTGTTTATCTGGAATTGTTTACTGACATAGTGACTGGCTGCAGGTTTGTTTCTATGAAAACACATCGTAAATCCTGTATTGGACATTTCCATGACCCTCATGACAGCACCACTCTTTACCCAAACGTTAAGAGCTTCAATTAAGTTTAGTGCAACTGTTTCACAAATCTATATATACAATAGATATTGTATCTCTGACTTAAAACTATGGCATGAATTATATCACCTCAGGTTTAATGAGTTCTGAATTAACAAGGCTTTACTCAGTTTAAAAGGTACTATAACCTCAAAAAACCAAACATGTTATAAACAGAACATTTATCACATCTTCTTGTACTGGGTTTTATTAGGTATTTCATTTTTTCTCTCCTATAAGTGGAGAGAACATACTATAGTGAAAAATAGTTTTATCAAGTTAAAACAGAAGTTAAACTTTAGGATTAAAACCTACCAACTGTGTAGTAAAATCTCTGTGTTCACATAGCTGAAACGTTCATGATGTCAAATAAGTAACAATAATTGGTGATAGCAAGAACAATATATTGTCAAAAGTGTTTTTATCTAGTATTCCTATTTATGTTAGTTGTGATTCCTTTCAAACAATAGTGTTAGAAATTAAAGAGATACCTTCATGAGCTAAACACTGCTCAGTAATTTTGTGTTGGTACTGAATGCGATTATGTATTTAAATTATTACATTAATATTAACAAACTATGTGAAAATTCTTTCAAGCATAAAAAGTCAGTCTCATTTCTCTGATCTGCATATTAAAGAAAATATTACATTAATTAAGAACAAATTTTTGGTATAAAAGAAAGTTCTTACAGCGAAGTAGTGATATAATTTTGGAAAACTGAGCTTAATATTGTGATACAAATACTTCACATATGTATTGATTGTTCCCATTTATCCTCATCAGAGCCTGCATTTACGTGCAGGCTGTCTTCTTAAAGATTTTAATTTTAATAGACTTGAATAAAAAGTTATTAATATGAGTGACATTGCTTCCTGCATGTCTGGAGTTATGGTGTGTTGTCTTTTACTGTGCTGTTTTTCCTTGGAAGAGTATGAATTAATAAAGGTGTTAATACATTGCGCAGGCTTTGGCGGCAGGTGTCCATCGTATCTGAGTCTTCCAGGGAAGGCCGCATCTTGCTTATGATGAATGTCAACATTCCCCCCCCCCACCTGCCTATATTGGGTTTCTACAGGTTACCCTCTGTGACAGCACCTATAAGACTGTTGACCAGGGAGAGAGGCAAATGGGCACTTCCTTGTTTATGCTCTGGCTGTTGTGAGCGTGTTTAAAGAGGCTTTTTGCTGATTGGCTGATGATCCGCCAATCCCCAGTTCTTTATTAGTGCCTGCCAGATGGTGTGAAGATGTCTACTGTTGTCTCTGAAGATTCCCAACATAGAGGGTGAAATATCAACATTCGCCATAAGCAAAAGGTGGTCTTTCCCTAAAGACTCAGATACAATAATAAAAACGTTGCCTATGAAAGTTGTTTGTTTTGAAGAGCTTCATCTAATTGTAACCTACTTGACCCCCACTCCAGTTTTTCCCGCGTAATGATTTGCCAAAGAGGAAGAAATCGAGATTTGAACAGTGATTAAATATTTCATAAAGAAAGGTATGAAAGCAAAGAACATTTATGCCAATTTTCTGAATATACTAGGGGAGTCTGATCCTTCATATTCAATTGTTGCCAAGTAGACAAACAAATTTAAATTTGGTCAGGAGAGCTTAGATGATGATCTGCACTGTGGCCGGCCAAGATGTGTCACTACCCCAGAAATCATTGCAAAAGTCCACAAAATGGTCATGGAGGATTGCCGATTGAAAGTGCATGAAATTGCCCAAGTTTGCCAGATGTTATCTGAAAGAGTATATTGAATTTTGACTGAAGAATTAGATATGAAACAATTATCTGCAAGATGGGTGCTGTGATTCTTGACACTGAATCAAAAACGCATGAGAATGGAAGTATCGGAACAATGCTTGGCATGTTTTTGGAGCAACAAACAAGATCTTTTGCACCAGTTTGTGACCAAAGATGAAACTTGGATCCACTGCTATTATTCAGACTCAAAATAACAGTCAAAACAGTGGAAGCATGCTGATTCTCCACCACCAAAAAAAAGCAAAGACAATTCTTTCTGCCGAAAGGGCAATGGCATCATTTTTGTGGGATGTGAAGGGGATTCTGCTTCTAGATTATCTCCCCAGTGGGCAAACCATTACTAGAGAGTATTATGCTAACCTCCAGGACCAATTAAACCAAAAGATACCTGAAAAAAGGCCAAGTTTAGCAAGGAAGAAGATTATCTTCCATCAGGACAATGTGCGCCTGCACACAGGTGCATTGCCATAGCGAATTACACTAAGATATGAATTGTTACCACACCTGTCTTATTCACCTGATATGGCTCTGTCAGACTTTCATCTCTTCTGGAAGCTGAAAATTTTCCTTGGTGGATGAAGATTTTCTTCAAATGAAGAATTGATACCTGCAGTTAACAATTGTTTTGCAGGCCTGGAGGAATTTCATTTTTGAGATGGAATCAAGGCATTGGAACATTGCTGGACTAAGTACATTAGTCTACGAGTCTATATTGAAAAATAAAAAAAGTTCCAGTGTCGTAAGTACTTTTTTTCTATTCCATTCCAAGAACATATCAAACAATCCTCGTATATTGTAAATAAAAATGTACATATTACCAATAAAATTGTAAGTTCAAAGAAAAGTCCTGTAGCATGGTTACCTTTATCTAATTGTGTATAAATTTCATGCATAAGTTCTACAATGGCAATGGTAGTAGAATAATGCTTCCTAAAACAACTGTTAACTATTGAGTTACCTCAAAGCCCGGGACTTAAGTACTTATGATAGAATGGAACAAAATATTTTCCCAGAGTGCTTGAAGACTAGGATAATAAGACCAGTTTTTAAAAAGGGTGACAAATGTCACATAGCAAATTATAGGCCCATAACTCTTACTTCAGTGTTTAGCAAGATATTTAAAAAAGTTGTGCATTTAAGATTAACTAGTTTTCTAAATAAGTACAACCAGCCGCTCCTAGAACGGAAGATCTGTGGTTCAAATCACAGCTATGGCATTGGATCTTTCTCTTAACAGTTTGTGTGTGTTAGAACAATCATTTATCACTGATTTGCCTTATAGATATAAACCCCAATTGTTTGCATCATGTAATCAGTGGAGCATAATAAATAATCAATATATAAGTGAAGTGTTTGTGAGAATTCATGGTTCATATTTTTGAAAAAAATGTTGATCTTTAAATTGATATGCAGAATTAATTGGAGAACTTAGAAGTAGACAAAAAAAACTTAAAGCGTTTAATTTTCTGTATTTAGTTAACTTGCAAATTTCAAGCATTGCTGTGGTAAGTATTCAAAATATAATATTTTTATAACACTCAGGAAAACAACAGCCTCTTATATGGGCAATTATTACTTTTGTTTCTTGTATTACAACAATGAAGACAAGCATATCCTATTCATATCCTGTTTTGTTATGGAAATACATACAGTATTGTATGCAACATTTATAATGTTGAATGCTTAAGTTAACATTGAAAAGATTAAGTCTAAAAAACAAATGCTTGCAGACAATCTGAAGTATCCTACTTCTATGTTGTATATAATGAAAAAGTAACAACACCAAAAGGAATATTTAGGTAATAGTAATCAGAATTGTGAAAAGATCCAAACTTTTATCCAGCTCAGAGAGTATTAATATATCATAAAAATAACATTTTCTAAAATGCTATTTTTGTAGGAAAACTAGGTTTAATTTTTTTAACTTTATCTATATTGTTGATTTTTCTTTGGTAACTTTTGTTTAATTTTTGGGGCTTTTTGTGTCTGTTGTTTAATTTTATAAGGTACTTTTCACATACATTTGAATTAATTAGAACAGAGAGTCTGTAAAGGAGAAGAATGTGAGGGAAGCAGGGAAATTAATGACAATGAGTAAAACACTTATTGTTATCATGTTAATATAGGGTTGGGCAGATAAAACTGGTCCAGCCCATTTCATCTCATACGATTTGGAAAGAATTGTTTTCTTTTTGTTCTTTTTTCTTGAAATGTATTTATGTTGGCTATACTATACAGGCTGGAAGGGAAGTC
Organism: Tenodera sinensis; assembly: GCA_030765045.1. Taxonomy (NCBI): domain Eukaryota; kingdom Metazoa; phylum Arthropoda; class Insecta; order Mantodea; family Mantidae; genus Tenodera; species Tenodera sinensis. The sequence goes on from CM060970.1 coordinate 125,763,098, forward strand.
ACTATATTCCTTCTAATATGTGCTTCATAGAAGCATTACAAACAAAAGAGTTGAATGGCATTTTGTTCTTTGATCAGCCGATTTCGAAAAAATAAATAGTTTTTGATTCGATTGGATGCATAATTCCACAAGAATGTACAAAAATAACAGTTTGTTACTTGCAAGATCTGTAGAGTAACTTATTTCTGACATAGCTTCAACAGTAATTATGGGACATCACACAGTGTTACAAATAATTAATCACTTAAAAGATGTGAAGGAATACTCCGAGCTACTCTTTCAGACAGGAGGCAAGTCATGAACATTGCATTGAGGTTGGTCAGGGATTTGACCTGGTTTCTGGATGTAAATAGTTTGGGTGCTTTCGCTTTTGTGTAATGTTTTGGGAGCTAATGCTTGTGTTTGGTCTACACTTGAACAGCAAACACAGAAGGACAAGGTAGCGTATGAGATTGTTTTGAAGACGCACCATTACAGTGTTTGTTGATGTACAGAGATAGGGAAAGTGACACCCACACAATCTGCAGTATTGCCACATTGTTTTTGACAAAACTAAAATGTCTGCATAGAAAATGGTCAGAGATAAAAAATGTAAGATGCAAAATGTGTTCCAAATACCAAGATCTACCACTGGTTTAAATTAATGTAATGACTTCCCTTTCACGCGGTATTATCCATGTTTTGTTTCATTGTAATTATGTTGGCTGTACTATGAGGGCCGTCTCAAAAGTAACTTACACTATTTTTTTAAATCCGCGCGGTAGGCGGAAAAAGTCTGAAAGTCCCAGGGTATATAGGTATGGGTGTAGTAGCGGCACCGTAAAATTCCTAGGCCCCTAAGTTTATTGCTTGGACATTAAAACGGCAGTAACAATGGAGACTCCACTCGTTCCTACCGACGATTGTGAAGTTCACGCTGTAATCCGTTTTCTGACGGGAAAAAATAAATGGGCGACTGAAATTCATTGCGAGTTGTGCAGTGTTTATGGAAAAGACGTTTTGTCAAGACAAATGGTTTCTCGTTGGCCCCAATCGTTCATTGAAGGGAGAACAACATTACACAATGAGCAATGAAGCGGCCAACCCTCCAGTTCCCTCGCTCCGGATATTGTTGACGAGGTTCGAGCAGTCATGAACACCGATCGGCGCCATACACTTGATGCAGTTTTGTTTGAACTTCCTCCTTATATTGAAATAAGCCGTGCATCGCTTCACAGGATTATTTCTAAGGATCTGTGTCTATGGAAAGTGTGTGCAAGTTGTGGAAACGAATGGATGAGGCAACTCCAAAAAAGGCAAAAGTTGTTGCATCGGCTGTCCAGGTCATCACAACGATATTCTGGGATTCGAAGGGAGTACTGTTAATAGATTACCTGCTCCATGGGACCACGATGACAACTGCTCACTATTGTGAAGTGGTGAGAAAACTCGAAAGAGCCATACAAAACAAAAGGAAGGGAAAGTTGAGCAAAACAGTTTTTCTGGTCCATGATAACACTCGCCCAGACGCTGCTCGTGAAACTCAAGCCCTTTTGAGCAGTTTCGATGGGATGTTTTCGGTCATCCATCTAGTGCACCTGACCTTGCACCGAGTGATTACCATCTTTTTCCGGAGCTGCAGCAACATCTTGGGGGAAGGCGCTTCGTAAATGACGAGGAACTGAAACAAGAAGTGCAAAGATGGCTATCCAGTTTGGCGGGAGAGTGGTTTGACATTGGGTTAAAAAAACTGTTACCACGGTATCAAAAATGTATTTAGGTTCAAGGAAATTATGTGGAAAAATAGGTACTGAATGTAGCTTTCAAAATATACCCTTTTTAAAATATTTAAACGTTTTCTTTTTTTTTAAAAAAAATAGTGCAAGTTACTTTTGAGATGCCCCTTGTATATTCTGCGCGTTTTGTTTCATTTTTGCTTATAAACAGTTCACAGATGTTCTAAATAAATGTAAAGAGTTGTTTTTTAAATAAGCATGATTTATTCAATACCAGAGTGAACATTCATTGTAGAGGCATACATAAAGACCAGTTCTAGCAAGATAACACAAAAATTATTCAGAAACAAATATCTGCTTTGCTCAGTACCAGCAAAAAGCAGCATTCAAGATTTAATGCGAAAATGGCATATGACTGGATCCATTAAAAATGCAACAATGAACAAAACATCTTCTTCGACGCCACAGTCAACATGGATGTTTAATTGACCTTCTAGGATGAATTTTATTCAGAACTGACAGAAGAGGAGCATAATTAATGCTTCTTTCAACAAGATAGGGCAACATGTCACACATCTGAGAGGTCACATCTGTATTCATCACATGTTCACTGAAGAAAGAACTGTGAGCAAAAACTTATGGCCACCGCAATCACCAGATTTGTTGAAATGTGATTTTTATTTATGGGGGCACTTGAAGGGAAAAGTGTATGATCAGGATCCCTATACCACTGATGATCTCAAGGATAACATCAGGAATTGCATCTACAGCATCACCCATGAGGAATTGACACGTGCTTTCATGATCCTCTTAAGACGTGCACAGAAGTGTGTAGATGTAGATGGAGGGTGCTTCCAACATTTATTATGAAGATTCGTGCATTTTATTCCATTAACGTTTCTTTTAAATCATTAGAAATTTGTTTAAAATCAATGTCATAACAAGGGCTGGTTTTATCTGCCCAATCCTGTAAAATAATGTCTGCAAATGCCCTTCAAATAAAAAGTGTCTAATATAAAAATGTAGGACTAGATAGGAAAGAAAGTTAAAGTGGCAGGAGCAGCAGTATAACACAAGAAGGGAGATGTATTTATTACTGTTATTATTAGAGCTTGGCACAGTAAATGTTGAAAGCATAAGATAGGCAGGCAAATAGGGATTAATATAGGCACTGGTAAGCAATGAATTAGGTATAATCATTTATTCATTTACCATTTAAAAACACATTTTGTGCATGGTAGTATGGTGTGTTGTCCAGAACTTCAGTCTCGTTGAACCTGATGTCATGGCCTGTTAGAAATGCATGCTCAGCTGCTGCCAATTTCTCCACGTGTCCTAGCCAGCAGTTGCTTTTGTGTTCCTCTAAGCAGGTTTTTATACTGCGTTTGGTAGTGCCAACATAAACTTGGCCGCAGCTACGTGGTATCCAATAAATCTTTGGTGTCAGCAGCGGGACCCCGAGAAGCCATTGAGATCCATAAACATAAAAACAACTTCAATAGAAAAGAAAGAACATGTATACACACAGCTTGGGTGCTAGTGCCAGACAATACAAAACCAAAGCCCCAGAACGTCAACAGAACCAATGATGTGGTAGTTCCCACAGCCACAAAGTAGTGATTGGTATACGGACAACCAATAGGAGATGAGAGGCAGTCCCTATCACCTATATATTAGCCGGGCACTCCATCAATAGCCCTCCAGTTGTTAATCAGCCAGGAGACACTCTGAAGATGCCCAATGCAGTCTTGGGTGAAATGTCAGACAATTCATCGACTGGACCACGACCTACAAGCCCAAAATCTACCATCTATTGGAGCTGGAGAAACTGAGTTGGAGATAAAAAGTAAGATATAGAATAAGGTGGATAATGTATAGCATTGACCAAAACCCAATTGTCATCACAAATACTTATGTTAGGGAATGTTGGGTGACTTGATAAATAACATCAATACATTAAAATTGTTTTAAGGTCATTGTATTGCCTCCTGAAACTTTTAAAATGCATAAATCTTCTACATTTCGGATCAACTGCTTTACCGATTCTGTAGAGATGTTTATATAACTGACAGTGTCCTGTCGTTAGTCACCACTTCACTTAATATGCACTGCATTACTTACGTCAACTAACAAACATGTGCCACATTTGCAAGAGTTTAACTCGTATTGAAGCCTTGCACCTCACCACCAGCCAACTGGGAGCCATGAAACCTGTTCTGCTCTAAGCTGATCTCCCAGTGTAATTCACCCCAGCATTCAGCTTTCACCAGGAAAAAGCTGGAAAAAACCCAAGTTCAGAGTTACTAGCCCAAAGAGAATCAAACCCAGGATCTCCCAAATGTGAGCCTCACACATTGCCTGACAAAACTAAAACAGGGAGTAATCAAAATGATACTGAACTAAACTAAACAGCAACAACTTCCTAAATCATCTAACTACCATTGTTTCCTTTACAGAGAAGTACAATGACATATGACAACTTCATTTTCAATTATTGATTTTGAATTAACACAGGAGTGCATTATGCTATGTGAAAATGTACTATTAATTGCTTTCTCATTTCTTGTTATAATTTTGTTTACATTTTGATGTCTAATGATAGTTAAATAATTATGTTTTTTTTGTCTCTGGCTATATATTTCAACTTTTATTTTCTGTATAACATTTTATTCCACCTACAATATTTTCTTTCACAAAAAGTTGAACTGAAACATGTTAGAAAGTGTTATTTTTAAACAAAAGAAAATTTTCATAGGGGTGGACAACGCTGTTAGACTCAAATGCATGCACGTTAAGCTTCTTAAGGGAATGATCTTAATTTAATTAAAGTACCTAAATTAAACAGTTCAGCATTGTATAAAAATAATTTATCTTATATTATAATGTTACATATAGATTCCATTACTGTTCCAAACTTATCTGATTTAGCAGAAAAAGAAATACTTTCTAGTAATTGAGTATTGAAGAGCTAAAACAGTTTGTTTTAGAATGAAGTACAACAAGCTCTTGATTATTCAGGCTAAATAACTGACATACTTATCATAAATGTGGTTAAAACTGAACAATAATGTGATAAATTATGCATTTTTATACTAAGAATTACTTGTTATATACAGGCTGTCCCAAAATTAGGCCAACAAACTTTGGGAGAAGATAACATTATTTTAAACTTTTTGTTAAAGCAAAGCTTTTTGCTGCAGTGCTTTGTTTAAGCACTAGATGAGTTAATGTCATAGATTACTGCCTCCCACCCAGTTTAAGTATTTATAGCAAAATGAACAATGCAAATTAGTATTGCGTTTATTGTAGTAAGGCACATAATCTTTATCCAAGAAACAAACACAGAACACGTAAACAAAACACAAACATCTAATTGTTTACAGTTAACCGCAGTTTTACTATTCAAAGCAAATGTTGGAAAGCACACCCATTGCGATTAACACAAAGAGTACATTGGTGTGCCCTATTCTGCTGTACTCTTGCAAAGACACCGGCCATTTATCTGATTTTGCCACCTGTGCAGGAAACAAACGAAAGAAACAAAACAAAGACGCTTCAATTCATCTAGCATACATGTTTGTGTTTTGCTTATGTGTTCTGTGTTTGTTTCTTGGATAAAGATTATGCACCTTAAAGATAAATGCAATATTAATTTGCATTGTTGATTTTGCCGTAAATACTTAAACTAGGTGGGAGTAGTAATCTATAACATTAACTCGTCTAGCGCTTAAACGAAGCACCACAGCAAAAAGCTTTCCTTAGCAAAAAGTGTTTAAAATAATGCATCTATCAGCTCCCAAAGTATGTTGGTCTAATTTTGGGACTTTCTGTATTAATAACCGTTTATTGCATAGTGTTGCACATTGTCAATAAAGATGTTTACTAAAGGTTTTAGAATATTTTAATAAGTTTTTAGAAATTTTTTAACAATTAATTGCAAGTATTTTTATCTATTCTTATATTGCAATATACTAAATTAGTTCCATGCTTTTGCAGTGTTCTTTTAGAATAAACAGTAAAACCCATGCAATTGCAAACCTATGGTGTATATCATTACACCAGTTATTTTATATGGGCACTCCCCATCCTTACCACAGGTATATTTGGCTGTAGTTGCAAGGCTTTGAACTTGCAATGTTTGACTTTGAAGGGATGGCCAGCTCATCTTATCTTTATTATCAAGATTATTTGAATTATTTACATTAAGGTGAAAAACAATTAATTTATCAGGCATGATGTTCTTTTACATGCCATAAATCTACAGGACCACTGGCTTTACTTCCCTTCTGAAGGAAGCCATGCTACAGATTCTTATGCCCAGAAAAATCACCCTCTGCCATGTTTGAACCCAGAACCTTGGGGGTTACTGTATTCGCCAGCAATAAAACACACCAGCATAAAAGATGCACCTTGCATTTTAAGACTCCTTTTAGGGAAAAAAATTTCTCACCTTATACATCTACTGCAAAATAATAACACATGCATGTACATAAAATATTTAAGCCATATAAGTAGGAAAACTTGTAGTGCAGTGGTAGCGTGTCTGCTTCTAGCACGGAGGACCCGGATTCAATCCCCGATACCAGTATGGGGATTTTTCCCCCACTGGGAGGTCTGGCATGGGGTGCACACAGCCTCGTTAGGTCCTGGAGGGGCCAACTGAGGAGCTACTTGAAGAAGAAGTAGTGACCCCAGGTCATGAAGGCCACATAACTGGCCGGGAGGGCTCGGGGTGCTGACCACATTCCACCCTCCAGTACTGTACCCCACTCATGATGCCTGTTGTGAGCAGTGGCCAGGTGGTAAGTCTTGGCCCTTCATGGGCTGTTGCACTGGGGTTTAGTTTAGTTTAAGTAGGAAAAACTGCTCACAAATCATTTCGCTTAATGAATGATCATTTTTGTTGACACTGAAATTCCTCTTGTCTGTTCTCTAAAATCCAAGTATTAAGTTCTGCTTAAAGTTTTGGCCATTTAACAGTTCCACTTCTCAGATTAAGTTTACTGCAAGGTGCTTTCTTTAAAACATCTTGCGAATTTCATCTAGTTCTTATCATTTTTTGTTAGATGCCACCTGCAATGTCTTTTAGCATATGCAATCACTTGCAGCCTAAATGCAACAGCAGCCATAGTTTACAAATAAAATCATAATATAAGTACAATATAAGCGGATCTCCACACTAAACATAACAAATGAAGTTTGAACGAACAATATAAAAACCGTTAACGACGGTGAACTCTATGCAACTGCTCAAGAGTCGTAAGGAACTTAACAATGACTTCCTTCAAATAGAATCAAAGAAATTTTGAAAAAAAAATAGATGTTAACTTGCCACTGGCATATAAGGTGCATCCCCATAAGCATGTGAAACCAATAATACCAATTAAACAGATACAAAAGTATAAAAAGCACAAATACAAGGTAAAGTGGACAGAAAATTGCACATGAATAATCAAGAATTTTCTGTACTTCATGTATTTTAAAATAGATGTCAAAACTTTCTGTACACCAATTCTGGATTGAAGTATTGGCTGTCAATATAGAGCATTATTTATCAGCCAGTTCCACCCCCACATAAACCTTCATCACCGAGATAAAAACACATTTATATCCCAATATGCTTTAATTGAAGGGCAACGAGTAGCTTCATTATTGAAAAGTAGTCAGAAAACTAGTACTAGAAACATGAGTTTCCCTCCCCTGTAAATAAACTTTCCTAAAAGCTACTCACTTTGTAGTGGTTCATTATATCTGCATAGGCATCATTCTTTTTAATCATATGATGCATGCAAATCTGTACGAATCTGTAATACAAAATATTCTACCGGGAAAACAAAAAGCATACAAACTGGCTGCACAGTATTTTGTCTGTCAGTGTCCTCGATGCTCTTTGCCAACTGCCACCATCATAGGAAGGCATGGATGAAAACATACAACATTTTTAAAACTACTTTTAAAGGCTTTACTTACCAACTTTATGAAAGGAGATGCTGAAACTGACCACCGCTGTTGTCCATGCATTTTTGGTACCTCTTTAGGAAACTATTCATCACTGGCCATAGTTCACATTGAGAAATGCTGGCAATTTCCTGACAAATATCTTGTTTTAATTCTTCCAGATTGTGTGGGTTTGTCTCATACACTTTGTTTTAAGTTACTCCAGATATAGAAATTGCTTACTGGAGCTCTGAGAAACCTTTCTCCACTAATGGCATACCATACACCAATTTTTTCATCACGAAGGGGCACTTCATGAACAATATTAGGTTTTGAATTATAGGACCAATTTTTTGGGGGTCAACAGTTGATGCCTGTACATACATGAATAAAATTGGCCACTTTTTTGGAGAATTGACAGGGGGCATGATTTTGATTTTTTTCAACAAGAGACTGCAATAGCTCATACAGCCAATCTTTTGATGAGAACAATTGAAAGTGTCTTCCTTTCATAGAAGTTTGAAAACAGTGTTGTTATAATCAATTTAATTTAAAAGGTGAGTCAATTAATAACACTAAACAACACTTACATTATAATTTTCTGGAACGTGTTTCGGAGGTAAACTTTCCTCCATTATCAACCGGACAATAACTGGGTTTCCATGGTATTTCATGGTGCGGATGGTGATGCTTCTTCTGATGTTTCTTCTGGTAATGGTTCAAGGAACTTGCTGAAAATATCTTTCTGAGGAATGTCAAAATTAAATACTCGGTTTCTATTTTTTAAAATGAGGATTTGTTCCCATGTGGACAGTTCTTGTTTTCCGGTTATGTGTTTGAGAAGTTTCGGTTCTGGGTTTATGTCATGTCATAACAGAAGAAACATTGCCATCCGCACCATGAAATACCATGGAAACTCAGTTATTGTCCGGTTGATAATGGAGGAAAGTTAACCTCCAAAATGTGTTCCGGAAAATTATAATGTAAGTGTTGTTTAGTGTTATTAATTGACTCACATTTTAAATTAAATTGAAAGTGTGTTTCAGGACAGAATTATTAGTAGAGATTTATGGCCCCCTTGGTCCCCTGGCATAGCACCCTGCGATTTCTATTTCTGGGGTAACTTAAAACAAATGTACAAAACAAACTCACACAGCCCAAAAGAATTAAAACAAAATATCCACCAGGAAACTGTCAGCATTTTTCAACGTGAATTACAGCGAGTGATGGATAGTTTCCTAAAGAGGTGCCAAAAATGTATGGATAACAACGGTGGCCAGTTTCGGCATCTGCTTTCATAAAGTTCACCAGTAAAGCCTTTAAAAGTAGTTTTAAAAGGTTTCGTCCGTGCCTTTCTATGATAGCAGCAGACGACAATGACGGCTGAGGACCCATACAGGCAAAACACAATGCAGCCAGTTTATAAGTTTTTTGTTTTCCCGTTACAACACTTTCTTCTTTAACAATCAAATGCACACTTCTTGAAACACAAACTTGCATAAATTGCTTCTAACAAGAAGCATGCATCTTGTGATAAAAAATATATGATGAATATGTTGTATTAACTGTATTGTTGGAGACACAGGGACACTGTATTAATTAGAAGAAAATAGAATTATTTAATTAGAAGATAAATATTAATAGTACCTTCTAAGATCTCAATGCAGTGACTAGGAGCTCATTTTTGAATGTGTTATCTTGAATGTTTAAAGTTATATATTTATGTAAACCTAAGGAAGTAATCATTACAGAGAGCTAGATACAACTGAATGTATAGAAACAAATGATGTTTACAAAACAGCATGTTTACATAGAACTGAAGTATCTAAATATTTATTTTACATTGTTTCTAATTTGCTGTGGATAAAAAATGAGATTTCTTTTATTTGGGAGTAACAAATTTCTTTTAAAGGTTTAGTTAAATAAAGATAAAGTTAAGCAATACCATTAACAAAAGTATGGTGCTAATTGATGACAGAGATAACTAAAAGAAGCATCAATACACATATACAGGATGATAAAAAATATGTTTACAAATTTCGGACATGGATTCCTTACATCAAAAGAAGAAAACAACTTTATATGAACATATGTACCATAATCCTTTGTTATCTTGTTATTAATGACAGTTTACATTCAACAGTCTTCCAGACCCAATCTCACAACCTCATTTGAGGAGTTACTTTTCAAATTGTATTAAGTCCACATTTTTACAAAACTGAGTTTTATGTGTATTCATGATATATGGAACATGCTCTATCCAATGGTAAGTTCATTTCATGTCTAATCATATTAGCTTCCAAGTAAATGAGGCTTTAATTATGGGATTCACTTAAAATCATATTCAGTCCACCATTTGGTCCAACTTCAAACCATGTAAAGACCTTCCTTAATTTTTTAATTTTATGAATATGAGTTGTAAAAAATATTTAATTATAAATAAACTGACCAATAGTTCTTAATAAATCCTTTGTATCTGTGCTTCCCAGAAACTTTTGATTGTTTATTAAGAACTATGGTACACAAAAAGTGAAATTGCTTAGGAAATTGCTGACTTAGTTCAGAGTTAAAGCAAATTTTAGGAACACTAACAGTATTTGTGACAAACCTATATGTCACAACATATCTGCAAAAAATGTTCAAATTAATACCAGCTCCTATCAAAATGTCAGTGTATAGAAGGTGTGCACAATGATTATTATAACAGCTTTATACTTTCTTTGTGGTATACAATATAATTTTGAATCATTTAAATTGAAGCAAACTGGCACCTGACACTTTTGCCCACTCATCGGCCTGGTATGTTAGCCCCATCCATCCTTTGTTGTGCACTGAGCCCAGCATCACAATAAGTATAAAACTCCTATAATCATTTGTGTGTACCATGTATACATAAATATTTATGAAATAATTACTTTTGTTCATACATCAGTATCTGCTTTTTAAAATTCAATAGATTTTCAATAGACTTTCTGCTTGTATGTATAGACAATTTTTTGGGCTCAAAAATGCACCTGTAATTTTGGAATACTGTGTCGTAATGTGGCCAATCCAAATATTTATAAAATATGCCATAGGATACACGTTTGAGGAGCATCATTTCAAAATGTATTAAATGCACTGAAGAAAATGTTTCAGAAATCAAGAAAAGCGTTTCTTTTCCAAACAAAAAATCCTATCTTTAAAATTTGGATGCCGAATGTTAAATACTGGGGTAATGCTTGAGAATTCTCAAAAACTATGGTGCTCATGGAGAGCCTTCTCTACAACCCCAAATAAGCGATCTGCAGGTGAATAATAATGCTCTTTCACAGGAAGAATTATAATAATATTTCTGAGGTGGGTTGGTGCTTTCTTTTGGAGCCAATACACAAGAGCATGAATTAGGTGCATGTTTTTATTTTGACATGTGCAGCAATCAGCGAAAAGTCTAATATTAATGACTGAATCCTCAAAATGGGCTTCCTCTAAATAAGGAATTACACCTGATACGTGAACTTAGGCTATCACGGCCTGTGTCTATCCCGTAAAATGTTGTTTCCAGGCTTATTGGTCATGTTCCAGTCGATGCGTGAACACCTGACGTTTTGTCCACGATTCCAATGAGCATCATCAGAGGAAAATGACTTGTGGAGTGGTGCCCGTTGGGAGTGTCTGTCATATATGATGGGATGAGACCGTATGTTTTTGAATGTTTATGTTTTTTATAAAATACTAATAACTTCAACAGAAAAGAGGAAGCAGCATGCATTCACAAAGCACGGTTACCAGTGTTGGCCGACACACATACAGTCATACAGCCCAGCCAGACATAAAACTTGATGCAGGCCACAATCGGCTGGGTGCAGCCAATGGGAGAGAGGGGAGGTTGTCTTGTCCCATCATATATAAGACGGACGCTCCTGATGAGCACTATTTCACAACAAGCCACTTTCCTCTGATGATACTCAGAATGACAGGCAAAACATCAGGTATTCACGCTTCAACTGGACCACAGCCAATAAGCCTGGGAACATCATTTTACTGAATTACACCTGATGCCACCTTATTTGCCCCTCTGCCACCTTCAGTTTTATTCCCACAAAGAATGTTGTATTCTTATTGCTGATGTCAGTGACACAAAGCGAACAAAATGATATCTGATGGGTGTGGTAAGCTTCATTAACTGATAACTTTGGAAGGGGTTTTCCTGCTGCAAATTGAAGTAGAAACTTTGTATCAGCAGGATCCTCATCAATCTGTGGAACGTCTTGGAACAAAGTTTATGTGCTCCCAGAATAGCCAGTAAGTGATTCTTTCTTTCTGTCTGTTTCACATTTAATTTGAAATGCCATGCAAGCACAATAACTGCAAGCAACCAACAGGTTCCCTTCCCTCCATCATCACAATGAACTGACATGCAGCTTCTAACCTTACGGATGCATCAGCATAACAATTTCCGGGAAACATTAGCAAAGTACGGATTGAATACAGAGTGTTAAACTTAACAGAGTAAATGTTGTACATAATACGTTTTGAACCAATCTCTCATGTGCACATAACACGATTTGGTCCAATGCATCCACTTTGACAGTGAAATAACAAGGGATATAATACAAAATGTTCCAATCTGAATTGTTAGCATTAAAGAGCATATAAGAAATAGGGAGAAAGCATATCAAACTCAATTTTGACCAAGACTGTACTTAATAAATTTTGAAACGATGCTCCTCATTTCTATTATAATAAATCATACTTTCACCTCACTTCATTTCATCAATTCTCTCCTATCTGATAATATAGAGTAATGCAGTTTTCACAGCTTGAAAATAGAAAAAAGTTACAAATCTGCTTTCTATCATACAAAATGAGTGTTGACTCTCTGTAATGGTTCCTTCAGTTCTAGGAGAAAACCTAAAATAGCAAGCATAGTTCATGCATTTTCATAACAGCTCTGAGACTGCCTTGAAAACTAGTAGATGAGAACTTTAATAATAGGAAACTATTATTTGAAGCAGACAATTCAATATACCCAGGGCTGCTCATGGAGGGAAATCATGGCACAACTTACGTCATCAGGATTTCAGGGGGAAGAATATAAAAAGTAAATGAACAAAAGTAGTGTAAATACATATTTTATGTGAGTACTGTAGGTAACTGTTAACTCAGTTTGTATGTTTAGGTTTGTTAATCTAAAAATCTGATGTATTGCACTCACATTACTAACCATTCTTACAAACTCTTATTCCTATATCTTCATTGTGTTAGTTGAGATAAACATTTGCAGAAATTATCATATGCTCATTTCCTTGTAGGTACAAGGAGAATATGAGAATACAATTGGCTTTGAGCGATAGTCAAATCTTTTCAAGCTTTGAGATTCCGTTCTCTTTGCATGATTAACATATAAAAAAATGAACAACAATGTTGCATTTGATGAAAGTGCAAGTTTTCCAAAACTGATACAAATAACAAGGAATATCTCCGAAATGGTTCACTCTACAAAAAAATTTATTCAAACATAAATTGTGTGGTTTAGCAAGATATACATATTTTGTGTAGTAAGATTTTGTCTATCTCTTATGGTTTATGAGTTATTCAAAATTCATCCAAAGTAAACAGGACTACATAGGCTGTAACCAGAAAATTCTAAATATACATTTCGTTTTTCATAAAAATATCTTAAACAAACGTCATTTTGATCAAAATCGTTTAAGCCATTTTCAAGAGAATCAAAATTTTCAAAAAATTGTCCATGTAAAGGATAGTTTACGGTGGAGCAATTTTCTTCAAAATCGTTCATGTTGCACCCTTGAAAAACATTAAACTTCAATACCAACTTTGGTTTTTAAGCGACATTTGATTTTTGAGTTATGCTGTCCACAGACTGACACACAGAGAGACAGACAGACACACACACACGCATTCCCACACGGACCCTTTTCTGAAAATGTTTATTTTTGACTCATGGGGCTTCAAAACATATATTTCTGGTGAAATCTCAACATCGGATTTTTGGGTGGAATACAATACTTCCTCTACTTACTAGTAGAGAAAGTAAAAGTGAGATTAAAATGGTTAAAAGAAGTATGACTAAATAGAGAAAATGGGAAAGGACAATAAACTTCCCCAGTCACAAAATGTTAAATATAAGGGGAAGTAATAGAAATAAACAACTCCAAGAGTGAGGAATGAATTATATATTGTGGGAAATATGGTTACAATTAATTATATCTGTATTATTTTACTCTTTTATTAGACTAAGAGTGTATTTGTATAATTAGAATTGTTAGAATAAATATGTAAAAGGAAGAAACTACTTACCATTTATGAGTTATGTGACTTTAAAGCAGTAATTAGTCATGGGCGACGTGAAACGGGAGCAAGAGGGGGCCGCGGCTCCCCCTTGGAAGTTGGTGAACTTAATGCGCAGCCACTTACTATTAAACTATTATTTTAATTTTGATGTAAAGAACAATTTTTATTTAGCACAAATTAATACGGTTATATGCAAAAAATAGTATAAATTTTGACAGTAAAATTATGATTTAATATTATATGATTGCAAATTTCCAACATGTGGCCCCCCTGGAAAAAAGTCTGCTGACACTCATGTAATCAGTAATCATTTGGACTTCACCAGACAATAAATGGTCCCTGTTGGTTTTTCAGCTATACCAGACATGTTTCAGGTTGTGAATAAGATAAAGTCAGAGCTATTATGAAAATACATCATCTATATCATAGAGAAGGTGAGGACATAAGGAAAGAGAAATTTAAATAAAGAAATAAAGGCAAATAATAGGAAATTAAAAGCAATGTGCTGGCACAATGTTTAGTATTATGAATGATGTTATTATGAAACAATTATTTTTTTCTAAGGTTGCCACCTCCCTTGGTGTAAAATCTCAACAAACTGTATAGTAGATAGCAGAATCGATGTAATTGCAAAGCAGTCTAACTGCAGTTATTCTAAAAATTGAAGACAGAGATATATATTTATTTTATCAAAATAAAGAATATAGAAATGCTTTATATATACTAAACAGATTTTAAAGAAATAAGATAAGCTAGTAAAATGGAGTAACAATGTTCCTTTGAAGATAATATTATGTTTCTGAAAATCACACATTTTTCTTCTATTGCATACTGTAAGAAAATGGTGTGAACTCAATAATAAATTATTGTATTACATATATGGAGTTCTTTTTTAATATCCTGCATTCTTAAATCCTGTTTCACAGTATCCTCAACCAACTGCCAAAAAGAAGACAGACAACAATAATTGTTTAAGAAGTAGAATCAAGACTGAAAAATTCAATGTCATAGTGGGATATGAACCATGGATCTTCCGCTTATTGAGCAGCTGCTTTAACCACTAAGCTACCATGGCCAACTTGCCAGTATGACATTAAATTCCTCAGCTGATTCATACTTTTGCAGTAGACCACAAGGGAATCTTACATCAAAGATAAATACCCCAAGGAGGACTTGCAAATTGTAAGTACTTTATGTAATGCCAGCAGTAAGTTTGTTGGCATAAATAAATAATAATTGCCATCTGAAGGTTACTTAAGCCTGACAATTTGTAAGTTGTCCTTGGGGTATTTATCTCTGATGTGAGATTCCCTTGTGGTCTAACCAAGAAGGTATGAATCGGCTGGGGAAGTTAATGCCATACTGGCAAGTTAGCCATGGTAGCTTAGTGGTTAAAGCAGCCGCTCGATAAGCGGAAGATCTATGGTTCAAACCCTGGCTATGGCTTTGAATTTTTCAGTCCTGATTCCGCCACTTAAACATTGCCCCAATACAGTTTTGTGTTTAAAAACACCAGCAGTAAGTTTTTTGGCATAAATAAATACTAATTAGCAATAATTGTATTGTATTGTTTATTCATCCTTAGTATCCTGTACAAGATAATGGACATGTCAAGCACAATATTTACAGAATAATGTTGACATAGTAGTAGATACAAAATCTACAAAACATAGTTATTGCAGAAAATAAAATATACAAAGAGAATACAAATTTTTAGACAATGGTAGTATTGAAATGGTGATAAAATTAACTAGAAACTCTTGTATAGAATAAAAACATGTTTCAACTAAGAATTTCTGCAAGTTGAATTTAAAAGACTTTATTTTCTCTACCTGTTTTATGTGAAGTGGCAACCTGTTATACAATTTTGTACCATTATAGGTGGTGGAATGTTTGTACAAAGTGGTATTACGACTAATTATTGGCAGATTTGAGCTTCCTCTTGTGTCATGCTTGTGTGTCATTTGGTAAGTTTGGAAGTTATTTATTTATTTATTTTATTTATTTATTTATTTATTTATTTATTTATTTATTTATTTATTTATTTATTTATTTATTTATTTATTTATTTATTTATTTATTTATTTATTTATTTATTTATTTATTTATTTATTTATTCATTCATTCATTCATTCATTCATTCATTCATTCATTCATTCATTCATTCATTCATTCATTCATTCATTCATTCATTCATTCATTCATTCATTCATTCATTCATTCATTCATTCATTCATTCATTCATTGATTTGTCTGTGTCTGTCTGTCGGTCGGTGGGTCGGTCGGGTCGGTCGGGTCGGTCGGGTCGGTCGGGTCGGTCGGGTCGGTCGGGTCGGTCGGGTCGGTCGGCTCGGTCGGGTCGGTCGGGTCGGTCGGGTCGGTCGGGTCGGTCGGGTCGGTCGGGTCGGTCGGGTCGGTCGGGTCGGTCGGGTCGGTCGGGTCGGTCGGGTCGGTCGGGTCGGTCGGGTCGGTCGGGTCGGTCGGGTCGGTCGGGTCGGTCGGGTCGGTCGGGTCGGTCGGTCGGGTCGGTCGGGTCGGTCGGGTCGGTCGGGTCGGTCGGGTCGGTCGGGTCGGTCGGGTCGGTCGGGTCGGTCGGGTCGGTCGGGTCGGTCGGGTCGGTCGGGTCGGTCGGGTCGGTCGGGTCGGTCGGGTCGGTCGGGTCGGTCGGGTCGGTCGGGTCGGTCGGGTCGGTCGGGTCGGTCGGGTCGGTCGGGTCGGTCGGGTCGGTCGGGTCGGTCGGGTCGGTCGGGTCGGTCGGGTCGGTCGGGTCCGTCCATCCATCCATCCATCCATCCATCCATCCATCCATCCATCCATCCATCCATCCATCCATCCATCCATCCATCTATTTATTTATTTACTTTATCATGTAAAAGGACATATACGAGGCATATTTTTAAAATAAGTACCGATAATTTTTTAAAAAGTAACAAAAGATTATTTTCCAAATACTTTATTATCGTTCATTACCTTATACCTTTCACTACTTCTACATTTAGGTACCACCCTTATTTAGCTGCTTATATAATGGGAAACCAGGTTCTGCAAGCCTTTGTTAAATAATGATGATAAAAGTCAACTCTGTGCTGTTTTCTTAACATCATCACGGTTGAAATGTTTTCCACCAAGAAATTGCTTGAGATGAAGAAACAGATGAAAATCCCTTGGTGCCAAATTGGACTGCAGGGAGGATGGCCAAGTTTTCCCCAACCAAATGATGGGATCAGCTCTGGAGTTTAGGCCTATGTGGCCAGGCATTGTCACTCATTGTTCCCCCATAAAGCTCACACAATTGGGGAGGAATGTTTATTAACACAACATTTCTTGTATTCAAAAAACGAATCACTGATCTGACTTCACAGTTGGTGGGTTCTATAGTTGTGAACATTTGGAAACACTCAAACAATAGGAAAAATCAAAAGAATGGTCACTCAAAGCTGCGTTTGGCTTCCTAAAGAATGGAAGAAGAGATAACGCATGCTCAAAATCTTGACTGCAGTGGTGCAGCAGCAAAATATTTACATGGCACTTACTTTGAAAACACACCTTGTATATACATACATGAAAGTGTAATAATTACTGAGTTTTTTAAAATATGTTCTACAGCTCACATAAGTGGGTGGTTAACAATTATTCATAAAACTCTCTTTTGCCATTTGAAAACTTCTTCTGACATCTTTGAGTTGCCTCAGAAGATGATGCCATAATTTAAAAGAGTATGAAAGTAAGCAAAATACGCTACTCTTACTGTAACCATGTTTGATGTCATTTTTGATGTTTTTATAGCATAACACTGCTAACTTAATTGTTTGGTCAGATTTTCTATATGTACAGTCCAATCCAAGTTTTGATTTAACCTCACTCCTAAAAATGTGGTGTCTGTCATGCAAGTGATTTTAGTACCGTTTAGATGAAAATCTGGAAAAGTGATATTTGTATTTGCTTTATGCCAAAAGCTATTGCTACTGTTTTTTTTTATTTATACTTAGTCTGTTTTGAGAAACCATGATACAACTTTTTCATTTACTTTGTTCACGTTCTGAAGTACATGATCTTTGTCATTACTAGTAATGAGTATATTTGTATCATATGCGAAGATTGTAAGTTTGACATTGTCATTAGGTATACTATGGGTTATATCACTGATATATATAGATATACTAGGAATAAGAGGGGACCTAAGATACAGCCTTGAGGAACTCCACATTTTACCATAATCATTCCACTTAACATATATGAAGTGCTATAAACAGTGAAACCTTACATATGATTTGTAGAAGTATTTGAGTCGACTTACAGACACTTTTAGGTTCACTTAACTTACTTTTTATCCAGATGTGTTTTGAAGACCATTGTCTTCATTATCAACAATTTCACAACTGGTATTTGAAGAGGAAGAATCTGTTGAGGTTATGATTGTGCTGCTATCTGGATTGCTGGATGTAAATTTCAGGATATCGTTTGCTTGTGGTATTTCAAAATTCATGGCTGAGTGAACATTCTTATTTATGTGTATTGTTTCCCAAATTATCAGTTCAGCTGTACTTTTTACATGTTCTAATAATTTGATATCCCGTTCTATGGTGTCTGAGTTGACCAGAAATGATTGGCTATGGCCGATTTGCAAATTTGTTTAAGTTTAAGAGATGGAATCACGACTGAAAAATTCAATGCCATAGCTGGGATTTGAACCATGTATTTTCTGCTGATTGAGGGGCTGCTTTAACCACTAAGCTGCCGTGGCCAACTTGCCAGTATGACATTAAACTACCCAGTCGATTCGTACTTTCCTGATTCCACTTCTTAAACATTGCCCACACATAGCTTGTGTGTTTAAAAACACCAGCAATAAACTTGTTGGCATAAATAAATAATAATTACCATCTAAAGGTTACTTAAATCTGGGACATAAAGTACTTATGATTGTAAGTCACCCTTGTGGTATTTATCTCTGATGTGAGATTCCCTTGTGGTCCAACCACCATCACCACCGCCACTGCAACTGCCACGTCACTGCCACCGCCACCACCACCACCACCGCTGCCACCACCTCTACCACCGCCATCACCACTGCCACCACCACCGCAACTGCCACCACCACCACCACCACCACCACCACCACTACCACCACTACCACCATTGTAACACTGTTCTGTTTGAACAAACATGTCAAAATTATTTGTGATAGTTGCTTATTCACGGAAAACACAGAAGAGATGATTCTGAGTAACTCAACAATTCAAATTACAAGTTGTGTACCTGAAAGTCGCAATTTGTTTTCCAATAAAAATTGTGTGTAGGTACTGTAGTTGTATAATATTTTAGCTGGTCTATGTAGTAAGATAATACCAGTAAACAACCATGTACATATTTTTAATGTAAATAAAGCTAAACATAGGAAAAAATGAAAAGGAAAAAACAAATTAAATACAAGCATATAACCACAAAAATGTAGGGAGGGCTTACTGGGCCCTGTGTGACTAACCGTGTTCTTCCAAACCATGCACCTAATGGAAGGTTAATGAAGCAAAATAGAATGACAGGAAATTTGGGGGATGTAATTATCCTTCCCAGCATTCACCTAGCAATGCAGGAAACCCTCGAAAAACCCATGGGTCTGGAAGGTTGGCCATGGGAATCGAACCTATGAATTACCAAATGTAAGTCTCACACATTACTGTGGAACCACCTCACTCGGTCATTGAACAATATCTCTATTTCAAACTGGAATACCAGGAGATGTCTCCTGAAATGTTATGCACACCTGTCTACATGGTTTTATTTGTACGTGTATATCGTTCATAAAAATTCTTTGCCCAAGTGTAAATTTTTTGGTGAACATTTTAGTGGACGATTAACAAGACAATAACAGAAACAATAACAAGAATACTCTATAGTAAACACAATGAGAAAACTGATGCTATTGGCAGTGAAGTAATATAAATCAAGAAATTATTGCCACTGCATTAAATAATGGTTTTCTTACAGATTTTATACATAAAAGGATTTGAGAACTTTAAATATCAAAGGACTGTAAAAGAAGTTTCTCATGAAAATAAAAGATGATTGTAATTTTAAAAAGATTTGCATACCACCCTTGGGATAATAAAAGATTTATAAATATGTTTAAAGAACATGAAATAGTTTCTGTCCCTCAAAATAAATATAATACAAAAATTTGCTAACTTTAGATTGTGACAGGGTTTACATTGGTAAGACTAAATGTAGCTTGGAAACCAGACTAAAATAACATTTTAGAAATAGTAAATATAAACAGATTGATAAATCAGCTGTGGTAGATCAGTTTTGGTCATTTAATCATGAAATAAATCCATAGGTTAAATTATTGTGATAAAATGACAAGTGCAGTTACTTTATTTCCCTTAAAATTGAATCACAATTCACAGCTATGGACCTTGCAACTCACAGCTGTTCTGTTTGGCTATCCTTGACACAAACATTGCTCAAAAGTACACAGCTTGCTCTTACAATCAACTAACACTGACGTAAACTGACTTATTTCTCAGTTCTGTATAAATGCCAGTCAGAACAGTTGTTACTGTGCATTCTGTGATTGTTCAAAAAGAACTGTGTAATACTAGGTCCCACAGATGATGTGAGAGATATGGAATTTTTGAATGCTCAAAAGTTAAAATCTGCATAAATTTATCATGAACTAAAGAAAAAGTATAAGTACAGTTTATTGCACTGCAGGAAATGTAACAAGTAAAAAACAATAAAATGATTTCACAGGCACTGCAGTGATTTGCAGTGTATTATTGTAAACTAATAAATTATTCAATATTCTAGTTTGCAAGAGATAATACTGTGTTCACATAATCAGATAACACCAATAATAACATACATGGTCAAAATAAGCCTTGAGAATTCATGTAAACTAAATAAAAACACAATATCTGTAGAAGTGTATGAATAGACTGTTGGGTGTAAATGGGTTAAGCAACCCCTAGTGAAACAGCCCATGAAGGGCCAAGGCTTGTCACCCAGTAGCTGCGTCTCCCACCTCTGCACACTAGAGGTGTCATTGGTGGGGTGCAGTACTGGTGGGTGGAACATGGTCAGTGCCTGATTATCAGTTGATTATTATTATGATGATTATTATTATGATTATCAGTTTACTTTGTAAGCAAACCCAACATGTAGTATTACATATTGTAATGGAACATGTAGAACAATAAAGAATCTTAAAAAAAATGGTCAGTGCCTTCTCAACCTGTTAATGGGTTAAGTAGGAGAAATAAAATAAGCTTCAATTTTACCTCCGTGCTATTTCACTTTGCACTGATGCTCTATTAAGAAAGTTATAAAAGATAACAGCAAACCTATGGCAAGAATAACAAAAATGCCTTGCAAATGGTATAATGTCAAAACAGTTTGTTGATAATCAGCTGCTGATGCAGTCTGTCTATATGCTATATGCATTCGCTCTGACTGTGCAGTAATAGCTATATAACATTCCAAGAGGCCAGGTATTCCCCCCTGGAGGAGCCTGAGTACAAGAGCACTGAGTGCAGGACCATAAGGAGATCCTTTCCTCATAATAATTGCCATATGACCCCAGTAGAGATGGCCCTTCATTGCTCGCAGATGCTTCATAGACTTATCCGTAAGGTGACGTGGCAGGATGATAATCCCTAGACAAACAACATAACAGTTATATATCCTCTCAGAAGCTTAGAAATATATCTAATTTTATTTATTATTTTCCCTACTATGTATTTTCAATAAGTAAAAGAAGTATGGCATTTCACTCAAAAATTTGATAGCAAGGTATCACTGAAAATGGATGTTTTGAGACTGAGTCCAAAGTGAGTGAGAATGAGTGAGTGAGAATGAGTGAGTGAGTGAGAATGAGTGAGTGAGTGAGTGATTGATTGATTGATTGATTGAGTGAGGCAGTTTAAGGGTCCATCATTAAAGTCATTTTGGCCTAAGCCTGAATAAAAAAGATCACTTTTCGAAAATGGTGTGTGCGTGTGCGTGTGCACTCAGCTAGCATCAGTGAACCACTACTCCATAAAAAAATTACTGAACTAAAACAACAACCACTACTCCATAAAAAAATTACTGAACTAAAACAACAAAGATGCCATCCCACCCAATAAAAAATTTGGCATATACACTGTGGATGTTAGAGAGTAGCTGATCCTTAAATCATCTGTAGAAATGATCATGGTCCATACGTGTTTTATGGTTCCGGTGATTCCAATGGACTTGCCATTCGATTTGAAACGGCTGCAATTCCCATGCGAACAGTATAAGTATGGGCAAATTCAAACAGGTAATAGACAATATCTCGAAAATGGTACGCTCAAAAGAAAATAGAAGTATTTGACATAACTTGATATAACAAGCTCTACATATTTATTTAGTAAGACCTTGTCTGTCTCTTACTATTTACCATTTATGTAAAAGTCATCAAGAATGAAGTGGTGTTCTGAGGACATTCCCAGAAAATTCAAAGTATGATTGAGAAACTGCCATGGAATCACGTGTTTGTGTCGTCTCTGGATACTGACTGTGCTTCTTCACGTCATAGGCACTAGCTGATTCACCCTCCAACTGAAAGATGGAGGTGAGGAAATAGCCGCTAATTACGTAAGCGCCTCCAAAGAGAAGAGTTGGACATTGCCGTGACAATGCAAGAGAACATCAACAAAGGTAACGGAATACAGTGATCTTTTTATAAATGCTCTTTAACTGCTAAGATTCTCAGCTTCCCATTCTATATTGAGTGTGAAAGATCACTTAGTTTTGTTCAGATACCTCATTATCAGGTTTGAGGTTCTCTTAGTACCATAAAGCTATGGCACGGGATCAACGGTTTACTTCCCTTCCGTAGGAAGCCGCAGGAATGTTTACGTCCGAAAAAATCCATCGCCCACCGCCGGATTAGAACCCACGACCTCGAAAATCAGAGGCTAGCATATCGGTGCTCAACCAAGGCAAGTTAGGGGAGGTTGAAATCACCTCCCTCCACTCGCTGGGACGGAATGACGTATTTATCCGTGGTTAGTTACTGAGTTCCAGTGACGGCGTTATTCTTATGTACAGGAAATCAAAGGCGTACACATTCATATTCTACTCCTGATTAACCCACGAAGTTTCTGAGGATTACTTTTTTGGCACGATTTACGTTTCACAAGGTCTTCAATATTTGGGGCAAAGGATGAAGTGCACAGTCTCAAAAGATGTTTGTTCGCAGATAAAAGTTGAGCCAAAGACTCTCATTAAACTAGATGCAAACAAACGTCATCTCGGATACTCACAGCAGGACAGAGACCTAAATAATTCCTATCCTTCTTTCTGAGAACATTTTACGGTCGTGGAATTCTGCAGTGCAAGTAGTATCATATTTTGTAGCTCGTGTGAAGCCTCACTACGTGGAAACTTCAAAAACGCAAAATAATTGGATTTTGGTATCAAATGTTTTAGGTCTTCATATTGTGAAGAGAATGTATCGTACAATTCCAGGAGAATAACGTTCATCGTGAACGTGGAACGCAAGCAATCTGCAACTATCAGTCTCACAAATCACTTTACTTTATCATCTTCATCTCGAAAACAAAAGTATTGGTCCTCCCATTCAATTGTATGTACTACGATACTCGCGCCATCCGTCTCTGACTACTAGGGCTAGTTCTCCTTGTCTTGGTCGGTGGAGGGGGAAAATAACACGTTTAGGGGAAGCGAGCGTGTATTCTCTTTTTGAGTAGCCCTGGGCTAGCATTTTACTCCTAGTTCACGGAGGACGACAGGGAAACACAAGTGGTAACACTGGAGTATATACAACGATGCTCAGTTGTTACTTTGCCAAACCACGGCCGCCTTGATTTTGGACCATTCGTAGGACTAGATTCCTGTCGTGATTCCAGTGCTCAAGTTAAAGTGTGTAAGTATTTGAAGATGCTTACCTCCCGTAGTCCTTTCTGCGGCAAAAGCTGTTTTCCCTTCTTTAAACAGCTTTTCCAGCTCCTGATCAGGTAACATTCTGAATTTATCCACCACCTTCTGAATTGCAGGATTTGTGTCAGTTTGAATAGGAGTAATCCATATAGATGTATCTGCAGCCCACAGGAATGGGCCATTAGCTAGATCTTCTATTGTTTCTATAGGTGATTCGTAACTGCATTCAAAAGAAAATATACATGTAATGTTTACTTGATTTTTATTCAGTGAAACATTATTATAAGGGGTGTGGAACTGTCACCCAATAAGACACTAGTAATAAACTGGCATTGAACAAAATCCCTATTTTAAGAAATAGTTTTAGATGTCCCGGCAAAAACGCAATAAGGGCAGTGCTGTTTAAGCCTGCATAACATTCTTCTCTTCCCCCTTCTTCATATTATTTTTGTGACGCCGGGCGCGGCATACGATGAAGGACGATCTGGGCTCACGCCACTGTTTGTATATACGTGGTTAACAACAATAAGCGCGCTTCCCCACATCACTCACGCGAGCAAACACGTGGCAACAATCAGAGCGGAAAAGCCAAAAGGGCTTTTCTCCAGAAGATTCGAGAAGTGTCCGGCGACTGCTTATTTGAAGAAGTTCGCGAAAGGTCCATGTGGCGTCCTCCTCGCTGTATATGGAGGCGAGGAAACAGCAGAGGAGAGAGTTACATACAGGAGTCGGGCAGTATGTCAGCCAGTGCGAGACATCTCTCTCTCTCTCTCTCTGTATGTGTGGTCTGTGGTCATGAAAGATACGTCGTGTCGAAGTGAAGAAGCTTTAACGAACGTCGAGCGACTGTATCGTTGGGGTTAGTGTATGAGAGTCACAGAACGGGAAGAAAGACAGTGAAAGGAGTGAGTCAAGGTTACGAACATAAACAGTTGGGAGTTGTAATATCATGAAAGAGTGTAGACTGTGTTAACGTCAGCAAAAGAGAACATTGTTGTGGTGCAAAAGTTTCAGAGGAAAATAAAGTAAACCCCCAAGTGATAATATTGCAATGAATAGGGTAAATTTAGTAATTTTTTTATTGTTTATAGAGTTAAAGGTTTGTGAAATGTAGGATAAATTGATTATAGCTGTTATTGAAATAATTGAAATAATGTTAATAGTGTAAATTGTAAAGTATATTAATCATAAGTTTGACCATATAATGATAGTTGTATCATTATAGTCACCGTCACCAACGAAGGCGGTTTCGCAGAAGACAAATATTCAATGACGTCACAGTCACGTGTTTTGTAGCCAATCAGGCGCAGTCTGTTTCAGAGCGCGGACAGTTCCATTGTGTGATAGTTTGTTAAGGGTTCTGGCGATAGCAGAAGCAAAAAGCGTTGCGTTATTAACAGTCAAGCCAGAGAAATGGTGTATAATATGCACAAATACTTCCCGAGAAAGAAGGGAAACAGTTGCAACGCACTTCCCTCTTTCCACTACCTGCGCGCTATACGTCATTTACCGCCATAGTTCCTGACTTCTACTAAAAAGGATGGAAACGGCGCTCTTTTGTTTTTCCGCCTTACATTCATCTGCTCCAGACTTGGATCACGTTACTGTGAGTATTAAACAGTTGGTGTCAATATGTACTGTGGTATGTAGTTCTCAACATTTTATTTCGATTAGTAGTTCGCGGATTAAAATGCCTGTAAACAGAGGAAGTTAGCCAAAATGTAGCAATACTTCGAAACGTGGAAAAGTATCCCAGCATTTCTTTATTGCACATTCCAGCTGACGGGAATTTTAAACTAGGAAATATAAACACTTTCGTGCTTCGCCCTTAGTGCTAATGGAAGATTGCAGCAAGAAAAATCTGATATGTTGTACTCACATGACTTTCTCTACTCTTGTACTAACTATTCTTACAAACTCTTATTCCTATATCTTCTTCGTGTTAGTTGAGATAAAGATTTGCAGAAATTACCTAATCGTTTATTTCCTTGTAGGTACAAGAGGAATGTGGGAATACAGTAGACTTTGAGCGATAGTCAAATCTTTTAAAGCTTTGACATCCCGTTCTCTTTGCACGGTTAACATATAAAAAATGAACAACGATGTTCCATTGCACGAAAGTTCTGTTTTCCGAAACTGACACACAAAACAAGGAATATCTTCGAAATGGTTCACTCTACAAAACAATTTATTGAAACATGAATTGGTTATTTTAGCAAGATATACATTTCTTGTATAGTAAGATTTTGTCTATCTCTTACGGTTTACGAGTTATTCAAAACTTATCCAGACTAAACAGGACTACATAGGCTATAGCCAGAAAATTCAAAATATACATTTCATTTGTCATAAAAATATCTCAAACAGATGGCATTTTGATCAAAATCGTTAGAGCCATTTTCAAGAAAATCAAAATTTTCGGAAAAGTTTCCATGCAAAGAGTAGTTTAGGGTGGGGCTATTTTCTTCAAAATCTTCGTGTCGCATCCTTGAAAGACAATAAACTTAAATACCAACTTTGGGTTTTAACCGACTTTTCATATTTTAGCTATGCTGTCCACAGACTGACAGATAGACACACGGACCTTTTTCTAAAAATGCTTTTTTTTTTGGATTCAGGGATCTCAAAACATATATTTCCGGTGAAATCTCGGCATCGAATTTTTGGGTGGAATACAATACTTCCCCTACTTACCAGTAGAGAAAGTAAAAATCTGATGTGTTGCACTCACATGACTTTCTCTACTCTTGTACTAACCATTCTTACAAACTCTTATTCCTATATCTTCTTCGTGTTAGTTGAGATAAACATTTGTACAAATTATCTTATTGCTTATTTCCTTGTAGGTACAAGGGGAATATTAGAATACAGAAGGCTTTGTGCGATAGTCAAATGTTTTAAACCTTTGAGATTTCATTCCCTTTGTACGGCTAAGATTTAAAAACTGAATAACGATCTTCCATTTGACGAAAGTTTAAGTACTATTCCAAAAGTCACACTACTATTGTGGGATATAACCGAAATGGTTCACTCTACAAAAAAGTCATTTGGATATAAATTGTGCGTTTTAGCAAGATATACATTTTTTGTATACTAAGATTTGGTCTATCTCTTACGGTTTACAGTTATGCAAAAGTCATCTAGAGTAAATAGGACTACATGGGCTATAGCCAGAAAATTCAAAATAATAATATTCAAAAGAATAGCTCAAAACCTCATTAAATTTTTTACTTTCTCTGATACATAGAGGAGGTACTGCATTCCACACAAAAAATCGATGTCGAGATTTCACCGGAAATATATGTTTTGAGGCCCCCTGAATCCCAAAAAGTCATCTTTAGGAAAATATCCGTGTGTGTGAGTGAGTGTGTGTGCGTGCGCGTGTGTGTCTGTCAGTCTGTGAACAATATAACTCAAAAACGGAAAGTCTGTTAAAGACCATAGAACCATAGATGATATGTAAGATTAATATCTTTCAGGGATGTGACACTAAGATTTCGAGAAAAAAGATTGCTTCACCCTAAAATACCCTTTGAATGAAAAATTTCTCAAACATTTTTATTTTCCCGAAAATGTCTAGCGATTTTCATTAAATGCCACATGTTTAAGATATTTTTATGAGAAACGAAATGTATATTTTGAATTTTCGGCTCCAACCTAAACTACCCTTTACATGGAACATTTTTCGACAATTTTGATTTTCTTAAAAATGACTTCACGATTTTGATTAAAATGTCATATGTTTGAGATATTTCTATGACAAATGAAATGTATATCATGAATTTTCTGGCCATAGCCCATGTAGTCCTGTTTACTCTGGACGACTTTTGCATAACTGGTAAACCGTAAGAGATAGACCAAATCTTACTATACAAAAAATGTAGATCTCGCTAAAATACAATTTATGTCCAAATATTTTTTTGTGTAGAGTGAACCATTTCGGAGATATTCTTTGTTACTTGTGTGAGTTTTGGAAAACTTATAACTTTCGTTAAATGGAAGATTGTGATCTTTTTTATATCTTAGCCATGCAAGGAGAACGGAATCTCAAAGCTTTAAAAGATCTGACTATCGCACAAAGCCTACTGTATTCTAATATTCCCCTTGTACCTACAAGGAAATAAGCAATAAGATAATTTGTACAAATGTTTATCTCAACTAAGATAAACAAGATACAGGAATAAGAGTTTGTAGGAATGGTTAGTACAAGGGTAGAGAAAGTCATGTGAGTGCAACACATCAGTTTTTATTCTTAGGGAAGGTGAGAGAAAGAAAATAGGAATGTGATTTGCCAGCAAACAAAGTGTTATAAAAAAAAGCAGATATCCAGTCCACTTACTTTTTTTCACTTTATTCCCCTCTAAGGCTTTGTACAGCAACACAGTTCTCTTTTACTGACGTTAACACAGTCTTTAGTACTTCGTGGTAATACAAGTCACAGCTGTTTTCCTCTCGTAACCTTGATTCACTCCTTTCTGTAGTATTTCTTCACTTTCTCTGTCTCTCAAACAGCTGACTTTAACAATACAATCACTCTACACTCATTAGCTGTTTTACTATCTTATTCAACGACACGCTGGTTCTTTCACGTGCACACGCAGCTGACACACACACACACACACACACACACACACACACACACACACACACACACACACACACACACACACACACACACATACACACACGCACACTAAAAGCTGAAATGAACTGACTCCCGCCGCCTCGCCTGCTTATATAGCAGGAATGACGTAACATGGTCCTTTCTCGAACTTCTACAAATACGCCGGCCACCGGGCCTTTCTCGAATGATCTAGAAAACCCCCTATTTGTTTTTCCCCTCTGATTGTCACGTGTAGATAAAAGTCGCGGAAGTGGCTCTGATCATGAGCGCTTTTGATATACGCACCACCAGTGGGGTGGTGCAGCCCAGTTCGACATCCTTTGTTGTGCGCCGCAGCCGGCGTCACATTATATTCCTTTACACAAAATCATGAACTACAGAGTGATTTATGAAGAACTAACACATCTTTTCCTTTATTTATTCTGTTCGAAATTCACTCAATGCCTAAATTTTAGCACCAAATTAAACAGAATTTTTTGGAGTGTCGATTAACTGTCTCTAGATGTGCAAATGTTCATGTTTTATTCGTAACTGTTTTATTGTCGACAACTGTTTTTGAGGCTTTGCTCTAGTTAACGTGAAAATGAAGTACTACACATTAAATGAATGAGTCTTCCTTATAAAACAATACTGGATTACGAATTCAATTACAGCTACTCAAAGGGCATACCAGAGAAAATTTGGTGTTCGGAATCCTCCTAAAGGAACGCAATACTAGAACTGGTACACAAATTGGAAACAACTAGATCTGTGGTGAGTGAAAAAGGCAAACATCAATCATCTAGGCTTCCCATGGTTGTTGTTGACTTAAGAGCACGACTGGAGCAGTTAGCCAAAAAATCATTAAGACCTTTGTCGCATGACACAGGGTACAGCCACTCAATGTGTCAGAGAACTGTCGTCATATATGATTACGGTGGTCCATGAATTACAGGAACCAGATAAGGATAGACCACTGTATTATTGTCGCTGGTTTCAGATGTTCATCGTGCAAAATCGTACCAAATTGTCCATGACATGGTTCATATATGAAGTATGGTTCTACTTAAGTAACACAAGTAACTCACGCTATTGAGCCAGCGAAAATCCACATGCTATTCATGAAGCATCTATGCACAGAGTTTGGTGCACAATATCCGTACAGAGAATAATGGGACCAATTTTGTTTAAACACTGTGAAGGCTACAGATTACAGACGGATTTGCATGGAGTTTTCTGAGCAGATGTTGAGCAGAGTCAAGGATATTTTCATCAGAACAACGCTACATGTCATACATAAAATGAATCCACGGCACAAATTGCAAGTTTCTTTGACGACCAGATGATTTCCTGGAACCTGTGGCCACCGAGATATCCGGATTTAACACAGTCGAACTTCTTTCTATGGGGTTACTTAAAATATAGGGTTTGTGCCACACGTCGGCAGACATTGGACGATCTGAAGCACATTACACAGAAGATTGGACATTTTAATTAATATATCCACTAGCCACACGTTGGTGCGATATTTGGAACACCTTTATTTTATTATGAGTTTTATTATATGTTCTACTTGTTACTATTAATGATCGGATGGATGGAAGCCTTAGCGTGCCTCTGCCAGCCTCAAGATTCTTTTAATAATAACTAATCTCAGGGGTGGTACGGATACATCAGATAGATTTAATAATCTATTTCACTTTTAAGAATTGTTGAACGTTTTATTGACACTCGTAAATCATTATTTTTCAACAAATCACTCACAAGGAAAATCCGCTAAACAATGGCGTGTTCCGTCTCTAATGGATTAATTACCAGACACAGTCAACAGTTATTTAAAGTCTATTTTTCTGGTAAAACTCACCCGATAGTTCATTCACAGTAATTATTACTTGCATCATAGTTCACCCTTGAAGAATCACAACAAATTCACTGTTCTTTTTCAGTTTATGTTTTATAATTAATATTTACATCGAGAGGTTAAATTTTAATTCATCTCACTATCTTCTTTACAGCACAAGACAAAAGAAGTCAGCCTGTGCTGTCTATATCTTAGCTTTATAAAGTCAGGGGGCCTTTCTGCTGCCTCTATGTTCACATTGCAGAAAGCTTACACACAAATACTCCCTCAAGATTCAAGCTATTGACAGCTGAGTCTTGCAACGAGTGACCAAACATGGAATGGCATGTAGAGTTGTGCCTTATGCATGATGGAGGACATTTTAAACATTTGCTATAGAGACAATCTCTCAGAGTTCCTCTGTATTTCAGGTATAGTTAGTTTTCGCTAGCATAACTCGTTTTGAAACAAAGAAATAAATGTGCCAGTTCTTCATAAATCACCCTGTAGAAAGATGCTATAACCAAACTGCTGCCTGAAATATACTGTTTATTGGAAAAATCAACAGAGTTGTGAGTGCAAATGATTTGGAGACATTTCATATCAACGCTACAAGAATGGAATGAATAAATCAATAAGCATTTGAAAACAACTATGTACTTACAGTGATATAGCCATATTTGCTGCCAGTCCACTACTGTAGAGGGAAGAGACCATGACGTAGAATAGGGCTGTCCAAACCATAAGATGTCGTGCTGCAGTATTCCCTTGCTGAACTGAAGGTGTTTGCAGTACTAGCATGCCCATTACAGTAAAAAATGCACCAGTTACAGTCTTGTTGAATCTACGTTCATTAGCATTCCTTTGACCTGAAAGAAAAATATCTGTTGTGTGCATTCACACGACTTTCACTACTCTTGTACAAACTATTCTTAAATACATTTATTCTCTGTCTAGATGTTAATCGAGATAAATGTTTGTAGAAATGATTTTATTAAATATTTCGCTATAGGTACAATTGGAAAAGGAAAATACAGTAGGCTTAATTATTTTCAGAATTAGTTGCTGTGTGATGGTTTTGAAATTCCATTCACTTTACTTGCCCAGGACATAATAAAAAAATCTGATGTGTTGCACTCACATGACTTTCTCTACTCTTGTACTAACCATTCTTACAAACTCTTATTCCTATATCTTCTTCGTATTAGTTAAGATAAACATTTGTACAAATTATCTTATTGCTTATTTCGTTGTAGGTACAAGGGGAATATTAGAATACAGTAGGCTTTGAGCGATAGTCAATTCTTGTAAAGCTTTCAAATTCCGTTCCCTTTGCATGGTTAACATATCAAAAATGAATAGTGATGCTGCATTTGACAGAGGTACAAGTTCTCCAAAACTTACAGATATAACAAGGAATATCTCCGAAATGGTTCACTATACAAAAAATTTTATTTAGATATAAATTGTGTGTTTTAGTAAGATCTATATTTTTCCTAGAGTAAGATTTGGTCTATCTCTTACGGTTTATCAGTTGTGCAAAATTCATCCAGAGTAAATAGGGCTTCATGGGCTATAGCCAGAAAATTCAAGATATACATTTCATTTATCATAAAAATATCTCAAACATATGACATTTTAATCAAAATCGTTAGAGCCATTTTCAAGAAAATAAAAATTTTCGAAAAATGTTCCATGTAAAGGTAGTTTAGGGTTGAAGAAATTTTCTTCAAGATCTTCGTGTCGCATCCTTGAAAGACATTAAACTTAAATACCAACTTTGGTTTTCGATCGACTTTTCGTTTTTGAGTTATGCTGTCCACAGACACACACACGGACCTTTTTCTAAAAATGCTTGTTTTAGGATTCAGGGGGTCTCAAAACATATATTTCCGGTGAACTCTCGACATCAAATTTTTGGGTGAAATACAATACTTCCTCTACTTTACTATAGTAGTAGAGAAAGTAACAAGGAAATATTTCTAAAATGGGTAGTTGCAAAAAAATGCACCGGCTATAAATTGTATATTTTAATGAGATCTACTTTTCTATGCAGTAAGATTTTGTCTATATCTTATTGCTTTCCAATTGTAAAATTCATACAGAATAAAGAGGACTTCAGACGGTATACTCAGAAAATTCCTAAATTCCATTTATCATCATATCTTAACCATATTATGGTCTTTCAATTAAAACCGTTAGAGCCGTGTTTGAGAAATTAAAAATGTTGAAACATTTTCCCTTGAAAGAAGTGTTTCTAACCTGTGTTAGGCGCCTTTTGTAGTACAAAGAGCAGAACTGACAGAAGGATCACTGACAAAGCAACAGCAATCCATAGTTTCAAGGTGAAAGGCAGCAATGGTGTTAGCAGTCCTGCAAACATTTGAAGACATCAGTATTAGTAACAGGACAAAGTAAATAAAGGAGTTAAATTATTTTATCTGAACATTTCAGTTTTAATTCCTGCTTTTCGTCAGTGGCTTGTCGAGGAGCAAGCAAAGTTTGGATGACGGCATGCCCAGGATGGGTGATCACCCCAGTGGCTGATATGGCAGTGAAGCAGAAGGAAATGAAGTGTAGACATGAAAGGATGATAGCCACAATACTTATTCAGGGAATTAGGCATATTCTTACTAGATAAGAGCTTTGGCCGTGGTGTCAGGCATATTGCTTCACTTCGAGAATGTGGCACTGCAAACTCTGCATATTTGGTTATTGGATATGAGTAGTAGAAGGAGCCAAGCCCAAAATCTGCATCACCTTCTATTATAAAGCTGAAAACACCTTCTGCAGAGCCATTTTCATAAACTTTTCCCCACAAGAAATCTATAACAAGAAAAAAGCACATATATCGTTATTTATGTTGATATGCAGAAGAAGTTTGAACAAAAATATGATTGTTACATTCTCTACACATTTACTCAGTATCATCCAAGGATGCGACACTAAGGGCGGCGTGCTCCAGCCTAGAGTAAGTTCTACTTCCGTAGTAAATTACTACTCAACACTTACCTACTTCCTGACCAGAGGATTTCTGAAGGATTTTACTGCTTTCAGGTACTGCTGGAGTAAATTACTACAGAAGTAAATGTTGGAGAGCTTTGTAATATATTGTACTCATATTACTACAGAAGTAAATAAAGCAAAACAGGAGAATTTACTCTCATGACTTCGTTGGAGTAACTCACCTGTCGATTAAACAACTATAACAACCTCTGGCGCAACAGTCCATGATAGGCCAAGACCTGCCACCCAGCCGCTGCATCCCCCACCTCTGCCCACTACAGGCGTCATTGGTGGGGTGCAGTACTGGAGGGTGGGACCTAGGTTACCTGAGTATGTAGGTGTAGGGGAAATGCTTCTTGCACAAAACGAAGGAGTTTGGGTTGAGTGATAAAGTGAGTCATTTGCAGATAAGGCTGGGCATCGCTGGAGTTTGAAAGCCTTCACGTAGTGTTCTGGTTTTCAAAGATCTGACCATTCTTCAGTCTTCTCTATTCCTCTTATATCCACAACAAAATGTGTAATGGAATTGTTTCTGCAGAAGTAGATAGAAGAATGATTCTTTTTCTTTTTAGGAATAGTTTTAAGTATAGAGGAATAGTTTGTTGAGAAAATCATGTGAATATAACGCATGAGATTTCTAAATATAAACTATTGCTTCAGCCTCCACTATCCTCTTCGTAGATACTACCACATATGTGAGAGTCAGTCGAATGAAAACGAGAGAGAAAAATAATATGCAAGCTGTTTATTATTTCAAAGATAATCACTGTAACTATTTAAATATTTATCCCATTGCTACGCAAGGTGGTCAATGGCTTCATAGACAAATGTTTACGGTTGCCTACAGGTCTATTGTTGTACATCTCTTCGGCCAGAAATGTTTTGAGGGCTCCAAAGATGTAGACATCGCATAGGGAGATATCTGGACTGTATGGAAGATGTGTAAGAGCTTCCCAGAGCAGCTCCCTGTAGCGTAGTCGAAACACCCTTGGCAACATTTGGACGGCCATTGTCGTGCAACAGAATGATGCCGTCCATCAACATTCCTGGGCGTCCGGGACTTGATGGCGTGCTTCAGTTTTTGCAGTTTCCACCACACCTCACTGCTGCACTTTCCCGTCCTCCATAGTGATGTCGGCTGTGCACAGACTCGCTGACCTCGCTTTGAACATGTCTAGCACACTAATGGCGTAGCGGTGAACCTTTGAGTCTGAGTATTTGTTGTAGCTTACACGCGCTGCAATTAGAGCTGCTAATTGTCGCGGCATGGAATATTCCTAGGGCATCTTCCTCCACGCGATTGGTATGCGAACCCACAAATCATTAACACTGGTTACTAGAGGACAGTGACGAACAAGTTGCCGACTGGCCATATCCCAGACATGCCCGATGGGTGATATGTGAGGCGAACGTGCGGGCCAGAGAAGTAGACTTCATTCTACTTCATTCTTCGAAGTAGACTTTGATGTGGTCTCGTCACTCCTCCGCTCCACTCTCCTACGCCGACTGCTGCTGTCTGGTGTCTTCTGCTCCGGCTGCTCTGGCATGTGATCTTGACCTCAGGGTATGCGTGAGTGTTTGCGAATAAAACCAGAACTTCGTTGAAACACTTTTATTCTCCCAAAATAAGAAAGCGTGAGATTTGCCGATCGTTATTAAATACGTTGAGTCGTTACCGTGTTTTTACTAAGACCGAAGATTGTTAATATTAACTATAATGTGTCCTCACACTTGAGGATCCGGAATACAAGTCCCGTAGCTGAGATGCTCGCTCGGCGGTCTGGGCGGCACATGTACTGCCCCGTCGGGTTTTGGAGGGCAACTGTACTGCCCCGTCGGGTTCTGGAGGGCACGTGTACTGCCCTGTCGGGTTCTGGAGGGCAACTGTACTGCCCCGTCGGGTTCTGGAGGGCCACTGTACTGCCCCGTCGGGTTCTGGAGGGCCACTGCCTGCTCCGTGCGCTCCCGGTCAGAAGTCACCTCTCTTCCCCTCAAAAACCCCTCCAAATTCATGGCGCGAAAACTCCGCGTCATGACACTCTCAACGCTCTTCAGCTCTTAATGTCCCTACGACGGGTTTCGAGGAAGTCTCCGCGGCCATCCCTTGTTTACCTACTCAACACCTGCGCTGAGCGATTTCCAGGAAAACCGGTATTACTGTGTATCAGGCTGACTACTTGGACTTTACCACTAATGACTTGCCTGCAACATTACGTGTCCCTTCTGACAATATTAACCACAACCAATACTCCAGATTCTGTAGCGATTTTAACATTTTCTGATTATTTAATTCCGCCATGTGACGCAGTATTATATCCATAATTATGGCGTTCACAATTTCGACTTCAACTTGTACATTCCAGCAACATGTGACCGGGCATTTTCCTTCTGAAATGTGGCATGTGGTGTAAAACATCTCTCATTTATCGACTGCTGTTCAAATTGCCCTCGTCCGCAGGAGGCGAGATCGGTCGTTGAAGCCTATGACAGCCCAAACCATCACACTTGTGTTTGGCCACCATGCCGCTCAACAATGTAAGCCTTCAGGTTGCGCTCACCACGGTACTATGCGGCCATCAATATAGAATTGGCCTGGATAGACTACACTTTGCCACTCAGCACGCCACTGATGACATTCATTTGCCCATTGCAGTTGGAGGCGCTTGTGGTTTCTGTACAATGGAAACCGACGTAACAATCAGTCCAATCCGCCGAAGACAGCGACGAATCTTTGATCCAGACAGATTTACACCTGTTGCAGTGCTCCAGCGTCGAGCTAACACAGTTGTGCAGTCCGTTATGGCCATACAGACAAGATGCACACTGTCTTAGCATTATCCCTGTACAAGCTGAAATTTCAGGGTATGACAAAGGCACATTGGTCACATTGCCCTGTTCAAACTCACTCACATACAGATATTACAGCCTTGTGGCGAGTTTTATGGGCACTTACTTCAACATTTCCACTTTGACAGTTCTTCACTGATTATTCTTGGTGCAACAGTGACATTGTCCAACAAACACCACAGGCCTCTTCTCGGCCTATGTGTACCCTTTCCCTCTGCAATTATAATCACTTATGGCTCGCACGCTGTTCTACATATCCACCAAGTTTGGACTCATTCGGGGATTATTTCGCGGTGTTGCAATTTTCATATGCAGTAGTGTATATTATGAATGTGTGAGTGATGAGGTTGTAA
Organism: Tenodera sinensis; assembly: GCA_030765045.1. Classification (NCBI taxonomy): domain Eukaryota; kingdom Metazoa; phylum Arthropoda; class Insecta; order Mantodea; family Mantidae; genus Tenodera; species Tenodera sinensis. The sequence goes on from CM060970.1 coordinate 125,799,623, forward strand.
ACACAGGTGCTATGAAGTTAAACAATAACAAAGGCCAAACAATATCCAAACGTGTAAAACTATTTTTATAAATATTTAGGCTTATAATTTAATATTCAGGGCTGTCTAAAATAGTATATAGAAAAACATGTCAAAATAACTTACCTTTGTCGGCCATGTACTTGAATGTTGCATTGAACTTGCGGCCGAATTCTTGGATACAGCGTATTTCAGAGCCTTTTATAACTGGTGGGTTAACCATCCAATCAATCAACACATAGGGCGGATAATTGACTAACGCTGCGGTGAGTTTCTTTCCTTTCAGGTCACCTATTTTGTTCTCGAAGAGGTTATTGCCGAGAGAGAAGCCTGTTGATGGTATCCAAGTGTCCAGATGTATTATTTTTGAAGAGTCTGCACCACCGAAACTATGCGTCAGGATTTCAAGTTCAAAAACGTGTCTTTGCCTTCGCAATACATGGTTATTACGTTCATTTGTTTTATTTATAAAACTTCCCAGAGAAAGGACCTCATCATCATAATGCCCAAACGATTGAAGAATATCTACTACGCTGTCAGAATACACATCATTCATTTGAACAGTGTTTCGTGTACTGCTGTTTGTTTTAACTCTTATAAACAACACATCTGGCATAAAGTCCATTTCTCTCATAGAAAATAAGTCTTTCAAATAACTATTAACTTGTGTTGTATCAGAGAGAAAGAAGGTTCCATTCTCCAAAGAAGGCAGAAACATAAACTGTCTAGGAATGTTTTGAGGGCTGTATCTTGTGATCTTGTGGAACTCTTGTATGATGAATTTGGGATCTGAAACCTACAAAAGAACACTATTTAATGGAAATGACATAAATTTGGGTTTATTCAGAATACTAGTCAGTTGTAGAATAAGAACTGAAAAATGTGATGCCACAATGCGATTTGAACCACAGACCCTCCGCTTAGCAGGTGGGTGCTCTAACCATTAGGCTACTGTGACAACCTGCCAGAATGACATTGAATTCTCCAACCAATTCGTATTTGTCCCGGTAAACCATAAAGGCGGTCTCACATCAGAGATACCAATAGTAAGTTTGCTGGCATAAATAAATAATAAATACCAGTCTTAGCTTTAGATCAGAGGAGTCTTTGAGGGGACATAGGGGATAATTTTCCCCTTCCTAATTACCCTTCACTGGTGACGTAATACAGCAAGGAAAAAACAGAATGTTGGGAGGACTCCTGGTGGAATTCGTAACCGGACAAGCTGACGTCGGACGCTGACTTTCTTGTTTTGTGAAACTCAGAGGGGTGTATACGTACAAAATTAGCCAATCGCGGTCACCTTTAACCTACTTGGCCACGCCACTAAACCAAAGCGAGTGGAGAGGGAAAAAGACGATAATGACCTGCCGTGTCACTTTTTGGCACTTCTGCTTTAGATTTTGGTGAACATGCAAGAGTCTCTAGGTAGATATTTGTATGTCTGCACTGAATGTTCATTTCAAAACATGCCTTGGCTAGCCGCTGAGACTAGAATTCAATCTTTATAGTACTTCCGCAAAGAAGTGTTATTCGTGTGCCGCAGAAGTTGACTAGCTAAAAAGGCGTTTCAGTCAGAACGGGGGAATCTTCCACGTCGCAAGAACAGGCAGTGGTGTGTATGGTACATAACTTACCAAAACCATTTTCACATCTTTTTTTACGTTCCCTACTACATGTAGTAAGTAGGGGAGGTACTATACTCGACCCAAAATTTTGATGTCAAGATATCACCGGAAATATATCCTTTGAAGTCCCTTGAATTAAAAAAAAAAAAAAAAAAAAAAAAATAGCACCACTCTAAACTACCCTTTACATGGACAATTTTTTGAAGACTTTGATTTTCTCGAAAATGGCTCTAACGATTTTGATTAAAATGTCATATGTTTACGATATTTGTATGGCAAATGAAATGTATATAATGAATTTTCTGACTATAGTCCATGTAGTCCTGTTTACTGTGGATGACTTTTGAATAACCCGTAAACCATAAGAGATAGACCAAATCTTGCGTTTTTTGTAGAGTGAACAATTTTGAAGATATTCCTCGTTATTTGTGAGGGTTTTGCAATACTTTTCTTTTCTCAAATGGAAGGTCGTTATTCACTTTTTTTAATCTCTTGGCCGTGCAACAGAACTGAATTTTAAAGCCTTCATTTAGCGACCATCTTTAAAAGATTTGACTATCGCTCAAAGCCTACTGTATTTCCATATTCCCCTTGTAGCTACAAGAGAAGTAGGAATAAGGAAATTTGTGCAAATGTTTATTTCGACTGACGTGAAGAAGATATGGGAATAAGAGTTCTTAAGAATAGTAAAGAAAGTCATGTCAGTGCAATAAATCACTTTTTTACAGTGTGTTCAAGACTTGATGCTGCATTGTTGAAATTTACTAGAAATACTCATATTTTTGCAGGTATTCTTTAACGCGTTTTCACTTAATGTACAAAACCAGAAATAGCGGGTTTTCTGCTTTTATGGCTGAAATTAAAATATATTTAAATAATATGCATAAAACTACTGTGTTTAGTAACTAAAGGCCGGAGGGATGTGCGCTCGCATGCAATACAGGTTAAGTGGAGTATGAATGACGTCAGAAGTAAAGCACGGCCATCAAATGCAAACAACTGCCACTAGAAGCAACAGTCAAAAACAACGTAACGTAGTAATCTGTGAACTAGTGAAGCATTGCCTTGCAAGTGTATACAGACGCAAGGTCAAGTTGTAGTATAACGCGACTGTTGCTATTATAACTGCAATGTCTCTGATATCGCATGAACTATCTGAAAATCTTCAGTTCATATCCAACAATTTTGCAGTGTTGCACAAAACTGACAAGCAATTAGAAAAATCGAGTTTGGAAATGTCCAAGAGTATAAGCATAATATTCAATTAAATAGGATACCCCTTGTGTCTGGTATCGAAAAGGTTATAGCTAAATTCCAGAAAGTTCTAAACAAAAATATTGGTTAGCCAGGACCGATTCTACAGGACCGAAATAAAAACGATAGTGACTAACGTTATGGTCTACTGGTTAGCTTGTTAACCTCCAAATCCGGAGATCTCAGATTCGATTCCTGGCTGGATAGTGGATGTTTTTCTTTAGCCAGGATTATTCCTTACCCTCACTAGAGTCTGAAATGAGACTGTGTACTTGTGAGGTTTAATATAACTAAGTATCAAGCCACAAATACATTACAACAGGTTAACAGTGACGTGCTACTTATGACTCGTAAACATGAAGGAGGGGGTTCAGTCACGCACATAAGTAATATGTACACATAATCAACCCACCAAACCTACTGTAATAACGGACAGAGTGCCACAATATATTACACATTTAGTCTAAATTATTCAAACAAGAAGCACCTTCAAGCAACTCTATTTGAACACACATAAAATAAGTATTGATATTAACAATGCACGTATTAAATGAGGAGGTAATTGACTGTGACTGTGTCTTCTCATATGCTTTAACAGTAGACATTCTAAAGTTTGCAAACGGAAAAAAAAATCTATTTTCCTCCAATGTATTTTTCTAGAAACTCACATGACTTTCTCTACTCTTGTACTAACCATTCTTAAAAACTCTTATTCCTATATCTTCTTCGTGTTAGTTGAGATAAACATTTGTACAAATTATCTTATTGCTTATTTCCTTGTAGGTACAAGGGGAATATTAGAATACATTAGGCTTTGTGCGATAGTCAAATGTTTGAGATTCTGTTGTCTTTGCACACTTACCATATTAAAAAATGAACAACGATGTTCCATTTCAGAAAGTTTTGTTTTCCGAAACTCACATACATAACAAGGAATACCTCCGAAATGGTTCACCCTACAAGGAAATTTATTCAGACATAAATTGTGTATTTTAGCAAGATCTACATTTTTGGTACAGTATGATTTGGTCTATCTCTTACAGTTTACCAGTTATGCAAAAGTCGTCCAGAGTAAATACGACTACAGGGGCTATAACCACAAAATTCAAAATATGCATTTCATTTGTCATAAAAATATCTCAAACATATGGCAGTTTAATCAAAATCGTTAGGGCCATTTTCAAGAAAATCAAAATTTTCGAAAAATGTTTCATGTAAAGGGTAGTTCAGGGTGATGCTATTTTCTTCAAAATCTTCGTGTCGCATCCTTGAAAGACATTAAACTTAAATACCAACTTTGGTTTTTAATACAATTTTCTGTCTATAGCCTGACAGACACACACACACACACACACACACACACACACACACACACACACACATGGACCTTTTTCTAAAAATGCTTTTTTTATTCAGGGAGCCTCAAAACATATATTTATGGTAAAATATCGACATCAAATTTTTGGGTGGAATACAATACTTCCTCTACCTTACTGTAGTAGTAGAGAAAGTAAAAAATATATTGTGTCTGAATTGGTGTTGGACGTTGAACATTTTCCTCTCTCTCTCTTGCTCTGCTTATATAAGGCAACAGTTTTTTACTTTCTCTACTGGGAAGTAGGGGAAGTATTGTATTCCACCCAAAAATTCCATGTCGTGATTTCACCGGAAATACATGTTTTGACACCCCTGAATAAAAAGAGAAAGCATTTTTAGAAAAAGGTCTGTGTGTGTTTGTGTGTGTGTCTGTGGACAGCATAACTCAAAAACGAAAAGTTGATTAAACACCAAAGTTGGTATTTAAGTTTAATGTCTTTCAAGGATGCGACACGAAGATTTTGAAGAAAATTGCTCCACCCTAAACTACCCTTTACATGGAAAATTTTTCGAAAATTTTAATTTTCTGGAAAATGCCTCTAACGATTTTGATTAAGGCCGGATTTAGTATTGTTGTGGGCAGCGCTTTGACTAAACAGACTACTGTGGGAAAGTTTGCTGAAATCGCACGATGCATATAAACACGATCCAGTCATAAAACGAAAGGACATGTCAACGTAGCTACGCGAAGATTTTCAAAACAATATCCCGATCCCAAACTATTTTTTACATACAACATAAATTGCACCTTGATTTCATAGATAGGGTAATAGTTGCATTTATTCCTCGCTCAAAGTTCCTTACCTGAAAAACGAAGATTGTGCATGCAGCGTCTAATGCTGGCAGTATTTGACTACGGAACGTGATCTGGCTGCGCAGAAGTATGCTCAACTGGGGCACCGTGTTTTCCAGACTTAGAGCCTTCTGGTAGTCCAACCATGGAGCTGGGGTTTCTGTAGTCAGTGCAATGCAGCGGGACTTTTGGAAGTACTGGACCACCAGCTGATCCATGAGGACTCCTAGCTCCCAATTAACCTCTTCTAGGGGCTCTCCAGTAACGAAAACACCAAGTGATAGAAGTAACCACAGCTCTGGTAGCTTCCTGCGCATTTCAGGGAAACAACTAAATGACAGTTATGGTGCAAATTGGCTTTATGTACTGTTTGTGCAAAATAAAACAACTTCTATAGGTTAGACTAGATGATATTCTACCGAGAGGATCAAAAAGTTGCACGGTGTTTTCTCTGTCTGCTTGCTTGCTCATTGCCCTCTGCCGCTATCATAGAAGGGCGTGGATGAAACCATACAACAGTTTTAAAACTACTTTTAAAGGCTTTACTTACCAATTTTGTGAAAGCAGATGATGAAACTGGCCGTAGTTCACGTTGAGAAGTGCTGACAATTGTCTGTCGGATATTTGTTTTCATTCTTCCAAGGTGTGTCGGTTTGTCTTATACACTTTATCTTATAACTCACCCCAGAAATAGAAATCGTAGGGGGTTACGTCAGGGGATTAACGGGTCCACAAATTTCTATTAATAATTCTGTCCTGAAACGCACTTTCAATTGTTCTCATCGAAAGATTGGCCATATGAGTTGTTGTAGAGCTTTGTTGAAAACATCTGATGTGTTACACTCACATGACTTTCTCTACTCTTGTACTAACCATTCTTACAAACTCTTATTCCTATATCTTCTTCTCGTTCTCTTTGCACGGTTGACGTATAAAAAAAGAATAGCAATGTTCCATTTGACAGAAGTATAAGTTCTCCAAAACTCATACAAATAACAAGGCATATGTCCAAAATGATTCACTCTACACAATATTTACTTAGACATAAATTATGTATGTGAGCAAGATCTACGTTATTTGTGCAGTAAGATTTTGGTCTATCTCTAACGGTTTACCAGTTATGCAAAACTTGTTCAGGGTAAACACGACTACAGGGGCTATAGCCAGAAAATTCAAGATATACATTTCATTTGTCATAAAAATATCTCAAACTTATGGCATTTAATCAAAATCGTTAGAGCCATTTTCAAGAAAATAAAAAGTTTCGACAAATTTTCCATGTTAAGAGTAGTTTAGGGTGGAGGAATTTTATTAAAAATCTTCGTGTCGCATCCTTGAAAGGCGTTAACTTTAAATACCAACTTTGGTTTTTAACCTACTTTTGGTGTTTGAATTATGCTGTCCACAGATTGACAGACACACGGACCTTTTTCTAAAAATGCTTTTTCTGGGTTCAGGGGTTAAATCTCGACATGGAATTTTTGGGTGGAATACAATACTTCCTCTACTAAATGTAGAGAAAATAAAATGGGAGGAAAATTGTGTTTAGGTATCTGCCCTATAGCTCTTTCTCCGCTAATGGCGTAACCTACACCATTTTTTTCGTCATGAAGGGCCATTTCATGAACAATATAGCAATTTCTATAATAGCCGCAGACAGCAACGAGGGTTTAGGACGCAGACACGCAAAACACCGCGCAGTTGGTTCGGAGTTTGTTGTCTCCCTCGGTAGTTATAAACCAATAGAAAGGTGTTTTTTATTTTTATTTTTAACGACGCTGTCAATTGCCATTTCATATCACCGCCGCCGGTGCGCCGAAATTTCATCCCGCAGGAGTACTTTTACATGCCAGTAAATCTAATGAAACGTGGAACGATAATTTCTTGTAGTAACTGGGGCTGGAGGTTCCACAACATTCACGACGACTGTTTACATGTTGGTCCATTTGCCCCGCGTAATTACCATTTTGTAGCTATGAGACTCTTGGTGCTTTTCATCGAAGTTCTCGATGAACCTCAGGGCGTAGTACGGGCCTGCGTCTTACCAAGAAGATTAAATTTCCTTTTATCTTTTAAATATACTTATTTAATGTTCCTTCAAGTTACAAACAACAATACAACTTTTCAGGATTGGCGTCCTTTTTCACAAGCCCTGCGGGGTTCACACAACCCGAACACGGACTGCGTAATTTTGCTTGGAACGTTTATTCGTAAGGTTCTTCTATTTGTCGATGCAGCCTTACTAATTGTATATCAGTTCTCTGCACTCTTACTCCTGTTGACTGTTAAAACGCAATGTTCTTCTAATAAACACTATGTCGATCACTTTTACAATTGTTCGCGGACTATGCGATTTTCGCATGACGCCAATCCCAACAATACATAAACAAGAACAAGCTAAGACAATTGAAAATCTCTATCATTGCCCACTAGGACAATGATTCACAATTCTAGGGGGCTTTTTCTGCCACCACTATGAACACAAATTTTAACTATTTTAGGAGGCTTCTTCTAAAAATATCGCCTCAAACGGGGTTGTCAATTTTAACCTCACTTAAAAATCATCGTCTGGGCCGGATTTGACACCGTGACCTTGGGACCAGTAGGCAACCCAGACGGACTACTACAAAGGTGAAAATTATTGTGCTGAAATTAGAGATTATAAGTTCTGAGTTTGAAACTAGTTTATGAATGTGTACCAGCTGTTCTTCATTATGAACATTTCTTTCCCTACAATAACATCACTGCATTAGTAATTTTCTTTGATGAAACATAACTTTTAAATTCACGGTCTCAAAAATTTACGCTGAACAGGTACACGTCATAAGGCAAATGTGGTACCTACTTAATTTGCGGATATGGTCTTGAATTTTCACGGAATAGAGCCGTTAAATTATCATCTGGTCATTCTTTTGTTTTGTACAAATTATCACTAGGTCATTTTTTCTTTAGTCAGTGTCGCCAACAGTCTTCTATAAATCGCTGAAAAACAAATGATTAACCCTTTTACTGCGTTGGCCGTCGCATAGACGGCGGAACCTACTCCATAGAATCAAGCCTTATTAGACACTGAAGCGCAGGGGAAGACAGGTAACGCTGCTGTGACGTCAGCTCATGTGCTCCCAGCGTAAGCCAGTTGAACGTGTGACGTCACAGCGGGCAAGAGGAAATGGTATACGGGACATCGTAATTTTAATGCTGACTGTTTCAGTTACGGAATAGTCACAAATTATAAATAATTACATTTCGGTTTTATGCCATATATAAATTCTAGTTTATGTGAACACATGTTATAGCGCAAATAGAACAGAAATTATAACTATTTTGCCTGAGCTAGAGGAGAGCTATACAGAACAATTAGGTGGATATTTTCCGACATTTGCCGTTTCGCTTTTCTTTAACTAGTTTGTCAATGTTAGGGCGTAATGTACGGCACATTTGTAACCGAAAACTGCATGTTAGATTGTGATCTGACAATATGCTTCGGGATTTTGACTTAGAAAGGTTCATAACAGAAAAGAATTTTTCGCACACATACGTAGAACCAAACATACATAATTCCCATGCAACAAGGGCATACAGCATCAGAAATCTGGTTTGAGGAACATTCTTATAACAATCAGCCAAGTCTTCCTTGTGTTTATATTTGTCCTTCAGCAAATCGTCGCACTGTAAATTTATCAATTCAATTTGCTACCTGCTAGAAACATTGTTAACATCCAATGAATACGGGGTCGCAAAGATCTGAAACGTAGTTGACAATGTTTCTACATCTTGAAGCCTGGTCTCAAACTGGTGTGAAACACGGGGAACTGAACACAAACACAAAACCACAACACGTCAACAAAATCACAAAATAAAAACAAAATTCGCACTAACGGCGTTAAGATCCCTCAAACAACAAATAAACACCCTCAGACTAGGCTGAAGAGGCTTCTTCCTAAACAGCCCGGGCAAGTTGTAAACATGCCCAAATAATATTTTTCATATTCATTCAGTTTCGTGCAAGTAGCACCGGTGTTCTAGGCAGCATAGCAATACATCGCTCTCGCCTGACGTCACACGAACGTACAAACTGGCTCTTCGTTTTATTACGTCACACGGCTCGAAGTTGTCTGCCATCTGTTGGGATTATGAAGAAGCAGTTTCAAAGAGTTCTCTACATTATACAAACACCTGCAGTTTAAAATACAAAGACTTGCATATTCATTTAACTCCACAGAGAGCGGCAGGCTGGCGTGGGGTCACGTGATTGTGAGCATGGTTGTACAAAACACGGCTGAGGCTTGCAGACAGGTGCATGTTTTTCGCGACGATGAATTACTGGCCAAATTTGATGCTTTGTCTTCTGATGTCCGATATTGATTACAGTAATCAGGAAAGTGAAGGTGAAAGTGAATGTGTCGATAGTGATGCCGGGGAAACAAGTGAAAGTGAGAAAGTGACGAAAATAACCTATCACCACAAGATATGCCATGCACAAAGGAAATACTGTTGCCAGTCTTGTGTTTCAATAGCTGAAGGACAATTTTGTTCCACAGAGTCACGGTGTTGATATCTATAACTCAGGTATTTCACTGAGTTTGGATGAAAATTCTTTAAATTATGTTTTTTTAAGCTATGCAGCTCATTGCTAAAGAAACTAAAGGTATTAACATCTTTTTTGTAAGAAACTGTACTAAAAATAGTGCAATGGGGTAGCTCAAAGAATTTTTCTATATTTTTTTTTCAATTTGTTGTTATTCTATAGGTATAAGACAAATATTCACATTCAAAACAAAGTTTAGTAATCTGAGCTTTGGATAACCCTGATTATAAATACTCTCATTTTGATTGTGATATTTCTATTTTTACTTTCTCTGCTGGTAAGTAGGGGAAGTATTGTATTCCACCCAAAAATTCGATGTCGAAATTTCACCGGAAATATATGTTTTGAGACCCCTGAATACAAAAAAAGCATTTTTAGAAAAAGGTCCGTGTGTGTCAGTCTGTCAGTCTTTGGACAACATAACTCAAAAATGAAAAGTCGGTTAAAAGCCAAATTTGGTATTTAAGTTTAATGTCTTTCAAGGAGACGACACGATGATTTTGAAGAAAATAGCCGCACCCTAAACTACCCTTTACATGGAAAAGTCTTCAATAATTTTTATTTTCTTGAAAATGGCGCTAACTATTTTGATTAAAATGTCATATGTTTGAGATATTTTGATGGCAAATAAAATGTATATCTTGAATTTTCTGGCTATAGCCCCTGTAGTCGTATTTACTCTAGACAACTTTTGCATAACTGGTAAACCGTTAGAGATAGACCAAATTACACTATACAAAAAATGCAGGTCTTGCTAAAATACACAATTTATGTCTGAATAAATTTTCTTGTAGGGTGAACCATTTCGAGATATTCCTTGTTATGTGTGTGAGTTTCGGAAAACAAAACTTTCCTGAAATGGAACATCGTTGTTCATTTTTTATATGTTAAGTGTGCAAAGAGAACGGAATGTCAAAGCTTTAAAACATTTGACTATCGCACAAAGCCTACTGTATTCCCATATTCCCCTTGCACCTACAAGGAAATAAGCAATAAGATAATTTGTACAAATGTTTATCTCAACTAACACGAAGAAGATATAGGAATAAGAGTTTGTAAGAATGGTTAGTACAAGAGTAGAGAAAGTCATGTGAGTGCAACACATCGGATTTTTCTTTTAGTAATTAATTTATTTTTCCAGGAGAAAGGTTATTTATTAGTGTTAAAAGTAAAGTGAGATTTATTTGAGGTTATAAACTAGTTTTATGATATAACAAGGGAAGATCGAAGTACAGTTATGCGGTCTTCGTGACCGGGGATCGCTACTTTTTAATCAAGTAGCTCCTCAATTGACCCCTCAGGGATCTAACGAGGCTGAGTGTACCGCAGACCAGGGCATCTAGCGGCGAAAAATCCCATGCCGGACCGGGGATTAAACCCGGGTCCCCTGCGCCAGAGGCAGTCATGCTCAGTGTTGCCAGATCTACTTTCTTGGAAGGAGATCCCTTAGTTTTTGCACGTCTACTTTTCTACTTTTGGTTAGTTACAAAACTGCAAAATCTTTTTTAAAAATACAGGAAAATCTACTCAATTTTATGTATTTTAAAGGCAATTTATAACTTCCTAATTGATAAATAGTGCAGTCATGTTCATTATTAGGGTGATGTCTCTTTCCCTCACCCTCTTATTAGAAACATAAGATAAGATTAAACTACTGCGTAATGCATGTACGCCTTTAAGAAATGAAAGGGGCTGGCAGAGTTGCCAATGTTTAAAAGTAAAATTATCGTACCGGCCATTTAAAATTATAGATTTGGATTCAAAATTATCGTACATCATAAACCAAATGCTACAATTAATATATCAGTATAACACTGATGAAAATGTAACAGTTTATGGTATCCACTTACAAGATTGAAGACTTCAATCAGTATTACAACGTTAGTACTTATGTTTCTCGCACTATTCATCTGAAAGTTTATCAGCTTCCTCAACCGTTGCAGCGTTGTACAAATTTGTTGTTGAGGTAAACCTTAGCATCTTCTCGGTGACTTGGAGATTTTAAGATCTACCAGGTTCTTTCATAAGTTGAGACGGCAAAATGAGTTCATTTACCGTATCTACTGCCAATCTGTTTCTAACTTTGGTTTTTTTATTAAACCCAGTTTAGAAAAAAAACTCTTTCACAAGAAGTGCTTCTGTAGGGCAAGGAAACCACTGATAATGCAAAGGTCGCTAGTTCTTTGAAATCAGTATTTCCACCAAGGTTTAACAGCACTCCAGAAACTGTCAGGTTCAGGCATGTTCTTTATTTCACATGGAATAGCATGTATTCAGAGTTTTCTACATTGATCGTCAATTTTCTGAACAGTGCCTTCTTCATTGAGATTATCAGATCTGGGCACACTGGCAATAAGGGTAGCAGGCTTAGTAGCTATGGGGTGGAGACAGACAATGAGGACAAAAGTGGTGTTATTTGTAATTAGTTTCACTTCGCTGGAGTGACAAACCAGTGAAAATATTTCGCCGATATGGAACTATCATACATTAAAATTATCGTATGGCCCCATAATTATCGTACGAGTTGACAACCATCGTACAAACATTAAAATTATCGTATGCCCCCATAATTATCGTACGGGTTGACAACCATCGTACAAACATTAAAATTATCGTATGCCCCATAATTATCGTGCGGGTTGACAACCATCGTACAAACATTAAAATTATCGTATGCCCCATAATTATCGTGCGGGTTGACAACCATCGTACAAACATTAAAATTATCGTACACCCCCATAATTATCGTACGGGTTGACAACCATCATACAAACATTAAAATTATCGTACACCCCCATAATTATCGTACGGGTTGACAACCATCATACAAACATTAAAATTATCGTACACCCCCATAATTATCGTACGGGTTGACAACCATCGTACAAACATTAAAATTATCGTACACCCCCATAATTATCGTACGGGTTGACAACCATCATACAAACATTAAAATTATCGTACACCCCCATAATTATCGTACGGGTTGACAACCATCATACAAACATTAAAATTATCGTACACCCCCATAATTATCGTACGGGTTGACAACCATCGTACAAACATTAAAATTATCGTACACCCCCATAATTATCGTACGGGTTGACAACCATCATACAAACATTAAAATTATCGTACACCCCCATAATTATCGTACGGGTTGACAACCATCGTACAAACATTAAAATTATCGTACACCCCCATAATTATCGTACGGGTTGACAACCATCATACAAACATTAAAATTATCGTACACCCCCATAATTATCGTACGGGTTGACAACCATCATACAAACATTAAAATTATCGTACACCCCCATAATTATCGTACGGGTTGACAACCATCATACAAACATTAAAATTATCGTACACCCCCATAATTATCGTACGGGTTGACAACCATCGTACAAACATTAAAATTATCGTATGCCCCCATAATTATCGTACGGGTTGACAACCATCATACAAACATTAAAATTATCGTACACCCCCATAATTATCGTACGGGTTGACAACCATCATACAAACATTAAAATTATCGTACACCCCCATAATTATCGTACGGGTTGACAACCATCGTACAAACATTAAAATTATCGTATGCCCCCATAATTATCGTACGGGTTGACAACCATCGTACAAACATTAAAATTATCGTACACCCCCATAATTATCGTACGGGTTGACAACCATCATACAAACATTAAAATTATCGTACACCCCCATAATTATCGTACGGGTTGACAACCATCGTACAAACATTAAAATTATCGTATGCCCCCATAATTATCGTACGGGTTGACAACCATCGTACAAACATTAAAATTATCGTACACCCCCATAATTATCGTACGGGTTGACAACCATCATACAAACATTAAAATTATCGTACACCCCCATAATTATCGTACGGGTTGACAACCATCGTACAAACATTAAAATTATCGTATGCCCCCATAATTATCGTACGGGTTGACAACCATCGTACAAACATTAAAATTATCGTACACCCCCATAATTATCGTACGGGTTGACAACCATCATACAAACATTAAAATTATCGTACACCCCCATAATTATCGTACGGGTTGACAACCATCGTACAAACATTAAAATTATCGTATGCCCCCATAATTATCGTACGGGTTGACAACCATCGTACAAACATTAAAATTATCGTACACCCCCATAATTATCGTACGGGTTGACAACCATCATACAAACATTAAAATTATCGTACACCCCCATAATTATCGTACGGGTTGACAACCATCGTACAAACATTAAAATTATCGTATGCCCCCATAATTATCGTACGGGTTGACAACCATCGTACAAACATTAAAATTATCGTATGCCCCATAATTATCGTGCGGGTTGACAACCATCGTACAAACATTAAAATTATCGTACACCCCCATAATTATCGTACGAGTTGGCCACCCTGGAAGGACAGTCCACGCTCGAGCAGTATTCCTAGGCATTCGGCGGGGTTAACCCGATGCCTATTTCAACTACTAGTGCCACATGCAATTTCCTTGTAAACAACGGTGAAACGAAAATTTACAACGGGCGAGACGCCGAGATCGGTAGGAATAATGGATGTAGCACGCTGCACAGTGCCATCTATCTGCATGTACAGTTGACAACAGATGACGGTATCATCAGTATTTACATTTCATTTGAAACATTAAGCAATATTAGGGCATGCAAAAGAAAATATGGACATAAATGTACACCTTTCTTTATAATTAATGGTTATATAACATTTAATGGTGTTATATACACAAATAGGAAATGTTCATCAGACAATATGCAAGAGTTCCAATGCGTAATGGCCTTAAAGCCAACAATTTGAGGTATAAATAACTGTGAATTGTCTAACCTCGGGCTGATCTCAGCCTGCCAGATAGCGTCGTCGTCGACGACGCCATAATAGCCTTGTAACCCTCCTCATTCACAATTGGTGATCGCTCTGTTCAGTTCATATGCATGTGCTTCCCGACAGGCGTCTGAACCTAGTATCTATTCACTCTAAGGTTGATCCGCGCGAAATTGAACCCAGGTGGCCAGTGCAGTTATAATGTGGTTATAATGTATCCTTCCGCCATTCGCGCCAGAAATAGTAACAACACAACCACGTGGTGAGTGCATGCGGTACATAATAGAAACGAAATGATCCCTTATTCCGTCAATTTAAAGAGTGACTAACATGTAACACGAATTGCGGTTCTAACAAACTCGTCACATTCTTGCATGGCGTATTTCACACGCTTTCGTTTTTTCCCTGGTGTAACCACTTTTCCCGTTTCAGCTTTTTCTTTACGAGCACTGTTCATACTGGTACTCGAAACACCTGTGAACTCAGAAGTTAATTTCACTACTTCTTTGATGGGAACAGTTGGATATTTCTCACACAACTTATAATACACGTTCAACACTATTGTTTTTTTAAGTATTTATATATAACAATTGTATTAATTAATGACGATGTAGTCATTTGGACTTCAGGCTCTTCAAAAAAACCTGAATTAATTAAAGACAGAATAGAAACAGCCCTAAACAAAGTACATGAATGGAGCTCCAAAAACCTCATGACTATCAATGTGGAAAAAACAAATTATGAATTATTTACACTAAAATACAAACCAGTTAATATTAGCATAAATTATAATGGTAAACCACTCAAAGCAGTTGATGATGCCAAATACTTAGGCATCACTTTCGACAGAAAGCTAAGTTGGAAAAAACATATAACAAACATCTCAGAAAAGGTTGAAAAGAAATTGCAAATCCTGAAAAGGTTAGCTGGTGCTAAATGGGGCTGCTCAAGGAGAGTCCTTAACACAACATACAAAATGTATATTAAACCAAACCTCTTGTACTGTTCTGAAGCTTTAATAACAGCAGCAAATGCTAACATCAATAAACTTGAACAAATACAAAATCAGGCTCTTCGCCTAATCACTGGAGCAGTTAAATCCACACCTATTGATGCCATGCTTGCCTTAACACGGACCCCATCAATAACAACAAAAATAGAAGAACAAGCATTGCTCCAACACGAGAAAATGTTACGACTGCCAAACTCTAAATGGACAAAAGAGAACCTCCCCCCTTCAATCCTTAAAACTCATAGTAGTTTCCTAGAAAAGGTAACACAGATTAAATCCAAATTGAACATTCCTAACACCAGAGAAAATCTACTTATTAGAGAAAATCCATTGGAATTATTGCAACCTACCTTCAATTTGGAATTAATAGAGGAAATAAGTAAATCAGACACACCAAAAGAAATACAAAAACTTCTAGCTCTGGAAACAATCAATACTAGGTATCCCACAGAAGAATGGCTGCACATATATACTGATGGATCCTCGAAGGAAAACCTTACTGGAGCTGGAGTTACATGTTCACATTTTTCCTTTTATCATTCTGTTGGCAGAGACACAACAAATTATGATGGAGAAATAGAGGCTATATACATTGCTCTCCGACAATTATTAAATCTTCCCTTAAATAAATTTAACAAGGCAGTAATTCTTTCGGATTCTAAAGCTGCAATTCAGGGAATATGTTCAAATACTACAAAGAAGTCAACAAAAATTAGAGAATGCTACAAAATTTTAACACAACTCCAAAAAGTTAATAAGACTGTTCATCTCCAATGGATTCCAGCACACTGTGGAGTCATGGGGAACGAAGCTGCAGACTCACTTGCAAAGAAAGCCACAACAATAACACAAAAGTCTAAATTCAATTTCTCATATTCCTCAATAAAACGCTTGATCATTAAAAATTTTTGTCATTCATACCTACAAGAAATAGAAACAAATGCCAAAGATAAAAAATGGATTACACTACTTTCCAATCCAGATATAATCCCCCAGAGACCAAGGAAAACAGCTGTTGCAGCCTTCCGACTATTGACAAATCATGACTGCTTGGCAAGTCATCTCTACAGAATAGGTATCTCAGCCTCACCGATATGTGTCCTGTGTAACGATCCAGCAGAAATGAATGAAGAACACTTGAAGACCTGTGAAGCATTAAGATCAGAAGAAACTACAGTTCAAAAGTATTGGAAAGCACGAATGCTAATGGCTTCATTGCCAGATGCAAGGCACTAGAAAACAACAACAACAATTGTATTACCGTGCGGCCGAGTAGTTAGACCATTCGCCAATCACTAAGGTGCCCGGGTTCGATTCCAGGAACTGCATGTAACATTCATGATAGACAAAACGGCTCGTGGGCGAGTTTTCTCCGGGTTCTCATGTTTCCCCCGACATTCATTGCGCCAACGATTTTGTGAATTTGTTAATTTCGTCGAATATCCAATATTACTGTTATCAGTAATACTTCTTTATCTGATTCCCTCCCCCCCCCCCCCCCCCCCGTATGGAGCACTGACATCCCCTAGGATTTACAAGCTAGTGCCTAGGGTCAAACGCCTGTCGGAGAGCAGAGGAAACTGTGGACCGGACAGAGTGAAGACCTGGAAGCGGATGGTCAGCTCAGCACCAGTATGATAGTGACGAAGAGGATGATATGAAATGCAGGCGAAATGGGTTATTAGAAAGGTGATGATGGAGCAATTGGTGGAATAAGTGGCATCGCCGCCCACCAATTGATCATTTGCTAAAAATGTTTCTTTTATCCGGGGTGTAATAAACAGTGAATTGTATTTGGAATACAATGCTTAGTTTAACTAACACAGGAGAAAGTAATCATTCAATTGCAATTTCCTTTGAAATAGCGAGAAAACGAAATAAAGTGTATAACGGGTGAGAGGCCCAGATCTGTGGGAACAGTGGATGTATTGTTCACTGTTGTAGAGACGCTGCACAATGCCATCTACCTCAATTTACATATAGCACAACAGATGGCAGTATAAGTAATATTCACATTTTATTTGAAACATTACACAATATTAAGGTATACGATAAGAAATTTGCACATAAATATACATTTATGTTTGGAATTAATGGCACTATAACATTCAGTTATGTCATATTACACAAGTTATCAATATTCAGTAGACAATATGCGAGAATTTGAATGTGTTGTGGCCTTGAAGCTTACAATTTGGGTTACAAAATATTTCGTAAGTCCACTTCACTTACTTCCACCACACGGGTAAATCCGTATTTAAACGGATAGGTACCGTGGCCACCTTACCACCCGCCTGGGTTAACCCAGACGACTTGTACTCACTCCTGGACTCCTGGACTTCACTTACTTCCGAACTTTTCCTGCACGCATTCTTTTGAAGTTTAAACCAATTTTTAGAGTGGGATTATAGTGCGTTACATATTCCGTAACGTACCTTCATCCCTTGCGATCTTGAAAGTTAAGCCACCAGGGAGAACTTAGTACCATCGCGAAATTATGGTGCTTATCTTAGTGGTCTAACCTACGTCTATTGCTTATAAACTTCAGTCAATTACAGCCAGGCACGATCACAACGGGCCCCGCTTTCATAACGTATCAATATCATTATTATTAGGGCTCGGAAGTTCATGCCCTAAAAAACACTGAAATATGCATGCCAATATGATCTTAAAAACTTGAAAATATGCCAAGAAATATGCACTGTTTAATTAAAACGATTGATGTCCCTTTGCAGTAGACAAGACGAGTTAGTATAAGTAATAAATAAAGTTACCTTATTCCTTAGAGGTTGAAGCAGAAGTGGTCCTGCTGCTAGTATTAACTGCTAAATTGCAGTTCACAATGTGCACTTTGCACAAATTTTCAACTGTAAAACATCGTCTGTTGTCTCGCAAAACACTTTTATAACGTGAAAAACTTCTCTCGAAGTCACAAGGTGTTATCGGGGCATATTTATATGATGTCAACTGCTTCACAGAGAGAGTCAAGTCTCTTGGTGCGACAGATGGTTTTCTTTCCAGGCTGTCTCGAATATCGCACATCTGTTTATAACCAGAATGTTTTGAAATTACACAATTCACTTTCTCTTTCACTTTTTGTCCTATGCTACCAGAACCGAACTTAGATCACATATTGTTTTTTCAAAGACAGTAAGTGATTCATGCAAGGGAGAATCACGTATTGTCTCAGAAATACGATGAAGAGCGTGTGCCAAACAAATTATACGAATTAAGTTAGGAAAAATACATTTCAGAGTTTGTCCTGATTTTACCATATAAGGACCTGCATCAGTAACAAATAAAAGTAACCGGTCGTATTTGATTCCACATGGCCATGGTAATTTCAAAGAGTCCATCACAAACTGGGTCACAGTTACATTGCCAGTGGCCGACAATTCGCTCAAATTAAGAAGATAAGGTGTAGTCTTTTGTTCATTATTTAAAGCACCCAAGATTATATTAGCAATAGAACGGCGCTCAGAAGCAGGGGGTTCATCAACAACCACAAAAACTGATCCGCTAATTGATTTTGTATATTTCACAATACGTTATTGTAACAATGTCCTACATAAGTCTTACGCAGTGCACATGTTGTCGAGTGTACTTGGTAAGAAAGTTTTTAAATGTCGGATTATTAATTTTGAACAAGGGAATATCAGTAGCTAAAAATGCTTGGCACAAGCCATAGGAAAATTCAGTAACTCTACTTCCTAAACACTCTACTAGCCGTTTTTGAACAGGTTCTTTGTTTGCGAATTTTCTGATTAAATTCTCCTTATGTTTTGCTGTTTATGTGCTGAACTATTTGAAATCTTTTCTCACTCCCTAGATTTTTCTCACATGCTCCACAAAACAGTACCCTATTATCTGTATTCTGTAGATATTAAGTCACCCGAAAACTCTTTCTGTAAATTAATTAATCTAGCACTCGAAGTTGGTTTTATTTTCGGCATTTGAAGAGGTTTTTAACATTTTATATGCCTAATTTAATTTTGTGGGAAACAGTTCACAATACTGTTACGTTTGAAGACCACGATACAACTGCTGGTGGGCAGGCAAGCGTTGCTATAATCGTGCTGCTCAAAACGTTGACCTGCACTTTATCTTTGTTAATATAAACCTCTCAGATAACGCACTGATTATTCTCTACGCACATACATATAATGAAAGGGTGGAAACGGGATTCACTAAATGAGAACATGACTCAAAATTAGTTCTCGCCACCTAACGAATTGCATCATCATGTGCAATACTACCAATATGTAAAATATTATTCAGATTGAAAGAAAATAATAAAAAACCATAAAAGTTATTAAAATATGCAATATAGGGGCTATAAGATTGAAATATTATGCATTTATCAAAATCAAGAAAATATGCAGTTATACGCACTATAAAATCATGTCCAAATAACTGAAAATTCCATAATTTGTGCACATAACGTAAAAGCATACATTTTTTACCCCTAAGAAAAAACATGCAAATGCATGAACTTCCTAGCCCTAATTATTGTTAACATTATCATTCTTTTTTTTTTCTTTACTCAGGGTTAGCAGACGTTTCCGCGATCAGTAACCTGTGTTATATGTTGTTGTTTTCTAGTGCCTTGCACCTGGCAATGAAGCCATTAGCATTCGTGCTTTCCAATACTTTTGAACTGTAGTTTCTTCTGATCTTAATGCTTCACAGGTCTTCAAGTGGTCTTCGTTCATTTCTGCTGGATCGTTACACAGGACACATATTGGTGAGGCTGAGATACCTATTCTGTAGAGATGACTTGCTAAGCAGTCATGATTTGTCAATAGTCGGAAGGCTGCAACCGCTGTTTTCCTTGGTCTCTGGGGGATTATATCTGGATTGGAAAGTAGTGTAATCCATTTTTTATCTTTGGCATTTGTTTCTATTTCTTGTAGGCATGAATGACAAAAATTTTTAATGATCAAGCGTTTTATTGAGGAATATGAGAAATTGAATTTAGACTTTTGTTTTATTGTTGTGCCTTTCTTTGCAAGTGAGTCTGCAGCTTCGTTCCCCCATGACTCCACAGTGTGCTGGAATCCATTGGAGATGAACAGTCTTATTAACTTTTTGGAGTTGTGTTAACATTTTGTAGCATTCTCTAATTTTTGTTGACTTCTTTGTAGTATTTGAACATATTCCCTGAATTGCAGCTTTAGAATCCGAAAGAATTACTGCCTTGTTAAATTTATTTAAGGGAAGATTTAATAATTGTCGGAGAGCAATGTATATAGCCTCTATTTCTCCATCATAATTTGTTGTGTCTCTGCCAACAGAATGATAAAAGGAAAAATGTGAACACGTAACTCCAGCTCCAGTAAGGTTTTCCTTCGAGGATCCATCAGTATATATGTGCAGCCATTCTTCTGTGGGATACCTAGTATTGATTGTTTCCAGAGCTAGAAGTTTTTGTATTTCTTTTGGTGTGTCTGATTTACTTATTTCCTCTATTAATTCCAAATTGAAGGTAGGTTGCAATAATTCCAATGGATTTTCTCTAATAAGTAGATTTTCTCTGGTGTTAGGAATGTTCAATTTAGATTTAATCTGTGTTACCTTTTCTAGGAAACTACTATGAGTTTTAAGGATTGAAGGGGGGAGGTTCTCTTCTGTCCATTTAGAGTTTGGCAGTCGTAACATTTTCTCGTGTTGGAGCAATGCTTGTTCTTCTATTTTTGTTGTTATTGATGGGGTCCGTGTTAAGGCAAGCATGGCATCAATAGGTGTGGATTTAACTGCTCCAGTGATTAGGCGAAGAGCCTGATTTTGTATTTGTTCAAGTTAATTGATGTTAGCATTTGCTGCTGTTATTAAAGCTTCAGAACAGTACAAGAGGTTTGGTTTAATATACATTTTGTATGTTGTGTTAAGGACTCTCCTTGAGCAGCCCCATTTAGCACCAGCTAACCTTTTCAGGATTTGCAATTTCTTTTCAACCTTTTCTGAGATGTTTGTTATATGTTTTTTCCAACTTAGCTTTCTGTCGAAAGTGATGCCTAAGTATTTGGCATCATCAACTGCTTTGAGTGGTTTACCATTATAATTTATGCTAATATTAACTGGTTTGTATTTTAGTGTAAATAATTCATAATTTGTTTTTTCCACATTGATAGTCATGAGGTTTTTGGAGCTCCATTCATGTACTTTGTTTAGGGCTGTTTCTATTCTGTCTTTAATTAATTCAGGTTTTTTTGAAGAGCCTGAAGTCCAAATGACTACATCGTCAGCAAATAAAGCAATTTTGGTTTCTAAAGTTTTTATTATTGATGGAAGGTCATTTATATATATGTTAAAGAGTGTTGTGCTCAGAACAGCACCTTGTGGAAGTCCACGGTGTGTTTGTTTATATTTGGAAATGTATGTATTATATTTTGTGGCACAAAATCTTTGTGAAATAAACTGAGTTATCCACTTAAGCATGTTACTTTTCACATCTATTGATTGCAACTTCTCAACTAATTTATTTCTCCAGACTGAGTCATATGCTGATTTAAAATCAATGAATACTGCCAAGGTATCCTCCTTTCTATTGAAAGCTTCCTTGATGTCTTGGCTTAGTAGGAGTACATTTTCACTTGTACTATGATTCTGTCTGAAGCCGGTCCCTGTGTTATATGTACATACTCAAACCCTTTATAGTCTGACACCTTCTAAAGTCTCTCTTATGACCTCTTGCAGAATGAGACAGCTAGATTATATTCTCTCGAAAATCGTTTATGGTTTTAGGTAGTTACATTACCATTAAGAAATGTGCAAAAGCTTCTGTTTCCCCTAATTTCGTAATACTAACGTATGCAACGTATTCAGCAGTTTATTTTTTGGACGAGATGGTAAAGTACGATCAAGATTTTCTATTTTTCTTGCCAAAGTTGCTGTACGGTACACCAAAACTACGGAAGGACACCGGAAAGTCAGGCGAGTTGCTTTTGTGACTTTTCCACTACAATGGAAGGAAAGGTTAGGTTACCTACTTTTGATGAATTCTGTTTCGTTGTCCAGTAAGTGCAACATGGCATCAAGTTGTTTCAAACTCAAAGAGAATAGAATATGTTCCAACATTCATGTTATGGGAATTTCTTTTTAACGTAACTTCAAAGGATTTCCAACAGTTTCTGTTGTTCTCTACAAAATCCCATTATTTGACTCTCGTAAAGGGGATAATTATTGTGCAGCAGTTATATTTTGGAGCTATACATGTGGTGCTGTTTTTATAATTATATCGAAGGTGATGTTGATGAGCTTTTGACTCTTCCGTTATCTGGGATCGTGGTGCTGGATGGAATGAACATACACTCGAGGTTAACTTTAGTGAAATATTTTATTCGCACCTTCTTGTTCACAGTATTTAAATCGTATCACAGTTACAAGTCTTTTATTTCAGTGGATCGACTTCCCTAGCATCGCCGGGATTTAATGTCTGAAAATTTAGCGATATTTCGCTAAATGTGCTTTCTATCACTTTACACTTAGTCTAATATACGTCCTTTTATTTAATTGCACAATTCGTATTAACTAACTTGTTAAAGTTAGCTAATGTTTCACTTATTTTACACAAATTAACGGTCTTTAAACACTTAGTATATTTACTTTCACTATTTTATGACGCGCACACATAAAAATGCGTCCATCTATACCAAAGACACAGACGCTATTGACTAGACAATCGGCGCCGCATCACACTTCTTTTTGTGTACATCCGCGTATGCGTCCATCAAATAGTTCCCGCATTGTTAGGGAAGCGATCCTTAGCCATTCTCCCTTCGCTTTTAATATTGAACACATATAATTCTTTTATTTATACATATATATTAAAATTAAATATGCAAATATTTATGACGTCTTTAAACAAACTTAATTGTTCGTAACAATGAACAATAGTAACACGTTTTCGTCATTCAACCAACTCATACCGACATCAAAAACAAATTACACTCATAACAAACATGCCCCTTGTTTTGTTTTTCAAGATTGTAAATGTAGGTGACACATGTTAAAGAATCTGATGTGTTGCACTCACATGACTTTCTCTACTCTTGTACTAACCATTCTTACAAACTCTTATTCCTATATCTTCTTCGTGTTGGTTAAAATAAACATTTTTATAAATTATCTTATTGTATATTTTCTTGTAGGTGCAAAGGGAATATAGGAATACAGTAGGCTTTCGCCAGTCTCGGTGGCTCAGCTGGTTAGACGCTGGCCTACTGATCCCAAGGTCGCGGGTTCAAATCCGGCCCAGACCGATGGTTTTAAAGTGTGTTTAAAAACGACAGCTCCATGTCAGTAGATTTACTGGCATGTAAGATCTCATGCGGGACTAAATTCCGGCACACCGGCGACGCTGATGTGATTCAAGCAATTGACAGTGACGTTAACAAAATAATTTAACAAACAGTAGGCTTTGAGCGATAGTCAAATTGTTTAATGCTTCGAGATTCCGTTCTCTGCAAGGCTAACACTATTATGTTACGAATAGCGATCATCCGTGTGACGAAAGTTTTAGTATTCCGAATATCCCCGAAATGTTTCATTCTACAAAAAAGGTGTGTTTTAACAAGATCCACATTTTTGTACAGTAAGACTTTGTCTACCTTTTACGGTTTACGAGTTATTCAAGAGTTATCCAGAGTAAACAGGACTACATAGGCTATAGACAGGAAATTCAAAAATTAAATTTCATTTTTCATAAAAATATCTTAAACGTGTGTGATTTTAATCAAAATCGCTAGAGCCATTTTCAAGAAAATAAAATTTTCCATTTAAGGGTAGTTTAGGGTGGGGCTATTTTCTTCAAAATCTTCATGTCACATCCTTGAAAGACATTAAACTTGAACAGCAACTTTTTTTAACCAAATTTTCGTTTTTGAGTTATGCGGTCCACAGACTGACAGACAAACACAAGGACCTTTTTCTAAAAATGTTTTTCCTATTTTGATTAACGGGGTCCCAAAACATATTGCCGATGAAATCTCGACATCGAATTTTTGGGTAGAATACAATACTTCCCCTACTTACCAGTAGAGAAAGTAAAAAGTATATTAATGAGAAAATTATCTGTCCTGGATATTAGAGGTATAAGTAACAAATTAATAGAATCTTACATGACTAATAGTAAACAATACGTAGTTTTAAACTCAACAAATAGTGACCTTATCTACTCTGACAACAATGTTGATGGAATAAGTATAATTTTGCATAACGTGAATTGTTTATCTAAAGAAGACTCCAGAGCAGTGTTTCATAACATAACACTGATTGAGGTAATGTAGATGGTTGTGGGGAACCAAAGAACAAGAAAACGAAGCACAAGTATTCAAAAGCAGTGCTAGATTTGGCAGCGCCATCGTTCGAGTAGAACCGTGGTTTATACTGTACAGTGGCGCCAGAAGCGGAAAAACCGGGTACTCATCGGTCTTACTCAGGACCTCCTAAATACCGGACGGACCTGACACTGTGATTCAAGATGGCGGCCTATGTGGTGGGAACTACTTATAAACAACTCGTCTACAGGCTACGATTTCAACGCAGTAAAATAAAAATGTGTAATAACACGCCTATTTTGTGAATATGGGCTGTGTTAAACACAAAAACACTGTCTTAAACATAACCTCAAGTAAACAAAAAAGGATGACATTTAATATTAAACGATAACCCATGGGCAATGAAATATATAACCTTAAATAAGATTCATGCAATCTACAGGTCTACATGTTATTATGTAACTGCATTACACAGTCAAATTACAAAGAAGATAGACAAAACTGCAAGCAGCATGTTACTTAAATAAAACAGAACTGTTGACATTGAGTTGACTCAATTATTAATCATTGTTTACACTGTTTTTCACACTTGTACAATCTACATAATGTTATATACCTACACAAACATACT
The DNA here is from genome assembly GCA_030765045.1 of Tenodera sinensis. Lineage (NCBI taxonomy): Eukaryota > Metazoa > Arthropoda > Insecta > Mantodea > Mantidae > Tenodera > Tenodera sinensis. The sequence goes on from CM060970.1 coordinate 125,825,084, forward strand.
ATACTGGATGGCTGATATACAAATGCTGCCATTTAGAATAATTAGCTACCTACTAAATTCAAAAGCTTTAGGGTGGAAATTTGCTTTTACCATTACTGAAAACTTTTGATTACTCAGTTTGCAACAACATATGCACTTCGTGACACTTTATTTTACAGGGGGAATCCACAAAAGCAGATGAAATATTAAAAGTAATAACCGTAAAACAGCACTGTAAATGAAATACATATATGAAATACGTAACCTTAAATCAGCACTGTAAAGCAACATTGTGTTAGGTTAGGTTAGTGTTGTATATGAGTGGGGTGACAGGGTCGTGTTATCGAAATATTTACAATTTAGGCAGTGTTTATACAATCATTTCAACGTAAATGCATTAATCAATCATTGTAGCATATATTACACTCGTTTATACACATTTATTAGCTAAATATCAGCCGCATAAGCGAAATAAAACCACTTCATCGCACGTACGAAATTTTCTCATAAACAAAACACGAAGCATGAGCGCACAATAAAACTTACAAGATCGTAATCAGCAATAAAAACTGCATCCATTGCACTATGTTTCATTCGTTTTCTCGAGCGGCCGATTTTGTAAATATTTACCAAACTTTGCTATAGTCTACAGTTTTACATGCAGCAACCTAACACATTTCTTCTAAACTACAGCTACACATTTAAATTACAAAGACAAAAGATAATGTATAAATACAAGCAGCATACTACTTACATGAAACAAACTGTTGGTGTTGCAGATGCCACTAATTGAGTTCACTCGAAATTATTGTCTTTCATATTCACCATGTTATATATACACCGGCAGCTAACACACATAACGCTGCAATTTATAGTAATTAAATACTAAATATAGAAGCTTTGCGTTGTAATTTACCGTTTGTTTTAACTGAAAGTTTCTGATTTTTAATTTGCATCCGGGAATGTAACAGTTACGGGGCATTGTCATGTTTGAGGTTAGGTTGTAGTATGGCAACAATACCAAACACTACTGGAGCAGTTTTTCTTCAACAACCACTCACCACTGTAATCGTGACACAAATGGTACTTGCAAACAGGTAAATTAACCACACTATACGGCTAATGTAGCCATAGTCTTAGAAGGAACACAATAAACATGAACACGTGGATAGCACACGGCACAGTCAACATGTTATTAGATTTATTCCCGTTCCCTATACTGCCCAAATAAAACTTTTGAAACACTCGCTTTGCTAATATGAAGACAAACTTACATAGGAATTATTATAACAAACAATAACTCAAAGACAGAAAATAATACGAAAAACAGCGTGTGGAAACACCTCAGAAATCACTCCCACTAGCCGACGCCATTTTTGTACAACTGGGATGCCAGGGTCAGGTCCGTTAATCTAGAGGGTCCTGTTTTACTCGTATCGTCGCCAACCCTAGACAATGTTGCCAACATTTAAAAGTAAAATTATCGTACCGGCCACTCAAATTATAGATTTGGATTGAAAATTATCGTACATCATAAAGCGAACGCTACAACTATAAAAATATCAGTATAATACTTATGAAAATATAAGAGTAATGATGTTTATTATATCCACTTACAAGATTGATGACCTCAACAAATATTACAACTTTAGCACTTATGTTTCTCGCACTATTCATCTGAAAGTTCATCTTCCTCAACCGTTGCAGCTTAGTACAAATTTGTTGTTGAGATAAACCTTAACATCTTCTCGGTGACTTGCAGATTTTCGGACCCAGCGCATTCTTTTATAAGCTGAGACGACCGAATAAGTCTATTTACCGTATCCAGCGCCAATCTGTTTCAAATTTTGGTTTTTATTAAACCTAATTTGGAAAAAAACTTTCACAAGAAGTGTTTCTGTGGGGCAATGAAATCACTGATAATGCAATCTCCGTCAGTTCTTTCAAATCAGTATTTCCACCAAGGTGACATATGTTTAGCAGCACTCCAAAAACTGCCAGGTTCAGGCATTTTCTTTATTTCACACGGAATAGCATGTATGTTGAGTTTTCTCCATTGATAATTGAACAATGCCTTCTTCATTGAGATTACCAGATCTGGGCACACTGGCAACAAGAGGATAAAGAGTAGAAGGATTAGTACGATATGAAATGGTTGCCTTAGAGGAGTGGAGACAGATCAGAGGGCAAAAGTGGTGTCGCAATTTGTTATTAGTTTCATTTAGTGTGACAAACCAGTGAAAAGGATATTTTGCCGGTATCGAAATTACCATAGTTATCGTACTGGTTGGTAACCCTGGGGGTTGGCCATCACCTTATCAGTCGTAGGATTTATGTGAAGTGCTTAGTGACCACGAGTGAGGGACCAAGGCTAAGTACTCACAAACTTACAAATCCGAATGGGAAAAATCCAGTAGTTTAAAGGGGTTGTTATTGAAAAGTAACAAAGGCGATTGGTTTGCGTATCACAAGTCATGTGGCATAGGCTTCTGTAGGTAAAACAGGACTAGAGGAGCCTACTTCGGTGTGCTGATGCCATGAACTTCCATTGGTGAGTCTTTAAGAACAAATTACTTTGTTTTCAGACCTATATTTACGTTTTAGTATTGAAATTTAAGCCTTAATGCTCGTTCCAATGCAGTGAGTGATCTAAGAGAGTAGTTGGGTAGTTGCAGGGGGACGGAAGACGAAAAAAAAGTCTGTTCAACACTTAAACTGTGATAAATAAGCCGCTGACGAAGGAGGGCTATGGTTCGTTCCTGTTGCAATGCGTTCCAAATTCTACTGTTTTCTCCTCTTTTATCCGGTTGGCGTCTACTTCTTTCGCTCCAACAAGAATGGCAACACTGGGCGCGCTACCACTGCGCTATGAGGGCGGTCTATTGTTCATTATACTGTCCTCAAATACACACCAGTAAAAATATCTGCATTTACGCTTCTAACATCCTTTATGCACAAATGTATTACACGTCAGCAGGTTAAAATTTCTATAATACGAGATATATCATATATTATTTTATTTTACCTGGTGAAAGAATGCATTTTCTAGGTTGCCTTTCCTGATTGGAGAGCAAATGAGAGGAATGTTCATGGCCACCAGCCAACTTTCTATAGAGCTAGAATATGTTTGTTTGTCTTTTGTTTTCGAAATGACAAACATGAGAAGCTAATATATTTGTGTTTCATTCAGCTCAGTTCTCTCCGCCATTACATACAATACTCTGTAAACAGTCACGTGAGCGTTACAAATGGAATGTTTGCCAACTGTCCAACTCTGTCTTCAAGAATCCGCGAAAAGTGTCAGAACCGCCAAATCTTTAATGTAATAGCTAGTCTTGCAGGACAATATCGACTATTTACCACCAGTACATTTAGTAGAAATAACAAAGGAAATGTCCATAGGAACTGCTATAAAATTAATGTAATGAATAATATTAGTGACCCCACATTAAAAAAAAAATCTGATGTGTTGCACTCACATGACTTTCTCTACTCTTGTACTAACCATTCTTACAAACTCTTATTCCTATATCTTCTTCGTGTTAGTTGAGATAAACATTTGAACAAATTATCTTATTGCTTATTTCCTTGTAGATACAAGGGCAATATTAGAATACAGTAGGCTTTGTGCGATAGTCAAATCTTTTTGATCTTTGAGATTCCGTTCTCTTTGCACACTTAACATATAAAAAAAATGAACAACATTGTTGCATTTCGCTAAAGTTTTAAGTTTTCCGAAACTCACACACATAACGAGGAATATCTCCGAAATGGTTCACCCTACAAGAAAATTTATTCAGACATAAATTGTGTATTTTAGTAAGATCTACATTTTTTGTATAGTATGATTTGGTCTATCTCTAACGGTTTACCAGTTATGCAAAAGTCGCCCAGAGTAAATACGACTACAGGGGCTATAGCCAGAAAATTCAAGATATACATTTCATTTGTCATAAAAATATCTCAAACATATGACATTTTAATCAAAATCGTTAAAGCCATTTTCAAGAAAATCAAAATTTTTGAAAACTTTTCCATGTAAAGGGTAGTTTAGGGTGGGGCTATTTTCTTCAAAATCTTCGTGTTACATCCTTGAACGACATTAAGCTTAAATACTAACTTTGGTTTTTAACCAACTTTTCGTTTTTGAGTTATCCTGTCCACAGACACACACACACAGACACATACACGGACCTTTTTTTAAAAATACTTTTTTTGGATTCAGGGGCCTCAAAACATATTTACGGTGAAATCCCGACATCAAATTTTTGGGTGGAATACAATACTTCCTCTACTTACCAGTAGAGAAAGTAATAAATCAAGGGATTAAACAAGGATGTCCATTATTCTGATTTTATCTAATGTTTATATAGACAACGCCATCAGTAACTGGTAGAATACATAGTTTTAGTATTAATGCACTATCAATGGACACTATACTATACCCTGAGAACAAGTAGGTACCTTTGCAGAATTAGAAGATGCCATACAAATAAAAGTACATGTAAATATTGCAATCTTACCATTTAAAAAAAACAGAGTTTTAGCATTTAAAGGAATGGAGCATGATAGAAGTAAGGTTATGATAAACAAGAAACCTATACAACAGGTGGCAACATTTAACTACTTGAGTTTGCTCGCGTTCAGTCACTTCGCTCACTTACGCTCATTTCGCTCACTTCCGTACTTCCGCTCACTTGGCACACCTCCGCTCACTTCCGCTCACTTGATGTACTAGGCAGGCCTAGTTCTGAGTGTATAACCTGAACCATCAGTGTCTCAATTTCTAAGCGTATTTAAAATATATTACATGTTGTGAGTGTTCTTACATTGTGTTTTATATTTGTGAACATTATGTACCAGTGGAAGTGTTAGTAACACGGATACTAAGGATTTGTGCAAGTTTCTTCAAATGTTAAATTGTGCCTGATTGTCAGGAAAGTTGGGTTAAAAACGTCGAGCCTAGAATATTGTACACATTGTGATCTTAAGAACTACAAAGGTGTTGCTGTGACCCTTTTAGGTGTTACTCAACATACCAAGTTGATATTATCTATTATACCCGAGTGCATGTAATTAAAATATAATGCGAGAGTTAAAACAGCAGTCAAGGTTGACTACCGCGTGAAGGTTAGGAGGTGGGGTAAGGTTATGTGGGACAGGGTCTAGGTAAGGTGCGTGTGATTGATTTCTGTGTCCCCCCCCCCCCCCCCCTAACAGGCCATTTCACAGATACACAGCGCTATGATTTCAAGGAACAGTCAACACTCAACAAAAATTAGGTCATTCTTGCTTTATTGGCGCATAGGAAATCATGGTAAAAAATAACAGGTGTAGTTCACGAAGTACAGGGTCATTAAAATATAAGGTAACCCATTCGCGGTCTCTCTCCACTGCGCGAGAGGCGCGAGAATCACTGGGGAATCATTCCAGCAGAGACGCAACAAAATCGTCACCTCTCCAACAGGCAGCACATCTCTTACCTATTGTTTCATTAAACAAAATAGACCCTTCTAATATAGATGCTATATTATTTAACGTAACTGCCTTATTTCCCAGCATCCCTAAAGAAAAACTTGGTATACTTTTGAAAAAATGTTTAAGTTCTATACATAAAACAAATAATATAATTAATAAATGATGTTGTGAAGCTTTCAAATCTTTGTTTGGATAACAATGTTTTCAATTTTAATGGAAATTATTTTCAATAAACCTAGCTTGGCAATGGGTAGTCTACTTTCACTATTTTTTGCTAATCTTTCCATGAGCTGTTTTGAAATACGAATCACTAAAGCATTACCTTTAATTTTTAAAACTGGTATAGATATATGGATGACATTTTCGCTACTGCTCCTGAGAAACATATAAATGATGCCTTAAAACGTTTAAATTTACGAGATAAATCCATAAAATTCACTTTAGAAACTGAAAGTAGTGACTGTCTTCTGTTCCTAGATTTAAAGATTATAAAATTAAAATAAATTGAATTCTGACATTTATAATAAGTCAACATACACTGATAATTACACACAATAAATTCCTTGTTTTAGCAGTTTAATTTATAGGTTAATAAATATCCCCTTAATAAAGAAGAATTTAACAGAGAATATAAACATATTATCAACACTACATTAATTATTAATGGTTTTAATACAGATTGCAAACATAAAAAGATAGACAAACTTAAATATTAAAAGGCTGAAAAAGAGATTGTAATTTTAAAAGGTTTACTTACTATCCTTGTGACACTAAAAATGTTACAACAATTTTTAAAGAACATGCAATAACCTTGGTTCCTCAATATATAATATAAAGAAAAACTTAAATTGTTCTAAAAAGGGTAAAATTCCAAATTATGGATGGTTTACATTGGTAAAACTAAACGTCATTTAGAAACTAGAATAAAGGAATATTTCAAAAGTATTAAATATAAACAGATTGATAAATCAGCTGTGATAGATCACTTTTGGTCATTCAATCATGAAATAAATCCAGAGGTTAAATTATTAAAATAATTTCATAAATCTATAGATTTAATGATTTGGGAAAATATATTAATTTTGAAAAATTGTGACTGCGTTATGAATTTTGAAATAATGTCGATTGATTATGTTAACAAATTTATTTTGTTTTCAGTGGTTGGTAACAGAGTTACGTCTCCAAACGTTCGTAACAATGCTAACATCGATGTCAGTATTCTGATGAAACTATTTGGTGATTAATTATTCAAGGATTTACACCATATATAAAATGTAAGTGAAGCTTATAGTCTGTATTATTGATTGTATTAGTAGAATTAATTTAGCGCGCTTGTCTCTGGCGCGGAGGAGCCGGGTTCGATCCCCGGTACCAGCGGGGATTTTATCCCCTTTGGGAGGTCTGGCACTGGGTGCACTCAGCCTCGTTAGATCCCGGGGGGACCAGTTGAGGAGCTACTTGATGGAGAAGTAGCGGCCCCAGATCGAGGGGGCCACATAACTGGCCGGGAGGGCTCGGGGCGCTGACCACGTCCCACCCTCGAGTACCGCACCCCACCAATGACGCAAGCTATTGCATGTAACGTCTTACTATAACCTGAAAATTAGAGTAGGTGTGTAATAATCACCACCTGCCTCTTCAAGTTTAGTGCACATGAACGTAGCCCACGGAATACTGGGCAGCGACAACGTAAACAAAGCTATCTTTCATAGCAATGATATACACTCCCGCAGAAAGTAAACGCTTACCTGTAAATGAGCAGCTAATTTGAAATTACATGTAGAATAGCCATTAAATTGCAAATTGTGATAAACAATAAGAGATATGCTGCTTGAGAGGTAAGGATTTTACTGCGCCTGTGCCCACAGCATTTCCCCGGCGACTGTCTGTTCTCTCACGCAGTGATAACAACTTAGGAATGCGTTACCTTATATTCTGATGACTATATAACATACTTTGGCATTACTGTAAAATGATTAATTCTGGACATAACATGATTTGACTCATTTATACCAAATGTGTGGTATATCTTACCAATTACAAAGTTATTTACAGTTCAGTGTGGTCAAGTATACATTACACTTAGAGCATGATAAATTAAGCATAAATTACGTTAAGGCAACCCCCGGTGAAAATATAAAAATGCGCTATTCTTGACCTATTGAAAGCTTATTTTGTATTTTTCAACTACCCTACAAAGAAAATAGCAGGTTTGGAATATATTCCGCGCAACACAATATCATATTTCTGGTTCAAAATATAATTTCTGCACCACTAAAAACTAGAATATCTGAATTACATTTTCTCGGAAAGGCTCATTAGTTTTGTGAAACATTCTCCAATATTGATGTCATGCTTTAGCTCATTTTCACACTAAGTATTTAATAAAATGTTTAACTCCACAATCAATATTAATTATATTGTGACGCCGGGTGCGGCGCACAACAAAGGACCATTGGGTTAATCTACTTCACACCACGTACCACGCCGACGAGCAAGCAAAGGCGCTCAAGGTCAGGCTGCCTCGTACGACTGTTTATACGTGACTAACAACTATGAGCACGGCACATGACAAAGGGTTTCTGGAACATTCGAGAGACATCCAGCGACCGGCGTGTTTTTGGAAGTTGAGAAAGGTCCACATTACGTCATCCTTGCTAAATAAGGAGGCCAGGAAACAGCAGAGGGGAGATTTACAGACATGCGCTGATCATGTGTCAGTGAGTGTGAGACAGCTGTGTGTGTCATGCTGTCGTCGTGAAAGATACGTCGTGTCTAAGTGAACAAGTTTCGAGTATCTAGTGATTGTATTGTCGGAGTTAGTGTATGAGAGACAGAGAAAGTGAAGAAAGATAGTGAAAGGACTGAGTCAGGGCTACGAGAAGAAAACAGTTGCGAGTTGTGATATTACGAAGGACTGTAGACTGTGTTAACGCCAGTGGAAGAGAACTGTTTTTGCGCAAAATTTTACAAGGGAAATAAAGTGATAAAAAGTAACTGGACTGGATGTTTCATTTTGGTACAATATGAAAAAGTCCCAAATCAGTTCAATGATTCCCTGCTAGAGTTAAAAGTTCAGCAAAATTGGTCGATATTTCCATAATTTGAATACTGCAAGATGTTGAGAAAAATTGAAATATCAAGCAAAACACATGCGCGCCATTTTCTTAATTACTTACTTATAAATATCACAGGCATTGGAATGTTAAAAGTTATAACATCATATGAGAGTACGAAGAAAATAAAAAACTACCAATCTAAAAATCCACTTTTGGACATTTCATCGTTGGGTTGCCTCAAATCTCATATCTTAAGCATAAAACAAATCGCTATCTTATAAAAGGCTAACGCACAAAGCCGCGCTGCAGCTTGATTGTCAATAGTAGATACGAAAAGCGACTTTTCTTCAATAGCAAAGCATTTCAGCTAGATGGCAAGAGCTGCTGGTGATGTTGAGAGGAAAGCTCAAGAACTGAAGTTCTCCTTTGGAATGGAATTTCACACAATAGGTTCAAATAAATGAAGTCATCTCTTCCAGAGTAGTGCTACCGCAACAATGAACACGCACAGCATGTTTGACACAACAATGGAAGAGTTATTATGCTCTTCATTTGGATCAGATGTCCTTCTTTGGAGAACTGGTTGGCTGCAGTACTTGGAGGGAGGTCCAATGCAGGCTGCATAGCCAACTACATGTGCTATGTAATTCTGTTCAAAGGTTCCAGTTAAGAGATACGAACTGGGTCCCCGAGAGTAAACAGCCACGTCCTCCCCTCCGTGTGTTTCATCCTCCAGGTATATAGGTGAAAACTGCTGATATCTGAAACAATATAAACCATATATTAGGTCAATCAATGATAAAATAGGTTCTAAACGTGTGTAGACAAACTTTGAAAGGTAGAATTAGAACTTTAAAATTCAGTGCCATAGCCGGGATACACCTTTTAAGGGTTTCTGAATAAACAAAAGCATAAAATAGAACATGATTAGCCGGATTTGTGCGCCGTGGTCTAGTGGAAAACCTACTTCCAGACGTTTCGTTCTAAGCTACGTCGGACATCCTCAGGGTGTGACCGTAGTATTCTGCTAGTCTCGGCGACGACTGTTACAACGATGCTGGCATTCGAGAACAGGACGTCGGACTTCCTGGCTACAACTGCGTCCAAAAATGGTAGTTGTCCGTTGTTTTCCATTTCCATTGTGAACTGTGTGTGTGGATGAATAAGGTTAATATGACGTAGGAAATATGTCAAGGTCTATTATCCGTTGCTGCAGATGGCGAACATAACTACTTAGCGATGCTGGCTTCCCTGAGGATGTTCGACGCAGCTTTGAACGAAACGTCTGGAAGGAGATTTTCTACCAGAGCACGGCCCACAGGCTCGGATAATCATTTTCTCTTTCATGACATCGGTTGTGAAAGCTTATACAATTTGATCAAAGAAAAGCATGTATAGAAATGTGTTTAAATGTTTACACGCGAACAGTGTAACTCAAAAGCGAAAATTTGAACCAAATTTGACTTTTAGGTCAGCATCTTCCAAGGATGCGACACGAAAATTGTTAAGAAAATCTCTCACCTCAAAGTACCCTTTACAGGGACACTTTTTAAAATTATGATTTTCTTAACATTCTTATACCTAAACCTGATTAAAACACCATGTGTAAAATATATTCAAGGGTAATGAAATGTATATTTTTAATTTTTTGGAATTAGTTTCTGAAATCCTCTTCGTTATGAATGACGTTTGCATAACTGGTAAATTCTAAGAGTTAAACAAAGTTTCACAGCCCAAAAATTATACACCTTGTTAAACCCCACAACTTTTCGTAGAGTTAACCATTTCAGAGATATTCCTTGTTATTGCTTCGATTGTTCTAACACATACTTTTCTCAAATAGGAAGCCGTTATTAGTCTAACAAAGAGAATGAAATTTCAAAGCTATCATATAGTGACCTACTCTTATGATTTCACTATTGCTTAAATTTTTGCATTATTCAATTCCTATTCTATCTTCAAGGAAGTATGCAGAGTTCTTCATTTAAAACCTAACTGAGCAGACGGCGTTTCGCTTGTCATGCGACCTAGTTGCATTCCCCCATTACCCGCTGCCGCTGTGCGCGCGGCTAGTCGGTACTGGGCCTCTGAAAATGCACATCGCGTTCAAGAAGTCCCTCATTATGATCTGAGAGCTGGAGTTCGGTGTAATGTTAGCACTAAAAGCAAAATTGGTCCAATATTCTACAAGTAGACTGTAAATGCAGAGAGGTACCCCATTTTATTATGAAGTGGTAGAAGAAGAGAAATGCTATGGGTGGTTTCAACAAGATTCTGCTACTGCCCAGAGGAGTCCATGGATAAAATTAGGGAAATGTTTGAAGATAGAGTGATTAGTGCTGGTGTATGCCCTCTCACACCCCCGATCTAACAGTGTGTGGGGTAGTAGCCTGAAAGACAAAGTTTAAGAGACAAATCCTCATACATTGGGAGAACTAAAACAAAATAATAGAAATGAAATCGGAAACAATACGGTGGCCCAACTTAATCATATGTTCTCCCGATATAATGCTTGTTTAGGCGAGAGTGGACGACATTTCCAGCAAATTCTATAGCGTAAGAGTGTTATACACGTTTTACGCGCGGAGTTTATGTAGGAGCAAAGTCGACTGTGGCACACCCAATCGGACATAGACGAAATGTCGTGCGCCCGTTAGGTTTTAAATGAAGAACACTGTATAATAAGATACTTACTGCAAATCTGTACCTTTATTAATATGAAATAGATAAAAGCATTAGCGTTTGTAAGAAGAATGTATGCAAGTGTAGAGAAAGTCATATGAGTACAACATATGGGGTTTTTAATACACCCTCTCATGACTTGGCATGGGAGAATATAGTGGCTTAGTAACCAAAGTAAATTCCAGGTGGCAGTGATCAGACTTTAGCAGGATTTTATCAAAAAACTTTATCATAAAAGGAGCAATATGTATAAGTCAAAATTGTTTTTTGTATGTGAATCATAAACTTTACCAGCATTTTTACTTTCTCTACTAGTAAGTAGGGGAAGTATTGTATTCCACCCAAAAATTCGATGTCCAGATTTCACCGCAAATATATGTTTTGAGACCCCCTGAATCCAAAAAAAAGCATTTTTAGAAAAAGGTCTGTGTGTGTCTGTGTCAGTTTGTGGACAGCATAACTCAAAAACGAAAAGTCGGTTAAAAACCAAAGTTGGTATTTAAGTTTAATGTGTTTCAAGGATGCGACACGAAGATTTTGAAGAAAATTGCCCCACTCTAAACTACCCTTTACATGGATAATTTTTCGAAAATTTTGATTTTCTTGAAAATGACTAACGATTTTGATTAAAATGTCATATGTTTGAGATATTTTGATGACAAATGAAATGTATATCTTGAATTTTCTGGCTATAGCCCCTGTAGTCGTATTTACTCTGGACGACTTTTGCATAACTAAACCGTTAGAGATAGACCAAATCATACTATACAAAAAATGTAGATCTTGCTAAAATACACAATTTATGTCTGAATAAATTTTCTTGTAGGGTGAACCATTTCGGAGATATTCCTTGTTATGTGTGTGAGTTTCGGAAAACTTAGAACTTTCGTGAAAAGGATCATCGTTGTTCATTTTTTATATGTTAAGTGGGCAAAGGCAACAGAATCCTAAAGCTTTAAAACATTTGACTATCGCAGAAAGCCTACTGTATTCTAATATCTCCCTTGTACCTACAAGGAAATAAGCAATAAGATAAGTTATGCAAATGTTTATCTCAACTAACACGAAGAAGATATAGAAATAAGAGTTTGTAAGAATGGTTAGTACAAAAGTAGAGAAAGTCATGTGAGTGCAACACATCAGATTTTTTACAAAATAATTCACAATTTAAAAATAAATATAAGTTAATACTCTTGTTTATCAGAAACCGTTCACAAAATGAAATATTTATTTCATAACGTGGAAGTGAAAATTACCATGCACAAGTCTTACGCTACTGCCGAAATTTTACTGACGTCAGCTCCGATTCAGAGATTCTAGCTCGGATTGAAATATCCTAGTGTTTTTCACCCGTATTTTCTGTCACAAGCTTGTTGTTTCAAAACGAGTGCTCAGAACAAGCACTGCCATCTACATAGGCATCTCGTATTGCATATTATTTTAATGTCAATGTTTCCTGACTACCTGATACTCTGCCGTTCCTGGTCTGGAACTGTCTTCCATGGTGACGTGCCGCAAGAAGGATCTGTATTATGATGTAAGTTATATCCTGGTCCATTAGCATAGCTCAGTGTATCATACAAGGGCTCACTTTCGTCCTTCCTGCCGTATCCTGCAACACAATTCAAGTTAAATAGAAATATGTCTCATTTGCGGTCATCAATCCTATTAAAAGAAAGACTCTTATACTGATATTAACTCTGGGCGCACTCCATAAGTGCTATCACCAGAGAACTAGAACCTTCTGGATGCTTCGACATCTCGAACGTTCTGGAAGTCCACCATGGCTTTACCGGGTGGAATTTAAAGCAGTGATTGATCTCGCTATTTGGAACACCTTTTGCATCTTACGTTTTTGTCTCTGAACATTTCCTACAGATATATTTTAGTAGTTTTCTCGAAAACAAGCTGGCAACAGAGCAGACTGTATGGGTGTCACTTTCACTAGGTAAGTACATAAACAAACACCGTAGCGGTGCGTCTTGAGAACATAAACACATAACCCTACCGTGTCCGATGTGCGACTGTAGGCCAATTAGAAGCGAAAACAGCTGTTCTTCGAGCGAGTTTGTTACGACTATGGGAAAGAGCGGCAAGTACTGTTACTGCACGGGATTAGAGACGTCTTTTATTTGACTAACCAGCGAGTAAACCGTCCGGAAGAATAAGCCACGTCGGACGAGCTTCCTTACGGCGTTTCTTCAACGCCAAGAAAGTGAAGTGAACGTCGCACAAAAAAATGAAGTGACGGTGTTGGAACTAGTTCACATCAGTGAAGTGATGGAGTGAGTTAAGCGAACTCTCGGAGAAAATTGAAGACAATTTGACCCTAGGCGAGCGCGCTGCTTATCTGTTTACGCTTCGATGACCCAATATTGAACTACCGATAACTTTTGGGGCCATAGACGCTGCGTCACACTATTATTACTACAATTATTAATAGTATTACTCCTATTATTATCTATTCATTACATTCTTAAGCCTCTGTTAGGAGCACCCCCTGGTAAAACAACGTTAATCGCGCGGGGTCTAATAGGCCCTCGCTATATTTTGGGCTTATATGCTTCTATTTATTTCTTTTAATTTTATTTTTCCTTCATTTCCATGTTTAGCTTCATTTAGCCTAAATATACACGGCTTTAGTAGCATTATCTTACTAGATAGACCAAAGATAAATAAAGCGTAGTGTACATTATAATTTGTAATGTACTTTCAATAATAGTAATAATAATAATGACGATGATAAAGTCTTGGACAAGTATATGATGTTACCTACAAAATTCGTATAACCACATAGGTTGCTTTCTTCCCTTTCTTTATGATCAGTTTCTGAATGTAAAGATCTCGTTTTGAATTTATCTTCAGAATTGGAATCGTCTGATTTACACAAGTTGTTTTACACGTGTAAGATATCACCATCACAAGGTAGATGATGATGCACTTCTTCCAAATGTTTGGGATTTTGTAGGTCATGCCTTGTTTGTGAGAAATAGTAACATACTACTTGCAATGGCAAAGCAATATTGCACAACTAACGAGGAAAACAAATGTACAGCTGGATTCACAGTTCTTGGCCCCTGACCTTGAGTGGAAGTCCTGTAGGCGAACCTATAGTTTCTGTCTCTCTCGTCATCTCATATAATTCTGATAATGAAACCATGCACAACAAGTGGGGCGGGGAGGGGGAAGCATTTCAACAGTCCCTGCTAATTCACAATTCATTTTTTGTTCAGCGTGCGGTAATTAAATACATATTAAGATGTTTGCGATAAGAATGAATATAGTGAATTTATGAGACATTGATCATAGCATAAATAAAGTATGTTGCCATTGCTTTCTAAATTAGGATCCAAAACATTACACAATAAGAGTAGCGAAATTGTTTCAAATGTATGGGCATGCATGAAGAAAAAAGCTAAAAGCAAAGAACTGCTTACATCACAAGAGTTTTTCAAAAAAATTAATAATTCTTATGTTTAGGAAAAATGTGCTTTTTTCTTTTCCTTTTTTTTTTTTTTCTTTTTTTAAATTAACGCGCTCCAACGTAATGTAATATAGGACGGTGATTGAATGAAATGGGTGAAATGATGCTCAAATGAGCCCGAGGCCCATGGAGCTTTAAGTTACCCGACATTCGTCTTCTCAGGATAAGGGGAAACCTCGAAAAAAAACCCTTACCTGGATAACTTACCCTAAGCGAGATTCGAACTCGCGACCTCTTGAACGTGAGGCATCACGCTACCGAGGGGGACAAAAAAGAAGCGCTCCTACAGTAGCCAAATTACTTAGAATTTTAAGAGAAGGCATTAACTTCCAGGGCAGCAAGTCATCCTTAAACAGAATAGTGAGAGAACTGGGTTTTAAACGGAAAAAGACCAAATTTACAATTCGCTTGCTATCAGCAGTCACCTGGCTTGGTAAGTAACTCGCTTTCAAGCTTTACATTTATTTCCTTCATGGGCCAAGAACGCTGAATCCAGCTGTGAGTAATATGTCATTCTTGCAGCTAATGAAATAAACAGATAAGATTGTCGCTCCAGCAAATACTATTTACCCAGTATGTTGTTTCCACGAACAGGATATCCGTTGATAGTGAAGGCATGTGAGTGATCAGCGGTGACGATGATGAGGGTGTCTCTGGGGTCGGTAACGGAAACTGCATGGGCCACAGCTTCGTCAAGTTCCGTAGCCTCGTGCAAGGCAAGATGGGCGTAGTTCTTGTGGTGTCCGTGGTCAATTCTACCTCCTTCTACCATGAGCACGTAGCCCTTAGAAGATCGGGACAACATCTGAATTGCCTTCTTGGTCATGTTCAGTAATGATGGACTTCCTTTAGCAGACGTGTCTCTTTCCAGAGCATAAGGCATGTGTCCTGGACTGAAGAGGCCAAGCAGATACTCCAACTGCAAAGAAACATACACCGGGAGACTTAGTTCCGGAATTATGTATTATACCTTGTTCCACTCTTAGAAGACAGTATGGAGTTAAATGGGATATGTCTGTCTCTATCTAGCGCATACAAGTTGCCATTAGCCTCGTCCTTTTCTAACCTCGCGCTGTTGCCAGATTCCTAATAGCATGGTATAAATATTCAGTTGTTATAAATTTTAGGTTTAAACACATTATCCTACGCAGAATTTTTTTCTCTATTAGTTTATATCCTTTTCAGAGTCATTATACATTTCTATAGGCCCAAATTTCGTCAGAAAACGTTTTTTTCAATAGAAGTCCGATATGTGTGTTTTTATACTCATCACGCACTAACTAACAAACTAACTGCTAGAATGCATCTATACTTTTTTCTTAGGTAGAGTAAACTATAGTGCTACTATCTGCCTACTTTGAATTCTCTATGTTTTCTCAGTTAAGTGTTATAATTTTTTAAATTAAATGTTTTCGGAAAATTTTATATCTGTGCACTACAAAAGTTACGCACTGTGAAACATTTTTGTTATTGAGTTTACATCAGGGAACCAGCGAGAACAAATGTTGACGAGGGTTGGAGAAAGTTTTTAAAATAAACCAAAAGGCTGTAACTTCTTTCTTTCATCGAGTAGGGCAAACAAAAGGTATTCATCTATTCAACGTATTCTCGCGCCAGGCCTGACACAGAAGATAGTATAAGGAGCAGCACTAGCATTAGTTCGAAAGAAACCGTGTGTGTAACTGTGAGCTGTTATTGCGTTATTTGTTTAATATTTTTGTAAATATTTGTAGTTATGGAGGGGGAAGCTAGAAAGAGACGATATATTGGTAAATTAAGAAGTAAGGAACGCCAAATAATTATGAAGGTGTTAGATTATTTTCCAAGTAAAATGCGTGTAAGTAAGCCAGTAAAAGAAACAGCTAAGGCTATCGGGTGTTCAGAAGCAGTAGTGCATAGGATTAAAAAGGAAGTAATGAAAGGACCTCTAAGAGCGCCATCGAAAAAGAAAGCAAAATGGGCGGGGGGGGGGGGGGGGAAGAAGTATATAGTGAATAGTGCAAGGTGGAGTGCAGCGAATTGTTCATTCTTTACTGTTTGCAAATATTCAACCCACGCTGAATGTAATTTTGTCACGGGTCAACAGTGATGAGGCCCTATCAAATTTCTCAAGGGCCACTCTTAGTCGATTCTTACATGATTTGGGGTTCGAATATGAAAGAAGGGGTAACAAGTGCATATTAACAGAAAGAGACGATATCGATATCATCAGATGGCGACATAAATATCTAAAAGACGTAAAAAGGTTTAGGGACCAGGGGAAATCAATTGTTTATACCAAAGTTAAAAGTGTCCGTCAAGCAGTAATTGAAGGACTAAGTGCAGGACACCGGCCACCTCGGGGTCGCGCGCGCAGAGAGATTCGCAACCAGTGCATGTTGCAACACTGCTCTCCATTTAACGTGTACTGTCATCTAAGGGTGGAACGCGCGTTAGATAATCTGTAAAGAAGGCACTTCTGTCGAATGCATATCTCCTGTATTGGCTACTTTTAAATTTATGTACTAAATTGAAGTTTGCAGGTAACTCTCAGCTTTGCTAACATAGTTCCAACAGCACCAAAATGAAAGGCTGTCTACTTTTTTCCTCTTCTACACTTAAGGCCATAGATAATTAATACTCTTATAAACAAAAGATAGCGAGATAGATAAACCATTGCAATAAACAATTTCTAAGATGTTGTAGATAATTCCAGAGTCTCTGAAAGGTTAAATTCGCTCCGAGTGCAATCCACAGTGCAATCGCAGGTTGCTTGCACTGTGCATCGTGGTGAATCGGCTAAGTTCGGCTCAACTCGCGCACTGAAGAGCGAAGAAGCAAGGAAGCGTGTGTTGATAGATGACTTGCTTATCAGTTAAATATATAACTACTTAACCCATTCAGACCCAATGATTCCATATGGAGTCATTCATATGTTATGAACTTTTCAAAACCTTTTAATGTATTTCTATGTTTTATTCTCATTATACCTGCTTTAACTGTTAAAACATAGCATTTGAATTGATTTAAGGGACACTGGGAGTGAAATTTTGGTCAAAATTGTCAAAAAGTCGAAATTCTTTTTTTACCTTAAAATGTTCCTGGAACACCAGTGCATTTGGATCAGCTAACATTTTTCAAATCCCCCACTCCATGTGGTCATTACGGCCCTTTCAAATAGTGCTCTTCCCTTAACGTACACAGGATGCTCCTATATAAAATCCTGTTTTTCTCAAAACTACATTTCTGCACATTCCAAAAGAAGGTCGCGCCTGAGTTTTGCTTCAAATTCAATGAAAATTTCCAAAAATATTCATAAATAGCAGCTAAACAAAACTATGATTCAATATTGATGTTATCATTAACATGAATTACAAAAACATTTTTTTTGTATGAAAAATATCAATAATTTTTAAGATTAAATTTTCTTTGTTATTAAAAAAATATGTACAGCATAATCAGCAAACGTGTTTGAAATATCTCTTCATACAATTGTTACCCATGTTTTAGAGTACCAGTTCTGGCAATATAAACCAATTTTGAAAAGTCAATAGACGCGAGCTACATTTTGAAAATGTGCCTCTTAAATTCATGAAATAATTTATATATCATAAACGAATTATTCAAACTTAATGAAATTTTGTGCACATCCTATTCTCGTATAAATACAAACACAGTAAAACTTTCAGAAAAATCTATCAAGAAATGTGGAACTTTCAAATTTCAGTCCCAGTGTCCCTTAATTTTGTAAAATACTATATTTTTACAATTTTTACTGTAGTGCTTTTAAATGGAAAGACGCAAAATCCATGCAACCGCAGTCCAATTATACCCCTTTATCATCCACACATGCCATTACACCGATTGTTTTACGTGGGCCCTCCCACATCCTTTACCACAGGTTGTGTTGGTTAGGGTTGTTGAGACTCAAACCCACGACCGGAACTCTTATCATGAAACCATTCTTGGATCTCAACAAACGGCAGTGCACTGAGTCTTCTACTTGTTCTTATTCATTATTGTGCTGTCAACATCTTTCGGATTACCTCCAATAAAGAGACAAAAATTGTATGATAATGACCCCTTGTAAACCTATAAACTGTAAACACACATACACACACTCTCTCTAAGCTTACACGCGGTTTCATTAGCAATTCCTGGGTTCCATTTCTCCCAGGAAGGGTACTAACCTTATTTACATCAGCTGAAAGTAAATCACCAGTATTGTTGACAAACAAATGATCTGGATTGTTCTGTTGCCAAGCCTGCACGAGGTTTCTGCCATCTTGTCGAACGCAAGAATCATCTTCATCGACCATGTCCGTTGGAATACCAAACTGCCTTAACCCTCCTCCCAGAATCACTCGGAAATTCCTGTAAATGGGTGAAATATAATCGTTTATGAATCGTTAAATGAACTATCAATTATGACTTGTATATTAGTTGTCAAACATTAAATAACTGAAACCTTTAATTCTGAGGTTACATGCGATTTACACTGAAGAATTTTAACTGGTCTCCATTGTAGCCATGATGTTCTTTACCTGATTACCCCCTCCCCCTTATCTAGGACTTACAAGCCAGTGCCTAGGGTCAGGAACCTATGGACCAGGCAGAGTGATGACCTAAAAGCACGTGGTCAGCCAAGCACCAGGTATGAGAGTGAGGAAGAGAATGATATGAAATGCAGGCGAAAAGGAAAGATGATGACGCTGCAATTGGTGGAATGAGTGGTGGGAAAACCCGAGGACCCGAAAAAAACCCTCCCAGACAGTGCTTCCTCCACCACAAATTCCACATGCGGACGCCTGGGATCGAACCCAGGCCACCTAGATGGTAGGCAAACGATCTAACCGCTTGGCCACGGCGCCGCCACTATGGTACCCATATTCAGGTGTTTTACTCTGGCGTTTAATGGCGCGGTTGGCATAAAGAGGGTTTAAATCCAGCTTCCAGATGATTGTTTTTGTGTATATGTGTATGGTTATATTTAACCATAATCCCCCACAAGCCATAATGTAACAAAATGAGTATTATAAACACTAAATCAGTAGCGTATTGTGACAGCCAATGGAATGGAAGCAGTACCGTTGAGAAGAGCACATAAAATAAGTTAGCTCTATTTTTACAACCTGTAAGACTATGCCATAAATGTCCCACAATTCTCTAATCTCCACTACAAAAATCTGGCAACCGCGTAATACTAAGCTGGTATTATTGTTTATAAAGAAAACATAAATTTACTTGATTTTCTCTCCTAACCTGTAATCTGAGTTTGTTTCCGCAGAACGAGAATAAATCAACAATCTAAATATCTATCAGCTGCAAATACTCCATGGCATCTATCGGGGCTCTAGAGTACTATTTGCAAGTGTCACATATGTAGCAATTCTCACGTTTGAAAATTGTATCGCTAAATTTTCCACAATTAAAGCGGAAGCAATTCTGTGGAATACACGCTCCTAGTTTAAATGAACGGCAAGAATATGCGGAAATGACACGTCAGAAAGAAAGAAAAAAATGTCCAAACAACTAAATCATTTTTTTTTTTTTTTTTTTACTTTCTCGACTACGTATAGTAAAGTAGGGGAAGTGTTGTATTCCACCCAAAATTCGATGTTGCGATTTCGCCGGAAATATATTTTGAGGGCACCTGAATTAAAAGAGAAAAAAACATTTTTAGAAAAAGGTCCGTGTGTCTGTGGACACCATAACTCAAAAACGAAAAATTGATTGAAAGTAGAATAAAAATTATCCTTTAGTGTATAATGAAACTACCGAGAGAGCAAAATACTTAATCTTCTAAAAAAAGGGGAGGTGGCTAAAATTCTATTAAAGTATGTATGGGCGTGACGTTGACTCAGAACCTAATATTGTTCATGAAGTATCTCTTCGTGACGAAAAGTAGGTATGGTGTATCGTGCGCCATTAGCGGAGAAAGTTTTTTAATAGATCAAATAAACGATTTCTACCTCTGGAGTAACTTAAAACATAAAATGCACAAGAAAAACCCATACACCCTGGAAGAATTCAAACAAAATATCTGCCAGGAAATTGCCAGAATTTCTCAATGTGTACTACGGCGAATGATGGATAGTTTCTAAGAGATGCCAAAAATGTATGGACAGTGGATAGCTTCAGCATCTCCTTTCATAAAGTTGGTAAGTAAGGCCTTTAAAAGTAATTCTAAAAATCTGATGTGTTGCTCTCACATGACTTTCTCTACTCTTGTACTAACCATTCTTACAAACTCTTATTCCTATATCTTCTTCGTGTTAGTTGAGATAAACATTTGTACAAATTATCTTATTGCTTATTTCCTTGTAGGTACAAGGGGAATATTAGAATACAGTAGGCTTTGTGCGATAGTCAAATGTTTTAAAGCTTTAAGATTCTGTTGTATTTGCACACTTAACATATCAAAAAATGAACAACGATGACCCATTTCACGAAAGTTCTACGTTTTCCGAAACTCACACACATAACAAGGAATATCTCAGAAATGGTTCACCCTACAATAAAATTTATTGCGACATAAATTGTGTATTTTAGGGAGATCTACATTTTTGTATAGTAAGATTTTGTCTATCTCTTACGGTTTACCAGTTATGCAAAAGTCGTCCAGAGTAAATACGACGACAGGAGCTATAGCCACAAAATTCAAGATATACATTTCATTTGTCATAAAAATATCTCAAAGATATGACTTTTTAATCAAAATCGTTAGAGGCATTTTCAAGAAAATCAAAAATTTTAAAAAATTGTCCATGTAAAGGGTAGTTTAGGGTGGAGCTATTTTTTTCAAAATCTTCGTGTCGCATCCTTGAAAGACATTAAACTCAAATACCAAGCTTGGTTTTTAACCGACTTTTCGTTTTTGAGTTATGTTGTTCACAGGCTGACACACAGACACACACGGACCTTTTTCTAAAAATGCTTTTTTTGGATTTAGGGGGTCTCAAAACATATATTTGCAGTGAAATCTCCTCATCGAATTTTTGGGTGGAATACAACACTTCCCCTACTTACCAGTAGAGAAAGTAAAAATGTTATTCTATTTCATCGGCGCATTTCTAGGATAGCGGCAGACGGCAGCGAGTGTCGAAGATGGCGACAGGCAAAACAACACACAGTCCGTTCTGAGGTTTTTTGCTCTCCCTGTATTTCTGGAAATGTCCATTAGCATGAAGTACATAGAAAACTAAGAGACACAATTGAAGGGCTTAGTGGAATAAGGGGCTATCCCTCATTTTGGTCAAACATGAACTAGTTGCATATTATGTAACCCGAGTCCACCTAGTGTTAGTTTATTGAACTATTAAGAGTGTAGGATAGCCTCTCTGACATATTGGAGAGATAGATAAAAGTCTTTAGAAGAGCTTTCAGGTATTCTGAGTGGAATGTGGGGCTATCCCACTCCTGTTTGAAACCTTTGTCCTGATAGGTCAGCTGTATACTGCATTGGCCAATGGGAGACCAGCTTTCACATCTCATGGTTTGGAAACAAGATGGCTGATGCTGAAAGGTTTGTTGTGCTTGTAAATGAAGAAAATGAGGAAAATAGAAGCAAAAAGAGGAAGAGAGATATAGAAAAAGGGAAATACAACAGCAGGAAGTTAGCACGGAAGAGTAGAAAAGAATATTCTACACGAAAAGGCAAAATTGTGCCTACTAAAGCATTTACCAATATCCAATGTTGCAAAACTGAATGGTGTGGTTACAAACACGTTACAGAAGAAAAGAGATGCAGATTTTGGCATTATTGAAAACATAAAACGACGTACCCAGTATGTGTATACACCAGAGGAGTGGGCAAATCTTATACGAAATGCAAGAAGCAGAAGCCGTTCTCTGTACTGGAAATGAAGAGAGAAGATTTTGTCAGTCTGGCTCCATTAACAAGTAAATTAACAAAAAGAAACAAATCCCGTTCTGGCGTAAATGTGGACTTCCAGAAAGCATCCATTCTAAGGTTCGAAGGTGGACATGAAGTAGACATGTGTTTTGCACACAGTCAATTAGGTCCTTACACTACCATCAGTTTTCAAAAAGGAAAAGGAAAACCACAGAAAATACCAAACACAGTTTTCGAACCAAAGTACACTAATGGAAGGTCAATCAAAGAAGCAAAACATCGAGACATAACCTCATTGTTGAAGTTCATACCCCCTGTGTACCATGAATTTTATTTAAATTTGAGATCAGACATCATGTGTGAAGTGGGAGAGAATAATGAAGATGAAATAATTTGATTGTGAGGTTTGGAAGTTGTGATTGTCACTTTTAATGTAGAATATTGTATGCCGTCTTCAAGTTAAGTAAATATCTTTTATGCTATAAACCAAAATACTGTGTCCTCAGGGCCGTATTTACGTAAGGGCAAACCGGGCAACTGCCCAGGGCGGCACATTTTAAGGGGCGGCAAAATTTCTGGAAAGCTGCACCAAAAAAAAAAAAAAAAAAAAAAAAAGAAAAAAAAAAAACATTGACATGAAACATCAAGTTCCTTTTGATTCTGGATAAATTGATTGAAGAACTGAACAACAGAGTTTCTTCCTACAAGGAATTCAGTGAACCATTTATGTTTGTTGACAAATTTGAAGACGCATCATCTAGACTTCAGAAAGTCTACAGTTCGGATCTTGAAGATTCAGCATTTGTACTTGAATGCTTACACTTCAAAAGCTACATAGAAAAGAATGAAAATGCGACGCACTCTCCTACACAGCTGTAAGGTAACTGTCTAGACAGTGTTTACCCAAACTTAAACATAGCTCTACAAATATACTTGAGCACTCCTGCTTCTTCCAACTGCTCAACTGAGAAATCATTTTCTGCTCTAAGACGCATAAATAAGAACATCACAAGTGAAGGATCGTCTTAGTTATCTTGGTGTTCTTGCAATTGAATCTGACTTAACAGTGAAAATGGACTATATAGCGTTCCACTCTTAGAAGACAGTATGGAGTTAAATGGGACATCTCTGTCTCTATCTAGCGCATACAAGTTGCCATTAGCCTCGTCCTTTTCTACCCTCGCTCTGTTGCCACATTCCTAATAGCATGGTATAAATATTCATTTGTTATAAGTTTCAGGTTTGAACACATTATCCTATGCAGAATTATTTTCTCTATCAGGTTATATCCTTTTCAGAGTCATTATACATTTCTATAGGTCCAAATTTCTTCAGAAAACGTTTTTTTCAATAGAAGTCCGATATTTGCTGTTTCTATACTCATCACGCACTAACAAACTAACTGCTAGAATGCATCTATATTTTTTTCTTAGGTAGAGTAAACTACAGTGCTACTACCTGCCTACTTTGAATTCTCTATGTTTACCCAGTTAAGTGTTATAATTTTTTAAATTAAATGTTTTCGGAAAATTTTATATCTGTGCACTGCAAAAGTTACGCAGTGTGAAACTTTTTTGTTATTGAGTTTACATCAGGGAACCAGCGAGAACAAATGTTGAGGAAGGTTGGAGAAAGTTTTTAAAATAAACCAAAAGGCAGTAACCTCTTTCTTTTATCCAGTAAGGCAAACAAAAGGTATTCATCTATTCAGCGCCAGGCCTGACACAGAAGATAGTATAAGGAGCAGCACTAACATTAGTTCGAAAGAAGCCGTGTGTGTAACTGTGAACTGTTATTGCGTTATTTGTTTAATATTTTTGTAAATATTTGTAGTTATGGAAGGGGAAGCTAGGAAGGGACGATATGTTGGTAAATTAAGAAGTAAGGAACGCCAAATAATTATGAATGTGTTAGATTATTTTTTAAGTAAAATGCGTGTAAGTAAGGCAGTGAAAGAAACAGCTAAGGCTACCGGGTGTTCAGAAGCAGTAGTGTGTATGATTAAAAAGGAACTAATGAAAGGACCTCTAAGAACGCCATCGAAAAAGAAAGCAAAAAGGGCGGGACTACACAAAACGCTAGGTTAATGCAATATGATTGAATAGTGCAAGGTGGAGTGCGGCGAATTGTTCATTTTTTACTGTTTGCAAATATTCAACCCACGCTGAATATAATTTTGTCACAGTTCAACAGTGATGAGACCCTACCAAATTTCTCAAGGGCCACTCTGATTTGGGGTTCGAATATGAAAGAAAGGGTAACAAGTGCATATTAATAGAAAGAGACGATACCATCAGATGGCGACATAAATATCTAAAATACGTAAAAGGTTTAGGGACCAGGGGAAATCAATTGTTTGTACAGACGAGTCATTTGTAAATTTAGGTCATACAGTAACAAAGGCGTGGAGGGGTACCAAAGTTAAAAGTGTCCGTCAAGCAGCAATTGAAGGAGTAAGTGCAGGACTCGGCCACCTCGGGGTCGCGCGCGGAGAAAGATTCGCAACTAGTACATGTTGCAACACTGCGCTCCATTTAACGTGTACTGTCTTCTAAGGGTGAGACGCGCTTTATAATGAACTCATAAACTTGTTTACAAATGACAGGGCAAGGAGGAAGCCTCTTGTTATTTAATCAGTATATGTTTTGACATCTAATATGGGCTGATGCCTCTTTAGTATAAGTTCTTTCTATTAAGATGTTCCTACTTAAATTTTAATAACCTCACTTATGGTGTTTGCCACTCATACTTAAGTATCCAAAATAGTGAAACCATTCTCTATGTTGTGAAAATTTAAGTAATATATGTATTGCAAGTTGGGGGGGGGGGGAGGTAGCAAATGCTTTTGCCCAGGGGCGTCAGAGGTCCTAAATTCGGGCCTGTGTGTCCTACATTTGCAGAAAGTTAGTTCAAAACCTTCCTTATTTAGTACCAAAATTATTTAGTGATTGGTAATTTTTTGTTTGAGTTAAGGAAAATCTAATAAAGCACTAAATATCTCAGAAACACAATTTTGAGGGATACCCCCTTATTCCACTAAGAGACACGATTGTCTAACCTGCCGGGTTCGTCCTCTACGAGTTGTCTGGCGATGTCCTTGGCACAGGATTGTTGATCAGCTG
The DNA here is from genome assembly GCA_030765045.1 of Tenodera sinensis. Classification (NCBI taxonomy): domain Eukaryota; kingdom Metazoa; phylum Arthropoda; class Insecta; order Mantodea; family Mantidae; genus Tenodera; species Tenodera sinensis. Next base: position 125,850,722 of record CM060970.1, read on the forward strand.
GAATCTCCGAGTCACACTCCCAGTCGCGATTGTTGCTGTGGGCGTACAGAGCTGCAGGCGTCGCATGGGACACCCGGGTGGTTGTGACGAAGCCCGTCCACTTGCCAGCACCCTGGGCCCATGTCATGATGGACTCGAGGCGTCTGGAATAGTCGTGGCTGTCACACACGTTAAACCGCGCATTGGAGTCCAGACCCAACATGTAGAAGTTGCTCTTGATGCCCGTAAATATGGCCGTGGCTGTCCCAGCTGAGTCCGGTACCTGCATGCAGCGTAAAGTCAAAACATCGCCCAAACATTGCCAAAAAATCACATCTTTACTTTTGTTATGATAATAGGAGGTACACCAAATTTTATTAAAATTGAATAATTCGTTTAGGATATATAAATTATTTCATGAATTTAATAGGCACATTTTCAAAATAGAGCTCGCGTCTATTGACTTTTCAAAATTCATTTATATCGGCAGAACTGATACTCTAAAACATGGGTAACAATTGTATGAAGAGATATTTCAAATACGTTTTCTGATTATGCTGTACATATTTTTTTAATGACAAAGAAAATTTAATCTTAAAATTTTTTGATCTTTTTTTCATACAAAAAAAAATTTTTGGAATTCATGTTGATAACATCAATATTGAATCATAGTTTTGTTTAGCTGCTATTAATGAATACTTTTGGAAATTTTCATTGAATTTGAAGCAAAACTCAGGCGCGACCTTCTTTTGGAATATGCAGAAATGTAGTTTTGAGAAAAACAGGCTTTTATATAGGAGCATCCTGTGTACGTTAAGGGAAGAGCGCTACTTGAAAGGGACGTAATGACCACATGGAGTGGGGATATGAAAAATGTTAGCTGATCCAAATGCACAGGTGTTCCAGGAACATTTTAAGGTAAAAAAATAATTTTCGACTTTTTGACAATTTTGACCAAAATTTCACTCCCAGTGTCCCCTAACAGTATACAAGCTGCCAGGCTGCAGTGAAGATAGGGAAAAACCCCTAACTCATTTAAAATGACCAAAGGATGCAGCATAGCTATTTAAGCTATATTTTCAATATACAGGGCGTCCCAAGAACACCGACAACGCTTAGTATGTTGTACTGGACGGCAAATTGATCGATTTTCAGATAGAAACTCCTGTCCGGAAAAGCACGGTTTGGACGCTGTAGCGCACCGAAGGTGTACGTTCACATTTCGGCAATAAACCCAACATCGAGCTGCCTACTTTAGAAACGGGCTTCAAACTATGTACTTTCTATACCATTGCAGAGCCTACATCGGAGATGGTGAGCTTAATGCGCATACCCAATACGTGTTGTGTCCTTGAAGATTTTCAATCGCTCCGAGGACTCGAGCCAAAAGGTCCTCCGCTGACGTTACAGAAGTGCCATACTCTTTATACAACTCCACAGAAAATAGTGGATAAGTGTCAGATCTAGCGACCGTGCTGGCCGTGGAATTGGTCTACCTCTACCAATCTATTGATTTGCATACGCGACGTTGAGGTGATTCCACACATTTACATCAAAGTGTGCTCAAGTTGGCCATTTTAGCAGCTGGTACTGCTGTTATGAAACTTTACTGTACTGTAAAATACACAAGTGACGCAATAGGATGCGCAGCAAGGACTCTATAGAGGAACTTAGCGTATGCGCAGGAATCTCATTATGCTCAGGACGTCCATCCAAGTACACAGATGGCTTAAGGGTTACATACCTTCCGTATTAAGACGCCAAAACCAATGTTAAATTGTCACAACCGTTCGTTCTCAAACTTTGACTCTTCCCAGCGTCCAAACCGTACATTTCCGGACAATGGTTCCTGTTTGAAAATCGGTCGGTGTGCCATTTCGCACAACATACTAAGGGTTTTCGGTGGTTTTTTTTCGGTGGAATCTTGGAATAAACCATTTAGTGGTATGGGAATTCCAATAAAAGGAGCGGTAGTGCACACCTTAGTATTTGCAGATGATATGATAGTGGCTCAAACTCTAGAGGGTGCTAAATTCATGATAAGGAAGCTTATGGAAGTTCTTAAAAGAGGAGAGATGCAAATTAAAATGAATAAAACAGAATATATAGTGTTTGGGGTAGAGGAAAACATATTAAGACAACTGAAGGAACTATTAAGGCAGTTAGTTCATTTTCTTGAAATGAATGTAGACGTAGTAAAAAGTCTCTCAAGGAAAACAACAAACTTTCGAACTCGTATTAAATCGTATATACAAGATTTTCCCCCCAAAAAAATAAAACACCGACAACGCTTAGTATGTTGTGAGGGATGGCAAACTGATCAGGTCTCTGTCCAGAAATGCACGGTTTGGACGCTTCTTCTGATGAAGAAGACGAAGGAGAAATGCTGGGAATAGAAGAAAATAAATACAATAGAAAATAAAATTGATAGAGTAATACTTATACGAGTGTATAAGTGATAAAATTTTCTTTGTAGTTACTGTACTTTTGAGAACAGAAACATTGTTATTTCTGCTTCTGTGTCACAGTATTCCCGTAACTCGCATATAACCTCTCATTTAAAACTTTCATTCGTCAAGAACTAACGCACTAAACGTTGTCGGTGTTTTTTGTGACACCCTGTATAAACACACACATATGCCATCCTCTATTTGGTATAAATGTTTAAAAGTGTGCTCAGAATGGAACTAATGAAAAAGGGTGAAGTGAGGTGGTGGATAAATAATTAGGATTAATTACAAACCAAAGCGTTTACTTTCTGTGTGTACTTACCTGACGGTTGACGTTGTAGGTCTTGGACAGGCCCACGTGAGGAAACTTCTCGTAGTTCAGCTGGGTTTCTTCTCCCGACATACCCATCTGTTGCCCCTTGTAAATACGGGCCGCTGTAATGGTCGTCATGCCCATTCCGTCCCCAATAAACACAATGACGTTCTTGGCATGCCCTTTCATGTTCTGTAAACCACACAGCGAGAATACGTCAGGGGCTATAAGCATCATTAGGACAAGCTTTATTGCGCATTAAACATACATATCTACATATCAAAATCTGATGTGTTGCACTCACATGACTTTCTCTACTCTTGTACTAACCATTCTTACAAACTCTTATTCCTATATCTTCTTCGTGTTAGTTGAGATAAACATTTGTACAAATTACCTTATTTGAGAAGTAGAACTGGAACTGAAAAATTCAATGAATAAGAAAAGTGAATAACGATGTTCCATTTTTCAGAAGTGTAAGTTCTCCAAAACTCACAAATAGCACGGAATATCTCCGAAATGGTTCACCTACAAGAAAATTTATTCAGACATAAATTGTGTATTTTATCAAGATCTACATTTTTTGTATAGTAAGATTTGGTCTATCTCTAACGGTTTACCAGTTATGCGAAAGTCGTCCAGAGTAAATACGACTACAGGGGCTATAGCCAGAAAATTCAAGATATACATTTCATTTGTCATCAAAATATCTCAAACATATGGCATTTTAATCAAAATCGTTAGAGCCATTTTCAAGAAAATCCAAATTTTCGAAAAATGTTCCACGTAAAGGGTAGTTTAGGGTAGGGCTATTTTCTTCAAAATCTTCGTGTCGCATCCTTCAAAGACACTAAACTTAAATACTTACTTTGGTCTTTAACCTACTTTTCATTTTTGAGTTATGCTGTCCACAGACTGACAGACACACACACGGACCTTTTTCTAAAAATGCTTTTTTTGGGTTCAGGGGACCTCAAAACATGTATTTCCGGTGAAATCTCGACATCGAATTTTTGGGTGGAATACAGTACTTCCTGTACTTACCAGTAGAGAAAGTAAAAATTGAATGAATGAGAAAAGTGAATAACGATGTTCCATTTTTCAGAAGTGTAAGTTCTCCAAAACTCACACAAATAACAAGGAATATATCCGAAATGGTTCACTCTACGACAAAATTTATTTGGACATACATTGTGTATTTTAGCAAGATCTACATTTTTTGTATAGTATGATTTGGTCTATCTCTAACGGTTTACCAGTTATGCAAAAGTCATCCAAGGTAAACAGGACTACATGGGCTATAGCCAGAAAATTCAATATACAGATTTAATTTGTCATTAAAATATCTCAAACATATATCATTTTAATCAAAATCGTTAGATCAGCATTTCATGGTTTACGCCATCAAGGCTCGTTCCGGTCTCATAGAATTTAATTAAAAGTGTTGTATCCTTCTTTTTCTTGGTAGACCAACATTTTTTTTACCTAATGATTTATAATCAAATACTAATTTTGGGATGGAGCTGTCATTCAGTATATCGGTGTGTTCCTTCCATTTATTTCTATATTGTTCTGTATTGCCTATTCATTTAAACATCTCAAGCTCTTCTCGAAATACTTCCGGTTTTTTTTACACGCTTTATTATCTAGAACATTTCACCCTGCTACATTCTTTAAAAAATTCATTTCAGCTCTTTCAATCATGTGTTGTTATTTTTACTTTCTCTACTATGTATAGTAAGTAGAGGAAAAATTGTATTACATCCAAAAATTCGATATCGAGATTTCACCGGAAATATATGTTTTGAGGCCCCCTCAATCCAAAAAAAAAAAATTTTTAGAAAAAGACCTCAGTGTTGCATTGTGCCTCAGTCCGTGGACAGCATAACTTGAAAACGAAAAGTCGGTTAAAGTTGGTATTTAAGTTTAATGTCTTTCAAGGATGCGACACGAAGATTTTGAAGAAAATAGCCCCACCCTAAACTACCCTTTACATGGAAAATGTTTCGAAAATTTTGATTTTCCCGACAATAACTAACGATTTTAATCAAAATGCCATATGTTTGAAATAGTTTATGGCAGACGGAATATATATTTTGAATTTTCTGGCTATAGCCTAAAGAGATAGACGAGGAGAGGCAATCGTGCCATATATGCTGAGGTTATTCGAAATAACGGTAAATAACGGAAGTATACCGCAGGATTGGAAGCAGGCTATAGTCGTTCCTATTTATAAAACAGGGGATCGAACCAAAGCGACAAATTATAGGCCAGTTAGCTTGACATCAGTAGTAAGTAAACAAGTCGAGCATCTTATAGGGCAATACTTAAGACAAGAATGGGATAATTCACACTGGCTCTTTGAAGGACAACATGGGTTTCGGAATGGACACTCTTGTGAGAGCCAACTAGTAGCTATTTGTCAGGATGTAGCTGATGCACTCGATGCAGGCGGTAAAGTGCATGCAATAGTTATTGACTTTACTAAAGCGTTTGACCTTGTACCTCATGGGCCACTTATAGAAAAACTTTGCAATATGCAAATAGACAACAGAGTGATTATTTGGATTCGGGAATTCTTGAGCGGACGAACCCAAAGAGTGCGGGTGGGAAATAGACTATCGTCCCCTACCGAAGTAACCTCAGGTGTCCCCCAGGGTAGCGTGATCGGGCCGATGCTTTTCTTAGCATATGTAAATGATTTATGGAAAGGGATAACATCACAAATTCGGCTATTTGCGGATGATTGTATAATCTATAGAAATATCAAGACCGAAGGTGACGTTAATAACTTACAAGAAGATTTAAACAAAATTCAACTCTGGGCGCAATCCAATCAAATGGAGATAAATCCAAGTAAATGTAAAACAATTATATTTTCAAGGACAAGAACAGAAGAAAATGTGATGTATAAATTAGATAACAAGAGAATACCCAGGGTAAGTAGCACTAGATATCTAGGTGTAATAATAAATGAAAGATTGGAATGGGGGGAACATGTAAACTCGGTCACTGGAAAAGCCTGCAAAGCATTGCACTTTGTAATGAGAATATTAAAACGCAGCAATGGGAAATCGCGAAATTTAGCTTACACATCCTTAGTCCGACCAATATTAGAATATAGCACAGCATGCTGGGATCCATATCGGGTTGGTCAAAAACAAGCACTCGAGAGAGTTCAAAAACGAGCAGCTAAATTTGTTGATAGAGGAAAGCGATTTGAAAACCCTACAGGCACTGCTACCTCCTGGGAATCATTGGAGAAACGTAGAAAACGGGCAAGGCTATGTGCAATCTTTAGAGCATATAAGGGGGAACCTGCATGGAAAGATATAACAAAGCGGTTGTTGACACCATCATATAGGGGAAGGAATGATCACTCTAAAAAAATAAGAAACAGGGAACAGAAAACTGATATAGGTAAATTTTCCTTTACCAATAGAACAATTAATGACTGGAACAATTTGACTGCAGAGTTACTGGAGACTTTGCCTCCAAATGTAAATAATTTCAAAGAGAGGTTAAAAAGAAATTCTGTATAGTTACCATAGTGCATGAAAGGATTGTATATATGTTGTAAGGAATTGTATATTATATTGTAAGGAGTTGTATATTATATTGTAAAGAATTGTATATCATATTGTAAAGAATTGTATATCATATTGTAAAGAATTGTATATTATATTGACAGCGCTGCCACCGGGCCATGCTCTAAGCAGTGAAATAAAGTATCTATCTATCTATCTATCTATCTAAATCTTACTGTACAAAACATGTAAATCTTGCTAAAACACAATTGATGTCCAAATAATTTTTTTTGTACAGTAAACCTTTTCTGAGATATTCTTGTTATTTGTGTCAGTTTCGGGAAACTAAAGCTTTCGTCAAATACATCATTGTTCATTTCTTTATATGTCAAGCGTGCAAAAACAGAATCTCAAAGTTTTAAAAGTTTTGACTGAATTCCCATATTCCCCTTGTACCTATAGGAAGATAATAAGGTACTTTTTGCAAATGTTTATCTCAACTAACACGATGAAGATACAGGAATAAGAGTTTGTAAGAATGGTTAGTACAAGAGTAGAGAAAGTCATGTGAGTGCAAGACATCAGATTTTTTAACTATACAACACAGGAAGGCGTGGTAAGCCTATCATTGAACTTATATCGAGCCACCCGCCATTAAAGTTTGAGACAGCTATGAATGTATAGTCCTGTTATTTGCCCAGTAGGAGAAATCTTGTCACTTACCTCCTGATTCAAAGTTTCGAGAAGTCGCGTTTCTCCGTAAGCTTTCCAGTAGGCGACATCCTCGTAACTGGCAAAAGTACCATGGCATAAAGGAAGAACCAGACAGCACATTAGCTGCCACATCTTAGGGAATATCTGTAAAAAGAATTACACAACATTGACAATATTTAAAATATGTACTATTTCTTACAGATGTTTTAAGAACATTCTTAAATGTAGTGTATTTATACGGTGAATGTATTCCTTTTTTAATTGAAGCACACGATTTATACGAGGACAGATGTATTTCTGTAGCATTAGCTAATTCCAAGATATTTCTGCCTGTTGGTTTACAACGATTGGTTTATATACTTTGTTTATAGTCTTTTGAGACAGTGTAAGAGGGATATATATATAATTAAACGAATAAAAGTAATGTAGTCCAAGTAAATATGATCATGTACTCCTTTTTTTTACATTAAATGTATTTATTACCTCACGATGAGAATAATATGTTGAGGCGATGTCAATTAAGTGCAAAAATAAACAAATAAATAAAGAATAAACAAGTAAACTATGCGACAGAAGTATGAAAGGGTCGCAAATGTTGCAACAGTGCATTTTCCTATCGCAGTGTGCCAGCACGCGTAAGTGACCTGCGGCACGTGCAGCCTGCCCCTCCCACTGTCCCAAAGGACTGAACAAAGTAGGTATATCTTTTAAGAACTTCGTCATCATTAGTTTGTTTCAATTCATTTCATGCAAAAAGATGGAATTTACAGTATATAATGACCTGCTTTTTAAATAGTTTAGTTAGGAACAGTAAGACATAAGGGCCTCCTGTAACAGGATCATACACCTCATATATGCCATAGGGAAATATTCCGTTCTCCTAACGCGGTCAATAATTTTTTCCATGACTGTGCCTATAAGAGGCAAAAATCGTTACAGCCATTTTCAATAAAATCAAAATTTTCGAAAAGTTTTTCCTGTGAAGTTTAGCGTGGAGCAATTTTCTTCAAAATCTTCGTGTCGCATCCTTGAAAGACATTAAACTTAAATACCAACTTTGGTTTTTAACCAACTTTTCGTTTTTGAGTCATGCTGTCCACAAACACACACGCCGACCTTTTCCTAAAAATGCCTTTTTTGGATTCATATATTTCCGGTGAAATCTCGACATCGATCTTTTGGGTGGAATACAATACTTCCTCTACTTACTATCTGAGGTAGAGAAAGTAAAAAGCACTAAGAAACTAACTCTAAAACGAACCATTTCTTAAACTATTATTTAAGACTACACATTGCAAATGTTATGATTCAGCTGATAACTATAAGTGATAAAACTGAAAATCACATGCAAATAATTCCTATATTAATTGTTTCTTAATCTGGTTTAAGGGAAACTGAAATTCAGCTCTGTTTTACTTGAAAGTTTATTGTATTTGGTACATAACCTCAAAAAAGGAGAATTTTTATGCGATGTTTTCGAGTCACTAATTGAAACAACTGAAGTTAGCAATACTGACGGTGAAATATACTGTATCAAGCAATTGTTCACTGGATAAGGAAATTCATTAGTTATACGTTCAGAAAGTGAGACTCATTTGAATTCCCTTAAGCAGTTGACTACATGGTAAGTTCTGATTATAATTTTTTGGATCTTCTAGTTGATTTTTGTGACATTTATATATTGGTGACCATATAATTGTGGCATATTGCGAATTATTAGCACCAAGGCTTTCATATGGAATTGCACAACGTGAATTATGGCCATTTAATCTCCCTTTGAAATTAGAATTACATGTTGCCTGTGTCTTAAGTATGGTAAAGAACTACTTGTCTTAATCCGATGTGCCTGATTTAATAATTAGGAAACCTGTTCACCAACTGATGCTCTGCCAAATTAACATTTGCTACCAAGCGAGCTCCCATTCAAGTCCGGCATTTCTATGGGTTTCAACATGGGCTTTTTCGGAGGTTTCCCCGGTCACCAGGCGAATGGTGGAATATCCTCTGAATTTCCTTCATCCTTTAGGTTGAAGCGTTGGCGGGCGTCGCGGCAGCAGCTTGGCAGGGGAAAAGGAATATCAAACTAACACGTAACACTTCTTCTTTTTCTTTTTCTTTTTCTTCTTCTACAAGTCACAGGCCTGACGGTTTGTTCCGCCCTCAAACATACCACTCCATTATTTGAACAAAATCAGCAGTAGTAATAATAATGTCCCCTGGCCGCGTTACGAGCGCTGTGCAGGGTTAGGTTTGTCATGGGGCTGCCAGCTTCCTTTATGTATTAAAGTCACAAGGGAGGGTTGCTCCCTCTACTGTCCTCGCTAATCGCATTGTCTTGAGCTGATGCCCCAGAGATCATTGGAGCAAGGGCCCTATCCCCTCGGGGAAAGTGAACCTGGTGCATCGCGTGGGGAGGGTACTAACCTCCTGAAACAGGCCTACCTAAAAGAATTCCTAACCGCACCCGCAGCCTAACAATTATATCAATAAATTAACCCAAATGACCTAGCTGTCGACGGGCCCTTAAACCAGGCAAAATCGGTCACAATCGGCTGATCTGGGCCACTCCACCTGCCATCCCTCTCCTAACTTGCCGTTCAGGTTCCAACACGCCTCATTCAGTGGCGAGTATAACTGTTTCATGAAGAGTCGTAGATAACATTTGTTGTAAGTTGCAAAAACAGGAAAGTTTGCTATTTAACATGCGGATTTCAATTTGTAAATATACAAAATCGTTACAATATTAAATGCAACTTTGATCAGCAGTATAAATCAAACTTACAGATATTTATTTACAAATTCAAAAGGTACTTTCTCAGTACTCTTATTTGTAAACATATTAAAGGGATGATATGATTCCACTTTTAGTGACTTAGTTCTTTTATTAGTTTATTTAATATAAACTATTATATTTCGTGTTTCAAAGTTTGAACATAATATTAAGTTTAAAACCAAAGCATTTATTATGTTTATCAAATAGTTTTAAAATATTTTAAGGCAATTTAGTATGTTAATAATAAGGTACTGTAAGGATATTACGTGCATAAGACAAAGGAAGGTTATAAACTTCAGGATGATGTAATTTTTCCAACCACAGTAGGTGGCTGTAATGATAATTGTATGCAAAATATGATTAATATAAACAAAATACTTAATAACAGCGTAGAAATTATTACTAACGCGCAGATGGAACGAACCCACCACTGCACGTGTTGTATCCAAACAACCTTTGTCACTCGACAACACAATGTGGGGTGGGTAAGGCAAGTTCAATCTCTACCTCTGCTTTCGTGCCCATTCCTGCCTTAAACCCTACCCAGTACGGAAGAGGAATTAGCTGAAATAATGATTTTGAATGTAGATGAAGTGGACAATATGAAGAATTGTGACTGTTATGCAATTTGAACAATATCTAGAAGTTTGAAATCGTATTTTCAAGTGGAAATCGATGTTTATTACCAAGATGTTTATGAGCCGTGTGGGCTTATTTAGCTAATTTCACTTTAACACAGGAGATTGTAGCTTTCAAGTGCTGTTTTGTAAAGTAAAATGTTTAATATAGATTTAGGGTAATGACTTTTACTTTCTCTATCACGTAAAGTAGAGGAAGTATTGTATTCCACCCAAAAATTAGATCTCGAGATTTCACCGGAAATGTATGTTTAGATGCCCCCTGAGTAAAAAACCATATTTAGAGAAAGGTGTGTATGTGTGTGTCCGTGTGTGTGTGTGTGTGTGTGTGTGTGTTTGTGTGTGTGTGTTTGTGTCAGTCTGTGGACAACATAACTCAAAAAAAAAATCGGTTAAAAACCAAAGTTGGTATTTAAGTTAAATGTCTTTCAAGGATGCGACACGAAGATTTTGAAGACATATACTCCACCCTAAACAGACCAATAAAACTTCTGCATCCCTCACCTCTGTCCACTACAGGCGTCATGAATGGGGTGCAGTACTGGAGAGTGGGGGGTGGTCAGGGCCCCGGGCCCTCCCGACCGCTTATGCCACCTTTATTGAAGCAGCGCCACAATTGGCCCCTCCATGACCTAACAAGGCTTAGTGCACCCCGTGCCAGACATCGCAGCGGGTGAAAAATCCCCACTCCGGTACCGGGGATCGAACCCGTGTCTAGAGGCAGACACTACGCTATGGCAGCGGTCAAAACTACACCTTACTATGTCCTTATTATACAGAAGAAATACTTGCCTTGTATTAATTAGGAAATGTGTTCACCAGCTGACGCTCTGGCAGATTAAATCCAGGAACAGCAGACAGGATGATGAAACAGAAGAGAAGCGGAAGCGCATTTGCTTTTAATGCAAAGTACAACTAATCTTAGTTTGCTTAAGAACGCTACATATATCATCAAAACCATAAAATGTTTAACTTTATCTAAAGCTCCTAGTTTCGTTTATTGCTAGCCTCTTGCACAGAATCATTAATTCCATGCGTGAACGTAATCTTGCATAGAACTTCTGTGTTTCGAATAAAGGAAGGAAGCCACCAATGAGCATGTGTTGTTTTCAAGGACAAAACTTTACAATATTTGCGTATCAATTATGTTTTAAAGTAAGCAGATAGATTAGATATGTGCTTCTGAAAAACTTCAAGTTTAAAATTATGATGAAAGTACATAAACACGCCATAGTCACTGATATTACACTCGTTCTTTAGTATAATTATTTAATTTCACGTGTTTAACATTTGACTGATTACACCTTCATTTTTTTTGATAACGTGGTGAATCACCTAGGCATTCCTATTTATACTGCTTACCTATAGTGAGTAAAGAAAGAATTGCATTCCATTCAAAGTTTGATATGCAAATACACGTTTTGTGGCTCCCTGAATAAAAAACCTCTTAGAAAAATCTTATATTGCACTTACATGACTTTCTCTACTCACCTTCTACTTCATATTAATCGAGATAAACATTGTGTACAACAAAAGCGAATCGTGAGACATCGAGTGTTGGATACAATTTTGTTGTATTTAATTTCTATCCAATGTTTTGTATCCAACCTGTTTGTATACAATGCGACTGTTGCATCTAATTTTTTTCATTCAAAAACTTGAAAATAGCCAATCAGCGTCTGTAACGTAACAATATGGCGGACTGCGCAGGCAGCATGTCAGTTGTTTATAGCCCGTGACACTTTTTATTTCGTGGGTATCTTAATGAAACGTTTAATTTGTTCTGGAAGATTCATTAACGATTTTTCGTGACCATTAACATATATTACTGAGGTAGTTATTACAGTTATATTTCATAAATAATAATAATAAATCCAGTTAACACTATGTTTACTTTTTATGTTATGAAATGAGTTCAAATCTCCTGTCCATCCATGCTAAGATTAAAACCTTTACAATTGTTCCTTATCTCTTTCACGTTTGTCTCATATTTGTGTCTTGGTGTGTAATTTTGTCTTCGAAACGATGTAAAAGTTTGAGAAATAAATCTTCGTCAATTCGTAGAAAATTGCGATTGTTTTCCGGGTGTTCTAACCTCAATTCGTTTTGCTATTGTAGACTCAATATACCTCGGCCCGTGTACTATTCTTTTATCTGTAACCATGAGAACGTCCTTTACTTCTAATTCCTCTTTACTTCTACTGAGACAGACTCGTGTAAATATATCCCAAAGCTGTACTTAATACAGCAATCGCTAAATTAATATTTACGTCCGCCATGTTTATTTCTCACGCTTGCTACTGTCATTTGTATTGGACCAAAATGAATCAGTGTGACAAACATTGTTTCTTTTATGTGCAATCCTATTGGATACAAAAATTTCGGTCAAAAAAGTTGGACAGTGAGACAACGGCTTTACAGAAATTATCCTATTGCTAATTTTCTTGTAGGTACAAAGGGAATAAAGTAGGCTTTAAGTGTTTTAAAGCTAGTCGCTATGCGCTGACTTTGAAACTCTGTTAGTTCATTTTTACAAGGCATTATGAAAATTCTTGGAACATAAAAGTAAACAAATAGCAGGAATAGTTGAAAACAGGATTATCACAAATAACAAATACAAATTAAAATTAAAGTCTTACGTATTTGCTTAAGTAATAATTCATCGAAGTTCAATGCACTGATGGACAGCTCCCAAAATACATTTTTAATTGCCTTACTACAAATTTTCACTTTCTCTACTGCTAAGTAGGGGAAGTATTGTATTCCACCAAAAATTCGATGTCGAGATTTCACCGGAAATATATGTTTTGAAGCCCCCTGAATCCTTAGGAAAAGGTCCGTGTGTGTCTGTGTGTCGGTCTGTGTCAGTCTGTCAGACTGTGGACAGCATAACTCAAAAACGAAAAGTCGGTTAAAAACCAAAGCTGGTATTTAAGTTTAATGTCTTTTAAGGATGCGATACGAAGATTTTGAATAAAATAGCTCCACCCTAAACTACCCTTTACATGGAAAATTTTTCGAAAATTTTAATTTTCTTGAAAATGGCTCTAACGATTTTGATTAAAATGTCATCTGTTTGAGATATTTTTATAAAAAATCAAATGTATATTTTGAATTTTCTAACCATAGTCTATGTAGTCCTGTTTACTCTGGACGACTTTTGCATAACTGGTACACCGTTAGAGATAGACCAAATCATACTATACAAAAAATGTAGATCTTGCTAAAACACACAATTTGTGTCTGAATAAATTTTTTGTAGTGTGAAACATTTCGGAGATATTCCTGTGTCAGTTTCGGAAAAGTTAAAACTTTCGTGAAATGGAACATCGTTGCTCATTTTTTTATATATATTAAGTGTGCAATGAGAACGGGATCTTAAATCTTTAAAATATTTGACTATCGCACAAAGCCTACTGTATTCTAATATTCCCCTTGTACCTACAAGGAAATAAGCAATAAGATAATTTGTACAAATGTTTATCTCAACTAACACGAAGAAGATATAGGAATAAGAGTTTGTAAGAATGGTTAGTACAAGAGTAGAGAAAGTCATGCGAGTGCAACACATCAGATTTTTGACAATCTATAACCTATCAATGACACTTTGTCGTTCAGGCTACTCAAAATTTCTTGCTTTTCGATATGCTCCAGCTTTGTTGTAATTTCCCTTCAGAAGCCCATATTTCTTTCTGCTATATTTCAACCATACCTATTTCCTATGTGTACTTTGTGCATCCAGTCAAGCATAAATACATTTAGCCATGTTCGAGTATAAATGAAATGTCTTCACACAGATTTCAAAAGCTGCATGAACCCTGTTGTGTAACACATTACTTATCACACCCACTAGTGAACTTACCAAGAATTGCTATTTGTTCAGAAGACTATTTCAAGCGCCGCTCTCTATTGTGGTTGACCACAGTGTTTGTAATTGCCTTTTTCTGACACAGTACCTGGTCTTCCGTCAGGTTATGTAAGAGTACATACCAGGGTCATACATATTTATACACGGATGTGTGAGATAGCACTCTACCACGTACACCGTAAATAGAAAACATATTCTAGTCTATCCAAAAATTCGATATCGAAATTCCGTTTGAAATAGACTCTCAAAACACAAAAATAACACTTTAGAACAAATCTGATGTGTTACACTCACATGACTTTCTATTTCTCTATCTACTTTATGTTAATCCAGATAAAAATTTGTAGAAATTATCTTATTGCTTATTTCCTTGTAGGTACAAGGGGAATATTAGAACACAGCAGGCTTTGTGCGACAGTCAAATCTTTTAAAGCTTTGAGATTCCATTCTCTTTGCACACTTAACATATAAAAAAATGAACAACGATAATCCATTTCACGAAAGTTCTAAGTTTTCCGAAACTCACACACATAAGAAAGAATATCTCCGAAATGGTTCACTCTACAAGAAAATTTATTCGGACAAGATTTGTGTATTTTAGCAAGATCTACATTTTTTGTATAGTATGATTTTGTCTATCTCTAACGGTTTACCAGTTATGCAAAATTCGTCCAGAGTAAATGCGACTACAGGGGCTATAGCCAGAAAATTCAAGATATACATTTCATTTGTTATAAAAATATCTCAAACATATGACATTTTAATCAAAATCGTTAGAGCCATTTTCAAGAAAATCAAAATTTTCGAAAAATGTTCCATGTAAAGGGTAGTTTAGGGTGGAGCTATTTTCTTCAAAATCTTCGTGTCGCATCCTTGATTGACATTAAACTTAAATACCAACTTTGGTTTTTAACCGACTTTTCGTTTTTGAGTTATACTGTCCACAGACTGACACACAGACACACACACGGACCTATTTCTAAAAATTCTTTTTTTTGGATTCGGGGGGCCTCAAAACATATATTTCCGGTGAAATATCGATATCGAATTTTTGGGTGGAATACAATACTTCCCCTACTTACCAGTAGAGAAGGTAAAAATGAAAGCAACCGTCCGTTTCATAACATCAATAAGTATTGCAAAATTCTGACAAATTACCAGGAATATCTCTGAAACGGTTCACTTCACGAAAAATATACAACATAACTTATGTCTTAACAAATCTACGTTTTTGTATAGTATGATTTGGTCTATCTCTTACTGTTTACCAGTTATACAAAAGTCGTCCAGAGTAAATACGACTACAGGAGCTATAGCCAGAAAATTCAATATATACATTTAATTTCTCATAAAAACGTATCAAAGTCGGTTCTTACAGAGCACAATGACCCATCAAATTAAATTTGTTTCGTCTTATATAACAGCTGGTTGCTCAATAGTGCTAAAATAGTTTTTCGTTGCTTTGATTTATCAATTTTCGTCTGCCCATACAAACCTTCCGCTGCTGATAACAGGGTTAACATGGGTCAATGATAATTTATTTATAATCAAGGATACCACCACAGGACTGCTGGGGTCCAAATTTCTTCATCAAAGCACGTGATCAAACAAGGATTTTTCCGGTTTCGCTTGCCTTGAAGCAAATGTTCAGATGACGAAAATCAAAATATTAAATAAATGTGTTGCAATGGCCATGATGTTACGTCATTCTTGCTTTTTCCACTACGTATAATAAGTAGGGGAAGTATTGTATTCCGCTTAAAAATTCGATATCGAGATTTCACTGAAGTTTGGTGTTCAGAAACTTCCTCGATCAGAAAAGAAGAAAAACAGGGTATTTAGCAGAAGTGTATTGGTGTGTGTTCATATGTTTAAGATCAGCGGATTCCTTTCTCTTTGTACGACTATGATATAAAAAATGAAAACGATCTTCCCTTTGAAGAAAGTTTAAGTATTCCAAAACTCACACAAATAACAAGGAATATCTCCGAAATGGTTCACTCTAAACAAAAATTTATTTGGACATAGCTTGTGTGTTTTAGCGACACCTACATTTTTGTACAGTAAGATTTGGTCTATCTCCTATGGTTTACGAGTTATACAAAAGTCATCAAGAGTATTCAAAATACACCATACATTTCATTTGTCACACAAAAGAATCTCGAACATATGGGAGTTTAATCAAAATCGTTAGTCATTTTCAAGAGAATCAAAATTTTCGAAAAATTTTCCACACACACACACATGTTGAATACATTTTTACTTTCTCTACTGGTAAGTAGGGGAAGTATTGTATTCCACCCAAAAATTCGATGTCGAGATTTCACCGGAAATATATGTTTTGAGGCCCCCTGAATAAAAAAAAAAAACATTTTTAGAAAAAGGTCCGTGTGTGTGTCTGTGTGTCATTCTGTCAGTCTGTGGACAGCATAACTCAAAAACGAAAAGTCGGTTAAAAACCAAAGTTGGTATTTAAGTTTAATGTCTTTCAAGGATGCGACACGAAGATTTTGAAGAAAATAGCCCCACCCTAAACTACCCTTTACATGGAACATTTTCGAAAATTTTTATTTTCTTGAAAATGGCTCTAACCATCTTGATTAAAATGTCATATGTTTGAGATCTTTTTATGACAAATGAAATGTATATCTTGAATTTTCTGGCTATAGTCCCTGTAGTCGTATTTACTCTGGACGACTTTTGCATAACTGGTAAACCGTTAGAGATAGACCAAATCATACTATACAAAAAATGTAGATCTTGCTAAAATACACAATTTATGTCTCAATACATTTTCTTGTAGGGTGAATCATTTCGGAGATATTCCTTGTTATGTGTGTGAGTTTCGGAAAACTTAGAAATTTCGTGAAAAGGATCATCGTTGTTCATTTTTTATATGTTAGGTCTGCAAAGGCAACAGAACCCTAAAGCTTTAAAGCATTTGACTATCGTACAAAGCCTTCTGTTTTCTAATATTCCCCTTGTACCTACAAGGAAATAAGCAATAAGATAATTTGTACAAATGTTTATCTCAACTAACACGAAGAAGATATAGGAATAAGAGTTTGTAAGAATCGTTAGTACAAGAGTAGAGAAAGTCATGTGAGTGCAGCACATCAGATTTTTTTGGATTCAAGGAGCAGAGCCTCAAGACATTTCCGGTGAAACCTCGACATCGAATTTTTGGGAGAATACAATACTTAGTATACGTAATTGGGAAAATAAAAATAAATAAATTGCCTATAATTAAAAACCTTATACAGAAATACTAATTATTGGAGATTTGAGATTAGGGGGCATATTTTAATGAGAATCGCAAGTAAGCTTCTCAGAGAAATTAATTTCAACTTTTTTTTTAAGGACAATGAAGAAATTTGTCAATAGTATATTGCAGTTTATCCCAGAAGAATTGCAAGCATCTGTTAATTTAGGGAAGTCTTTCGCCTAAGCATGAATATACCTCTGTTAGCTAACATTGGCTATGCTATCTTGCAAAAAAATTTCTAATATTTCAAGACATGCAAAGGTACAAGTTGTGGCACAAATACTGATGGGCATATTCCCAAAGTTTTGTAAAACTCAAACCCCACTATTTGCCCAACATAAGGATGTTTTTGTTTTCTTACAATGTTAACACTATACTACTATTATAAAGAGAGAAAAATTGTTTTTGTACGCTGGGTAATTTGAAAAGTCACTGATAACTCTGTTATCATTGAAAGGCCAATTCGTTCTACGGATCTGGAGCTATAATTTCATTTCGTGAATGGCTAAAAGATTAAAAAGGATTTACCAAGCCCCTGTAATGAATACAGACACATTGAGGTTATGAAAGTACATATTGCGGAGAAGACCTTGCCATGGAGTAGAAAATAGTTGTTACTCCAAGAACATAAATAGATACTAAATTCAGCAGAGTATAAAAACAAAAGACAGTTATATTTTATAGCATGTGAGTGTAACGATGACGTCACACTGCAATAAGCAGAAGACCTTAAAAAGCAACAGTCGATTCTCTGTTATATTTGTTATTTTAATTGCCGTTTATGAAACAGTGCCAAAACATCTCAGTAAACTTTATTCACGCGTGCATTGAAGTTTCTAGATCAGCAAGTGAAAGAGGGAAGGGTGGATTTAGCTCCTTTCACTATACGCGGACTTTGCCACTCTTGATTTACAAAAGCACTTTCAAATATTATGCTATACAAATCTGTTCATTAGTGACGTCTTTGGTAGTACGTTTAAGAAGTCTATCAATATTTGGCGACAAAGTCGAAGATACACCAAGTGATCGTCGCATAACCTTTTGCGATAGAAACTCTGTTCACAAATATATGTAGAGCTATACTCACTCTTATACACACTATTATAGCTGCAAATGTTTATTTCTCCATATAGTACATTTTAACCGAAATACACATTTTCAGAAATTATCTTATTGCTTATTTCCTTGTAGGTACAAGGGAAATATGGGAATACAGCAGGCTTTGAGCAATGTGAAATGTTCTAAGAGCTCGTTGCCTTTGAAATTTCGTTCTCTTTCCAAGGGCAACAGATAAAAAAGTTGTATAACATATTTCTATTTGAGAAAAGTATAAGGTCTGGCAAATTCACACAAATAATAAAGAACATCTTGGAAATTGTTTATCCCAAAAATACGTATTTCACATAAACTTTTTTTAACCAAATCCACATTTTTACTTTCTATACCATGTTTAGTAAAGTAGAGGAAGTATTGTATTCCACCCAAAAATTCAATGTCGATATTTCACCTGAAATATATGTTTTGAGGCTCCCTGAATCCAAAAAAGCATTTATTAGAAAAAGTTCCGTGTGTGTGTCTGTCTGTCAGTCTGTGAACAGCATAACTCAAAAACGAAAAGTCGCTTAAAACTTAAAAGTTTGTATTTAAATTTAATGCCTTTCAAGGATACGACACGAAGATTTTAAAGAAAATAGCCCCACCCTAAACTACCTTTACATGGAAAATTTTGGCTTTCTTGAAAATGGCTCTAACGATTTTGATTAAAATGTCATATGTTTGAGACATTTTTGTGACAAATGAAATGTATATCTTGAATTTTCTGGCTATAGCCCCTGTAGTCGTATTTACTCTGGACGACTTTTGCATAACTGGTAAACCGTTAGAGATAGACCAAATCATACTATACAAAAAATGTAGATCTTCCTGAAATACACAATTTATGTCTGATAAATTTTTTTGTAGAGTGAACCATTTCGGAGATGTTCCTTGTTATGTGTGTGAGTTTTGGAAAACAAAACTTTCGTGAAATGGAACATCGTTGTTCATTTTTGTATATGTTAAGTGTGCAAAGAGAACGGAATCTCAAAGCTTTAAAAGATTTGACTATCGCTCAAAACCTACTGTATTCTAACATTCCCCTTGTAGCTACAAGGAAATAAGCAATAAGATAATTTGTACAAATGTTTATCTCAACTAACACGAAGAAGATATAGGAATAAGAGTTTGTAAGAATGGTTAGTACAAGAGTAGAGAAAGTCATGTGAGTGCAACACATCAGATTTTTAGTAACAATTCATCTGTCTTTTACTGTTCGCCAGAACAGTCCAGAAAATTCAAAGTATGACTTAGAAACCGCCATAGAATCGTCTGACTGTCCCACTGACTGAAGAAGTGGAGTGGGGTATAGCCGCTCATTACGTAAGTTTCTCAGAAGAGACAAATTTGGACATCCCTGTTCTAGATGTCCAAACCTGGATAGTTATACAATAGTTCTATAAGTAAAGAGGGGAAGTAGGTGAATTTTATTAAATTAATTCGTCATCGGAAATTAAAAAACTAATCATACAATGTAAGGCAAGTTAGCTAGTATAAGAATATTTATAACACCAAGGTTTGAACTGACTACTAAAATACATATATTTAACTCACCGTGCCTAGTTGGAGTACCACGCACGTATAGCTAAATCTATCCACTGCTGCCACTCGAGCAAATAAAACACAACATTCAGTTTATCCATTTTGCACATATGAACATCGCTTTCCCCCGGTCTCCCCTCCAACAGCTGCTAAGAAGTAGGTCACGGTTTTCCACCCAAAACTAGCTTAAGTATCAAAAGATACCTTACGTTCACATGACTTTCTCTACCCATCGTTCAGCAAATTGTTCTTAGCTTCTTTTATTTCATATTAATCGACATAAATTTTTGTATTTCCTTATAGGTATAATGGGAATAGGGGAATATAGTAGGCTTCAATGATAGGCCAGGAGAAACGTGACTTTCTCTACTCACTCTTCTTACAAACCCTGATTAATTCGTCTGCTTCATATTGATTGATTGATTGATTATACAGGGTGGAAAGGAAGTCATTACATTCCTTCGAATATGTGTTTCATAGAAGCATTATAAACAAAAAAGTCTAATGGCATTTTGTTCCTTAATGAACCAATCTCGAAAAAATAAATGGTTTTTGTTCCAAATTGGATGCGTAATTCCACAAGAATGTACGAAGATAAGTTCGTTACTTGTAAGATCGTAGAGTAACTTATTTCTGAGATAGCTATCCAGGTTACCATCCAGGTTTGGACTAGTGCCCCCGTAGGACAAACGACCGCAACGCCACCTCGCCACCATAAGACCATAAGAGTGCATACATTATCCACGAGAGGCGCCACCTACCTGTTACTTTCCCTGCCGTGCCACAGTGGGCTAGAGCGTGCAGGGTCTGGCTCTCGGCCACTGAATGTCTCTGGGTTGTTCGATCCCACTCATCGGCGTGGGGGGTTTAAGTCCTGGTATCCTTCCCGTGTTCACTTTTTGTTCGACTGTATTAAAGCTGAGTTTTTGTGTCCATTCTTAACCATGGATGAAACACGAATCCGTCACTTCACACCTGAGACGAAGGAACAATCCAAACAGTGCAATGAAAGGGAAGAATCGGCTACAAAGAAGGCTAAGACAGTTCTATCTGCAGGTAAGCTCGTGGCGTCGTTTTTTTGGGGGGATAATTTTCAATGATAATCTCCAAAAAGCAAAAGCAATCAATGGCGAAGTTGTTACAGCATTTGAGTGATCAAATCAATGCGTTTAAGTTCAAATTGTTACTTTATGCGGCTTATTCGTCAGATTTCATTGGAAATAAATGTTTGGAGGTCCCTGAATCCAAAAAGAAGCATTTTTAGAAGAAGGTCTGCGCTGGCGTGTCTCTGGACACCATAATTAAAAAACGAAAAGTCAGTTAAAAACCAAAGTTGGTATTTAAGTTTAACACCTTTCAAGGATACGACATGAAGATTTTGAAGAAAATTCCTACACCATAAACTACCCTTTACATGGAAAATTTTTCCAAAATTTTGATTTTCTCGAAAACGGTTCTAACCATTTTGATTAAAATTGCATATGTTTCAGATATTTTTAAGACACATGAAATGTGTATTTCGAATTTTCTGGCTATAGCCCATGTAGTCCTGTTTCCTCTGGACGACTTTTGCATAACTGGTAAACCGTAAGAGATAGACCAAATCTTACTGCATACAAAATATAGATCTCGTCAAAATACACAATTTATGTCCAAATAACACTGGTCGACAAGATTTTTTTCACAAGAAATCTGAATAGTGAATCTAGTGCATTTTTTCATCCCGAATTCAGATATGTAGTCAGAATTTTCCCATCAGGCATAGTTTTTCTGTGAAAGCTGCTTTTCAAAATATGGTTTTAGCGTTTTCTTTGACCTGTCATAGGAACCTTTACCTCATATGTAGCTATTTTACTCAAGCCGTATTTATTGAAATTATTTGTAATATCACGCTGAAGCACCACAAAACAAGACTGTGCAGGTTCATTCATGTTTAGACATGCTCAGACCTGTCTGGCATTGTGATGTGTCAGTATTGAACTGACTGTGACATTGTTCACTAGTGAAATATTTCCTTCCTTTCTGTTTAGAAGTGTATTGTGTATGTTGTGCATGTTGTATTTCAGTGCTTAATGTTTTCATCATGCCAAGAAAGTGTGTAAATCATGCAGATAATTTCTGCTATATTTGTGGTGAGCTGACCTTCAAGTCTCAGAGGCGAAATATGACCCCACTTGTAAAGAAGTGTTATTATCTTTACTTTGGCTGTCAAGTTGGTGATTTTGATAAGAGCTGGGCCCCAAATACATGCTGTGTTTCGTGTGTTATACTGCTGACTGGGTGAAAAAATGGTACACATCATATGCCATTTGCAATTCCCATGATTTGGAGGGAACCGAAGGATCATTCAACTGACTGTTATTTTTGTTTGACAAATATTAAAGGAATCACATCTAAAACAAAATATACAGTTAAGTATCCGAATTTGCAATCTGCATTGAGACCTGTCTTACACAGTGAAGAGTTCCCCGTACCAGTATATGTAGATACAACCTTAAGTGATAACTCTGATTCTGACCTAACTGAAACTCAAAATGATTCAGATGAAAATAAAAATGATCTTACATATGAAGCCAGTAGCTGTTCATCAGAACCATACTTTCCCAATCAGCAAGACCTTAATGACCTGATTCGGGATTTAAATCTGTCTAAACTGCAAGCTGAAGTTTTAACTTCCAGACTCAAAGGGTGGAATTTACTCCAAAAAGATGTAAGAATAAGTAGTTATCGTAGCCGCCATAGTGTTTTCAAAGAATACTTCTCTGAAGAATATGGTGTTGTGTTTTGTAATAATATTTGTTCACTTATGGAAACTCTTGGGCATCAACACCGACCAGATGAGTGGCGATTGTTCATAGACTCCTCTAAAGTAAGTTTGAAGGCTGTGCTGCTACATATTGGCAATGAACTTCCATCAACACCAGTAGCGCATGCCGCTATGAAAGAGACATATCAAAATATGAAACTAATTTTAGAGAAAATACAATATGGAAAATATGAATGGAATATCTGTGGTGATTTAAAGGTCGTTGCTTTATTGCTTGGTTTGCAACTTGGGTTCACCAAATTTTGCTGTTTTTTGTGCGAGTGGGACAGCAGAGATAAGAAGTCTCACTACGTTAGAAAGTCATGGCCAAAACGTGAATCTCTTCTCCCTGGCCAGAAAAATGTGGCATGTGTCCCTTTAGTGAATCCTGAAAAAATATTTTTACCTCCATTGCATATTAAGTTAGGAGTTATGAAAAATTTCGTCAAAGCTATGGATAAACTTTCTGATGGATTCTTGTACTTGAAATCGAAATTCCCCAAAGTCAGTGATGCTAAATTGAAAGAAGGAGTTTTTATAGGACCACAAATCCGATCATTAATGGCTGATGAACATTTCGAGGGACTGTTAAATCCACTGGAGAGAGCAGCCTGGCAGTCTTTCAAAAGTTTATGTTGCAATTTTCTTGGAAACCATAAAGCAGAAAACTATCGTGACATAGTGGCTGATCTTCTGCATTCTTATAAAGCTATGGGATGCAACATGTCTTTAAAAATTCACTTCTTGGACTCTCACTTGGACTTCTTCCCCGAAAACCTTGGAGCTGTCAGCGATGAACACGGTGAGCGTTTTCATGAGCAAATTTCTACGATAGAGAAGAGGTACCAAGGCAAGTGGAGTTCCAATATGCTGGCTGACTACTGTTGGACTAAAATGAGAGACGTTCCAGATGCAAAATATACCCGAAAATCACTATCTACCACTTTCTAGGTAAGTCAGAATCAGTAGTTATAATTTTGAGTTAGATAGCTAGTTAAGGATTTTTTAGAATATTATAAAAATTCAAATGAATATCACACAAAACTCCTGCCCGATGCGGACAAACTGTAATTATATTTGAATTCAGCACGAAAAATACTTTTAGAATCTGTTATTTTAATTCTTGTGAAAGAGAAAAAGTTAATTTTTGTAGACCAGTGTAATTTGTTGCAGAGTGAACCATTTCGGAGATATTCCTTGTTGTATATGTGAGTAGAGGAAGTGTTATATTCCATCCAAAAAGTCGATGTCCAGATTTCACCGGAAATATATGTTTTGATGTCCCTCAAACCAAAAGCGTTTTTATAAAAAAAAAATCTGATGTGTTGCACTCACATGACTTTCTCTACTTTGTACTAACCATTCTTAGAAACTCTTAGGTATTCCTATATCTTCTTCATGTTAGTTAAGATAAACATTCGTACAAATTATCTTATTGGTTATTTCCTGGTAGGTACAAGAGGAATATTAGAATACAGTAGGCTTTGTGCGATAGTCAAATGTTTTAAAGTTTTGCGATTCTGTTGTCTTTGCACACTTGACATATAAAAAACTGAACAACGATGATCCACTTCACAAAACTTCTAAGTTTTCCGAAACTCACACACATAACAAGGAATATCTCCGAAATGGTTCACCCTACAAGAAAATTTATTTGCACATAAATTGTGTATTTTAGCAAGACCTACATCTTTTGTATAGTATGATTTGGTCTATCTCTAAAGGTTTACCAGTAATCCAAAAGTCGTCCAGAGTAAATACGACTACAGGGACTATAGCCAGAAAATTCAAGATATACATTTCATTTGTCATAAAAATACGTCAAACATATGACATTTTAATCAAAATCATTAGAGCCATTTTCAAGAAAATCAAAATTTTGGAAAAATTTTCCATGTAAAGGGTAGTTTAGGGTGGGGCTGTTTTCTTCAAAATCTTCGTGTCGCATCTTTGAGCGACATTAAACTTAAATACCAAGTTTGGCTTTTAACCGACTTTTCGTTTTTGAGTTATGCTGTCCACAGACTGAGAGACACACTGACACACACAGGGACCTTTTTCTAAAAATGCTTTTTTTGGATTCAGGGGGCCTCAAAACATATATTTCTGGTGAAATCTCGACATCGAATTTTTGGGTGGAATACAATACTTCACCTACTTACCAGTAGAGAAAGTAAAAATTGCACCTTTTTCTTAAGATTCATGTGAAACAGCGATATCTAATTAACCAATTATGTTACCTGACGTAACCTAGAGCGTGGCAACTCAGGTTCTCGGCCACGGAATGTTCCCGGGTTCGATACCCCTCACCGGTGTGGGCTTTTAGGCCCGGATATTCGTCCAGTGTTCACTTCATGGACTGCTAGTACCACAGAGAGGTCCTTAGGTAGACGAGCGAGGTTCGTTGAGCCCTGTACAAGCCCCTCATTACTGCCTATTACGTAGACGCACTTTGCTAGAGCAGGTTGTTCATAATTTCAGCCGCCTATAACAAGCAATAACCATACACGTTGCCAGCAAGGCCACCCGCGCTCGCACGCATGCATTATTTTCACGTGATGTTAACCACAAGGATGGTTAATCTGCCTTGGAAACAAGGTCAGCTATCTCTATGTTGAATCCAGTTGGCCGACAAACGTGACACAAATATCTGCGACCTTAGACTCCTTGGGGGTTCATCAACGAGTTGACTGCATTCACTAGAAAATTCCGGAAATACATATTACAAAATTATTCAAACACGTGATTCGTCTGCTGATGATTTGAAGGGATAAGACGTAATTCTGCACTTCTACAAAAGCTCACATGGTGGTATAGTAACCAACAGATGGTGGTGGAAGAATCATATTACTTTCTCTACCTCATACCTACCAGAATATTCCACTCAAAAGTTTCATATAAAGATTTCACTGGAAACACAGTTTTGAGTGCAGAAAAAAGGCCTTTTATAAAAATCTTATCTGTTACACATACAAATGTTGCAGAAATTACTTTACTGCTAACTTTGTTGTAGGTGTAAGGGGAATATGGAAATACAATATGTTTTGACCGATAGTCAAATCTTTTAAAGCTGATCACTATATGAACGCTTTGAAATTGCACAGTCAGAACCGAATTTACATTTGAGAAAAGTAAATATCACAAAACTCGCACAAATAAGGAATATTTCCGAAATGGTTCACTCTAAAAAAATGGACATAAATTGTGTGTTTTTGAGTTATTCAAAAGTATAAATGACCCGTTTTCTGAGAAACTATTTAAAATAGTGAGACAGAATACTAGAAGACCCCAAAAGAAAATCGTTTATGTGAATATTTGTTAGGAGTGTAATTTGTTTTTTGATGTTGGTATGAGATAGTTAAATGACGAAAACGTGTTATTAATGTTCATTGTTACGAACCACTAAGTTTGTTTAAAGACGTCATAAATATTTCCATATTTGATTTTAATATATATATGCATAGATGATAGAAGAGATAGTGTGAGCTCTTCGGGAGTTACTATGGTTCGCTCGCAAGATGGCACTGGTGTCGCGGTCGCTTCACTTTAGTTCACGAATGCATGGTGAAAATGGGTTTCATATTATCAGTTAGCATTTTAAATACCTAAAATCGTAAGCAGGAATATTTGAAATACTGTTTTGAAACATCGTCTTTCCTTGACACATAATATAGGATGGTATTTTACAATAATGGGTATTATAATTAACGAAGAACAGTGGGAAATATCTGCTTACATGATTTTACGCTGAAAAATTAAACCATAATGCAAATTATATATTTTTTAAGCATTGTATCTAGAACCAGCTTTTGTTTTTTACTTAAATAATTTAAATTTCGTTTATGTTCGCAACAATTAGTAGCGAATTTCTTTTCTACTATTTTTAATTTAGCCCTCTCTTTAGATAGCAGGATTTTAGTTCTAACTAAATTTCTATTGAGGTTTCTAATTCTTTTCTTCAGTGTAGCAATTTCATTATTGACACTTGTGTTTGTGACCTTGGAGGAATTAGAACTGTTTTCTGTGAATTCTCATTGTTGAAGGACGGAGCGTTTGAAATAAGAACTGGTTGACTGGATCCTGCATCTGGTAATTTACTGATTGTTGAATATTGCTTTTTCAGTAATTTTTTGTCTCTGTTTTGTGGAGATTTTCGGGATTTAGGCACTGTAGTTAAGTACCTGGGTAAATTAGGAAATATACAGGGAATTGCCCCTGACTTTAACCGCCATTTAATTCTAGGGATTTCAACTAGTTTTCCATGCACAACGAATGAATCAACTTTCACTAAAAAGTCCTCTGGAAAATGTTTGTCACAAATACTAGATTTAACAGATAATTTAGTGTCTTTCCTAGGAATAGACTTTTCCCATTTGTAAAACAGATTTTTATCTTTAGGAGGAGTAAAAAAATGTCTAGCTTCTGAGCAGTTTGTGTATCCTGAACGACGCCCGGGTACAAAACAAGTTGGCATTTTTAATCAATTGTTGATGTTGCTTGAAACTTACGTTTTGAAGAACACGCACATTTATGCACAAAATTAGAAGCAATTTCAAAAGTTATGTACCTAATTACTCACAAAACACAACGCATACGTATAAAATTGTCTGTACTTCCGAATCACATACTAGGCAGTTCGGCCGCATTTTGAGGCGACTGTGATCGCCACGCCGCAGTTTCGGTCAGTTGCCACGGGACCACGGATCATGCAGTGAACTAGCGGGAGAGCTCACACTTTCTCTTCTATCCACTATGATATATGTATAAATATTAGAATCATATGTATTCAATATTAATAGCAAAGGGAAAATGACTAAGGATCGCTTCCCTAACAATGCGGGAACTATTTGATGGACGCATGCGCGGATGTACACGTGGCAGTTGGAATGATAGACTCGCAACTAAAAGAATTGGCACTAGCGCCTAAATGTTCAAGGTGATAAGACGCATTTTGGTAGCGTGTGAATATTGTAGAACGTTTACCAGACTTTCATCAAGCTTTTGTTCCACTTTTTGAAAAAGTGGAAAGACTTAAATAATGTAAAACGGTGCTAAGATGATTTATTTAAATGTAAAATAGAGAAAAAGTGTTAATAATTGTGGTGAAGAAACATGGTGTGATTTTTCATTCCATCCATTACCACGCCCTGAGGGAAATAAGAGCCTCATCGCTCAAACACGAAGCTTCTCTTCAATAAAAACAGCACCAATAGCTACATTAAATGTTGGGATGGCTGTTCATAAAGTAGTGTGTCACTTTTGACGCGAGTTCAATCTTATTCTCCGAAGAATTTGCTGTCAGCTGCTGCAGTGTTAAACTGTGGGACGTTTTCCTCAAGTTAGCGTGGTTGGGTGAATATGAACAAAGCCAGTCAACTGTTCAAATGATTGTTTGAAATATATAAGTTGGCGACTATTTGTGTTTTCTAAGCTTAAACTGTTTCTGAATCTTATCACTGCAATTGTAGCTGGTAAATTACATGGATCATTCAAGAATGTTTGTATGTCACGCTGTCAGCGGTAAATGATGCAAACTGATAACAGTGACAGAGGAACATCTGATATTAGTTAATTTGAAGACAGCAATCTTATTTGTAAGATATTTGTGGCGAGTTTAATTTGTCTACTGTTGTCTGTAGCGCTCTAAAATGTTTGTAAATATTGTGAGGTCGGCTGCGGCACACTACAAAAGATGGTCGGGGTCAAACTACCTCACACTACATACCAGACACGGCACGTATCAAAGGTGCCCGAGGTCAGGCCGTGTCGCAAAAAAAAAAAAAAAAAAAAAAAACGATCAGTGAAAAATGCGGTCTACTTTCCTAAAACAGGTACACGAAAAGGGATGCAGGGTGGTGGCGGCGGTGGTGAAAAAACCGGTTTATGAAAATTGAGGTATGAAAAAAAAAAAAAAAAACGGTAGGCTAGGTTAGGTTAGGGTGTTCTAATTCTTCTCTGTATGACTGGGATATTGAGGAATGCACATATGGTAATGAATATGCCAAGAGTTTTCAGATTATTCGAGAAGTGTCCGGTGGCCGGCGTATTTGTAGAGATTCCAGAAAAGGTGAGGTTCGAGAACGGTTCGTTTCACTTCATTCTCGCTATATAAGCACGCAAGACGACAGATGAGTTAGTTGTTATAGACATGAGTTCTCGAACAGGCAGTTTTAGTGTGTGTATGTGTTTTTTTTTTCCTAGGATTTAACGCCCACTTTTACTAAATACGGCACCACAGGCGGTGACACACACATGTGTGTCTCTGTGAACAAAATAACTTAAAAACGAAAAATCTATTCAAAACCGAAGCTGCTATTTAAATTTTGTATCTTTCAAGGATGCAACACGAAGATTTTGAAGAAAATTCTTCCAACCGATACTACCCTTTACATGGACAATTTTTCAAAACATTTTGATTTCCTCAAAAATGGGTCTAAAAATTTGATTAAAATGCTTATGTTTAAGATATTTTATGGCAAATGAAAGGTGTATTTGAATTTTCTGGTTATAGCCTATGCAGTCATGTTTACTCTCACTGACTGTTGCATAACGGGCAAACTGTAAGAGAAAGACCAAATCTTACTGTACAGCATCTCGTTAAAACTCACGTTATGTCCAAATGCATTTTTTCGTGGAGATATTCCTTGTAACGCGTGCGAGTTTTGCAGTACTTTATCTATTCTCAAAGGAAAGTCGCTATTCACTTTTCGCCGTGCAAAGAGAACGGAATCTTAAAGCTATAAAAGATTTTACTATCGCTCAAAGCCTACTGTATTCCCATATTGCCGTTGTACCTACAAGGAAATAAGCAATAAGATAATGCTGCAATGTTTATCTCAACTAACATGAAGAACATAAATGAATAAAGGTTTGTAAGAATTGTAGAGTAGTAGAGAAATTCACGTGAGTGCAACTAATCAAATTTTTATTGCTCTCGTGATCACCAAAGCGGAAAACCGGGGAAAACCGAAGGGAAAACCCGTTCCGCCTAATGTGTGTATGAATGTGCGGTAGTAACTGCTATAACTAAGCAGAGGAAGAGCTATTCTATTCACATCTTCGGAGTACTGTTCCCCAGCTCTGGTATAGCAGCAATTGGTGTTTTTATTCATTACAATAATAAAATACCGCAAATCTGTTTATGATATTTAACTCGGTCTTGGCGTTTAAGGACTGTGTATGGCAGACAGAGTATGTAATTCATCTCATTTACATAGATGGCAGCACTCCAAGTAACGTTATGAAAAGGCGCCCTAATTTAGTAGGTCTAACTTGGCAAGAAGCGAATGCGAACGCCTGTATCGTAAGAATTGATTCAGCCTTCATCTCACAATAGCACCTACAAGGGAACATGGTATACCTCACGTGATACAGACCTTGACCTCTCAACTCCTACTTGGCACTCAGCTATCATCAACATGCTAAATACGTACTCAATTGCATATTTAATTGATCAAAGTTGTAAATGATTGACAACTAAATGAAAAGAGGGCGTCAATTTTAACTTTCTCTACTGGTAAGTAGGAGAAGTATTGTATTCCACCCAAAAATTCGATGTCGATATTTCACCGGAAATGTTTTGAGGCCCCCTGAATCCAAAAACGCAGATTTAGCAAAAGTTCTATGTGTGTGTGCCTGTAAACAGCAATACTCAAAAACGAAAAGTTTATTAAGAACTAAAGTTCGCATCTAAGTTTAATATGGTTCAAGGATGCGACACGAAGATTTTGAAGAAAACTGCTCCATCCTAAGCTACTGTTTACATGGAACATTTTTCTAAATTTTTTTATTTTTTTGAAAATGGCCTCAACGATTTTGATTAAAATGTCATATGTTTGAGATATTTTTATGGTAAATGAAAGGTATATCTATATGAAAGCCTAAGCATCTACAACAACGAAAATGTTTCGGGCTCAAAAATAGCTGAGTATTATGAAGTTTCACCAGCTGAATTCATAAATAACTATAGAAATGACTGATAAACTCTTATTTTGGCGATAAAGTAACAAGTCATTTTTTAGAGTCTATCTTTTCTGTTTGGTGAAAATTTTATTTTTGAAATAAGCACAAGCACAATGTTCTTCAACTGTTTATAGGCTATAAACGTTCATATTGGTTTGGTGAGTGTAAGATTAACATTGTTTCCTGTTTTAATTCGTACAAAATTTGTGGTGTTTTTGTGTAAACTATTAAACCCTAAGAAACTGTGTAAATTCAGTGAATAAGTTTTGCTACATTTGTGATGTAACATTTTAATCACACGAATGCAACCTAAAATCTCTTGTGAAGATTGTCTATTTCCAATAGTTTGTTATAGTCGGCGCAGCTTATTGAGATACCCCAAAAAAACAACTTTGACATTTTCCCCCCATTAAGGTACAGTCTGGTTATATTTGGTGATATTCCATCCGTTGAATTGCATTAGTACCGCCAACTTTTTGTAACATATAACCACGGTAAAGCTATGGCCATAGTTGGTGTTATTGCGTCTGTTATGTTGCCAGTTTATGAACGTGTTGCAGAGAGGTCAACCCATAGATTTTAAAACAAGATTTTGTTTAGACGCCATATTAATTAATTAATCAATCAATCAATCAGTGGGCGTGATGCTCGTTTTTGCGTGATTTTGTTTTGAATTGTTTTAGAATAGTATATGCATTTATAGTTGCTGTTGTTATTTTTGTATTCGCTACACAGTAGTATATTACGATATTTAGCGCTCGGAAGTAATTTTATCCAAAATTGTTATTGCAGAACAAGATTTGCCAAAGATGAGAAGGCTCATCAAGTGCTGTGTGCTAACATGTTAGGGCATTATTATCGTTTGAAAGCACGTTACTTTAACACTGTGATATTTGAGGTTAGAAGTGGCTTCATTGTGTACGTCGGCAGAACTGCTTTTTGTGAAACTTCCGTCAACTGTTTAGTGTAATGTCGGCCATTTTGAAGTCATGGGCTCCATATATGCTTCAAACCTTGTTCTGTTATACTACGAGAATGGCTGAGAAACAAAGAACAATCTATGGCTTTTCCTATACGTGTTGTTTGACGAGAGCCTATAAACTATATAGATGAGTGATATTTGTGCTGATTCCATCTTTAAAGTCAGGAGTGTTAATAAAAAAGGACAATTCATTACTCAAATGTTCCATATGCTATTCGACGTATTCCACATTCAGACACTTTAACACTTCTATGGAATGAACGTTGTTCGTAGATTCCTTGAAGCTAAGTTTGAAAGTTGTATTACTTCACATGTTCCTTCTAATACTGTTCCTCATGAAGGAGACTTATGACAGTTCTCCTCAACACAAATATGCTGAACAGTACATCAGATTTTCTGTCATGTTCGTTCTTACTTTCTCTACTGGTAAGTAGAGGAAGTATTGTATTCCACCCAAAAATTCGCTGTCGAGATTTCACCGGAAATACATGTTTTGAGGCCCCCTGAATCAAAAAAAAGCATTCTTAGAAAAAGGTCCGTGTGTGTGTCAGTGTGTCAGTCTGTGGACAGCATTACTCAAAAACGAAAACTCGGTTACAAACCAAAGCTGGTATTTAAGTTTAATGATGTGATACGAAGATTTTGAAGAAAATAACCTCACCCTAAACTACCCCTTACATAGAAGATTTTTCGAAAATTTTGATTTTCTTGAAAATAGCTCTAACCATTTTGATTAAAATGTCATATGTTTGAGATCTTTTTATGACAAATGAAATGTATATCTTGAATTTTCTGGCTATTGCCCATGTAGTCGTATTTACTCTGGATGAATTTTGCATAACTGGTAAACCGTTAGAGATGGAGCAAATCATACGCTACAAAAAATGTAGATCTTCCTAAAATACGCAATTTATGTCTCAATAAATTTTCTTGTAGGGTGAACCATTTCGGAGATATTCCTTGTTATGTGTGTGAGTTTCGGAAAACTTGGAACTTTCGTGAAATGAATCATCGCTGTTCATTTTTTTATAAGTTAAGTGTGCAAAGACAACAGAACCTGAAACATTTGACTATCGCACAAAGTCTACTGTATTCCCCTATTCCCCTTGTACCTACAAGGAAATAAGCAATAAGATAATTTGTACAAATGTTTATCTCAACTAACAGGAAAGAAGATATAGGAATAAGAGTTTGTAAGAATGGTTAGTACAAGAGTAGAGAAAGTCATGTGAGTGCACCACATCAGGTTTTTTTCTTTCAACCCAAAATATTTGTCTCATGAACCCAAGAAAACATTATTTTTTTTTTTTTTGCCATTGTAATTAATAATAATCGTTATGTAGAACGTTGATAATATATTATACAGATGCATTAAGCAATCATGTTCTAGATTCATGGTCTGAAAACATTGTAAAAATACCCAAGATGCATAATCTGTTTCAATGTTATGAGGTCACCCATATTCCACGTCGCTCATTTGAAGTTATCCAGAATTAACCGCTCAAAGCCAAAGTTGTTTTTCAGGTTTCAATATTAGGTCAAATCCATTTACAGCAATAAATCGCATTGTCTCAACGTTTTTCTTCAGTTTAGGATAACGTCATTTCGTTGAAATCGAAAGCAGTT
This sequence comes from Tenodera sinensis, assembly GCA_030765045.1. Classification (NCBI taxonomy): domain Eukaryota; kingdom Metazoa; phylum Arthropoda; class Insecta; order Mantodea; family Mantidae; genus Tenodera; species Tenodera sinensis. The sequence continues at coordinate 125,884,262 of CM060970.1, forward strand.
GTCTCATATTTAGAGCATATATTTACTTTCTCTATTGTGCATAGTAAGTAGCGGAAGTATTGTATTCGACCAAAAATCTGATGTGTTGCACTCACATGACTTTCTCTACTCTTGTACTAACCATTCTTACAAACTCATTCCTATACCTCCTTCGTGTTAGTTGAGATAAACATTTGTGCAAATTATGTTGTTTGTTTTCTTAGTAGGCATTTTTCTAAAAATGCTTTTTTTTTTTTTTTTTTTTTTTTTTTTTTTGGTTCAGGGGGTATCAAAACATATATTTCCGGTGAAATCTCGACATCGGTTTTTTTGGGTGGAATACAATACTTCCCCTACACACCAGTAGAGAAAGTAAAAACATGTTAATGATATAATGAGGTGTGGAGTCAACTTCACCAATAACATGTTTTTTTAATCCTTTAAAGGAACACGTCACGAAGTTTTAGATAAGATTATCTAAAACATTTTCTTAAAAAGCCAAAGGCTAATGCACTCAAAATTTGCTGGTTTCTATCGAAGAACTGCATATTCTGACAGCAAAACAATTATTTGTTCTTTTTGATGTTACTTCAAGTAAAGAATATGTTGCAAAATGTATTAACAAAAGAGTGGATAAGAAGGCTTTGCCCATATAATTTAGATGTAGCTGTTTATTTGTTCACATTGAGAATTCATTTTTTCTTAGTATCCAATAAAACATGGAAAAGCAATTTTGATTTATTATTCCTTTTTACGGTATTGCAAGAATTAATTGGCTCACCACGAACTGTAAATTAGTTATCATATCTCGTCCCAGTGGACGTCGTATTCCCAAAATACATTCTGGATCTGATAATTATCACTTGCAGTTCTTGGTGCGCAATATACTGTAAAATGGTCCCAAAGAAACACAAGGGCAAGGCAAACCTCGGGCACGCCGGGTATTTCAGCTAGTATTGCCTGAAATTTGAAAATAAATGTCATTAAACATAAGAAACGTGAAAAAATATCCCAGTACACAGTTTACAAAATAAGCTTCAGCAATCGTTGCTTTTGAACTTTTATCCTGTTACGTCAAAGAAAGTGGTTGAACAAGGAAAATGTTTGACTCGCTGTAGGTTTTTTATCGAGGACTCACGTCAGAGCTGCATGGCGAGTTTGTGCAAACCTTGACCTGGAGCGATTACCTTCAATGGTAAATCCCCCTTGTATATGGAAACAAACAAGAATAACATAGTTCATGCGCTGCATTCGGGTATTATTCACTCCTTGTTGTACTGCAACAACTTCTCAAAGTTCCACAGCACATCTATATTAGTTACTGTCTTCTAGAAAGGATGTTTTAATCACAAATAAGAGTAGGCCATGAGTCTAGATACAACGAAGCATATAGAAGCTCTTCAGTTTTTTAAAAATTATAACAACATAAGAACAGCATCAGGCTCCACAAATATCTGCAAGTATTCATAACAAAATATAGATTTAATTCAGCAATTATTCAGCTGCTATTGCATGATACATGCTGTAGATCGCTACACTTTCATTAACGCTATGAGTACAGGTTAGACATTGTTGAACAAAAGCCAACGCAGGGAAGGAAAATAGGAAGTTCTAGGTTATACTGATTTAAATCGAAATAGCATGCAATGCCCACACTCTGGCGGATATTTCCAAGGAAAAAGAGGTGTAAAAAGTCACTCACATTCTCAAATACACCGTACACAAACATTCTGGCTCTCAATCAGTAGCATCTGAAACGGCCACTGTTTCTGAGAACATCGTGTTGGCAGTGAAGAGGTTAATTTTAAATCAGAATTACGTGAGTGGAGGAACAAATCTTCCAAACCGGCCATTGAAAACAATTCTGAATTCAACAATCTCTTCAAAATTTCTGAACAGTTCCATTCACCTTCTTCCTGGCCCGAAATACCCTGCTACAAAATACTATACATCTATATAGCGTTTCACTCTTAGAAGACAGTATGGAGTTAAATGGGATATATCTGTCTCTATCTAGCACATACAAGTTGCCATTAGCCTCGTCCTTTTCTACCCTCGCACTGTTGCCAGGTTCCTAATAGCATGGTATAAATATTCAGTTGTTATAAATTTCAGGTTTGAACACATTATCCTACGCAGAATTTTTTTCTCTATTAGTTTATATCCTTTTTAGAGTCATTATACATTTCTATAGGTCCAAATTTCTTAAAAAAACATTTTTTCAACAGAAGTCCGATATGTACTGCTTCTATACTCATCACGCACTAACTAACAAACTAACTGCTAGAATGCATCTATATTTTGTTCTTGGGTAGAGTAAACTATAGTGCTACTACCTGCCTACTTTGAATTCTCTATGTTTACCCAGTTAAGTGTTACAATTTTTTAAATTAAATGTTTTCGGAAAATTTTATATCTGTGCACTGCAAAAGTTACGCAGTGTGAAACTTTTTTGTTATTGAGTTTACATCAGGGAACCAGCGAGAACAAATGTTGAGGAAGGTTGGAGAAAGTTTTTAAAATAAACCAAAAGGCTGTAACTTCTTTCTTTCATCGAGTAGGGCAAACAAAAGGTATTCATCTATTCAGCGTATTCTCGCGCCAGGCCTGACACAGAAGATAGTATAAGCAGCAGCACTAGCATTAGTTCAAAAGAAGCCGTGTGTGTAACTGTGTGGAATCTATGAGCTGTTATTGCGTTTTCCAGACCTTTATGTGAACTTCTGGAAGGAATTTCAACTTCCAACCACCAACATAAGCAAAATCGTTAACGCCACTATACGTGGCTCCGTAAACATCGGTCGGTCTGGGTGGCTCAGTTGGTTAGACGCTGGCCTACTGTTCCCAAGGTCGCGGGTTCAAATCCGGCCCAGGCCGATGGTTTTTAAGTGTGCTTAAAAACGACAGCTCCATGTCAGTAGATTTACTGGCATGTAAAAGAACTCCCGCGGGACAAAATTCCGGCACACCGGCGACGCTGATGTGATCCTGGCAATTGACAGCGTCGTTAAACAACAAAATAATTTTTTTCCCGTAAACATCCTTACATCATACTTATTTGGACCTTAAAAGTGCAACAGGATATTTTTCTGTTTTAGAATCTGTATTAAAAAATATTTTAATTCCGTAAAATTATATCACTAATTCGATCACCATATTATGACCCTGTTAAATCTAAACACCAATGTTTTTCTAATGACTTAATAATATTGTTATTATATTATATTGTTTGTCAATTTGGCAACCTACAAATGTGGGAAGTTGTTAATTATTTCAATAAAATATATAATTCCAATATTACAATGCAAATACACTCTATTCTTGTACTAACCATTCTTACAAACTCTTATTCCTATATCTTCTTCGTGTTAGTTGAGATAAAAATTTGTACAAATTATCTTATTGCTTATTTCCTTGTAGGTGCAAGGGGAATATGGGAATACAGTAGGCTTTGAGCGACAGTCAAATGTTTTAAAGCTTTGAGATTACGTTCTCTTTGCACAACTAACATAAAAAATGAACGACGATGTTCCATTTGACGAAAGTTTGTTTCCAAAACTCACACAAACTCACTCTCCGAAATGGTTCACTATGCAAAAAATTTATTTGGGCATACATTGTGTGTTTTAGAGAGATCTACAGTTTTTGTGTAAAAGTGTTCTTCAAAACCTTCATGTCCTATCCTTGAAAAACATTAAACTTAAACACCAAGTTTGGATTTTAACCAACTTTTATTTTTGAGTTATGCTGTTCACAGACTGATAGATACACAGACAGACAGACAGACAGACATGCACAAACACAGACACACAAAACTTACCTTTTTTACTTTCTCTACTGGTAAGTAGAAAGAAGTATTTTATTCGATGTTGATATTTCACCGGAAATATATGTTTTGAGGCCCCCTGACCCCAAAAAAAGTATGTTTAGGAAAAGGTCTGTGTGTGTGTCTGTGGACAGCATAGCTCAAAAACGAAAAGTGGGTTAAAAACCAAAGTTGGTATTTAAGTTTAATGTCTTTCAAGGATGCGACACGAAGATTTTGAAGAAAATAGCCCCACCCTAAACTACCCTTTACATGGAAAATTTTTGGAAAATTATGAATTTCTTGAAACTGGCTCTAACGATTTTGATTCAAATGTCATATGTTTAAGATATTTTTATGACAAATGAAATGTATATCTTGAATTTTCTGGCTATAGCCCCTGTAGTCGTATTTACTCTGGACGACTTTTGTATAACTGGTAAACCGTTACAGATAGACCAAATCATACTATACAAAAAATGTAGATCTTGCTAAAATACACAATTTATGTCTGAATAAATTTTCTTGTAGGTTGAACCATTTCGGAGATATTCCTTGTTATGTGTGTGAGTTTCGGAAAACTTAAAACTTTCATGAAATGGAACATCATTATTCATTTTTTTATATGTTAAGCGTGCAAAGACAACAGAATCTCAAAGCTTTAAAACATTTGACTATCGCACAAAGCCTACTGTATTCTAACATTCCCCTTGTACCTACAAGGAAATAATCAATAAGATAATTTTTGCAAATGTTTATCTCAACTAACACGAAGAAGATATAGGAATAAGAGTTTGTAAGAATGGTTAGTACAAGAGTAGAGAAAGTCATGTGAGTGCAACACGTCAGATTTTTGTATTATGGTTTAGAGAGTATTAAACACCCCAGGCACAGGAATGTTTCTACTTTCTCTACCACATATGTACGTAATATATACATGCCTAGGAGAAGTATTGAATTATACCCCAAAATCCGGTATGAAGATTTCATCGGAAACTCAAACACAAAGATTTTTAAAAGCTCCGTGTGTGTACGTGTGTCATTGTGTCTTCAATAACAAACCTCAAAACAAATATCAGATAAATACCAAACTTAACACAAACATCTGATATGTTGTATTCATATGACTTTCTCTACTCATTCATATACCTGCTACCACACTGCTAGCTCAAGAGGTGCCAGGAGAGAAGGTTTGCAAAGCGCAAGCAGTCGCACCATCTGTCCGCACCTTTCTGAGCCACTGCATTAAGGAAAGGAAACCGTGATCTAAGCGACAAAAGGAAAACCCAAGTCAGAATCCGCAGTCACCCGAGGATCGAACCTCTTTCTTAGCATTCTCTGTTTCCAAATAGTCGCTATAGTGTGTTTAAGTTTACTGATGTGTCTTCACACAACACACGTAAGGTTTGGCGAACAGATGATCCATTTTAATAACTTATAACAATTTATACGCGTTGCTGAATGCTGGAATGTTCCATGGCTATTTGTCAATAACAATTGTAGCCACATGAAAAAAATCTGACGTGTTGCACTCACATGACTTTCTCTACTCTTGTACTAACCATTCTTACAAACTCTTATTCCTATATCTTCTTCGTGTTAGTTGAGATAAACATTTGTACAAATTATCTTATTGCTTATTTCCTTGTAGGTACAAGGGGAATATTAGAATACAGTAGACTTTGTGCTATAGCCAAATGTTTGAGATTCTGTTGTCTTTGCACACTTAGCATATAAAAAATGAACAGCGATGATCCATTTCACGAAAGTTCTAAGTGTTCCGAAACTCACACACATAATAAGGAATATCTCCGAAATGGTTCACCCTACAAGAAAATTTATTGAGATATAAGTTGTATATTTTAGCAAGATCTACATTTTTTGTACAGTATGATTTGGTCTATCTCTAACGGTTTACCAGTTATGCAAAAGTCGTCCAGAGTAAATACAACTACAGGGGCTATAGCCAGAAAATTCAAGATATACATTTCATTTGTCATAAAAATATCTCAAACATATGGCATTTTAATCAACATCGTTAGAGCTATTTTCAAGAAAATCCAAATTTTCGAAACATTTTCCATGTAAAGGGTAGTTTAGGGTAGGGCTATTTTCTTCAAAATCTTTGTGTCACATCCTTGAACGACATTAAACTTAAATACTAACTTTGGTTTTTAACTGACTTTTTGTTTTTGAGTTATGCTGTCCACAGACACACACAGACACATTTTTCTAAAAATGCTTTTTTTTTTTTGGATTCAGGGGGTCTCAAAATAAATATTTCTGGTGAAATCTCGACATCGGATTTTTGGGTGGAATACAATACTTTCTCTATTTACCAGTAGAGACAGTAAAATATCACTGCTTTAACTCGATAACAACGGCAGCTATCCCATGTTAAAGATAGGACACTCTTGTTCAAAGAGTTAGAATGAATTCTCTGCTTCTAAACGCGTATTATGTAAATGCAAAGCAAAAAATCACTTCGTACCGTTGTAAACGGAATGCCCATTAAAAGCTTGTGTTACGCGAAGGTCGACAGAGCCTTAAACATTGTTTCCAGTGCTGTGACTTTTACGACACCATTACAAAACCAGAGAGTTCATGTTTGCCAACTTATCGCACGGTAGTAAAAAGACAGCTGACAATTTACGAGAATCTTACTTTTCACTTTCTCTGCTACGTATTGCATCCGACCCAAAATTTTAATGTCGTGATTTTACCAGATATATGTTTTGAGGCCCAATGAATAGAAAAAAGCATTTTTAGAAAAAGACCCGCATGTGTGTATGTGTGGACAACGTCACTCAAAAATCAAAATTCAGTTAAAAGCCAAAGTTAGTATTTAAGTTTAACATCTTTTATGGATGTTAAACTAACAAAAGTTTTCATTTTCTCGAAAATGTCCCTATTTTTATTAAAATTCCATATGTTTAGATATTTTTATGAAAAATGCAATGTATATTCTGAATTTTTTGAGTTGAAAGATTTAAAACATTTGACTATCGCTCAAAGTATTCTAATATTGCCCTTGTACCTACAAGGAAATAAGCAATAAGATAATTTGTACAAATGTTTATCTCAACTAACACGAAGAAGATATAGGAATAAGAGTTTGTAAAGTGGAGAAAGTCATGTGAGTGCAACACAGGTTTTTACTTTCTCTACTGGTAAGTAGGGGAAGTATTGTATTCCACCCAAAAATTTGATGTCGAGATTTCACCGGAAATATATGTTTTGAGGCCCCCTGAATCCAAAAAAGAACCATTTTTAGATAAAGGTCAGTCTGTGTGTCAGTCTGTCACTCTGTGGACAGCATAACTCAAAAACGAAAAGTCGGTTAAAAACCAAAGTTGGTATTTAAGTTTAATGTCTTTGAAGGATGTGACACGAAGATTTCGAAGAAACTAGCCCCAGCCTAAACTACCCTTTACATGGAAAATTTTTCGAAAATTTTGATTTTCTTGAAAATGGCTCTAACGATTTTGATTAAAATGTCATATGTTTGAGATATTTTTATGACAACTGAAATGTATATTTTGAATTTCCTGGCTACAGCCCCGGTCGTCGTATTTACTCTGAACGACTTTTGCATAATTAGTAAACCGTTAGAAATAGACCAAATCTTACTATACAAAAAATGTAGATCTTGCTAAAATACACAATTTATGCCCGAATGAGTTTTCTTGTAGGATGGACCATTTCGGAGATATTCCTTGTTATGTGTGTGAGTTTCGGAAAACTTAGGACTTTCGTGAAATGGAACATCGTGGTTCATTTTTTTTTGTATGTTAAGTGTGTAAAGAGAACAGAATCCCAAAGCTTTAAAACATTTGACTATCGCACAAAGCCTATTGTATTCTAATATTCCCCTTGTATCTACACGGAAATAACTAATAAGATAATTTTTATAAATGTTTATCAAAACTAACACGAAGAGGATATTAGAATAAGTTTGTAATAATGGTTAGTACAAGAGTAGAGAAAGTCATGTGAGTTTATTACGTCAGGTTTTTACCTTTGTTCAGCACGCGGGTTTAATTTTCCTCGTGGGAATACAGTAGGCTTTGAGCGATAGTCAAATCTTTTAAAGCTTTGAGATTCCGTTTTCTTTATATGGCTAAGATATAAACAACAAATAATTATCTTCCATTTGACGAAAGTTTCAGTATTCCAAAACTCACACAGACAACAAGGAATATCTCCGAAATGGTTCACTCTACAAAATTATTTATTTAGACATAAATTGTGTATTTTAGCAAGATCTACATTTTGTGTATGGTAAGATTTGGTCTATCTCTAACGGTTTACTAGTTATGCAAAAGTCGTCCAGACTAAACAGGACTACATAGGCTATAGTCAGGAAGTTAAAAATATGCATTTCATTTGCTATAAAAATATGTCAAACATGTGGCATTTTAATCAAAATCGTTTGAGCCATTTTCAAGAAAATCATTTTTCCATGTAAGGGGTAGTTTAGGAATTTTCCTCATAATCTTTGTATTGCATCCTTGAAAGACAAACTAAATACCAACTTTGGTTCTTAACCTACTTTTCGTTTTTGGGTTATGCCTTTTTCTAAACATGCTTTGTGGATTCAGGGGGCCTCAAAACATGTATTTCCGGTGAAATCTCGACATCGAATTTTTGTGTGGAATAATGTAATTTCCTACATAGTATACGTAGTAGAGAAAGTTAAAACTAGCTTATAGGCTAGTTATGTGGTTATTTTTAACTGCCATTGTTCTAATGCAGAACGTTTAATTACAGTCGACCAGCCGAAGCTAATCCACATACAATTGCCCAGTTCCGCTGTCGAAGTCAGTTTACGTTACTGTCCTTCATGCAATTGCTGTCTTTTGTCTTATCCAACCAACAGCTTCTAACAAAACCTTAGCGACACCCACTGTAAGTTTTAAAAGCTTTTGTGTGGAGTGGCTAGTGCAAAATGACACTGTTTTTAACGGAAAACATCTGTGATTCTTTCTGATTTGCGATATATATCCCAAAAACGCCGACATCGCTTAGTATGTTGTGCGGGATGGTAACTGATCGGTTTTCAAATTGGAACCCCCCTGTCCGGAAATGCACGGTTTGGACGCTGTAGCGCAGCTATATATATAGAGCGGTAGGGAACCTATTACATTCATTCTAATATGTGCTTTACAGAAGCATTACAAACAAAACATTTAATGGCATTTTGTTCTTTGATCAGCCGATTTCGAAAAAAGAAATGGTTTTTGTTCCAAATTGTATGCGTAATTCCACAAGAATGTACGAAACAATAGTTCGTTACTTGTAAAATCTTAGAGTAATGTATTTCTTAAATAGTTTTGGTGGTAATTATGGGACATCGCACAGGTTTCGAAATAATTAATCACTTAAAAGAATTAAACGGATATTCTGAGCTGCTTTTTCAACTTGAACTCGGCAACGTTGAGGTTGAGGTTGGTCAGTGATCTGAACCGGCTTCTGGATGTAAACATGTTGGTCGCTTGCAAACATGACGCAGGGTGGCGTCATGGGAGATAACGAGTACAACTAGCATTGTGATTGGCCTACACTCGCACACGGCATGGTATTTGTTTACACTCACGAGACGCACCGTTGGGATGTTTGTTTATGTACTGAGCTAGGGAAAGTGACACCCACACAATCTGCAGTGTTGCCAGCTTGTTTTCACTAAAATAAAATATCTCCGTAGGAAATGGTCAGAGACAAAAACGTAAGATACAAAATGGGTTCCAAATACAGAGATTTATCACTGGTTTAAATTAATATCCCTTCCACTCGGTATACCAGCCCACTGATTAGTGGTTAACATGCTGGAAAGTCACGATGAAGGTCGGAAGTGCAAATCACGCTTCCGAATAAATAAGATTTTCATTCATTTCTCTTTATCTTTCGAGAACGTTCCGCAAATCATCTATTCTTTCCAAATACGCTATAATTACGAAATTCCAGTCGTTATCTAGTTTGTATGTAAGTACTGTATTTTGTAAACTCTTCAAACAATTTATTGGCTTTGTTTTGCATGAAAGAGTAGCTTTAAGTAGTGAAATATTATGTAATTATTGCCTTATGTTTGTAAGTTATAATCATATTTATTTATTTTACACTGATACGTAAATTACAGCCAGACAAATCTACATCCTTAGTTTAAACACAAGTACAGTAATAATATCATTATAATTATGGGCTAGCGTCCATGGATGTGAGAGATGTATTACATATCCTGTAATTTTTCTCAAATTGATTGCCAAATTGGTCTTTATTTTAATTTTGTGGTACATAATCATTTTAATATCATTACAAATCGAGCTCTCCTAAATATTATGATTTGAATTCGCACCACTCTGCAACTCTATGTTTGAAAAAAAAAAAAAAAAAGCTTAGGTCAACGGCACCTGTCGTCAGCTGCAAGAGGCTGGTATTGTGCGCTTGAGTCACGAACTGCACATCTTATGTTAAGAATCGTGCTAACATTACTGCATTTATAGTTTATGAATAGAGAGTAATTAGCAATCTGTTTTGTTTCTTGTAAGTGTGTTCTTCAGTTGTGAACATTTGAGCATGACTTGGACACTTGGTTATTTACTATAGGTTAAGATTTGCGCGGATTCTGCGACGGACGTATATACTGTCGCCCATCGCATTATTGTCGGCACTACCGCAAAGGAGCCGAAGGAAAGAGACAGAGAATGGCCGCATTGTTGGGCGCTTGTTGAAAGAGAGAAAGGGATAGAGACTTCTGGAATTGTCTGCTTTGTATTTCACCGCAATAATAACTGAACTTTCCTGAAGTTTCCAGAACAGTGCCTGGGAGATATAAATATTTGTAAAGTGTGAGAAGGGACAGTTCTTTGTGTTACTAATTCGGAGCCGTGCTGTTGGTGAATCGGAAAAGACTTTCTTGCTGTTGCAACGAGTGTACAAAGTTACTGTTTACGGAAATAAAAGTGTTTCTTTATCTCGATTACATCTGTCTTCTTTGCTTTACACCCACCAAAGTCACAATACATAGGCAGTTACCTCCAAGAGGCCCGAAATGTATCAGAGCTATAGTAGTAAACAAAATTTCGTTTCCGTGCCGTTGTAGCAACGAACATAGAAATAAACTGTTGTGTGGTCGAGAACTCGACGTAAGAGGCTTCAAACATTAAAATTTCTCTAAAAAGTATCACTTAATTAAAGCAGATCCTCCAGTATTACGATGGTAACTAAAAAATATACATGGCATTTAAACTTCAAAATTTATGAAAGTGAATCCTGGCTAGGTCGTAATACTAAAAACAAATGTTTGTTGATCTTTCTTCAAAGAAAAAGTGAGTTGGGTATTCTAGCAGTTATGAAGATTTAAATAACATTTATAAGGCAGCCAAAAACCACGACCATTCTTGTAATCACATACTCTAGGAATAGAATTTTCATCAGTAAAAGTTCTCAGTCGAGCAGCATAACAATGAAGTGAAAGAGAATATTTTGTAAGGGCTGTATGTTTACTAGGAAAACAGGTACTTGCTTTTCATGGTCACAATGACAGTGAAGAATCTTGAAACAGAGTCAATTATATTGAATATTTAAATGAATTAGCAATATATAGTCTTGCTTTCCTCCAATCTTAAAACTGAACTGAAAACACCATACCATTGAGTATAATGGCTGAATTGTGGTTGAGAAAGTTGCATGACAGTGAAGAAAGTGTGTTGGAGTTGGGTACTTTGATGTTTATTCTGGATGATGAACTGATAATGTGCAAAGTTGTGAAAAACGCTCTGAGGTGCATCCCATGTTTGCAAATCGTAGTTCAGGTGTCTATGAGATTTAGGTTATGAGGCACCTCAAGGACAATCACAATACACATTTCTTATTAAATAGAACTACGATTTTTATGTAAATACATACTCTTTCCCTTTGCTTATACATAACTAAAATGATAAATGCCCATCAGTTAGAACCGCAGCTATCATATTACAGCCCATTGTTACATATTTTAAGTATTTGTACCTTGCTTTTACCTTTAGTGGACAAATAGCTTAAACAGTGACTATGAAAATAATGCACTAGACATATTTTACCCTAATATTCTTACTCGTACATGTCGATATTGCATAATTCTGTGTCGATTCATTATGTATTATTATATTGATTTGACAAAGCTGATAGTTCTATATTAAAAGCACGTGGTGACTAAAATGAATTGAATACATAAAAACGTAAGTTCTAAAAATGCATTTTTTGTTTTTCTTAATTGCTCTGCCAGTTTCTTCCACAGCCTCTGTGTTCATAACACTGCTAATTCACCAATCAAAGGTGCACCTGTTAATCACGACACTGCTAGCCACCAATCAAAATATCCACATGTAGTAATCAATACTTCGGCGTCTGCTCACATTCCCACGCAGCTGAAAGCGTGTACAAAAATAAAACTACTCTGTTTATCTAATAATTAGTATTAATATTGTAAATAACAGTTTAATAAGTTTACTCTTTTAAAGATTATAGCATATATACTCTCTGTATCATTGTGTCAAGACCAACAAAACAAAAGTTGAAGGCGCTACTATCGATTCTCCAATCGAATAGTTAAAATGTCGAACACCAGTGACAATAACACACAACGTAGAACAATAAACACTTTTTATAAATGTTTTAAACTTAGACACATCTTCGAGCATAAATATTCGAATGAAACCCTAGTATAATGACAATTATGCTCTCAGTGCATAATATATTATTATAGATGCGGTTTAATTCATTTTACGTCAGAAAAATCTGGTTATAAACACTTCGGATTCCATTTATTTCGATTTTTATTTGTTAAACAGCTGACATGCGTTTTATTTTAGATCGATTGTGAATTCAGACAGCAAAAAACTGCGCAGCGATAACAGAAGTTTATCACTTTAATTAGTATATTATCAAAAAGGTTATTTCGTAAGAGCGTCTTCCTTTTATTTCCTAAGGTCGAAGATATATGGATGTTCTTGTTGCTAAAACATTTAATTTCATTGGTACACTGTGACAAATCGCTTAAAAAGGAAATGACAGAATAAGTGACTGCTGGAAAGAAACAGATGACGGGTGAATTTATGAAATCACGCGAGTTTATCACGTGGTCTTTTGCATTCATTGATAAGCATTCTTACAATTTTTCAGTTTTATTAATGTTTTCTTTGGAATCTTTCCTAGAGTTACGAGAATTCATTAAAGTTATCTCAATAATTCCTATGTGTATTACGACACGAGCGAAGAGATACCTAGCGTGTATTTTTACTTTCTCTACTGGTAAGTAGGGGAAGTATTATATTCCACCCAAAAATTTGATGTCGAAATTTCACCGGAAGTATATATGTTTTAGAGCCCCCAGAATAAAAAAAAAAAATCTGATGTGTTGCACTCACATGACTTTCCCTACTCTTGTACTAACATTCTTACAAACTCTTATTCGTGTATCTTCTTCATGTTAGTTGAGATAAACATTTGTACAAATTATCTTATTGCTTATTTCCTTGTAGGTACAAGGGGAATGTTAGAATACAGTAGGCTTTGTGCGATAGTCAAATGTTTTAAAGCTTTGAGATTCTGTTGTCTTTGCACACTTAGCATATAAAAAAATGAACAACGATGATCCATTTCACGAAAGTTTCAAGTTTTCCGAAACTCACACACATAACAAGGAATATCTCCAAAATGGTTCACCCTACAAGAAAATTTATTCGGACATAAATTGTGTATTTTAGCAAGATCTACATTTTTGTATAGTATGATTTGGTCTATCTCTAACGGTTTACCAGTTATGCAAAAGTCGTCCAGAGTAAATACGACTACAGGGGCTATAGCCAGAAAATTCAAGATATACATTTCATTTTTCATAAAAATATCTCAAACATATGACGATTTTAATCAAAATCGTTTGAGCCATTTTCAAGAAAATAAAAATTCTCCATGTAAAGGGTACTTTAGGGTGGGGGTATTTTCTTCAAAATCTTCGTGTCCCATCCTTGAAAGACATTAAACTTAAATACCAACTTTGGTTTTTAACCGACTTTTCGTTTTTGAGTTATGCTGTCCACAGACTGACACACACAGACTGACAGACACACAGACACGGACCTTCTTGTGAAAATGCTTTTTTTTGGATTCAGGGGGCCTCAAAACATATATTTCCGGTGAAATCTTCACATCGAATTTTCGGTTGGAATACAATACTTCCCCAACTTACCAGTAGAGAAAGTAAAAATCAGAAACGTGTGTGTGTGTGTGTGTGTGTGTGTGTGTGTGTGTGTGTGTGTGTGTGTGTCTGTGGACAGCATAACTGAAAAAGAAAATTCGGTTAAAAACCAAAGTTGGTATTTAAATTTAAGCGTGCGACACGAACGTTTTGAAGAAAATTTCTCTACCCTAAACTACCCTTTACATGAAAAATTTTTCAAAAATTTTGATTTTCTTGAAAATGGCCCTAACGATTTTGATTAAAATGACATGTTTAAAGTATTTTTATGACAAATGAAATGTTAATTTTGAATTTTCTGGCTATAGCCCCTGTAGTCGTATTTACTCTGGACAACTTTTGAATAACTCGTAAACCGTAAGAGGTAGACCAAATGTTACTCTACAAAAAATGTAGATCTCGCTAAAAAAACAGTTTATGTCTCAATAAATTTTTTGTAGAGTGAACCATTTCGGAGATATTCTTTGTCATTTGTGTCAGTTTCGGAGAACTTAAAACTTTGGTGAAATGGAACATCGTTGTTCATTTTTTTATATGCTAAGCGTGCAAAGAGAACGGAATCTCAAAGCTTTGAAAGATTTGACTAGCGCACAAAGCCTACTGTATTCTAATATTCCCCTTGTACCTACAAGGACATAAGCAATAAGATAATTTGTACAAATGTTTATCTTAACTAACACGAAGAAGATATAGGAATAAGAGTTTGTAAGAATGGTTAGTACAAGAGTAGAGAAAGTCATGTGAGTGCAACACATCAGATTTTTTGTTTTCTTTATAGGTGGAATAAGTCGTTCTCCAGGGCTAACATACTAGACCTCAAGCCTGATAAAGAGGCCTTTGAGTAAAATTAAGTGGTCTTATTGTAGAATGGGACGCTGAGAAGTAAGGTAGATTAAAGAGCGTCCATAAGTAAAAACCAACTTCGGAATAGATTCAGACAGACCCCGACAGCACCGGAATTGAGGCTCTTCAGACGAACACTCCAACAGTTTAACAGTCAGTGGCTGGCGAGAATGAATAGCTGCCCTTAATGAAAATGGTTTGACCTTCACAGTGAAGAATCCTAACGCAAGAATAGATCGCCAAATTGAGAACATGCAGAATTCATTACTCACTTTAACTTTATTAGCGACACCATCTAGCAAAGAGACTGGGGGAAATCGTTTAATTATCTGTAGTAATACCACAAGAGGTTTCATACGAAGAGAATTCTGTGAGCCAGAAACGCGAGGAAAATTATCCCAAATATGAAAACTTCGAGTGATGTTTGTTTGGAGTATTCCACGAAATAATGATTAATTCACTTATTTAATACTGTGTGATTTAAAAGTAAAGAATTGACAGAAGGCTGTGAAAACAACAATAATTTTAGCGTTTAATCCATCTGAAACTGACTCCACACACATGACCTGCCCTGTTTCGTATTTTTACTTTCTCTACCACGAATAGCAGGTAGGAGAAGTATTGTGTTCGACCCAAAATTTCGATGTCGAGATTTATCCGGAAATGTATGTTTTGTGACTCCTTCAATCCAAAAAATCTGATGTGTTACACTCACAAGACTTTCTCTACTCTTGTACTAACCATTCTTACAAACTCTTATTCCTATATCTTCTTCGTGTTAGTTGAGATAAACATTTGTACAAATTATCTTATTGCTTATTTCCTTGTAGGTACAAGGGGAATATGGGAATACAGTAGGCTTTGAGCGATAGTCAAATCTTTTAAAGCTTTGAGATTCCGTTCTCTTTGCACGGTTAACATATAAAAAATGAACAACGATGACCCATTTCACGAAAGTTCAGTTTTCCGAAACTCACACACATGACAAGGAATATCTCCGAAATGGTTCACCCTACAAGAAAATTTATTGAGTCATAAATTGTGTGTTTTAGCAAGATCTACATTTTTTGTACAGTATGATTTGGTCTATCTCTAACGGTTTACCAGTTATGCAAAAGTCGTCCAGAGTAAATACGACTACAGGGGCTATAGCTAGAAAATTCAAGATGTACATTTCATTTGTCATAAAAATATCTCAAACATATGACATTTTAATCAAAATCGTTTGTCATTTTCAAGAAAATCAAAATTTTCGAAAAATTTTCCATGTAAAGGGTAGTTAAGGGTGGAAGAATTTCTTCAAAATGTGCAGATATATAGGAAAGGTTGTTTTATACTTCTGGGTTCTTTAATATATCAATTTTAATTGATTCAGAATTCTTGGGATCAAACATTCCTGACTGTTTCCAAATGTTCGGTGTTATTGAAAACTGCACGTAAGCTGGGTGATTTTCCACAATAGAATGTCTGCCGCTACGATCAAAGGAGAACTGTGAAAAAATACTGTCTGAAAATTCACTTAACAGTTTTTGAACATGGACACTTTTTGTGGGCTTAAGTTTGATATTATCTTTGTGTTTATTAGTTTCAAATGTTATACTAGAAAACGGTTTTCACAAATAACCGTTTTCTCACACGCTCCACAATACAAAATTCTACCATCTTTAGTTATCAAATCTGTTTCAAACTTGTGTTGATGTCACTATAACCTAACTTTGTCACTCCGGTTTACTTGCGGCATGATTCTATGAAAACAAAAACTTTATACAAGCTACACTCCACTGACCTCAAATCTCAACTCAAAAATGATGAAATGAGGAATTAATGTGATTTATGAACCTGCTGTAAAATTTCGATGATGAATTAACACAAACTACGATGCGTGTTTTTAAAGTAAGTATCGTTTAAATATTTTACCACTGCAGCGTTGCGGTCGAGATTTTGAGCATGCGCAATGCCTTCCTTCATTCATTAGGAAAACAGACGCAAATCTGAGCGACTGTCACTTTGTTTTATTCCATTGTTTGAGCGTTTCAAAATGTTCAAAACAACCGAACGACCCGCTGACAGTGATTCGTTTTTCGAATACGAGAAATGTTATGTTAGTAACCATTCATCTCCAATTGTATAAAGTTTATGAGGAAATAATGAATGACAATGAAGAAATTCCTTGTGGGAAACATTTCAACCACGATGATTTTAAAAAAACAAGTGCAGACTTGGCTTTTATCACAAGCGGCATCATTGTTTGATAAAGGCTTACAAAACTTGACTTACCTGTACGGTAAGTGGCTAAATAAGGCGATAACTAAATGTAAAAATAGTGAAAGGAGCAAGGTTATGAATGATAATAAAATATTTGGAAATAATGTTATTTTTTTAAAAAAATTACCGGTACTTACTTTAAAAATACACCTCGTATTACGTAACACGTGCATATTTTGAAATTCATTCCTTTAATACGATACAATTTATTATAAATGAAGTGGAATTGAACAACTAAGTTAAAACTAAATTAATATTATATTATGTTTACAAACAACAGTTGAACATAATTCCGAGAACCCCTTAACATCGACCTTCATTTGTACTGCTAGAATGATGAAACAAACCAGAAAAGGTTGGGATTTCCCGATATGACGTAACAAGTCCCAAGTTCCTATCAGTGTTGCCAAGAGCAATTCGTGCTTGTATGTGGAGCAAATTCACAAGAAATAAATAAAAAATTTATTTTTTCTATGCAAAACAAGTACCTATATATGCTGTATAATTTGGAAAAATTATGCACATTAACAAAACGTGTAAAATGTGTCATTATATGCACATTAAAGTCTTATTTAAATTGTTAGAAATGGTAATAGAGAAAAACTATGCATGTTCATATAAATAATTCCTGTCCCTGTTGACATCATATAGAAAAGAGACCATAAATAAACTCAGCTGCATGTTGTAGTATCGACTTGTGTAAACCGCACTGTCACACGACGTGAACTTATATTCTGTCCTAATACACTCAACCATTTTTTCCATGGGTGTACCCTTAAGGAGTTCTTTCGTGTTTAGAACGTCAATAAATTAGAGGAACAAGACCTTATATCACAAAGGAACTACTGAAGAAAGAATTCAATATACAGGATGGAGGGGCAGTCATTATATTAATTTAAACTAGTGGTAGATTTCAGTATTTGAAACACATTTTGTATTTTACGTTTTTGTCTCTGAGCATTTCCTACGGAGATATTTTAGTTTTGTCGAAAACAAGCTGGCAACACTGCAGATTGTGTGGGTGTCACTTACCCTAGCTCAGTACATAAACACCGTAATGGTGCGTCCTGAGAACATAAACGCATACCCTGCCTTATCCTTCCATGCTGTGCGAGTGTAGGCCAATCACAAGCGTTCGCTACCAAAACATTATACGAAAGCGAAAGCGCCCGACCTGTTTACATCCACAAACGAGTTCAATTCCCTGACCAACCTCAACACAACGTTGTCGTTATTGAAAAGCTGCTCTGAATATTCCTTCACATCTTTTAAGTGATTAATTATTTTGAAACCCTGTGTGATTTCCCACAATTACTACCGAAGCTATGTCAGAAATAAGTTACTCTACGCATCTTACAAGTAATAAACTGTGTTCTTCGTGCATTCTTGTGGAATTACGCATCCAGTTTGGATCAAAACCATTTATTTTTTCGAAATCGGCTGATCAAAGAACAAAATGCCATTAGACTTTTTTGTTTGTAATGCTTCTATGAAGCACATATTACAAGGAATGTAATAACTTCCGTTCCACCCTGTAGGTATAGGTATGAGGAAGTACATGAACTGCAGTTTACGGCAGATCACGCACATACAACACAAGACATGACCGCCTTCAAAACAACGCCGTACTGGACAACCCAAAGAGCTGAATCAGGAAATAAGTAAATTTACGAACCCACTTTAATGTAGGTACTATAAATCACGGCTCAGTATTTAATTTTTATATATTTTTTTATATTTAATTTTTTGTATTTGTCTCCGGAACAGCAGAGTAACTATTAAAAACATTGCAAAACTGACGAAAATCAAAGGAAAAGAAACATTTCCCATACAAAATGTTCATGGGCTTCGTAACTGTCAAACATTTCATGTTTAACCCGTCGATACGGTAAACTCTTCCC
Source organism: Tenodera sinensis (assembly GCA_030765045.1). Classification (NCBI taxonomy): domain Eukaryota; kingdom Metazoa; phylum Arthropoda; class Insecta; order Mantodea; family Mantidae; genus Tenodera; species Tenodera sinensis. The sequence continues at coordinate 125,903,289 of CM060970.1, forward strand.
TCAAATTAAAGAACGTATTTAAATAGAGGTTTCAAATCGACAAGATATATCCACAATATTCAGATAATGGCTGATTTTAGATTTAAAAAATGTAGAATAATATCAGTAATGAAAAAGGATTGACATATATATTGGTTGTCAAATATTTATGCGTGCGTTCAGAAATTTGTTTTGTGTAAACTAAGGAAAACATATCAAGCTACTTAAATATAGAGCAAATGACAACTGAACAAATGACTTAATTAAAAAAAAAACAATTGTCAGATGCATTGGTCTCACTCAATTATTACAGATTATTCTGTAAATTGACGCAAACGTTCCTCTCCGTCGAAGATGTCGCCTTTAAGACCTATAAGATCTCGTGTTTGGTGTCCGGACTAGCTCTAGCAAGAGGTCCTAATCTACAGGGTGTGCGTGAGTTATGGTAGGAATGGAACCAAACGAAGAATTAACCAACATTTAACTTTATTTGTAAATTTCCAGATTAGTAGAGAACTGCGGACGATATTTAAATAGAATGTAACTTTGTAACTTCAACTACAACGTTATAACACTTTAACTTTGTCACCTTTAGCAACCGCCGAATTATGTATACGTGCTAGCTTACGTACAACTCCCAAGTTGCACGTGTACTCTCGGCTCGATTCAAGACGAGTGTGTGTTGCGTTGCATTTGTTTTTGCGTGGGCGACACGAAGGAAGCGATTTTCATTGGCTATCTTTAGAGCACGTCATGGTAAGGTAGGAATCAGCCCGCGGAATCACTATGGCTTAGTACGAAAAACAATTGTAACCTTATCACTCATTTAAATCTGCCTGGGCTTCCATTCATGAGACTTTAATCTATTCAACTTTATTACGTCTTCCCCTTAACTATTGACTAGAATCTCATTTTGTTTCTTTCCATTATCAAATATATATTGACATTATAATTTCGGTTTCAAAATGCAGTCAGAGTCAGTATATTATAATAATATTTACGTCGCGAAACTGTAATTTATTTAATTAATGTTGTCTGTGATTTGTTTTGAAAATTGTTTTGTGTGAGTAGTGTTATTAATAATGCTGCGACCAAGAATATATAATCTTTCCGAACGGAGCCGTAATGCAATTAGGCTAGGGAACAGTGCTAACGCCATAAATCCAATACCATCTGCTGGAGAGAGGTGCGTTGGCCTCGTATAGACGCCGGGGATTTAAACCTCTCTGTGCGTTGGCCGGAACATAGACGGCGGGCGCTACTCCCTAGAATCAAGCCTTATTAGACACTGAAGCGAATCTCTGTACGCACTTTGAGTTCAAATAGCATGTTCTACCATCTGTTGTAATTATAAAGAAGCACTTTCAAAGAGCTATCTGTATTATAGCGATATCTGCAGCTTAAAATACAAAGGCTTGCATATGCATTTTACTCCTCGGAAAACGATAGGCTGGCGTGGTGTCACGTGATTGTGAGGATGCATGGTTGTACAAAACACGGCTGGGGCTTGCAGACAGGTGCATGTTTTTCACGACGATGAATTACTGGCCAAATTTGATGCTTTCCCGTCTGATATGTCAGATATTGATTACAGTAATCAGGAAAGTGAGGGTGAAAGTGAATGTGTCGATAGTGATGCCGGGGAAATAAGTAAGTGACAGTGATAGCAGCAACAAGTGGATATTTAAATCTGGCCTACTTATGCTAGTTGCTTGTGCAACAAAAGGCAACAAATTCTGGTTTCTTTTAAATTTAATTTACACAAAAATCATTGAATCTATTGAAATACGCCAAAGGAAAAAGTTGTCATTTATTCAATTTTCTATGAATATACCCATAAATCAAGGACCTTCAATCAATAATAATTCAACCTGATGATACTTTTTGATAATTTTTTTTTCTATAAAACTATAAACTTTTCAACATTTTGATATTAGACTTTCTTGTTATTCACAACATGAGAAATTTGCTGTTAAAGTCTGACGAATCATTTCACTTCCATCCTGTATAATCTAATATCTTTAAACGAAGAATGTACCCTGTATCTTGGAAACGGCTTTAACGATTTCGATGAAGTGTTGTGGGTACTCAGATAAGGTTTTATTTCTTAAGTTTATCCATAAAGATGTCTTTCGTGAGAAAAAAAACGCGATTTTACACACACACACACACACGCACGCACGCACGCACACACACACACACACACACACACACACACACACACACACACACACACATTCCTTCTACAAATAATAGTTTTCTGTAGGTTTGAAATCGAAGTGCTACGTATTACACTCACACTGCTTTCTCTACTCACTTTTAGGTAACACATTCACATATCTTTCTCTACTCATTTTTACTGTCTCTACTGGTAAGCACGGGAAGTATTGTATTCCACCCAAAAATTCGATGTCGAGATTTCACCGGAAATACATGTTTTGAGGCCCCCTGAATCCAAAAAAAGCATTTTTAGAAAAAGGTCCGTGTGTGTGTCTCTGTGTCTGTCAGTCTGTGGACAGCATAGCTCAAAAGCGAAAAGTCGGTTACAAACCAAAGTTGGTATTTAAGTTTAATGTCGTTCAAGGATGCGACACGAAGATTTTGAAGAAAATAACCCCACCCTAAACTACCCTTTACATGGAAAATTTTTCAAAAATTTTGATTTCCTTGAAAATGGCTCTAACGACTTTGATTAAAATGTCATATGTTTGAGATATTTTTATGACAAATGAAATGTATATCTTGAATTTTCTGGCTATAGCCCCTGTAGTCGTATTTACTCTGGACGACTTTTGCATAACTGGTAAACCGTTAGAGATAGACAAAATCATACTATACAAAAAATGTAGATCTTGCTAAAATACACAATTTATGTCTCAATAAATTTTCTTGTAGGGTAAACCATTTCGGAGATATACCTTGTTATGTGTGTGAGTTTCGGAAAACTTGGAACTTTTGTGAAATGGAACATCGTTGTTCATTTTTTTATATGTTACGTGTACAAAGAGAACGGAATCTCAAAGCTTTAAAACATTTGACTATCGCACAAAGCCTACTGTATTCCAATATTCCCCTTGCACCTACAAGGAAATAAGCAATAAGATAATTTGTACAAATGTTTATTTTACCTAACACGAAGAAGATATAGGAATAAGAGTTTGTAAGAATGGTTTGTACAAGAGTAGAGAAAGTCATGTGAGTGCAACACGTCATATTTTTAGGTAACACATTCACATCTCTTTCTCTACTCACTTTTAGGTAACACATTCACATCTCTTTCTCTACTCACTTTTAGGTAACACATTCACATCACTTTCTCTACTCACTTTTAGGTAACACATTCACATCACTTTCTCTACTCACTCTTCTACAAACAATTAATTTCAGCTATGTTTCTCGAGAACCGCTTGACCGATCACTGCAAAATTCAGCACGTGCATGTAGGTTTTAATGGGGAAGCTTACTATACTTTCACATGGTTTTCTCTGTTCGCTTGTTATACGTAACACATACATACTCCACTTTTCCTTCAACACAATGCATACCATTTTTATGGTTGAAATATAAATGCAACGTATTACATGTAATTAAGTATTTTCACCGAAAAAAAAACACAATTTCACACAAAAAAGAAGGAAAAGAAAAGAAAACTCCGAGGGAAGCTCGGTCACCCACATACTGGTGTGCTGCACTCACATGACTTTCTCTACTCTTGTACTAACTATTCTTATTTCTATATCTCCTTCATATTAAACCTATGTAGACATTATCTTATTACTAATTTTCTTGTAGTTGAAAGAGGAATGCAGTAGGCTTAGCCGATAGTCATATGTTTTTAAGAGTGGTCGCTATCTGACGACTTTGAAGCTCCATTCTCTTTACATGACCTAGAGATAAAAAATGAATAACGCCTTCCATTTAAGAACGTCTGTAAGTATTGCAAAATTCTGACAAATAACAAGGAATATCTCCGAAACGGTTCACATGACAAACAAAAAAATAATAGTAATAATAATAATTGGACATAACTTTTTTTGTTTTTACGAAACCTACATTTTTTGTATAGTAAGATCTGGTCTCTTACGGTTTACCACTTATACAAGTCATCAAGAGTAAACAGGACTAAATTGGCTATAGTCAGAAAATTCAAAATGTGCATTTCATTTGCCATAAAAGTATCTTAAAGATAGATCTATTTGAAACATTTTTGAAAATTTTTGAAGTTTTCCATATAAGGGATTGTTAGGGGAGAGGAATTTCCTTCAAAATCTTCATGTCACATCCTTGAAAGATATTAAACTTAAATACCAGGTTTGATTTTTAATCGACCTTTTGTTTTTTAGATTACGCTGTCCACAGACATACACAGACACACAGATACATGGATCTCCTTTACTGGAGTACCTATTTGTATTTCAGGCAAAAATTCGATGTCGAGATTTCACCAGATATATGTTTGAGGCCCCCTGAATCCAAAAAAGAAAGTGTTTTTAGAAAACGGTCTGGTGTGTGTGTGTGTGGTGTGTATGTGTGTGTGTGTGTGTCAGTCTGCGGACAGCACAACTAAAAAACGAGAAGTTGGTTAAAAACCGATGTTGGTATTTCAGTTTAATGTCTTTCAAGGATGCAACACGAAGCTTTTGAAGAAAATTGGCTCAGCCTATATTACCCTTTACTTGGACAATTTTTCGAAAATTTTAATTCTCTTGAAAATGGCTCTAACGATTTTGTTTAAAATGTCATATATTTGAGATATTTGAATAACAAATGAAATGTATATCTCGAATTTTCTGGCTATAGGCCCTGTAGTCGTATTTATTCTCAATGACTTTTGCATAACTGGTAAACCATAAGAGATAGACCAAATCTTATTATACAAAAATGTAGATCCTGCTAAAATACACAATTTATGTCTAAATTAATTTTGTAAGGTGAAATTCTGTCTCTTTCGGATTCAGGGGGCCTCAAAACATACATTTCGATGTAATCTTGAGATAGAATTTTTGGGCCAAATACAATACTTCCCCTACTTACCATACGTAGTAGAGAAAGTAGAAGTTTCGTTATTTTTGAATTTCTCAAAAACGGCTCTATCGATTTTAATCGAAATACAATTTGAGATATTTTCATAAGTAAAATGTATCTACATGTTAAATATTCTGTAAATAGTTTGTAGAAGAGTGAGTAGAGAAGGCCATATGAATGCAGAGCACGAGATGTTTAAACTGTGAAGTAGTAAACAGCTTGTAAAGTTGAAGTAAGAAATTCGCAATATGTCATAGAGGAATAACAAGAGATGCAATTACCTGGAGTGTTGGCAGACCTGGTGACAGCTGCTAGTGTGTGGTGGCCTCGCTGTACGGCGGCAGTGCACTGTTTAAGACGGGTACGCTTTTTGTTCAGTGCAACTATTCTCCAGTCTGCCCCTCCGTTTGGCGGGGAGGTAGGCAATTTCTCAATCAGGTGGTCACGCGGTCTGCAGCGATGTATCTATAGTATTTGCAATATGTGTCATTGCTTTGCCGAGCTCGTCTGTCATTTGTTACCACGCTTTGACATGGTGGCTCACAGGAACACACGTGCTCTCCGATAAGCGTGCGTACACCATTATAGCCCCTGTAGTCGTATTTACTCTGGACGACTTTTGCATAACTCGTAAAGCGTTAGAGATAGACCAAATCATAATATACAAAAAATGTAGATCTTGCTAAAATACACAATATATGTCTCAATAAATTTTCGTGTAGGGTGAATCATTTCGGAGATATTCCTTGTTATGTGTGTGAGTTTCGGAAAACTTAAAACTTTCGTGAAATGGAACATCGTTCAATTTTTATATGTTAAGACAACAGAATCTCAAACATTTGACTATCGCACAAAGCCTACTGTATTCTAATATTCCCCTTGCACCTACAAGGAAATAAGCAATCAGATAATTTGTTCAAATGTTTATCTTAACTAACACGAAGAAGATATAGGAATAAGAGTTTGTAAGAATGGTTAGTACAAGAGTAGAGAAAGTCATGTGAGTGCAAGACATGTATTTTTTATCTTGATGATCCTAGTCAGAACATTAGGACAAAGTCATGATATTATTCTGTTGTCATCAATCTTTGACACGTGTGCAAATTTTCAAGTACATCAGATGACTCTAAGTTGGTGAAAATTAGGTCGACAAATTCCGTCACTTACATCCATATAGATGAAGCTAATAAAAGCGTACTAAAAAGAATAAATCTAATATCTTCAAATGAGCAATTCTTGTTATATATTTTCGGTGCAACGCGAAAACGGCTCCAACAATTTGGATCAAATTTTGTGTTTAGATAAAGTTTTGCTTCTTAAGTTTATTTACATTGGTGTCTTTCCTGAAAAAATACGATTTTATGAAAAAAAAAAAAAGCATGTTTTTATTCGCTCTTCAATAAATAATCTTTGCAATTTTCTGCATGTCTGTAATACAAATCTTACAAATTAGATTCACGCAGTTTTCTCTGCTCAAATTCAGGCAGCACATTCGAATCTCTTTCTCTACTCACTCTTCTATAAACAATTTTCCATAAAAAGGTGATTTTACACCAAACAAAATTTTTATTCCGCTTTTAAAATAAGTCATACTATTTTCTGTGTGTTTGAAATAGAAATAGTATTACATTCACAGTTTTCGCTGTGAATGTAATTTTCATGCAGAAAATTTTAAGGTAACCATTTTACTACACAATATATTACTTTCAAATGGCTTTCTACTCGCTTTTCTTTTACGCAGCACATTCATATATTATCTGTTTGCCCTTCAACATACAATTCATACAATTTTCTGTGATTGAAATATAAATGCAACGTATTACATTCCTACAGTTTCTTCTAGTAATTCTTCCTTTACGAGACACAATCACACTTCTTTCTCTACTCGCCCTTTAACATACAATTCATACAATTTGCTACATATTTGAAATAGAAATACAAAGTATTACGTGCAAATGTTTTCTCTACTCATTTTTTTGTTTTACGTAACAATTCATGTCATTATCTGTCGTTTATCAACTTCATACACACCAACGCCTGTACATATCGTATGTTGAAGAGTGAGTAAACTCCAAAACCGGTTGACCAATCACCATTTTTAACACGCAACGTATTACTTTCACATGGTTTTCTCTGCTCCCTTTTCTTTTACATAACACACTACTCCCTCTTCTACAAACAATCCATACTTTTTACTTTCTCTACAGGTAAGTAGGGGAAGTATTGTATTCCACCCAAACATTCGATGTCGAGATTTCACCGGAAATATACGTTTTGAGAGCCCCTGAATCCAAAACAAAAAAGCATTTTTAGAAAAAGGTTCGTGTGCGTGTGTAGATAACTCAAAAACAAAAAGTAGTTTAAAAACCAAAGTTGGTATTGACGTTTAATGTCTTTCAAGGATACGACACGAAGATTTTGAAGAAAATAGCCTCACCCTAAACTATGCTTTAGGTGGAAAATTTAAAAAAAAAATTTTGATTTTCTTGAATATGGCTCTAACGATTTTGATTAAATATGTTTGAGATGTTTTGATGACAAATGAAATGTATATATTGAATTTTCTGGCTATAGCCCCTGTAGTCGTATTTACTCTGGACGACTTTTGCATAACTCGTAAACCGTAAGAGATAGACCAAATCATACTGTACAAAAAATGTAGATCTTGCTAAAATACACAATTTATGTCTACATAAATTTTCTTGTAGGGTGAACCATTTCGGAGATATTCCTTGTTATGTGTGTGAGTTTCGGAAAACAAATCTTTCGTGAAATGGAACATCGTTGCCATTTTTATATGTTAAGCATACAAAGAGAACGGAATCTCAAAGCTTTAAAACATTTGACTATCGCACAAAGCCTACTTTATTCTAATATTCCCCTTGTACCTACAAGGAAATAAGCAATAAGATAATTTGTACAAATGTTTATCTCAACTAACACGAAGAAGATATAGGAATAAGAGTTTGTAAGAATGGTTAGTACAAGAGTAGAGAAAGTCATGTGAGTGCAACACATCAGATTTTTTTCTTTCGATACATTGCAAATGTACCTTGTAGTTCGGTGCAGTAATTTGCAAAGAAGTGTATTGTATTCGTTTTAATTATTTAGGTTAGAAATTTCGTTATATATTTCTTTTCGGTATGAAAGTATTTGTGTAACCTAAGGGGGTGGCTTAGGCGATAACGTCTGTGGCCTGCGTTTGGGAGATCGCGCGTTCGATCATAGTAATTGAAAATGTGGTCAACAAACACATTGTTTATTTTCATTGCCGTGATCCGACACTCTTGAAGTTAGAGAGCACGAATGAACTTTTATTCTGTAGCTCGGAGGATGGCCCTGTAGTTATTTGATTTTAAGGATGTGATTTCATACAGTAGATGATACTGTATAGGTCTGTATATATGGTTTTGTTTTATTGTGTATGAATTATAAGTGGCTAGAATAGTAATACTTGTTTTGTCCATTTAAATACACAATGTAAAAGCGAACATTAAAAGCATCTGATGAGTTGCACTCACATGACTTTCTCTACTCTTGTACTAACCATTCTTACAAACTCTTATTCCTATATCTTCTTCGTGTTAGTTGAGATAAACATTTATACAAATTATCTTATTGCTTATTTCCTTGTAGGTGCAAGGGGAATATTAGAATACAGTAGGCTTTGTGCGATAGTCAAATGTTTGAGATTCTGTTGTCTTAACATATTAAAATAATGAACAACGATGATTAATTTCACGAAAGTTCTAAGTTTTCCGAAACTCACACACATAACAAGGTATATCTCCGAAATTGTTCACCCTACAAGAAAATTTATTGAGACATAAATTGTGTATTTTAGCAAGATCTACATTTTTTGTATAGTATAATTTGGTCTATCTCTAACGGTTTACCAGTTATGCAAAAGTCGTCCAGAGTAAATACGACTACAGGGACTATAGCCAGAAAATTCAAGATATACATTTCATTTGTCATCAAAATATCTCAAACATATGACATTTTAATCAAAATCGTTAGCCAAGAAAATCAAAATTTTCGAAAAATGTTCCATGTAAAGGGTAGTTTATGGTGGGGCTATTTTCTTCAAAATCTTCGTGTTGTATCCTTGAAAGACATTAAACTTAACTACCAACTTTGGTTTTTAACTGACTTTTCTTTTTTGAGCTATGCTGTCCACAGACTGACAGACAGACACACACGGACCTTTTTCTAAAAATGGTTTTTTTTTTGGATTCAGGGGATCTCAATACATATTTCCGGTGAAATCTCGATACATCGAATTTTTGGGTGGAATACAATACTTCCCCTACGTGCCAGTAGAGAAAGTAAAAATAAATACATATAACCAGTGCTCTTTTTCTAAAACAAAGTTTAGGAAAACTCTCTTATTTGTTTGCTGTAAAGTGTAACTAGCCTATATGTTGCACAAGAAACTAAGTAAGCCGAGCAGATAATATTACTGTGTGTAATGATTACATAAATAGGCCATTTCAATATCCACTGTTTGCTGCTATCTTCAACTTGTTGCTGCAGCTCCAATCGTCTAAATGATAATAACAATGAATAAATAAACCAATAGGGGACACCAATGGTATATTTTTAGATTCTCTCTTTAAACCATATGGAATTAAAAATGCCTTATGATAGCGACTTCCACATTGGCATCATTTCATCTTTGGTCCAGTCATTCCGCCATCTCTCCTTGCTCTTGGAGTCCGTTGCAAGATGTCGACCTTTCATAAACCAAGAGGGTTATCCTGTAGGAGCCCGTCCTCACGTGGTCGATAGACACTTGTTTGTGACTGAAGCATTGTTGTTATGAGGTTCATTTCCTTTAACTCGTTGGTGACGTATGTATTGCCAACACTGGAAAATTGAAATCAGCGGAAGTATGTGAATGTTGCCAACCAACTTGTTAACGTTATTTGTTGTTGTTATTTAGTTATTGTTTTGTAATTAAGTGATGTGACTTAAGTTCTTGTGCGGCGCGGTTGTGGTTTTAATCTGTATTCTACATAGGTACGTTTGAAAATGAAAAATTGGACTGAGGAAGAGATATTGTGGCTCATCGAAGCATATAAAAATGAAAATTACCACAACAGGCACAAGAGAAGGCGGTAGACCGAGAAGGGATGCTCTCAGAGCACCCGCCTAGTAAGCGGAGGGTCTGTAGTTCAAATCCCAGCTGTGGTATTGAATTGTCAAGTTCTAGTACTACCTCTCAAACATTGCCCACACACGGTTTGTGTTTCAAAATACCAATAATAATTTTGTTGGCATAAATAAATAAATAATAAACTTGAACTTGTTGCGCATTTTCACAGATGACTACACTTATCAAAGGTACAACAATCCTTATTTGAGATTGTATAATACGGTAATTTTATTACAGATTACGCAATATTACGTAATAGTGCAACAATAATAATGAAGTAATTAATAATATTGAGGTTGTGTAATACAATAATGTTATTACAGATTACGCAGTATTAACAACAACAACAACAATATTAATAAATAATAGTACATTGTTTTGGCATTTTGTGATGCGTGGTTGGTAGTTTTAGCGAGTTGTACAATGTTAAGTTGGCAACAGATATTTCTGCCTTGCAGCGCCATCTTCTTCCGTTGTAGGTCAGTGACATAATAGCACTGTCAGTGAATCACGTGACGACGGTCTCCTACAGTTTCACCAACCAAGAGTTCACATAAACTGCTGGTTTAAATAGTTGGAGAGGAGGTCCAACCAATTTAATAAACATTAAATTGCTGACTGTACAAAGGTGTAATGAAGCTGTAGTAGGAATTGCGATCAGGTTCATTTGGGATAATCCCCGTTCACATTCACTGGTAGAAATTGGAACACACTTCAATACATTCACAAGAGGAAATAGAGACTAGCACTTTCTTGTCAATAATACATATAATCTCTGAAACCCCTCAGAATTTCTGTTTGAGGCAGTTCAAAACGTTTACATAAGTATTTTACTTTATGTTCACCATATGTAATCCCAGGATTATTTGGCCGAGTTCAGCTGTCTAATACTTGGGCACACTCAGAAATTCCTGTGTCCGTTGCCTGTAGAAGTCGACTCTACACTCTTCCTTTCAATGATTCATGAAGTTCTGAAGGGCTAAGACAGTTTTTTTTTATCCACTATCTAGAACAGTACCTCTGAAGTTCAATTGTTATTGTGCTTCAACTGCTTCACTATAATGACGTGGGATGTATACGCGACAGTAAAAAAAGAAAAGAGTTGTATCATAGCATATTATCTCAAATATGATCAGCTGATCCCTAAAACCAAATTTATTCTGTCTAACTGGCAAAAACATGATGTTACTACCCCTAAACAGTTTGCATACTTCCTAGACCAGTTTTCTCAATCTTTACAACCCCCCCCCCCCCCAAATTATATATACTGATGGATCACTATCTGACCATGGGGCGGGAGCTGCATATTTCAATCAAACCACGGATACCAGAGACTCATTCACTCTTCCACGTTATTTTTCTAACTACTCAACAGAAATATACGCAATATACCAAGCTCTATATTCTTTACGTCATATACATAATTCCACAATCCTACTCTGTATCGATTCCTACAGTGCTATACAAACTCTTAATAGATTCCAAATAAAACCTTCTCTTGATTGGTGGGAAATATTATGTTTCCACGAACTAGATTCTTTAGATCAACGACATAATATGACACATATGATATGGATACCTGGACATTCCAACATAACAGGTAATGAGTACGTAGATAAACTGGCCAAAGCAGCTGCCAATAATTCTCCCCCAAATCCATCACCAGGAATACACATCCAGGACGTTCGACAACATATTACTCATCATATCGATACTTATTTCCATCTACCTAGATCATCTAAAACACCATGGTTTTCAGTGGGAAATGTAGATAAAGAGGCTATATCTCTGGCAACAAAATTGAAATTAGGCGTAGCACCCACCCCGGCTTATTTATTTAAGATCGGAAAACGCGATACAGATTGCTGTGAGTGTGGTCAGTTTGGCGATGCAGATCATATATTCTTTCAATGCCCTAGAAATTACCAACATTCGACATCTCTATATTCACACATATGTGCACGTATTGGTCACGGTCCCTGGAATATTTCATCACTTCTAAATTGGAAAATACGTTATATAGCACCACTTCTTCTTCGTTTCCTCAGAAAATATAAAATGAAACTATAATACTAACAGCATAATAAGAACATATGTATATTCAAATTACATCTTATGTTACATCTACATCTCTACTTCATCAAAGACACCAGACGCGGAAATCCAGAATACACTGGATACAGCGTCATTAAATAAACCAACAACAACAACAAGTTCAATTGTTATTGTGCTTCAAGTGCTTCACTATAATGACGTGGGATGTATACGCGACAGTAAAAAAAGAAAAGGGTTGTATCATAGCAACAAGGTTCTGTTGTGTAATGAATGGCAATAAATAAAGTTTTAAGTAAGCGATAGCATTTTGTGTATTTACATCGTATACACACCCCATATAATTGGTGACCCCGACGTGATAATTTACGAGTGCATCGCAAGACAACATGAATGAAAGAGAAAATCCGCTTGAGGAAGCTAATCAGGTAAGCGTGAAGATCCCGCCATTCAGGGTAGAAAAACCAGAAATTTGGTTTTTTCAAGTCGAAGCACAATTTATAATTTCTAAAATAACCCAGGAAGACACCAAATTTAACTACCTGGTTGTTCAACTTGAACCGAAATATCTAGAAAATAACTGGGACATAATTAAAGGTTCCGGATCGAACAAATATTCTGCTGCCAAGGAACGTCTTTTGAATACGTTCAAAGAAAGCGAAGAAAAACAAATAAAACGTTTATTGACGGGTTTGGAGCTCGGAGACATGAAACCAAGCCAACTTTTACGGCAAATGCAATCTTTAGCTGGTATTAACATACCCGAGAAAGTACTTCGCACTCTCTGGTTAGAAAAGTTACCGAACTCCATGAAGAATGTTTTGATAGTGTCTGACGAGGGTTTGGAGAAGATTGCTATTATGGCAGATAAAAGTATTGAAATTAACCCCCATAATGAGCTTTACAGCATAAATAAAACAGTTAGTACGGATAATGAAGTACCCGAAAGCAGCTGCGACGCCATAACCAACTTTCTGCACATTTATCTGCTTTAGAACAGCGTATAGCCTCATTACAGCCTGTTAGGCCTAGAAGTCGAAGCTCCAGTCGAAATCGACGTAGCAGAAGATATAATCACAATGGAAAATATTGTTATTATCATTTTAAGTTCGGAAACAAATGCTTTCCTGAAAAATGTCAACCTCCATGCTCATGGAATGATCCGGAAAAACTTAATATACGCGACAGTAAAAAAACAAAAGAGTTGTATCATAGCAACAAGGTTCTGTTGTTGTAGAATGAATGGCAGTAAATAAAGTTTTAAGTAAGCGATAGCATTTTGTATATTTACATAGTATACACACCCCATAATGAGATTCACTCTTCACTTTCCGTTCTTCAAGGGCTAGTAGTTGATTTTTAATCTTTCGATTTGCTGAATACAATGTCACATCTTGTGATTGCAGGTCAAGACTTAATTCTGACAATTCAATCCAAGATCAATAGTAAAATCAACCTTTGTAATATGCTTTAACAAAATCTCATACATACTGCTTTCAGTAGAGTCTTTGTTTTCGTCACTTTTAGCAGCAGTAAAGTGAACAACCAAAGCTTGAAAATTGTTCCAAACAGCTGATACAGTTCTGAAATTTGAGGCTACCCATCTGTCATGAGCGTCGGCAGACTTTTTTCCAGGGGGGGGGGGCCACATGTTGGAAATTTGCAATCATATATTATTAATTCATTATTTTATTGTCAAAATTTATATTTGTTGCATATAACCGTATTGATTTATGCTAAATAACAATTGTTCTTAAATAAAATAATAGTTGAATAGTCAGTAATTGATTGCACATTAAGTTCACCAACTTCCAAGGGGGGGGGGGCCGCGGCCCCCCCTTCCCCCCGTTCGCGACGCCCATGCCATCTGTTGCCTAAAATTCTACCAATCTTCAATAACTGAGTTTTAAGCTTGCTGTCTCAGTTCTCGTCCATTCTTTGGTGACTGAGATTTGTCTAAAAAAAGACTTCAAGTGATTTACTTGAGATGGGAAATCTTTTTTATCACATCTCCAACAGACTGCTCAAGTCTTATGCCAGACTAAAATCTGTGGGAAATTCTTTTTCAGTAGTGTTACAACACTTTTCTTGTTTCCCATCATTACTGCAGCTCCATCTGTTGTAGTTGCAATAAGATTTTCTCGGCGAAAATTGTCAGAAAAGCCATGAGCATTTAAGCACTTTAACAATGTGTGGTATATACCTTCAGCAGTCACTTTAAGCAGTTCAGCTATATACACAAAAACACTTGTAAGCTCATTCATTTCAGGGAGCTTTATTCTTAAGCAAATTATCAAAGAGGTCAGTTAGCTAATCGTAGTACTTTCGTCAATCATTAATGCTATTTTGCATCTGGAGTCAATTATTTTATTACTTTCTCTACTGGTAAGTAGGGGAAGTATTGTATTCCACCCAAAAATTCGAAGTCGAGATTTCACCGGAAATACATGCTTTGAGGCCCCCTGAATAAAAAAAAGCATTTTTAGAAAAAGGTCCGTGGGTGTCTACCCTTTACATGGAAAATTTTTCGAAAATTTTAATTTTCTTGAAAATGGCTCTAACGATTTTGATTAAAATGTCATATGTTTGAGATATTTTTATGACAAATGAAATGTATATCTTGAATTTTCTGGCTATTGCCCCTGTAGTCGTATTTACTCTGGACGACTTTTGCATAACTGGCAAACCGTTAGAGATAGACCAAATTATACTATACAGAAAATGTAGATCTTACTAAAATACACAATTTATGTCTCAATAAATTTTCTTGTAAGGTGAACCATTTCGGAGATATTCCTTGTTATGTGTGTGAGTTTCGGAAAACTTGGAACTTTCATGAAATGGGTCATCGTTGTTCATTTTTTTTATGTTACGTGTACAGAGAGAACGGAATCTCAAAGCTTTAAAAGATTTGACTATCGCACAAAGCCTACTGTATTCCAATATTCCCCTTGTACCTACAAGGAAATAAGCAATAAGATAATTTGTACAAATGTTTATCTCAACTAACACGAAGAAGATATAGGAATAAGAGTTTGTGAGAATGGTTAGTACAAGAGTAGAGAAAGTCATGTGAGTGCAACACATCAGATTTTTTAGAATAGCTGTTCTCATCTCTAAAGTGCGGCCCATGTTTACTCCATTTAGTTCTTGAAGTTCAATCCCAGACTGAAAATCATTAAAAGCCTGGCTGCTTTCAGCAACTTTGTACGCCAAACGGAACACATTAATGCAGTCACTTTTTCGGTTGTGAAGGCTCTCGTGCAAGCATTTCCTAAAGTGTTTTCTTTGGAGTTATGTAAAATCTTACCTGCAGCTTGATGAGCAGAACTTTCCTTATGTTTGTATATTTTCTTTCGCAGAGAGATCATCTCATTTTTCTTCACATCCCCATAAGATGACACAGAAATTGTAGCCCACGCCTGTGCAATATTCATCCCTTGTTTGTCTCTGTCTGGTCCTAGTTTCCCAACTTCTCGACATATTCTGCAACCAGGTTTCTTGTTTTTAATCAATAACAAGTCATGTTTTGCACAAACTGCATTTGTTTATCTAATGACCAACAATTGGGGATCTCATCTAAATTTGCACCACACGCGTTCCCTGTTTTCGCTTCCGGCTGCACTATTATCCACCGTCTTCGAACTTCCAGCATTATAATTTGAAACACATTCATAACTGTTCTGTTTAATTTTCTTGGATGCTGGAGACCACGTAAAATAGTTATTTTTCGACTCATCGCGTCTTCTAACTTGAAAAACCACGTGCACACAAGCATGGATATGCCGCTAAGCGTTGAGACCGTAATTATAATGTCAATATATATTTGATAATAGAAAGAAACAAAAGGAGATTCTAGTCAATAGTTAAGGGGAAGACGTAATAAAGCTAAATAGATTAAAGTCTCATGAATGGAAGCCTAGGCAGATTTAAATGAGTGATAAGGTTACAATTGTTGTTTGTACGCAGCCATAGTGATCCCGCGGGCTGATTCCTATCTTACCATGACGTGCTCTAAAGTTAGCCAATGGAAATCGCTGTCTTCGTGTCCCTCACGCAAAACAAATGCAACGCAAGACACACTCGTCTTGAATCGAGCCGAGAGTACACGTGCAATTTCTGACTTGTACGTAAGCTAGCGCGTATACATAATTCGGCGGTTGCTAAAGGGTGACGAAGTTAAAGTGTTATAACATTGTAGTTGAAGTTACAAAGTTACATTCTATTTAAATATCGTCGGCAGTTCTCTACAAATCTGGAAATTTGGAAATAAAGTTAAATGTTGGTTAATTCTTCGTTTGGTTCCATTCCTACCATAACTCACGCACACCCTGCAGATTAGGACCTCTTGCTGGAGCTAGTCCGGACACCAAACACGAGATCTTATAGGTCTTATAGGCGACGGAGAGGATCATTTGCGTCAAATGGCGAACCAACGTGTGGCACGATAAGACGACAAGGATTGGGCCAACGATATTCGAGAAGAAGAGGACCAGCAGAAGCTGACACGATAAGGATTGAGCCAACAAGATTCGAGGAGAAGAGAATCAACAGAGACTGCGGAAGTATCTAATGGACCAGTAACATCAAGGATAGTGGCAACATCGGAGTGCAGCAACAATGATAAGGTACTGAGTGTTAAACTAGTTTATCAGTGATATTTAAGCAGATGCTTCTTAGAAATGGCAAGATTTTGGAACAGTCTGTAGTAGATAGTAAAATTCAGGAGATAGAAGTTGTAAATGGGGAAGCTGTAGATGTAGTAGCAAATGTAGGGGGAAATGTAAATGTATCAGATCAAAGAGAACAGCTAAATGAAGGTCATTCTGGCAGTGAATGTCAAACACCAGTTGTAATTACAGAAAGTAACATGTTAGGGCCGATAATGGCAATGCTCAATAAATTGGAAAATAGTTTAACTGAGGTTAGGGAGAAAATGGAAAATAGTTTAACTGAGGTTAGGAAGGAAATGGAAACTAACAATAAAAGTTTAACTGAGAAATGGGAGAAATTGGAAAATAACAATAGGTAAATGTTTGACTGAACAGCTAGAAATGACCACCCAAAGTTTAACTAAAAAGATAGAGAAAGAGATAGAGAGTAGTAGCAAAGTGTTGACAGAGAAATTGGAGAGTAATAATTGAGGCTTGACAGAATTAGCACAGAGAATAGAAAACCAACAACATGTGATAGAAAATTTTCAGGGGGAAATTAGAAGTGAAGTGGATAATTTAAGAATTGAGGTTAGGGAGAACAGAACTCAGGTTGCGGGTGAGATAGAAAATGTAAAGAAATTACTCAAGAATTTGTTCGATTTGTTGAGAAATCTGAGAGAGAGAGTAGTAAGCTTAAGGAAGAAGTAGGGCAGATATTCAATAACGAGAGAGAAACAACCTGCAAAGAATTGGAAGACAGTAAGGTTAGGTTACAGAATGCAGAAAGGGAAGGTAGGAGGTTAACTGTAAATGTGGAAGATTTAAATGAGCATGTAAAGGAAGTGGTTACGGAAATCCAGGGTGTAAAGCAAGCACTGGAAAATTTAAAATTAAGAGATAGTCGTGTTAATTCTGCTTGTCCTAGTGTAAACATAAATCCTAGTGTAAGCGCAGCTCCTAGTGTAAGTAATAATCATAGTGTAAGTACAAATCATCGAAACGAGGCGTTGCAAAGTGCAAACGCTGACATTTCGATAACCAATGTGAGTGATAGTACTTCAAATAATGTACCCTGTACTAACAAAAGTGGCGGTCCACAAATTCAATGGCCTAACCATCTAATACAGGAAATTACACCACCAATATTTGAACATGCGGAATCTGATGATCCAAAAGCTTTTCTAGCCGATATTCATGAGTACTTTTGCATCAAAAACATACCCGAGGAGTATAAAATGACTATAATTAGGAAATGTTTCAAGGGTAACGCAGCTAATTGGCTCGAACTTTCGGTAGGGACAGATAGGTAATAACTACGGGACCTTTGTAGATTTGTTTTTAAATCGATACTGGGGTGCCGGTAGGCAAGCCAATATTCGACTGGAATTAAGTAAGGGCAAATACGATCCCAAGAAAAACCAATGGTAAATTATTTTATGAATATTGCTCGCAAGTCTAAGATGTTGGACCCCCCCATGAGAGAAACAGAACTAATTAATCTAATCACTACGCACTTTCCTGAAACTATCCAACATTATTTAATAATAGCAAAACCCACAACCATTGCAACCATGATAGATCTATTAATAGCTTTAGAGGGAAACAAAGCCAAACAGGAGATCGAACAAAGCAAAAATCAAAATCGAAGTGAAAGAGGTTTCCAAAATTTTTTCGGGCAGGGGGCAAACCCAAACTCGAATCAGAATTACGAGATTCGAGAGAGATATCGTGGTCCCATACCCAGGAATGATAATTTATGGGAAAACCAGAATAGAAATCAATATGAAAACAATTTTAGGGGTAGACAACAAGATCAAAGAGGACGTAATGTGCGAGTTAATTACTTCCGTGCCAACAGATGTTACCGAGATAACAGGAGGCAAAGATTCCAAGGACACTTTTCGGGAAATAGAAATTGGGAAAATAGTCGACACCAGTATCGACCCAGTTCCCCTAGGTACGATGATAGATCTAGATCAGGTCGAAATTCTCCTCAGTTTAATGAACGTGCCGATGCAATAAATATCACAAAACATGGTAGGGAATTCTCAAAACAAGGAAAATCTAAGAGTAAACAATAGAGATAATGGTTAGATCATTGATATAATTGTGTGTTGCCAAGAACGAGAAAATGTATAAATGTTGTAAATATAGTTAAGTTAGCATAATAGTGACTAAGTGAAAGTGTTGTGCAAACCAAGAAGAGAAAGAGGATCAAGAAATTAATAAATACCAAACCAAGGAACTTTTGTAAAATTATGTAACTTCCGAAGATGAAAAAAAAATGTAAATAATAGGGTTTTAAGTAAAATTTAATCTTGTTTGGAATGCATGTTTTAAAATGCTTGTGAAAAAATGTATGTGGATGGAGAATTGCCGACTACGAGAATTGGTATTCACTAAAAATTAATCATTCGGGCAGAACATAAATATTAACTTATTATGTAATAATAAAATAATGTTTATGGGGGCATTTGAAACCGTAATTATAATGTCAAAATATATATATATATATATATATATATATATATATTTGATAATAGAAAGAAACAAAAGGAGATTCTAGTCAATAGTTAAGGGGAAGACGTAATAAAGTTGAATAGATTAAAGTCTCATGAATGGAAGCCTAGGCAGATTTAAATGAGTGATAAGGTTACAATTGTTGTTTGTACGAAGCCATAGTGATTCCGCGGGCTGATTCCTATCTTACCATGACGTGCTCTAAAGTTAGCCAATGGAAATCGCTTCCTTCGTGTCGCCCACGCATAAACAAATGCAACGCAACACACACTCGTCTTGAATCGAGCCGAGAGTACACGTGCAACTTGGGAGTTGTACGTAAGCTAGCGCGTATACATAATTCGGCGGTCGCTAAAGGGTGACAAAGTTAAAGTGTTATAACGTTGTAGTTGAAGTTACAAAGTTACATTCTATTTAAATATCGTCGGCAGTTCTCTACAAATCTGGAAATTTACAAATAAAGTGATATGTTGGTTAATTCTTCGTTTGGTTCCATTCCTACCACAACTCACGCATACCCTGTAGATTAGAACCTCTTTCTAGAGCTAGTTCCGGACACCAAACACGAGATCTTATAGGTCTTAAAGGCGACGTCTTCGACGGAGAGGAGCGTTTGCGTCAGCGTAAACCAGATACAACTGCATATCTCAGTCTTCCGGGCAAGGCCGCGTTTTCTTTATAATGAATGTAGACGTTTCACCCCCCATTATAAGGAAGACGCGCCCTTCCCCGGAAGACTCCGATATGATGGACACCGGCCACCGAAGCCTTACGCAATGTCCAGACACAACTTATTACCAGGTCTACCACTGCAAGGAATTAAACTATACCTACGAACACGGAACAGATCGACTCAGATCCAAAGAGTACTGATTTCGATTCTTTCCTCAGATCACATACACACGAATTATTATTTATGAACATGAATTAACCAATAGTGAACAAGAAGCTCGCTGATTAGATAGCAAAGCGGTTGTTATGAGTTTATTTTTTACGCTTGCAGTGTCCTCTGTAAACGGAAACAAACCTAACAAATATTAATAAAACCAATCGGTAGCTATAAAATCGCATTTCCTACTTTTTAATGGAGAAAATAAGTGGTTTTTTAAATATTTTCTTTTCAGAAAATGTTTAGGGGAACGTGACCCCCAGCGTTCCCCCAGAAAAAGAGCACTGCCTATAACTCAAACTATACCTGATACAGTAAAACTAATTATAGATTTGAATTTACGATACATGTTTTTATAAGAATCACAAATATAATCCCCAGATTTTTTTAAAAAAAAAAGAACAGTGAAGAAAGTTACCAATAGTATGTTACAGTTTATCCTAGGAGCAGTGTTCAAATCAGACTTTCTGATGAGGGGGCAAACTTAAGTTAGTGTTATATTTATGGCAACAATGGTAGTAATTAGATTAGATACCAATGGTAGTAGCATTGGTGTGATATATAAACGTAGAAGCTGCAATATACATTTCACTATCTGTAAGAGTACTGTGATTGTGTATTTCTGAGCAGTACATGCATATAACTCTCCCAAAACTGTTTGATGAAGGTCAGGGGTGATTTGTTTTCCAATTTTCAAATCTAGTTTTATGGTCACATTCCTCGACTGGTGTAATACATTTACTTTCACTATTTTTGCTAGCACATGTCGTTTTCAATGTTGCAGTTTTTACCTGAGAAGCTGTAACATCAATGTTACTTGAAGTTGAAGCCTGAGATTCCAACTGGAATGCATCACTGTCGTTACTTTCTGTGACTTTTCGCTTTCTTGACACGAGTTCATCTATGCTGATGACAATAGAACAGGAGATGCAAGAAATTAAACTAAATACTGCAATTGTCATTGCTGGAAATGAGCCTGAATGCCAAAACAATTAATGGATCTGGGAATTATTTATTGTTATGATATGATACTTTTGCTTACTCACAGCTTGCACTTGCAGCAAGGGCGTCAGCAGACTTTGTTTCAGGGGGCGGGGGAGGGTGTATGCTTGAAACTCAATTTTTAGAAAACAATACCATGATTAATGACATTCTTAAGCTTCATCCAGCAAATATAAAACACTTGAACTCCCTCAAGTTTGGTGAAACTGTGAAGAAAATCCAAGAAATTGTTCTTTGCATCAAAATTAAAATAGTCTAATACTCAGTAATTGACTGTGCATTAAATTCATTAATTGGCAGGGGGGTCCACAGCTCTTCCCCCCCTTGTGCCTCCTTCATGATGCCCATGATTTGTAGCATTGTCAGTCTGCATCAAAATTGTTCTGTTCTTGTAATAGTAAATACTTACAGTAAAAAGAAAGAATACTTCCCTGCTGGCAAGGAAGGAATTCTTCTTTGACGAGTTGTTGTTGTTGTTGTTGTTGTTGTTGTTGTTAGCTAATGCTGGATTTCTGACAATGAAGTCATTAATCCTCTTGCTCTCCAATATTTTTCACTGATGGATGGGAAGGGCACTAGAAGTGGCCGGGCATATTTGAAGGTGGTCTCGATCCATTTCCTCTTGCAGATCACATAGAGGACAGAGTGGTGAAGAATATATCCCAATTCTGTTTAAATGTTTTGCCAGACAATCATGTCCTGTAATCAACCTGAAGGTTGCAACTGCTGTTTTTTGAGGATACTCAGGAATTACTGTTTGAATGTTTGGTAGTTCCCATCTTTTATTCTTTGATTTTTCATACTAATATTTTGCAATAATTTTTTTGAATTCAGAGTTGACTAATCTTTTAGCTCCATAAAATGGTAGATTAACTATAGATTTTTTTACACCGCTGGTACCCTTTTTTGCAAGAAAATCAGCTTTCTCATTACCACTCAGTCCACAGTGAGCTGGTATCCATTGGAAGAGTAGGTGTTTTTGAAGTGCTGTTACATGGGTAAGGATTTTCCAACATTCTATAATTGTTTGGTTTTTTGGTGACAACTTGGAAGTAATTGCTATAATTGCTGCCCTGGAATCTGAGAGAACAACTGCTTGCTGAAAATGTGAAATTCAGTACAAAAGATTTTGTAGGGCCATTCGAATTGCTTCAATTTCTCCATCAAAGTTTGTAGTTCCATAACTTAAAGATTTGTAATAGGAAAAGAGGTGACATGTGACTCCAGCACCTGCTCCATCTTGGTTTGATATCAATGATCCATCAGTATAAATATGGAGCCATTCGTGTTCTGGAAATCTAGTATGGATTGTCTCTAATGCCAATAATTTTAGAACACTAGTTGGAGAACACAATTTTAGAACACTCTTAGACGAGTAGGGGAAATTATTTAATGAGAAGGGGAAATCCCCACCCCCCATTCCCCCTGTTAATTCGAACCCTGCCTAGGAGAATAAGGAAATGCAAGCTCTAGCTATACCAACTAAATGAAATGGATATTTAATTGCAAGCATATGTTAATTTAGGGGTCTTTCTCCCAAGCATGAAGGCACATTTATATCTAACATTGGCACTGCCTATATTTTTAAATAAGTGCCACTGGGCTCTGCAGACTCTTGAGCCAGAAATTATGGAAAGAGAAAAAGTCATTTAATAAAATTAAGCATTTATTCATGTTATAATAATTCATTAGTGCACAAAGATGTTATACTATACATTTTCTTTATTTATAATAGCCATTCATTTACCTCTTGAAAGAGCTCCATTTCTATCAGACATTTCCAATCTGCAAGCATGTGACTTCACATTGTTTTGCAAATGCAATTTTAATACATCTGCACTGTTTAGGCCATTTTTAAGATTTAATAAACTTTTTTCGTTGGGAATGCAACATATATCCTTCTTTTTCTGCAACAACTTACGTTGGATTAAAGGGAATGAAATAGGGAGCAAACAATACATACCACAATAAAACAAATGCTATATTTAATATTTATACCCACTAACTTTACAATATCATACATCCTAATAGATGCAATTCTCATTATATCATATTCATAATACCATGATTTTTTAATTTACATTTATTTAATTACAATTTCATGATTTCAGACTTTTTCTATACATATAGGGTGCATGCATTCTTTTTAAGGAGATGAGTAAGAATTGGTAAACTTTTTTATAAGAAAAATTGTGTTTGAACTCATGAAATTGTTATCTGATCATGCCGTCCATAATCATGATAATAATTATCAGTACATTTATAACATTAGTTAATGATAAATCTCTGCAAATCTGGGATGAAAGTGCATCTGATAAAGTTCGTTTATCGTTTTCTTTGTTAAATGAAATATATTACATAAGAT
Organism: Tenodera sinensis; assembly: GCA_030765045.1. NCBI lineage: Eukaryota > Metazoa > Arthropoda > Insecta > Mantodea > Mantidae > Tenodera > Tenodera sinensis. The sequence goes on from CM060970.1 coordinate 125,926,934, forward strand.
CACCACACAAAATGTTGTAAGTCCTTAGAAACATAACCTATATGTCATACATCCTGCACTGTGTGATGACGACGTAGTCTGGAAAAAATGGAATAGCGCTAAATCTTCCATTCAGTGCAAAGAAAATTGTTGGAGTTATTTATTATATAACCCTTGTCATAATTCTATCACATAAATTACTTTACATCACACATCTATAAATATTTTACATCACTCTGAAAAGCTAGTATAATATGTTTATACAACTAATCACTCTTATTATGTTCATTCTTTACTTTTTAATAACAGATTAATTAACCACACTGTAAAATTATGGAAAAAAGCCACAAAATAAAATAGTAGGTATGTGAAAAGCAGAACATGAAAAGGTTGCACCTTTTATTTGAACAATAGGTATACCTAGTAAATATGTGAAATATAGTTAACTAGCCATCTATAACAATATATTTGATTGAACTAAAAGAGAAAATGTAATGTTAACCACTATAGAAGTGTTATAAATAGGCCATCCTCTCCATTTAAAAAAATTAATCTGTTATATTATAAGGCATAACTAACTTCTAAATCAGATATTGTACACAATATTATATTCTGCAGGAATGAAAAGTTATATGACTCAAAATGTTAGTTTTATTAATCTGCTCTCCACAGTTTGTTCTATATTTTATTTTAAAAAAGCATACAGCAAATCATATTTTATCCTGTAAGTACATTATATCTCAACAATGCATATACACTGCAGCTTGTCTATCAGACGTTAAATAAAATATATAAGGGAGTAAAAGGTTATGTAATCTCGGAATCTGAAGATGCATCGTTTTACACAAACAAGTGAATACAACTCATAGAAGCAATAAGTGAACCTATCTGAAACGTTAATATGAAAGCAAAGACAGGAACAGTAGGCTAAAATTTCATTCTCTAGAATTGTTAAGTTCCAACTTCTGCTGTATTCTTTTATTAAAAGAATAACCACTCGTTATGTATGCCACAAAGAACAGAATAATAACAGTACAAACACATTTTCTTTGTTAGCATAGTTTCTGGAACAGATTTTGTACAGGGGTTCAGAATATTCAACAGCTGCATTCAAAGAATGCATGACGTTTTGGTGTTCTTTTCTGCTTCTAAAGAGCTTTCTATTTGCCTTTTTAGAGAGGAAAGACTGAAATGACTAAGTTCTGTTTTAAATTCACTTTTCCTCAAGGACTAATACAATCCCGCAGTAAGGGCATTATAGCAAATTGAGTAGATGGAAATGAAAACTTAATGCTTTTAAATATATGTGTGATATTATTTATACTACTCTTTTTTCTCAGTGGCAATATGGACACAGTTATGAGTGGATCCATAAAAATGTACTTCAAATAATTTAAAGAAAACACTAATTACCAAACACAGAAGCAGGTTTACCCATTTTGTGTACATCCAATTGTATATATCTTTGAACAATATTGCAAGCAATCAAAATTAAGGAATGGGACTAGCTATTTTACACTTCATAACCCTTTGGCATCAAACAAAAAGCAGTTTGCAGCTATGAGATAAAGAATTGCATTACAAAACTATGAGATTAAGTGTATGAGAAAATAAAATTGGTGAATTATTCTTTTATGTTTATCGCTTTTTATGAAGTGATGTGGTTTGATGCCAAGTGGTCTGTTTTAGTGAGAAAAGCATTAGGATAAATGAATTTAATTGAAAGTTTTCTTGTCGTCTGTAGGTGCACCTGCTGAGCCCGTTCCAGGAGGTGGAAGATTCTGCTGTGGGGGCATTGCCTGTGGAGGCATGTAGTATGGTGGTGGTGCTTGGTTCGCATTTGAGTCTGGCATGAACTTTACTACAAAAACAAAAAAACAACCACACATGGTACACAAACATTCAACATATATGAGTAAAACATGGATACAACAAAAACAATAATTACAAACTTTTACTTAACACTTAACACAAAAGAAACACTGTTAATATAAGTTTGGTGAAGGGTCAAAGAGAGAAATGACTTGCTCATAAACCTGTACCGCAGAAGTACAGCTGTTCCAGCTGATGATGTGATGTAGTACCACTCTCGGGGGCAAAGCAATGCATCAACCAATTTCAACTTCTGTTCATAAACAAGCAGTGGTGCACACGACACCAATAGGACATGGATATTTCAAAACCATAAAAATGCAAATATATACAGGGTGCTTCAAAAGGTTACTGAAAAACTTAAGGAACAGAAAGAGTAGAAAGAATAGAGTAACTTTTGACTAAGAACTCATGTTCCGAAACATGATCCCGAGTCAGTAGCAATGATAATCTGTTAAGCCATAATATACTTTATTATGCACAGAGTTCAGTGTAATAGGTTAAAAAATATGTTCAAACACACCACCACCACACTGAATACAGGCATTGCACCATTGAATAAAGTCTTGGCGCACTCACTCGAATACTCCAGCATGTGTAAAAGTCATCAGATGCCACAGCTCCTCTGGCTACTAGTGTTTCTGGATTGCCCACTGGTGTCTGATACACCATAGCTTTGATATGCCCCCAAAAGGAGTGCCACCAATGTTGGATCACAAGACGAGGATCACTTGAGGATGATCACCTCATTTCCCGGACTTAATGTAACTTGATTATTTCTTTTGGGGGCATATCAAAGCTGTGGTGTATCAGACACCAGTGGATGATCCAGAAACACTAGTAGTCAGAATAGTTGTGGCACCTGGCAAACTTTTGTACATGCCTGGGGTATTCAAGCGAGTGTGCCAAGGCTTTACTCAACAGTGCAATGCCTGTATTCAAAGTGGTGGTGGTGTGTTTGAACATATTTTGTAACCTATTACACTGAACCCTGTGCATAATAAAGCAGTGGCAGTTCCTGGGTGATCGCATACTCGCAACTGCACATCCACTAATTTTTTCCGCATGTGAATGTGTCTTTACCATATAGATATGTATATGAGAAAGTCGAATGTCTAACTTTCTTCTATATGAACTTGCTCGTTTAATTTCCCGCACCCTCTTTAGCAAATGTCAGCTCATTCCAATGCAGTCAACAAGCTGAGATGCATAAGCCCGATTTTGCAACTGGCAAAGGTAGCTCTTTGGCAAGGGGTACGCGGGGAGAGGTGCAAAACTTGCATTTAAGAGTATGGCGAGTTACAGCAGCATAATCGACAAGGCCAACACATGTGATTCTTGCCACGCAAGCGCGCTACGCTCTCATACAAGTCCCTCCGTTTTCCTTGCTATGAGCATTTCCCTCCTGTTCTTTAGCAAAACCTACCAGGCAGCCAATGTGACATTTCTAAATATAATGTAGCCATCTTCTATATTAAAATGACAGTTATATTAATGTTATAAACACATCTAGTCTTATTGAGCGATTATAAATGCATATAATTATTTTTCATGTCGTAATTTACTAAGGCCAATACTTCAGATTCGAATAGTTATTTTACTAGTCTTTATTACTGTTTGTTATGTTTGTGTTTTGGCAGCAAATTGCTTGCAGTTGTGTCTGCACATAGTGGGAAATTTGAATCTATGAAAGTGCGAAAATGAATAACACAGCAAAACTGAAGGAGATAAATCTTTCGGGTGTATTCTTAGAAGAGAAGCTGTTTCTTCGTGCTTATTGTTTCCGAATGAGAGAAATGGCATCTGGACAAATATAGTTCTTGGATATTAGTCATTAAAAACAAAGCACCATAGCAAAACGTAAGAGCTCAATTGCCCATATGAAATGCGAGTTAGAATTGCGTGATTTGTGTCAGAAAAAGAAAGGGAGTAAGGGTAGAGAGGATGTAATATACTGCACACCCACTGCGACAAGTCACGAGCCGCCACTGTAATAAAGTATATTAATGCTTAACAGGATATCATTGGTACTTACTCAACATTGTGTTTGGGAACATGGGTTCCTAGTCGAAAGTTACTCTATTCTGTCTACTCTTTCTGGGCCTCAAGTTTCTCAGTAACCATTTGAAGTACCCTGTATATGAATGATTGAATTTATTTATTTCACTATTAACTCTTTACATCTCATTCCTAATTACACATATATAGATATGCAAATATAGATAAACACTGTGGTTATTAATACATTATACACCAGGTTTACAATCTACCTATTTGTAATATTCTTTTTATTAAATATACCAATTTTCCTGATAGACATCCTCGTAGACATACAATTTTATAATTTTAAAATGCCTCTCTTTTATTTTTCTATAGTGTTTCCTAATAATTCACCCAACTTCCTAATCTCTTCTGCATTGTTAGACTTTCTAATTCTTATTTTAATTACTTCTCTCAGTAATTTCAACCACCTAACTGGTATCCATTTATCCCTCCTCCCTTTACAATCCAAAATAAAATATGGATCATTTTCCATTTCCTCACTTAGTGGGTACTTCTGTGGGTCCATTCTCCCATTTCATTACCCTTAATTTCATTGCCCCAGATCTAAAACATGTCCAGCCTTTCCTTTTTAATTTATTTCACATATGAATATATTTTCCCTGTCACAATCTGTTTTAATTTGCCTGTACAATACCAAGATTCTCTTATCCCTAAATATCTCTTGTACCTTGATATCTGCAATTCTCTGTCTGATCTCTTTCCAAAACTTTTCTTCTAAAATTTCTCTGTCCCTCCATATGTTCCCCATTTCTATTTCCTCTATAATCTTTTGTATAGATAAAGCCAAACTATCAGGCACTAATGTTTTCTCTTGCATAATCATGTATTTTGGTGTAAGGTGCACAAAAATTTTTGATATTTTAGGAAACAGTTTAATTTTGTTGAATGTAATAGGTAAAAGCAATAGTAAAAGTAATAATAACTACATGATTTATCCTATCACGATAACCCTTAATCAGGCATTTTACTAAATTTTACTATATTCTGGTCTTCCAATGCTCCAACCCAATACCAAAACTTTATCAATCTTTCAACTATTAATATATACAGGGTGCTTCAAAAGGTTACTGAGAAACTTAAGGAACAGAAAGAGTAGACAAAAGAGAGTAACTTTTGACTAAGAACCCATGCTCCCAAACACAATCCCAAGTCAGTACCAATGACAATACTGTTAAGTTGTAATTCAATACTTGAATGGACCAAAATACCTGATCTTCTTGGAATAAGTTCTTCCAAAGTTATTAGATGTACCACTTGCTGTATACCAGCAAGCATGGATGTAACTGGATGGAGCGCCACCACATTTTGATGTCAACATGTGACACTTCCTAGATTGCAAACACCCTGAACATTGGATCGGAAGAGGAGGACCACTTGCATAGCCACCCTGTTCTCTGGACTTAATGCCACTTGATTATTTCTTCTGGGGCCATATCAAAGCTGTGGTGTATCAGACACCAGTGGATGATCCAGAAACACCAGTAGCTAGAATAGCTGTGGCATCTGACAAACTTTTGCGCGTGTCTGGGGTATTCAAGCAAGTGTGCCAAGGCTTTATTTGACAGTGTAATGCCTGTATTCAATGTGGTGGTGGTGTGTTTGAACATCTTTTGTTACCTATTATATTGAACCCAATGCATAAGAAAGTGTATTACAGCTTAACAGAATATAATTGGTACTGACTCGGGGGATCGTGTTTGGGAACATAGGTTCCTAGTCGAAAGCTGCTGTATTTTGTCTACTCTTTCTGTTCCTTAAGTTTTTCAGTAACCTTATATATGTTATGTTACGAAAATTAAAAAAATATTTCAAAGACTAAAGCAATTAAGATGGTTTTGAAATGTTTGCTCATTTGAGGTTACAAATTTACAGACAAAATACAATTTTAAAATCACAATTACAAAATAATACTTGTTTAGTTTTATTTAAGGAGCTTGAGATGGCAGCATTTCTGACTCTGTTCATTTGCCTCATATAATGTTATATTTGACTCAGCACTTATGTGTGAGGAACTTTTTACTTCTAAACTGGAGATTGTAAAATACAAAAGCACATCGTGGATGACAGATAAAAACTTAAGTGCTCTGTTGTACATCAATATTTGTGAATTATGGCTGTAAACTTAATGGCGGGTAGCTCAATACAAAATCCACACCTTGCAATCTTGTATAGTTAAACACACTGTGAATTCACGCTGTAAAATCAGTGATATAAATACCATTTCCACAAAAAAATTTGTTTGCACAGCAGGAAAGAAAACAGTAATAGTCAATTATCAGCCACCATTAAATTTTGCACCTACCATAACAGATGTATATATGAAGTAAAATATAAGATGGTAAAGCCCTCTCAGTCTGTACATATGTACTATGCATATACAAAATCAAACATATGTTACGGAAATTCATGCACCACCGCCAGGTTGCATTTGATGATGTCACTGTTCATGCAATTGCAATGACCAATTTGCTGACTCCTGCTGTATCAGATGGCAATTGCTGATGTGTTGTATTCACATGAATTTCTCTGCCAATAATATTCCTATAGAAGGTAATTATTATTTATTTATGCCAACAAACTTACTGTTGGTGTTTTCAAACACACAAGTCATGTGTGGGCAATGCTTAAGAGGTGGAATCAGGACTGAAAAATTCAATGCCATAGCCGGTATTTGAACCACGGATCTTCCGCTTATTGGCTTAAATTTTTCAAAAGTTTTGATTTTCTCAAAAATGACACTAATAATTTTGATTAAAATAGCATATGTTTGAGAAATTTTTATGGCAAATTAAATGTATATTTTGAATTTTCTGGCTATAGCATATGTAGTCCTGTTTACTCTGGATGACTTTTGCATAACTGGTAAACTGTGAGACCAAATCTTACTATACAAAAAATATAGATCTTGCTAAAACACACAATTTGTGTCCAAATAAATTTTTTTTGTAGAGTGAACCATTTCGGAGATATTCCTTGTTATTTGTAGTTTTACAATAATTACACCTTCCACAAATGGAAGATTGTTATTGATTTTTTTTATATCTTAGCCATCCAAAGAGAATGGAATCTCAAAGCTTTGAAAGATTTGACTGTCACTCAAAGCCTACTATACATATTCCCACATTCCCCTTGTATAGTAGGCTTTGAGTGACAGTCAAATCTTTCAAAGCTAACAACAACAACATTCCCCTTGTGCCAACAAGAAGTTGAGCAATAAGATAATTTCTGGAAATGTTTAACTCAACTAACATGAAGATATAGGAATAAGAGTTTGTAAGAATCGTTAGTACAAGAGTAGAGAAAGTCATATGATTGCAACACATACGTTTTACTTTCTCTACTGGCAAGTAGGGGAAATATTGTATTCCACCCAAAAATTCAATGTCAAGATTTCACTGGAAATATATGTTTTGAGACCCCCTGAATCCAAAAAAAGCATTTTTAGAAAAAGGTCCGTATGTGTGTGTCTGTGTTAGTCTGTGGACAGCATAACTCAAAAATGAAAAGTCGGTTAAAAACCAAAGTTGGTATTTAAGTTTAATGTCTTTTAAGGATGCGACATGAAGATTTTTAAGAAATTAGCCCCACCCTAAACTACCCTTTACATGGAAGATTTTTAAAAAATTTTGATTTTCTTGAAAATGGTTCTAATGATTTTGATTAAAATGCCTATGTTTGAGGTATTTTTATGACAAATGAAATGTATATCTTGAATTTTCTGGCTATAGCCCCTGTAGTCGTATTTACTCTGGAGGAGTTTTGCATAACTGCTAAACCCTTAGAGATAGACCAAATCATACTATACAAAAAATGTAGATCTTGCTAAAATACACAATTTATGTCTCAACAAATTTTCTTATAGGTTGAACCATTTCGGAGATATTCCTTGTTATCTGTATGAGTTTCAGAAAACTTAAAGCTTTTGTGAAATGGAACATTGTTGTTCATGTTTTTATATGTTAAGTGTGCAAAGAGAACGGAATCTCAAAGCTTTAAAAGATTTGACTATTGCACAAAGTCTACTGTATTCTAATATTCTCCTTGCACCTACAAGGAAATAACCAATAAGATAATTTGTACAAATGTTTATTTTAACTAACATGAAGAAGATATAGGAATAAGAGTTAGTAAGAATGGTTAGTACAAAAGTAGAGAAAGTCACGTGAGTGCAACACATCAGATATTTTTACTATTTCATGTTGAGATACACATTCCCAAAAATATTTCTGTACATATTTGTTGTAGAAACAAAATATATTTATAAGTGTATCGTAAGTTGGCCTTGAAATTCCATAGTTTTGCTATCATATCACAAGAAATGAGTAGTGATAGTGCCTTAAAAAGTGCAAGTATTGAATACTTGAAACCAATAACAACGGATACATCAGAAATGGTGGATGCCATAAAATAAATTGAAGATAAATTGTGTGTTTGAAAGAGATATATATTTTCTGAGTAGTATATCTTTGCCTATCTCTTATCACCACACCGCGGGCCCTAGCACAGTGATTCTAGTTGACTATGAGAATGGTATGGAGTCTGATGTACTTTTCACCCCTTCTTCTTGTTGTACAGTCCCTTGCATCATAACTTCAGCTTGCCGAGTGTGCTTAGCTGTATAAAAGAGCTGCATGTATTAATCGATTCATAGTGCAATGCCTAAAACAGCTCACTCACAAAGTGCAATACTAAATGAGTTAGTTGAACAAGTTGGATTTGGATATATTTCCTCGAGAAGAAGGTATTATACCAGGTGGAAGGGAAGTCATTACATTAATTTAAACCAGAGGTAGATCTCAGTATTTGGTACACATTTTATATCTTACGTTTTTGTCTCTGACCATTTCCTACGGAGATATTTTAGTTTTGTCGAAAACAACTTGGTAACACTGCAGATTGTGTGGGTTTCACTTTCCCTAGCTCAGTACATAAACAAACACAGTAACGGTGCTTCTTGAAAACACAAACAAATACCCTCCCTTGTCCTTCCATGTTTACTGTGTGAGTATAGGCCAATCACAAGCGTTAACTCCCAAAGCATTAAACGAAAGCAAATCTGTTTACAACCACGCACTGGCTTAATTCCCTGACCAACCTCAATGTAATGTTGTCAACTTAGTGAACATGTGAAAAAACTGCTTGGAGTATTCCTTCATGTCTCTTAAGGGATTAATTATTTCGAAACCCTGTATGATGTCCCATAATTACTACCGAAGCTATGTCAGAAATAAGTTACTCTACACATCTTACAAGTAACAAACTGATATCCTGGTACATTCCTGTGGAATTACACATCCAATTTGGATCAAAAACCATTTATTTTTTCGAAATTGACTGATCAAAGAACAAAATGCCATTAGACTTTTTTGTCTGTAACCCTTCTATGAAGCACATATTAGAAGGAATGTAATGACTTCCCTTCCATCCTGTATATGCCACATGTAATTTCAGATTATTACGCATTAAAAAGTACTATTTTGAAACACATGTAATAGTAAAACACTTGTTTTTCTTCTTCTGTACCTGTTTACCCACCCCTTATGTAGGACTTACACCCCCTAGGACTTACAAGCCAGTGCCTAGAGTCAGACATCTGTAAGGGAGCAGACGAAACTATGGACTGGACAGAGTGAAGACCTGGAAGCGGGTGGTCAGATAAGCACTAGGTATGATAGTGAAAAACAGGTGGATATGAAATGCAGACAACATCAATGACGGGAAAGGACATAATGGAGCAATTGGTAGAATGAGTGGCAGGGAAAACCAGAGAACCTGGAGAAAATACATCCAGATGCCACTTCGTCCACCATGAATACCACATGTGGGTCCTTGGGTTTGAACCCAGGCCACTTAGGTGGTAGGCAAACAGTTTAACTGCTTGACCACGATGCCACTACAAGGAAAATATTGAACACAATTTTAACAAGAACCAATTGAGTTCAAATAGTCTGTCACAATTCAATAAACATTTATATGACATGATGAATTATCTCAACTGGAAACTACTGGTCTACAAATTTCAATCGAGAAAGAATTGGAAACAATTAACAAAGTACCCAAGAATACTGTCCTGATAAATAAAAGACAAATTCTATAGTGTAATACAAAGCAATAATGGCTATGTAGTGTTGAACAGTATGGGGAAAAAAAACAGGACAAAAGCTTAAATGACAATGTAAATTTTTTCACGTATGCTCCATTAACCTCGTGTGATGTCAAAAGAAGTTTTTGGAGTACAAACATATTCTAACTGACAAAGCAGAAGTTTCACATTCGATAATCTGCATGTGTACATAGTTGTGCATTATAATTCCTTCTTATGATGAAAAAGTTGTGTGTTTCATGGTGCAACTTATTTTCTCGGAAACTTGTTAAATAAAGCAAATACCTTTCCTAAGCTTTATGTCACCTTTTTTTGCAGCTACTTTTACTGCAGTTAATTAGCTCCTAAAATAACAAGGGAGGAAGAAGTGTAGGCTCACTAAATCACTAATGCAATCGCCTTTAGTAAAGAAGGGAAAAAGGGAAGAGCTTAAAAGATTTTGTCAACATTGCATCAAAATGTAGGATTATTGTAATCAAGGGAATCCATATACTCAGGACTGTACCTCTGATGTACATACTGTGTGCTGCTGCCTTACAAGGTCATTTCCACTCGCCACAAAACAGTTCAGGCACACATAACTTGCCGTAAAGATCCCACACTCCCGTGGCTTACTTATGACTTACCTCTTATACAAAATTATACATAGTTCCTTCCAAAGGCAAAGGATTTAACAGTAATTGCCAGAAAATTCAAGATATATGCCTTATTTGGCATGTGTCTTAAATATACAGTATTTTAATCAAAATAGTTAGAGCCATTTTTGAGAAAATTATAAATATTCAAACTTTTTCCAAGTAAGGATACTTTTGACTGTGGGAGTTCTTTAAAATCTTCTGTACATTTAAGTGTTATGCTGCTCATTGACACATCCACATATATTAAAGTGTTTTAAAATGGTTTAATATGTGTGGATGAGTCAATGAGCAGCATAACACTTAAATGTACAGAAGATTTTAAAGAACTCCCACAGCCTAAAGTATCCTTACTTGGAAAAAGTTTGGGTTCAGTGGAACTCAAAACAAGTATTTCTAGTGATACCTCAACATTAAATCTTTTGCCTCAGGTGTTTATGACTAAGTAAATGGAAAAGTGCTTACTATCACTATCACTATCATTGTTGCAATCATAAATGATAACAGACCTACTAATCATATGTCAAATGTCATTATATCTAGATCTGATACAACTCTAGGCGAGTTCACAACCACCGGTAATGATAAAAGAATGGAAATGCATATGGATGCTCACAAAATGGAAAGTTTGCACTTTGGGGTATCATTTGTTATTCATTGACCAATGACATTTTTCCGGTGTTGTTTCATGCCATGGTTACCTAGAATAATCTATACACAGGGCTTTAGTTGGGCTGGCACTCGCTAGTACTCAGAAGGGAAGTACCCCAGCTCAAACAGCTAAAACTGATTGGAATTGCATTTAAAATATAGTGCTGTATGTGTTCGAATAGCTATCTGTAATTTATCTGTAAAACTATTTGTGCGGCTGCTAGCGCCCCCTGAAGGTCAGCATACTAGCCTCACTGCGCCATAGCTGTACAGACAGTATGAGTGTGACTATTGCACTGTTTGGTAGTAAAGTGCATGTACTGGCATTAAACATGAGTAGGCTGAAGCCAATTATTCCTGTGAACGTTGTTAACCTGCTGCGTGGAAAGATACGTTGAACTTACATGCCGGATAATGAGTGTGTAATCAGAGTGGAGGATGAGCCATTTGCATGCGTGTTATGAGACAGCAAAATACATAAATACTATAGGGATTTAATGTAAATACATACTGACACATTGGATATGCATAGTGATTGTGAGTCTGGCGGCGGAGAAGAAACTGCACATGGGTATGCGAGTTCCAACAGTTCTGGAACGTCCTCTCCAACAAATGAAGGAACTACAAGTCAAAGTGAATAGGTACACACTTTCACTCCCAAAAATGTAATGACCCTGTGTGTTACCATGTATTGAGACCAACATTGAACAATATTTATGAGAATTATTACTTTTTCTACTATGTATAGTAAAGTAGAGGAAGTATTGTATTTCACCCAAAAATTCTATGTCAAGATTTTTTTTGTTTTGAGGTCCTCTGAATCCAAAAAAAGTCATTTTTAGAAAAAGGTCTGTGTGTGGGTCTGTGGACAGCATAACTCAAAAACAAAAAGTCGGTTAAAAACCAAAGTTTGTATTTAACTTTAATGTCTTTCAAGGATGTGACATGAAGATTTTGAAGAAAATAGCCCCACCCTAAACTACCGTTTACATGGAAAATGTTTAGAAAATGTTCATTTTCTTGAAAATGGCTCTAACGATTTTGATTAAAATGTCATATGTTTGAGATATTTTTGACAAATGAAATGTATATTTTGAATTTTCTGACTATAGCCCATGAAGTTCTATTTACTCTGGATGACTTTTGCATAATTGGTAAGAGATAGAGCAAATTTTACTTGACAAAAAATGTAGATCTTGCTAAAACACATAATTTATGTCTAAATAAATTTTTTTGTAGTGTACCATTTCGGAGATATTCCTCATTATTTCTGTAAGTTTTGGAGAACTTATACTTCTGCCAAATGGAACATCACTATTCATTTGTTGATATGTTAACCATGCAAAGAAAACAGAATTTGAAAGGTTTAAAAGATTTGAAATTCACTTAAAGCCTACTTTATTCCCATATTCCCACTACATGTGCAAGAAAACAAACAATAGGATAATTTCTGAAAATGTTTATCTCAACTAACATGAAGAAGATAGAAGAATAAGAGTTTGTAAGAATGGTTAGTACAAGAGTAGAGAAACTCATGTGAGTGCAACACATCAGATTTTTTTTTATATAATGTTCTTTATTTTATGTTATTCTCACAGATCTGTAAAAGCATTATTGCTGATCAATCTTAATTTTAAAAAAAAATATATATTTTTTTAATTGAAGTTACCATTCTTACAGAAAACTTATGAACCATTATAATTGCATTTGTTCAAAATCCAACAGCAGGATAATTTTAGATTATGTGACACACAAAAGGCAAGACCTAAGTCACTTCAAGGGAAATAAAACATCAGAATTGGGGGCTGTGAAATAATCTGTAAGAACCCATGCTTAAACATGCCAATAGTGGACTACTATCCACATTCTCTGACGTTGTTAAACTGTGTAGCTTTCTGCACAGCAGTACAACGTTCACAGGATTAATTGGCTTCAGCCTTAGCATGTTTGACTCCAGTACATGCAGTTTGCTACTGAACACTGCAACAGTCACGCTCATACTGTCTGTACAGCTACGGCGCAGTGAGGCCAGTACATTAATGTTCAGATGGTGCTAGTGGCCGCACACATAGTTTTACAGATGAATGACATCAATAGCTATTCAAACAGGTACAACATCATATTTTCAAAGTGTTTCCAATTGGTGTTAGCCATTCGAGTTTGGGTACTTCTCTTGTCAGTACCGACCGTTATAGAATTCTCTGAAGTGTGTACGAGAATTTCCGAAATATGCAATGTACATTGTTCTTACAAGATCATCGGTGTTTACCTGTTTGGATGAAATTCTAATAATTTGCTGATCAGAAAATAACCTTATAATACCTAATGGAGGGAAGACAATATTTAAGAATGTTGTGTTTTTGTCACACACTCTATGTAAGAGAATTGAAAGAAAAATAGTGAGTTAATTTGACCCACCTGAATTAACAATTATTGTTGATCACTTGGGCAAACCAAGTTAAATGTAAAATTTTATGATGAATATTTGAAATAATGTCTCGTATATTTGTCATGTAATGGTGCCTCGGCAATAGTAGCACAGTTGTAGGGGTGCAACTTAAACAACTTTTTACATCTATCATAATTTGGGATTGCTGTAAGCTGTAAATTATTCCATGTAATAAATTACTTTGAGATATTCTTAGAAAACTAGATCTATATCACCAATATCCAAGGAACAGAACGCCTGCCAAAAAGTTTCAGGTCCACTCATTGAACTAGTTGTATCTCTTCTTTCTGAATTTGACCCAATGCCATATTGTGTGACATATTATGTTCTGGTTCTCGACAGGGATGCAATTAGCAGAAGAAATCTCCTGTCATAAAAGAAAAGTGACGCAAGACAACAACTCTTCAAACCAGCCTGCAAAAATTTAGAGTTACTTGAGTACCAGCATGGGCATCGGCAGTCTTGTTTTTAGAGGGACACATGTTGTAAGTTTACAATCAAAAAATATTAATTCATTATTCTGTTGCCAAAAACTGTAAAATACATGAGTTACAGTATTTGTTACAGATAAGCGTATTAATTTGTGGTAAATAAAAACAGTTCTTTAAATCAAAATTAAAACAATTGTCTAATAGTACTTGACTGCACATTAAATTACTTCATTTCCAAGGGGGCTTGACTATATGTATTTCAGCTTTCTTGTTCCCATTCTAAAAAACTCCTAGCGCAGCAGCCCATGAAGGACCAAGGCTTGCTGCTCAGCCGCTGCATCCCCCACCTCTGCCCACTACAGGTATCATTGGTTGTTGTTGTAGTGTTTAGCGCCCGCTTTTACTACTACGGCACCGCAGGCGGTGACACTGATGATACATGAAGATGGAGCACTGGCGCTAACCGCTCGGCCACGGCGCCGCCGGTATCATTGGTGGGGTGCAGTACTGGAGCATAGGACGTGGTCAGTGCCCTGAGCGCTCCTGGCCAGTTATGTGGCCTTTGCAACCTGGGGCCACAACTTCTCCATCAAATAGCTCCTCAATTGGTCCCCCAGGGACTTACGAGGCTGTGTGTCAGACCTCCTAGCGGGGGAAAAATCCACATGCTGGTACCGGGGATCAAACCCAGGTCCTCTGTGCCAGAGGGAAGCGTGCTACCAACTGCACAACTGAGGTGGTCTGTTCCCATTCTAGCTGGGTGTAAACCAGCCTTAAAATTATAAAATTTTGCAGATCAGCATTAATCTGCATAAATGTGCACAGCAGTAATATTATTGCACAATTAATGCATTTTTATGATTTATGATGAAAAATTAATTACAATAATTATGTATTTGTTCATCTCTCTATGATATTCCTGCTTAATTTTCTTGAGAAACAATATTTTTAAACAATGGCTCTAATGATAAGTACATGTCTTTCAAATATAAATAAGGAGCCATATAAAAGTAGATTTGTTTCTTAAGAAGTATTTAAGTTTCGTTCATGAAGAAAGGTAGTATAGATAATGGAATGACTAATGTAATTACAAAGCAGGCATCTTGAAACTTTGCATTACATTCAATGAAATCTGTGCTTTAAGCCATGCAAGATAATGGTATTGACTGTTTAGGCAACTCAATAAAGCTTATCAGAGACATGAATGTTAAGAAGATTGATCAGATTGATTCTCTCAATTATACTTACATTGCATCTTCAGAAAATGCATGCCTGCAGTCACATGCAAACTGTACAAATTTACAAGCAAAGCTCTTTTCTTGCTGTTGCCAAAACAAATAAATAAATAAAAAAGCAGCTTTTGTAGATCATTTATTAATGGTACATTCTGACAACAAATAGTAAATTCTTGTGTCCTTTGTTTCTTTCTTTCCTTTTTCTGGGCAATATTGAATCATTCTGTTCTATATACCTATCAATTATTTGTTAAAACTAAACTTAGAGTTTAGCTTATAGACAAAATAATATTTTTCTTTGACAGAGCTTTGTGTATGTAATACTGAGCAATTGAATGGGACATGTACAAAGAGAGCCAAATAAATCTTTGGTAGACTTTGTATTATTTTCTGGGGCATTTTGAGGCGTGAGCTTCACCACTAACCTGGGTCATCAAGTTTTCCCCTTTGATTTTAACCCCTACAAAGGCTGCATCCTGCACTAGCCAATAAGGTGTGGCTACTAACCATGATAAGAGATCTGTGTGACAAACTCACTACACTCATTTTACCTCTTTCTCTTTTAGCCAATATGGTTGAAAGCATAAGCATGTATTTCATTTCTACACCATTTTGTAACTCTTGTTTTGTTTTATTGGTTAATGTTATTTAGCAAGAAGATTGACACACCCTTGCACTGTGGCATAAAGTAACCAATGAAGTGGCCAGACTTCATAAAATGATAAATAATGTGACATATGTATATACAAAGTGCAATGAGATTTTCTTTACCACTGTTTGTACCAGGTGGCCATTTTGTGGCCCAGTAGAATCACATGTATATATGTGTAACTTGTTTGCACAGTAATGACCTTGGTATGTTCCGCTATATCACTAGTGAATGAATGATTTGTATATTTATGCTCAAAACAATACAATTAAACCAACTTACAATAAAATAAACACATCAAAAACATATCTACAATACTTATTTATTTATGCCAACAAACTTACGTTGGTGTTTTTAAACAAACAAACTTACGTTGCTGTTTTTAAACACACAAACTGTGTGTGGGCAATGTTTGAGAGGTAGAACTGGAACTTAAAAATTCAATGCCACAGCTGGGATTTGAACCGCAGACCTTCCGCTTACTAGGCGGGTACTCTAACCATTAAGCTACTGTGACAACCTGCCAGAATGACATTGAATTCTCAAACCAGTTCGTATTTTTCCCAGTAAACTACAAAGGCAGCCTCATATCAGAGACAATTACCACAATGGTGACTTACTATTGCAAGTACTTTATGTCCTGGGATTAAATAACCTTCAGATGGTAATTATTATTTATACCAACAAACTTGCTGTTGGTGCTTTTGCACACACAAGCTGGGAAAAATATGAACTGGTTTGAGAATTCAATGTCATTCTGGCAGGTTGTCACAGTAGCTTAATGGTTAGAGCACCCACCTGATAAGTGGAAGGTCTGTGGTTCAAATCCCAGCTGTGGCATTGAATTTTTAAGTTCCAGTTCTACCTCTCAAATATCTACAATACTCTTACTTTCAATTTTACAATATTTTTCCTACCTTGTGAGTTGCTAATTTTATTCTTTGGCCCACATACATTTTAACTGTGATATCACTAGTAGTAAATAACCCATTCAAGGTTGCACTTTACTGGCTGTGAATGTCAACTGTCAGTTCCTGCCTTCTGTTTCTGCTGTAAAGACTAGTTCATTGTGCATCTCAAAAGTGAAAGCATACTTAAACATCTGTGTTGAATGTGAATTGCTTTAAACTCTCGGTTTAACAGACCTCTGTTCAACGGACCTCAGATTTAATGGACTAAATTTGGCGTTGGTTATAAAATAAATTTAGAAGATCTGTGATTATTAAACTGTGGCATTCTGCTATTTGTCTGATCAAGAAGGCTACTTCACGCGTCTTCGGCTACATTCGTGAAAGTTCATGTATGCGTCACGCACCCAAGAGCTCACATGACTCATAGCTTCAGCCTGAATTGGGCATTCTCTGGGCATTCCCAGGATACCAGGTTCTGAGTCATGATGAGATTGCTGCAAGTGTTCTACAAGAGGATGAAGACGAAGGACCTAAATTATCTGTAATAAGAGACCACATGGATGATGTGATTTCTTACATTGAAGGATCTTCAGACCCTCAAATGCTAACCTATTATGAATATTTCAGACAGTTTCACTACTTAATCACAAAGAAGCAACATTCAAGTGGGAAGCAAATGGGTATTGACACTTTTCAAACCCACAACTTCACAGAGAATGACTTCTAACCAAGAGTAAATCATGTTACTTATGGCATGCATCAATAAAACAGTTTGAATTGTTTTTGCTTCATTTTCATTCATTTTGCAATTTAACAGACTTTCAATTTGCCGGACAACTCCTGGCCCCTTTAGGTCCACTAAACCGAGAGTTTACTGTACTCTTATTATTGTTGTTGGTGTTCTTGTCCTGTTAGGCACAAATGACCTCGCCGTTGATGGGCCCTTAAACTTCACACTCTCACTCACTCATCATGTTATTAGTCCAGCAAAATGCCTACTAAAAAGTTCACGCTTGAATAAAGAATTTTTAGTAGATATATGACAAATGACAACTTCAATGCTTTTAAAATTGCTGCTAAAGAGTACTTATGCTCAGATTTGTTTTATTCTGTACATAATTATCTGAATGACAAATTATCATGTTTACTGCTTTAGTGCTTTAGTGGAAAATCATTGTCAATTACATTTGATACCTGCTCAAAAGCTATTTAAATTCACATATATCGAACAACTGACAATAGATGCCATGTATTGCTAATTAAATAACAAAATAATAGGATGTAGCAGGAAAAGCCTAGTGAAAGCTTAAAACAAAGTCAAATTTGTATTTGCAAATACAGTAGAACCCCGTTTATCTGAAATAAAGGGGGCTAAGTCATTTCAGATAATGCAATTTTCTGGATAATTGGTGAAAAATATTTTTTGTAAAACTGGGAGGGAATAACAGATCGTTAAGAATGTAAATTTTAAACATAACTTTAATTAGACAAATAAATCATAATTATACATGATGTATTTCTGCATCCAAGAATGTAATCAGTTATTTTCTTCTGTCTTTTTTTCTCGATTCGTTTATGAGATGCTATGTTGCGCCAGCACTTCACAAACAAAAATTGAAACATGGGTGAGATTTATGTGCGTGTATTTCCAGCCTCTGCCTTCCATATGTTTTGCCACTCACAACAATACATTGTTTGATTGTTTAATAAGTGCAGAGTGAAACAGGGTGACTTATGGATGAATTACTGCCAAAACTAAAATGAATGAAGTAATTGAAAAATTGTCTGGCTGTAGCATTGTATTTCTGAGTAGGTGGGAGGGGGCTAACAGAACTGACAACGCAGTCACAAAACAATGGTGTTTGAGGGACAAGGGTAGAGTTGTAGCAGTTCTTTGATGACATTGGCACTTAAATTTGAACACACAAACTATTGCAGGAATGAACAAATTATTAACACTTTTCCTTTTGTAGTTATTAATTTTTTAAAATTTACTAATTTTTTTGTTTTGGTTAAGCCAGATTTTGGTTAAGCAGGGTTTGGTTACGTGGGCTTTCACTCTATACATTATGCTATTCTTATAACTGCAGGAAAGATTTGATTTTGTTTCTGAATTATCTCTGCTTTGTTTTTAATATTTTTTTTTATGGTTTACTGTACGTTTCCATTGAAATGATCAATGATCATCAGCCTCTATACCTACTTGTGAACTTTTTGAACACAATCCAATGTAATCTAATCTATGAAAAACCCAAATCATGCAGACAGTGTGTCTATTTTTATTTTTACGGGAAGTCATTTCACGAGACATTTTATGGTATTGCAATTCCAAATAGATACAGTCAGATGTCTGATTAATAAGTTGAGGACAATGCAATCACTAAATGCTAAACCTCAGAAGCAAAAGGACATGTTTTAAATGAAGAAAAAGTTGATGAAATAGATGTGTCTTTGAGCAATCTTCAAAGAAGTGTTTAAGATATACTGCACAGCAAGTAGGTGTTTCTAAAACCATTGCTCATACATCTGCTGAATTTTCAAACTTGAAACCTTACAGAGTGGCTGTTGTTCATGAATTACAATCTTGTCACAAGCAATAGCATCAAGTTAATCCTGGAGTGTATAATACAGGGTCCTTAGTTTAGAATTTTGCGGAAGGACGGCAAAAGCGTGGCGGTGTTCATAGAGCCGATTGCCGGGAGCAGGTAGATCTTACAACCAGTGGTTGGTGTGCGTTCTTATACATTCATGTACATTTCTAATATTTTGTTTTAGTATATTAATATTTCTTTAAGATCATGATAGTCTCATTTAACTACTTGGTGACTTTTATCTGTGGGGAACACTAAAAGGTAGGGTGTACAAGAAAAATCTGCATTCTATTGATGAAGTTATATAAGAGAGGAAATTGAAGCCATCACTGCAGTGGAACTTCAAAATGTTGTCCATTCTTTCATAAAAAGAGTGAAGTGTAGTTGTTGTTGTTAGCTAATGCTGGATTTCTGACAGTGAAGTCATTAATCCTCTTGCTCTCCAATATTTTTCACTGATGGATGGGGCACTAGAAGTGGCCGGGCATATTTGAAGGTGGTCTCGGTCCATTTCCTCTTGCAGATCACATAGAGGACAGAGTGGTGAAGAATATATCCCAAATCTGTTTAAATGTTTTGCCAGACAATCATGTCCTGTAATCAACCTGAAGGTTGCAACTGCTGTTTTTCGAGTATACTCAGGAATTACTGTTTGAATGTTTGGTAGTTCCCATCTTTCATTCTTTGATTTTTCATAGTAATATTTTGCAATAATTTTTTTGAATTCAGAGTTGACTAATCTTTTAGCTCCATAAAATGGTAGATTAACTATAGATTTTTGTACACCGCTGGTACCCTTTTTTGCAAGAAAATCAGCTTTCTCATTACCACTCAGTCCACAGTGAGCTGGTATCCATTAGAAGACTAGGTGTTTTTGAAGTGCTGTTAGATGGGTAGATGTGAAGTGTGTGTAGCAGCAGATAGAGGACATTTTCAGCATCAAAAGTGAGAAATGTAAGTACACATTTTTGAATATGTTTTGATTAAGTATAAGCATGTGCGCCAACCACCGGTTGTAAGATCTACCCACTTGCAGCAATTGGCTCCATGAACACCACCACACTTTTGCCGCCTTCTCGCAAAATTCTAAAATAAGGACCCTGTATAAGCTGTGACTGTGGCAAATTCTACATTGAACAAACAGGGAGATCCATGGCCAGTGGAAGAAAAGAACATATTCAAAGCTTTAAACTTAATCAATGTGAGAAATACACACTAACAGAACATGCTATCAGCACCCATCCTCACAGTGACTTTGGCGGAATCAAAATTTGTTATTTCTGAGAACTATTCTTACAGAACTATGTATGAGACTACAGAAATTTTAAAGCACAAAAAAAAATTTCTCTTTTCTTTCTATTTTCCTATTTTATACTATCCTGTTTTTCCAACTCCAAACTTGCAAAGCATTCATGACATATTATTCTGCTATGTTCCAAATAAAAATACTTTTTACACTTCTTGCAGCTGTGTCTTGTCATTTTGGAGATCCTCTTTGGTTTAGCAAGCATGAACGTCGGCAGACTTTTTCCCAGGGGGGGGAGCCACATGTTAGAATTTTGCAATCAGATAATATTAATTCATTATTTTGTTGTCAATAGTTATAGTATTTGTTGCAGATAACCGTATAAATTTGCGCTAAATAGAAATTGTTCTTTTCATAAAAATTAAAATAATAAGAGGTAGAACTGGAACTTAAAAATTCAATGCCACAACTGGGATTTGAACCACAGACCTTCCACTTGCCGGGCGGATGCTCTAACCACTGGGCTATTGTGACAAACTGCCAGAATGGCATTAAATTCTCAAGCCATAAATAAATAAATAAATAAATAAATAAATAAATAAATAAATAAATAAGTAAATAAATAAATAAATAAATAAATAAATAAATAAATAAATAAATAAATAAATAAATAAATAAATAAATAAATAAATAAATAAATAAATAAATAAATAAATAAATAAATAAATAAATAAATAAATAAATAAATAAATAAATAAATAAATAAATAAATAAATAAATAAATAAATAAATAAATAAATAAATAAATAAATAAATAAGTAAGTGAATGAATGAATGAATGAATGAATGAATGAATGAATGAATGAATGAATGAATGAATGAATGAATGAATGAATGAATGAATGAATGAATAAATGAATAAATAAATAAATAAATAATAATTACCATGTGAAGGTTATTTAATCCTGGGATATAAAGTGCTTACAATAGTAAGTCACCATTGGGGTAATTGTTTCTGATGTGAGACTGCCTTTGTGGTTTACCAGGAGAAATGCGAACTGGCTTGAGAATTTAATGCCATTCTGGCAGTTTGTCACAATAGCTCAGTGGTTAGAGCGTCCGCCCGGTAAGCGGAAGGTCTGTGGTTCAAATCCCAGTTGTGGCATTGAATTTTTAAGTTCCAGTTCTACCTCTTAAACTTTGCCCACACACGGCTTGTGTGTTTAAAAACACCAACAGTAAGTTTGTTGGCATAAATAAATAATAATTAAAATAATAGTTTAATAGTCAGCACATTAAGTTCATTAATTCCCAAGGGGGGAAAGTGGCCCTCCCTTGCCCCCCCTTTGCGACGCCCATGTTAGCAAGCTTACATGTGTCACAACACTTCTTTTCAGAAAGTTCTACTGCTTCTTCCTGTGCACCTTGAGTTTCAGATCAGTATTTTTGGAGCTTCAGCTGCAGTCAGCCCCTCCCTAACACACCAACCTTCAACACCCGCACTCCACTTCCCTGCTCTGAACTGCTTCCCCCGTGATATGCAACAAATACCGTTTATATTTGAATTACCCTCGTATCATGTGCTACACTGTAAGATGAGATCAGAGTCATTGGTGGAATTCTGTAGAGACTAAGAACAATCTTCTTTGCACATTGTGCGTGATTCATATCAAACATTTATTTGAGACAATGATAAAAGATGAAAACTCTGAAGGGCAATTCAGTTTAGGTTGGGTCATGTTTTAATGAATTTTACAATATTCGTTGAATTACATACCCAAGCCTGATAGTGAGGTTAAGCCACTTATACATAATCTCCATGTAAGATGGCACTCTGATCCACATCTAAACCCCTGCAAAACAATTAATTGGCGATTGTGTCATCACTAGGCACTTCCCAACAATGTGGCTTCCATGATCTCCAATCTTAATCTGGCAAATTTCTGTTTGTGGAATTACCTTAAACCCTTTAATTAGCAGTGTTGCTTACAAGCAACATATGAATTTGTTAAGTTATGAGATACTTTATTGCCTCTTTCTTTTACATTTTTTCAATAAAACTGTGGTGCTTTTTTTTTTTTTTTGAGAAAAAGAAGCAAAATTCATGCAACCGCAGGAAAATGTAACCCAGTCAGCTTCTGAGTGTGTCATTACACCAATTATTTTACTTGGACCCTCCCCTTCCTTTACCACAGGCACATTTGACTGCAGTTACTGAGATTCGAACTTGCGATGTTTGGCTTTGAATGCTGACCAGTCCAATGCATATCACCTTAACCATTTGGCTACTCGAATTGCTTCAGCTAAGATGCCTCCCAAAGGAATATGAAAACCAGTTTAGGAATTAGAGGAAGAACAGCATATGTAGCAAAATAACCAGCCAATTAAAGGGTTATAGAAAGAGTTTTCCTGAGACATCCAACAAACTCGCTGCTACTGAAAGATGAGATCTTATAATAAATTTCCAATATTCTGAGATAACTGCAAAATGTTGTGCATGGTGTCACAGACAGAATGCTACACCTTTAATGAGAAAATACCAGATATCTTCCCAATGTTTTGTAAACTGCACTATTTGCCCACCATTGATGTCTTTTTCGACATCTGCCCAGTGTTTTGTACACTCCATTGTTTGCCCAACACTGTTTCTTTTTCCACATCCCAAATACTTTAATGTTTATAGCAGTTTAATATTTGAACTGGTTTTTGAAAGACCCTACATATTTACCTGATAATGCCACCTTTATACATGCCAATATACATTACAATAACTTATCTGCAGTGTCACTAAATAAATGAATTCATTACTTTACCATTTTCAATTATATTACCTTTAAGTCTTGCTTTTTTCAGAAGGTGTCTTTATAATCTTAAATTTAAAATTTATTCACAGATATTTTCAGCAACAATTTTAAATATTCTCCTTTCAGATGAAATATGAGACCTCTTTTTTAAACTTAGGAAGCCCTCGGAATGTAAAATGTCTAGCCATGTATTGTTGCCAGATGAGCTCACAGAAATGTGATTCTAATTTTACATGTTATTACCAGGTGGTTATATTAAAAGTAATAGCATTTAGCATGATGATTGTAGAAGTCTGAAGGCTTGTAGATATAGTGATTCAAAGGTTATGACCGATGGTTATGGGAGGCTGGTGCCAGGCAGTTGGAACTGTAAACAGATAAGCAACACACAATGCCTTGATGCTGGGCCAAGGCCTTCCACTCGACTGCCACATCCTGCACCTCTGCCCACAATGGGCATCATGATTACGCTGTAGTACTGGATGGTAGGTTAACACCCCTAGTCCCTCCTGGCCAGCAAATGCTGCCTTCATAACCTGGAGCTTCTACTTTTTTCAAGTTACTCCTCAAATTGATCACCTAGGACCCTCCAAAAAAATAAGCATCGTACTCATCCAGCATAAATGTCAGCACTATTGCTAGGTAACCAGAATGTTCTAGATGTTTCTCCATCTTGAATGTTCTGGAACTCCGTGAAAATTTCCAACAGCTATATAAGCAAGCAGTCTTGCAAGTTAGAGTGAGTGAGCCAGTTAGCGAGTGCATTCAGGTGTGACAGAAGCACTGTTCTGTGAACAAGTTTGTAATAACTTTGGTGCATGGGCGTCGCGAAGGGGGGGCAAGGCGGGGGCTGCGGCCCCTCCCTGGAAGTTGGCCAACTTAATGTGCAATCAATTACTGACTATTAAACTACTATTTTAAAAGATCAATTTTTATTTAACACAAATTAATATGGTTATATGGAACAAATATTATAAATTTTGACAATAAAATAGTGAATTAATATTATGTGATTGCAAATTTCAAACATGTGGCCCCCCCTGGAAAAATATCTGCCGACGCTCATGCTTTGGTGAGACACAGTGAGAACTGTTACTGCAAGGTGAGTGAACCATCTGTAACAAGAGTTTACGTTGCATTTGTTTTGTTATACCACTACGTCAACAAGAAAGTGAAGTGAATGTGAAAACATAGTGAAGCAAATTAAGCATTTGTCTTCTATTATGCTTATGCTTTTGGACATTTCCAAACCTGATTTTTCTAATTGTTTAGTAGCTTTGGGTAACACTGTAAAATTGTTGGATTTGAACTGAAGATTTTCAGACAGTTCATGCAATATCAGAGACTTTGCAGTTACAACAGTAACAGTCACGTTATACTACACTTTGACCTTGTGTCTGCATACACTTGCAAGGCAATGCTTCACTAGTTCACAGAGTGCTAAGTTACGTTGTTTTCAACTCTTGCTTCTAGTGGCAGTTGTTTGCACATTTGATGGTTGTGCTGTAGTTCTGACGTCATTCGTACTCTGTGTCCCGCTAAGCTGTATTGCATGCGAGCGCACATCCCTCCAGCCTTTAGTTATCATATACTTAATTTTTGTCATGTTGATGTTAGCGATACTGAGAAATTTTCCTTTGTTAAGCTGCATCACACGTTGTAAGTATTTCAAATCCCATAAAGCTCAGTTCACCTGTACAATTTAAGTGTTTACAATCTAGGAAACGCAAAGTTAATAAATGTATGAAAATCAGTTCCACATTGACAAAACTAGAGAAGGTTCAAATAACAAAGTTTGTATGAATGTTGTTCCTATTGTATCAGTGTCGTTTCTATTAAAACATAGTTACAGCTAATCATTACTTGTAACCGTTCAAGTACTGTAACTGTGACAGTTATAATTGTTAACCCAAAAATAAGTGTTACATTCTTAATCACAAGGCAGTTTGTTGATGTGGTTTGTGGAGTAACCTGTGTTTGCACACAAGGACCATGCTTGCATTCTCTCTCTCTCACAGACACACACAAGCACTGTATACGCATAAGATTATGTTGACAATCTTATGTACACAGTAATTTACAACATAACCATCTTCTCATGCTTGCAGCATGTTACATTTAATATCAAACAAGCAAGCAAATAGAGTTGGAGAAAGAGAGAAAAAGACTGTAAATTTGGCTTTCTTAATGATCAAGTGGAATAGCTGCCGCGATGTGCTGTGAAAAGAATACATACTCATCACTGAGGCAGAAAACATACATTATGAAATGGAATTATAAACTAAACATATGTCCTATTTACTAGAATGCATATATGAAATTGGTAAACTGCAATTCACATGAAAGAAGTAAACAAAGGCATGCTCCAGTATGCAATAAAGTTACTTTCAAAGTAGAGAAATTTTCTTCTAATAGAAATGTTAGATAGCCTAAACTATGTTCTTAAGATGCGAAAATAGATAAAAAAATATAATTTTAAAATATAATACCTACTTTTGTAATTCTTACAAAGGGTACCATTCAAATTATGCATCTACAAAACAGTGTTTGGTTATTTTAGGGCATTTCTTCAATTGTTCTTTCTCCTTCTGCTTCTATTTCTTCTTTTACTTTTGTGCTGCTGGTACTATTGCATTTGAACTCCCAGTTCATCAGTTACTATCCAGTATATGTGTGTACTAATAGTTAGATAACCATTTATGCTTTTGTTTTCCATATGGACTGAGAATTACAAATGAATATCTCGCTAATTACAAACTATCAGTACCATGCTCTGAAATTATGAAAAGTGTAATTTTGTCATACCACTACTTATTTTACTCTACTAGGATTTAGAACCAGAAACCATTCAAAGTCAGTATCAAAAGAAGGTGCCAATATCTTACTTTTAAAATTATAAATTAAAAGAAATTATACTGTAAAAGAACACTCACCATTTTTTGTTCATTTGCTTCAGTTTTTCATCATAGATAAACAGCTTCTCCATGACTAACTACTATTGCACTAAAATAATTTATAGCTTGTAAGCTAAGATACATTAATTTGCAGGTTATGTACATATCATTTTGTGGATGTAACATACCAGGAGAACAAAATACTTACAAACTGGCTGCGCTGTGTTTTGTCTGTCTACATTCTTGGTGCTCGGTGCTCGTTGCCATCTGATGCTATGATGAAAGGCATGGATGAAGTCATACAGCATTTTTAAAACTAATTTTAAAGGCTTTACTTACCAACTTTATGAAAGGAGATGCTGAAACTGGCCACCATCATTGTCCATAGATTTTTGGCACCTCTTTAGGAAACAATCCATCACTCGCTGTAGTTGTAGTGTAGTCTTGTACACTTTATGTTTTAAGTTACTCCAGAGATAGAAACCACTTATTGGAGCTCTCCACTAATGGCGTACCATACACCAATTTTTTCATCATGAAGGGTTACTTCAATATCAGATTCTGAGTAATAGGGCCAATTTTTTTCAAGTCAACAGTTGACCCCTATACTTACATGAATACAATTTTCCCCCTTTTTTTAAGAATCAACTGACAAGGAGTGTGATTTTGCCTTTTTCCAATAAAACTCTAACAGTTCATATGACCAAATTTTGGATGAGAACAATTGAAAGTGTGTTTCAGGACAAAACTATTAGTAGAGATTTATGATCTCTTTGGTCTCCCAACCTAACCCCTTGCGATTTCTATGTCTGAGGTAACTTAAAACATAAGGTGTACAAGATAAACCCACACACCCTGGAAGAATTAAAACAAAATATCTGCCAGAAAAGTGCCAGTATTTTTCAATGTGAACTACAGCAAGTGATGGATGGTTTCTTAAAGAGGTGCCAAAAATGTGTGGACAACAACAGTGACCAGTTTGAGCATCTCCTTTCATAAATTTAGTGAGTGAAGCCTTTAAAAGTAGTTGTTGTATGGTATCATCCATGACTTTCTATTATAGCTGCAGATGGCAACAAGTGCCGAGGATGCGGACAGGCAAAACACTGTGTAGTTGGTTCGTAAGTTTTCTGTTCTCCCATTGTTTACTTTTAAATTTATCTCTCTTATAAAATTTGTATACAGAAGCTAGAAACTGCAATGTATTCTAATTAGATTTCTTTATGAGTTGGAATTGTAACACTCAAAACAGCACTAAATGATAATGTTTACCTGAACAAGCCTTGAAGAATATTTAAGTAAAAATTACCACTTAGTGGTGCTTTTATCAGAATAGAGTGCTTTGTGGTAATGTGTGAGGCTGGCTTCTGGGAGGTCCTGCTCTCAATTTCTGACACTAAACATGGTAGTTTTCTACCATGAATCTTCTTCTCCTCATTTCTGATCATTTCAATTCTCCTTTCATGTTTCATGTGGGCTAAGAAGCTGTGCATTGTTAGTCAGTATCAGACAGATATGAGGAGGTGTCTCAAAAGTAAGTTATACTATTTTTTTTAAAGAAAACATTTAAATACTATTAAAAAGCATATATTGTGAAAGCTACATTCAGTCATTATTTTTCTGCATAATCTCCTTAAATCTTAATATATTTTTGTTACTGTTGAGACAGAATATTGACTAATAGAAAATTGTTCATGTAAATATTTTTGTAAGAGTGTGTAAATTTTTAATTCTTTTAATTTGGGTGTATCAGGGACTTATTTCTTTTGATAATACTCAAAATAGACAATGTCTTCTCGTCACTTTGAATTCAACCAATGAGAACTGTTGCGCGGATGAATACATAAGAATGGCGGTGTTGCGTCATAGGACGCCAAAGGACTAGTTTATTATTAGCGTCTGTGACTTCAAAGTGTAAAGACGTATAATTGTTGATGGCGTGTGAATATGTGAATTACACCAAAACTTTTAAACAGCATGGACGCTATCCAATTTTAACAGTTATTAACTAGCTGAAACTGTAACGAGAAGTGTAAATAACTAATAAATGTGTTTGTAATAAAAGTACGTTGGTTTATGCATTCCATTCTACGACCACATCCCCTGCAGAAAAGAGTGGCGTCTGCTCTAACAAACTTTCCACCTTTTAGCAAAAACAATGCTCCATTTGCTGCTATATTCACGCTAATATGTGTTAACCAACTTTTATAATAAAACCCCGCCACAAATGGCCTGCCCAACGTGGAGCGCGAATTTAGAATGGAATGCAAAATTACGAGTGCGATAAATATCAAAAGGACGCTATCTTATCGTGCAGGAGAAAGACGCCATTAGACCATCGTCTGATATCAACAAAACATCGATACACGGAGAATCAACGTGGGAAAAACACCGGAGATCATCTGGCGAAGTCAACTACCCAGGAGACGTAAATAACTGGACGAAGAACCAGCAGAAAAAAAAAGTAGGATCCAAAATTGTTGTCTTTAGTTTATTTCCATTTATTAATGCTACTTAGAAGTGGCAAAGTAGCAGGACTTTCAACATTAAAAGAATTAGATAAAGGAATTAAAATGTCGCGAAAAGAGATAGAAACAGGAGTGGGGGAAGGGGCAGATAGGCCTAGTTATCAGGAAGGATTAGAAGGTGAACGGGCGGAAATAAGCAAAGATCAAAGGTTAATGATGATGATGTTTGAAAGACTAGAACAGAAACTGGAACAAAACAAGGTAGAATTAGGTCAGAAAATGGAGCAAAATAATGCAGAATTGAAACAGGATATAGAAC
The DNA here is from genome assembly GCA_030765045.1 of Tenodera sinensis. Lineage (NCBI taxonomy): Eukaryota > Metazoa > Arthropoda > Insecta > Mantodea > Mantidae > Tenodera > Tenodera sinensis. The sequence goes on from CM060970.1 coordinate 125,956,235, forward strand.
AAAGTTTAGGTCAGAAAATGAAACAAAATAACATAGAATTAAGACAGGATTTAGAACAAAATAAAAAAGAGATAGGTCAGAAAATGGAGGAAGTGAGAAAAGACTTAGAACAGAAAATGGAATTAGGTAGACAGAACCTAGAACAGAAAATAGAATTAGGAAGACAGGAGTGTAAAGAAAATATGAAAGTAATGGAAACTAATTTAAAATTAGTACATAAAAACTTAAATGAAACAAAGGAAGCCTTAGAAGCTAGGATAGAAATTGTAGGAGATAGGATGGGAAAGATAGAATCAGAGATGAGGGAGAATAAAATTGTGTTAGAAGAAGAAATTGCTAGATGTAGGGATGAAATAACAGAATGTAATACAAGTGTAGACTGCAAGATAACAAATGTAAAAGCAGAAATAACTGAGGAATTAAGAAAAGAGATTGAGGTAGTAAAGAAAGACATTGTTAATGAAACAGTAGAACAAATTGTAATTCCTAAAATTAAGACAATGAATGATGTGATGCTTTCACAACAGGATGCTATAAATGATATGAAACAAAGCCACTTAGAAATAAAGAATGATTTAAAATCAATTTGTGAAGAAATGAAAAAAGGGAAAGAAAGTTTGGCTAATGTAAATGATGTTGTGAAGGCATTACAAAGAGAAGATGATTTAGATGTAAGTAATGTACAAGATGAGAGTTATTTGAGTAATGTACAAAATGTTGACTCACCATACAGAGAAAGAGGTTCACAACCAAACAATGACACAACACATAACACATGTTACACCAACAGCATATTACATGAAATCACACCACCTACGTTTGACGAGGAGAAGGGAGACGATCCAAAACTCTTTGTTAAAGAGATGGAAGAATACTTTAAAGTGAAAAGGATACCAAACGAGCTTAGAATGATGATAGTTAAGAAAAGCTTAAAGAACAAGGCATTAGAATGGCTCAGGTTAACACTAGCTGGTCACGAGTCTTATAGCTCATTCAGAAATTTATTCCTATCAAGATATTGGGGCCCAGCTAAACAAAACCAAACTAGGGTAGAGCTAGCGACAGGTAGGTACGATCCAACCAAAGGGTTGTCGCTAGTAGATTACTTTATGAAAGTAGCCAACAAAGGAAAGCTATTAGACCCCAACTTGTCGGAGGCAGAACTAATTGCCAGCATAACGAGACATTTCCCAGACACAGTGAGAACAGGATTAATTGTTGCGAGGCCAGTGGATTTCGCAGATATGATAGAACTGCTGACAGCCTTCGAAACACAAAATGGTCGGCCTAATGAGCATAGACATAGGAACGGTCACCCAAACTCACCCATACTAAACCGGAACACGAGTACGAACAACCAGAGTGAGGGAGAACATAGAAATACTAGGAGTACCCATGAAAGGGGGAGAGGGGCACACCATTTCCCACAACCACATAATCATGGCGAGAGGATGGAGAACACAAGACAGCGGTACCACGACACAATACCGAGGGGTGAATCGAGGTACAGAACGCACAGGTATGATCGTGGAAGACCAGGAGAACGTACTCATCAAGTGAATCATATACGATTCTGTAGGGAATACATGAACAGCCATAGGCCGTCGTACAATAGGGGTTCTCGTCAAAGGGGCAGAAACCAAGGGAACACCGACAACGTAAGACAACAGGAACAGAATGAAAATATGCCGGATAGGACCGATACTGCACAGAACACAGAAACGACGATCACCTCCAACGTCCAGGAAAACTAAATACAAGTCGACTTTGTGTCCCGGAAGTTGACCTGTGTGGCAGTAGGGGCGATATTGACCAATGTAATGTAGGTACCTTGAGAAGACAGGCGAGTGAAAGAAAGGAGATAACCAATCCACCAATGATTAGGCTGAAGGTATGGGGTATCGAATTGCCAGCAATGATAGATACAGGAGCCAGCACATCAGTATGTGACGAACAGCTGTTCCAGGAACTGATAACTAAAAGAAATGCTGAATTCTTGCCTGTGTGTGGAGTATATTGCAGCACAGCAATTGGCAAGAAGAAGGAACATGTTAAATACCAGGTAAGGCTGGTAATTGAAATCGGAAGTTGGAAGTTCGATTTTATTGCCCTAGTAATACCTAGACTAACAGCTACCCTAATCATTGGCAGTGATTTGCTTAACCTTTGGAGGTCGGTAATTAACTATGACCTACATGAATTTATCATTAAGGAAGGAGCCTCAGAATGCACTGCGAAGTTCCTGGAGGAAGAAACATGCCAGGAGGAACCAGACCAGACAGGGATCCATCCGGATGAGCAATTCTTTGTGGAGAACATCAATGTCCACGAGAATAGATTGGTAGACCTAAGGGTAAATAAGAAGAAAACGGGTTGGACGAGCGATGAAGAAACTAACGTTTGCAGCCATTGGATCTGCACAGAAGACGAGTATGTTGCCTGGGACAACTACCAACCTGAACCACTACCAACAGATGGAGAAGAATCGATGTTACAGCTAATCGATGAGAAGGTCTGGGGGCACATGGCATCTCTGAAGAGGAAAGAAGCCAACTTAGGAAAATATTGGTTAAAAACAGGAAAGTTTTCGATAAAAAGCCAGGTACGTGTAACAAGTACGTACATACCTTTACAGTAACAAATATTACCCCCTATTCACATAAATCCAGGCCCATCCCCAACTCCATCAGGGAGGAAGCTGACAGAGTAATCCAGAAAATGTTAGCGGACGGAATAATAGAGCCGTCGGACTCATGTTATGTGAATCCAGTAGTATGGGTCCATAAGAAAGGGGGAAAATTGAGGATGACCATCGACGCAAGGAAGATAAATGCACATACCTTGCCGGATCATTACAGGGGGGGTAGACCAACTAATATCGAAATTGAAAGGAGGTCAACATTTCACAAGTCTCGACTTGACAGCATCATTCTGGCAAATTCCTCTTCATCCAGATGTCAGGAAATATACCTGTTTCTTGCACAAAGGAAAGGTATACCATTTTTCAAAATGTGCCTTTGGACTATCGACCAGTAGCAGTGCACTACTGAGGGCTCTGGACAAAGTTTTTGGAGATACCATCGAGACTTTTGTGACGCAATATGTAGACGACTTTCTAATATACAGTGAGAATCCCGAGTCGCACTTACATCACATAGATTATGTATTATCCAGGTTCCAGGAAAGCAACATGACCCTAAATTTAGAAAAGTGTGAGTTTTTCGTTAAAGAGGCTGAATTTCTGGGCCACATCATAACACCTGATGGTATACAACCTAATCCGGAGAGGGTCAAGGCCATAGAGCATATACCACCCCCACGTAACTTAAAACAGTTGAGGAGGTTTCTGGGCATTTTACAGTACCAGTCGAAATTCGTGGTCAACTACGCTAAGGAATTGGTACCCCTTAGAGCACTGTTGAAAAAAGATACTAAGTGGGAATGGAATGCTGAACACCAGGTGGCCTTTGAGAATATCAAAGAACTTTTCAAGCACAGTATTCTCCTGGAACGACCGGATCCAAATTCACCTTTTCTAGTATACACTGATGCTAGTGCGCACTCATATGGTGCGATATTAGCACAAGAAGATGCAGATGGCAACAAACATGTGATTGCCACAGCTTCTAGATTCTTAAATAAAATAGAAGCCAATGCCTGCATAACCGAACTGGAAATAGGTGCAATCCATTTTGCATTGCAAAAGTTCAGACAATATATATATCTTTATAAAATAATTATATATACAGATCACGTAAGCCTGTCCTTCATTCAAAAATGCAAGCTGACCAACTCCAAAATCTCAAGGTACGTACATGAGATAATGTCATACGACATAGAGGTCAAACATATCCCGGGGAAGGAGAACATCTTCAGTGACTTATTGTCAAGATTAAGGTCGGAGAGTCACATACCCGAGACGGTATACAGTCCGCACCATGAGATCAAAATTATGCAGATAAGTAGCAAAGAAAGCAACGAGATCTTGCAAGACTTCAAGAACATAGCAAAGCTACAACAAGAAGACCCTGAATTGAAGAGGCTATTCGACAAGGCTCCAGACATAATACCAAGATTGGATGCCAAGATAGGCAAATTTAGGAACATCCTATTTAAATTGCATGGTCGCGACGTAAGGAAATGGAAAATGATGGTACCAAATTCCTTACAGGACAGGGTCATTTTGGCATTCCACCACTCGATGCTTCACTCCGGTACTGAGAGGACAATGCTTGCCATCGAGGAGGTATTGTACATTAAACATCTTGGCAAGAAGGTCAGGAAGTTAATTTCCTCATGCGACCTATGCCAAAAGGCCAAGCCAATTAATGTAAAGTACGATGTCATCCCACAATCCATCGTGAGGAACGAGAAAAATGCATTGGTGTGTATTGACGAGCATGGAGAGCTGCCAAGGGGTAAAGATGGAAACAGATACATCTTTGTCATGTTTGATGTTTTTACAAAATTCACCAAAATATACCCCATTAAGAACATCAAAAGCAGAACATGCCTAGATAAAATCGTCAAGGACTACATCCCAAAATATGGGAGAATAAAATGTATTCTATCGGACAATGCGACCATGCATAAGAGCAAGTTGTTTCAGAACACCTTAGAAACATTAGGAATAAAATTGTACTATTCCTCAGCATATTATCCCCAGGGAAACCCGACCGAGAGAATCATGAGGGATATTAGTATTTATTTTCGTTTACTCTGCCACAGAGACCACACTTCCTGGACGGAAAAATGCGGATATATAGAGGAGGTGATCAACCATTCGGTGAACCCCACGACCAAGTTCGCACCTATCGAGCTGATGACCAACACGAAACCAAGAAAATTAGCAATTGACATTGACACTACAATGGCTGCCCAGAGAGAATTATCAGTGAAGGAAAAATGTCAATTGGCATTTAGAAGATTACAGCAGAAGGCTGAAAAAGGGAGGAACAAGGTGAAAAGATTCATCAGGAAATGGTCCCCACAAATTGGAGAAAAGGTGCTCTTAAAAAGCCACAAAGCATCCAAGGCATCTGAAAAAAGATCTGGAAAGATGGAGCTATTGTATATTGGACCACTGGTCATAACGAAACAGCTGGGTGACCACACGTATGAGCTACAAAATACAAATGGCAAGTTGGTAGGAAGATACCATAAAAATAAATTGAAGCCATACAAGGAAAGAACCAAATAGCCTTTGTCAACGAATGTGTAAGGCAGGAGTAGTGGAGATGAAAGAAAGATAACAATTTTTAATGGGTTACTTATAGGAAATTACGTTCAGATTAGGATTACAACAAGGAAGAAAATCAACATAGTCATTGGCTATATCTACCACAAAGAGCATTGTCAACAAAGACAGATGAGGACACTGATTGTCATTAAATAAATGAATCATAGCGACGGAAGATAATATGTTTTTGACATAAGGATGTCAGGGACAAAAATAAAAATGAATCAATTATGATGAAAAAGATATAATATTTCGACACAAAGATGTCGAGAGTAAATTGAGAAGAAAAATAATACAATTACAGAATGATTGTAAGTATAGAAGTTTTCTCTTATAAAAATAAGAGACAAAGAAATGACAATTAGTGAAGTGAGGAAAACCATAATCAGAAAAACAATGCCCATGAATTGAGATGAATATAGCCAATGCTAAGCTCGAAGAAATGTTGAACCAAACAACAATGAATAATAACCCAATTAAGAAAATTAGTACCATTAGTAACATCAGAGTTTAAGAACCGACTCAATAACCTGCCTATGCATGAGCTTATAAGACAAAGAAGGCAAAGAACTGAATAAAATATTGCCATAAACATGATCATAATCATTAGCTCAAAATCTGTATCCTGTTTTTCTCTCCTTATAGCAATGAATACAAGTCAAAAACCACATGAAACACTTAAATTATATTTGTGTCAATGTCAAATGTACAATAACTGAGTATGTGTTGTATAAGAACTGAATATGTGTTGTACAATAACTGAATATGTATTGTATGATAACTGGATATATTGTGTAATAACTGAATATGTTGAGTAATAACTAAATGTGTTATGCAAAAACTGAATGTGTATTGTGTAATAACTAAATATGTATTGCATAATAACAGAACATATGTGATGTGATAGCAGGATATATTGTACAATAACTGAATATGTATTGTGTAATAACTGAATATGTATTGCATAATAATAGAACATATGTGATATGATAACTGGATATATTGTACAATAACTAAATATGTATTGTGTAATAATTGGACATGTTGTGTAATAATCAAATGTGTTGTACAATAACTGAATATGTATTGTATAATGACTGAAGGTGTATTGTATAATGACAACATATGTGATATGATAACTGGGTATATTGTACAATGACTGAATATATATTGTATAATAATTGGACATATTGTGTAATAACTAAATGTGTTGTACAATAACTGGATATGTATTGTATAATAACCGAATACATTATGTAGTAACCGAATATGTGAAACTTATAAAGACATGTTGTATTATGTCAAAACAAAGGACAAAGACAAACAGTAAAGAAGACTGTAAAGAAAAAAAAAAAATATATTGTACAAAGTGATTGAATCATAGAAGTAGGGAGAAGTGTTGTGTTGTGTTTCAAGATTGTAAATAAGGTGACAATTTGAAAAACAAAACAAGGGGCATATGAGACAGAATATTGACTAATAGAAAATTGTTCATGTAAATATTTTTGTAAGAGTGTGTAAATTTTTAATTCTTTTAATTTGGGTGTATCAGGGACTTATTTCTTTTGATAATACTCAAAATAGACAATGTCTTCTCGTCACTTTGAATTCAACCAATGAGAACTGTTGCGCGGATGAATACATAAGAATGGCGGTGTTGCGTCATAGGACGCCAAAGGACTAGTTTATTATTAGCGTCTGTGACTTCAAAGTGTAAAGACGTATAATTGTTGATGGCGTGTGAATATGTGAATTACACCAAAACTTTTAAACAGCATGGACGCTATCCAATTTTAACAGTTATTAACTAGCTGAAACTGTAACGAGAAGTGTAAATAACTAATAAATGTGTTTGTAATAAAAGTACGTTGGTTTATGCATTCCATTCTACGACCACATCCCCTGCAGAAAAGAGTGGCGTCTGCTCTAACAAACTTTCCACCTTTTAGCAAAAACAATGCTCCATTTGCTGCTATATTCACGCTAATATGTGTTAACCAACTTTTATAATAAAACCCCGCCACACTGTGATGACAGTTTTTTTAATCCAGTATCAAACCACTCTCCCACGAAACTGCCTAGCCATCTTTCCACTTGTTTTAACACATCATCACTTACAAAGTGCTTTCCCCGAGATGTTGCTGCAGCGGAAAAAGATGGTAATCACTCTGTGCAAGGTCGGGTGAGTAAGGTGGATGACTGAAAACATCCCATTGAAACTCTCAAGCAGGGTTTGAGTTTCATGAGCAGTATGCGGACGAGTGTTATCGTGGAACAGAAAAGCAGTTTAGCTCAACTTTCCCCTCGTTTTGTTTTGAATTGCCTTCTGACTTTTCTCAGCACTTCACAATAGCAAGCAGCCCCATGGAGTAGGTAATCAATCAGCAGCACTCCCTTCGAATCCCAGAGTATCATTGCCATGATATTGCCAGCTAATGTAACAACTTTTGCCTTTTTTGGTCTTAGCTCATTCTTTTGTGCCACCCTTCAATGAACAATTGATGCCAATGAGAAATCAGTGGTCTCAACATAATGTCTTTATTGTAGACCTGCACAACTAGTGATGGATTTCAGTTGCACTTTTATTTTTTGCTATCAGAAACAGATTACAGCACAAACTTTACAATCAGCAGTAGGAGCGAGTGGAGTCTCTGCCATTTTAATATCCAATAGGTAAAGACAGATGCCTAGGAATTTTACAGTGCTGCCACTACACCTAGACCAAGGTTCCTTGCGACTGCTGTACTTTTCCTGCCAATCGCATGGATTTTAAAAAAGAGTGTAACTTACTTTTGAGATAGCCCTCGTAGCATAGATGCTTGCTCATTGGAAAGTTCTTCTAGCCCTGCTAGATGGTAACCTTCTCTGAGCCATCTCCAGTGGATTGAGTCCTCCACAGTTGTGCCAGAGGAAAACCTCTATTTTGCAGACTGCCAGTGTGATTAGGTCATTCAGCTTGGAATCTTTAGGAATCTCTGTGTGTTTCTGTTAGCTTGCCTATCTAAAGGCTGGTTCATAACCTCCTGTTAATGATGACAACAACGACGAGAATAGCATGAACACTTTGGTTCATGCAGCTTGCTAGTGACAAGAGGAATAGATAGTGCATATTGTGCATTGGGATGTGATTTATTTTTTTTTTATCAATGAAAAAATTTTAACCTACTCTCCAATTCAGCAAACATAAAATAGGTTAACCAGCGCCAAATTTCGATAAAGTAAAGATCTGCTGTGCTTTTCAAATGGGAAGGAGTTTGTCCTTGAGTGTCTCCAGACTGGTAACCAATCAGAGTCCTGCTGTGTTGTCATATTGCTTTCCCCTTAAGTGAGGATTGATGAAGTAATGAGCTTGCAATGATGTGCACATAAACGTATCTCATTGGCTGCAGATCACAACTCTTCCCATTTGTAAAGCACAGTAAATGCAAAGCTATTGCATATTACCACGTTTACTCCTTCATACATTCAACCTTATAATTTGAAACTTTTTTGTTATACAAGTGCTCATTTCCCTGCACATTCAAAATGAGCACTTCATCAAATTTTGCTTACTCCATTGTTACATATAAACAAATACAATATATAACAGGGAATAAATGAAAATAAAATTATATGAACAATTAAAACAATCCAAAAGTTATATACTAAAACAATGTATAATATAAATGCAGAAAAGCAATAAACTCAAAAAGTACCAGCCAAACTTATGCTTATACAACTGATGCTAACCAATTTGTAAGTGAGAGATTCATTGCTAAATTTTGATTTTGCCAGAATTGCGACTAGTGAGAGCTCTAGCAGCTGTTTATGTCATGGTTGCCTTGAAGAATTTCTATCTTGAAGGAAAAAGAGGAAGAAATCTTTAATATGCACTTAATGTATCTAATATGCTATGCTTGTTAATGGGAACACCAAAGTTGAATCTTGGCCAAGTCTTCTTTCCCATTCCCAGAGCCCAGGAAGATTTGCTGTTGGTTGTGAACACTCTCATTTGAGCACATGTATTTCAAGTCTCTTGCTCTGGTTATGGTTCCCGTTGTCATTGGTTTTGAACCAGCCTTAAGTCTAAAGCCTCTTGTGATTCCTTCACCTCATCCATTCCTTCTTGAGGTGGTAAACACAAAAGATTTGTATCGGGTCAAAATTTGAGGTATTCCCTCCATGCCCTGGTCATAGTCATAGTGTCATTTTTTGAGTTAAAATTCCAAGTCGTAAAAGAAATTTAACCTCTTTAAATTGCCATTTTGGAGCTTATTTATGAGCTAGTCCCTGTGTAAACAGGAAGCCTTGGTGTTTTCTGCTAGGTGCACGCTATCTGACAGTACATATACTGCTCCTTTCACTCTTGTTAGTCATTCATCATCCTGATGATGGGAGAGATGCACACTCCCGAAACATCCATGGCTCTTCATCATTACACCTGGCTTGTAGCCCAAGAACATCTTGAATATGTTCGTTGCCAGGAAAGCTTCAGATCATATTTCACTGTTTGATATATCCTATCTGGTTAAAAGCTATTATAAGCTTAATAAAATAGAGTAATTAATGTTTCATGGAATAGTTCTACTCACTTGAGGTAAGTTTCTTTGATTATTGTTCTATTGCATAGTAATATGTGTGTTAGATGACAACTTCCTCAAACTAAAACTGGCAAAACATTCTCTTGTTCAGTAAAGTGTAATAATTTTGTGATGATATGAAATTTAGAATGGGTAAAATGTTCACCAGTAATAGTACAACAATTATGGGTAAAATAAATGTGAATTCCTTTTTGTAAGAGACCTTGAAGAACTGGTAGTACTCCTTCTTTCTATCACACATATTGAAACTCTTTCTGATACCACAATAACACATATTAAAGCAAAAAAACACCACTTTCTAGGCTATACTCAGACTTTTAGAACTGTAATGTTTTATATCATGAACTCTATACAAAACATAACAAAAAATACAAAATCTACATTCTGCAGCCATAGAATGAGAATAAGATAAATAATTTGCTTGTGGGAGTTGACTTTACAGATCACATCCTCCATTGGTTAATGCTCATGTCTTGGTTTCTAGAGGTCACTAGCTATGCAATAAAATGATCGTGATGAAGAATAAATACACAGATAAGCTTTGGCCTATCACAGCACTGCAAATCAATTAGCAAAAATTTATGTTTTTAAAGCCGTTACATTTCCAAGGAATAACATAACATACTTTTTCATTTTAAAGCCTTTACTTGTGCCTTTTACTATTTTACAATGCATTAGTTTTCTTCTCAAGTTTCTCCCTTTATAGTGTGACTCAAAAATGTCTACAAAGTATGAGGATGGGTTCCTTACCTTGAAACAAGGAAAAAAGTTAATGTAAACATATGTCCCAAAATGCTTTGTTTTCATGTTAGTTATCAATAAATTTATTAATGAAAGTTTATGTTCAATGACTTTTCAGGTACAACCCAACAACTCTATCTGTGTACTCAGCGTGTGATTCATTGTGTCTCATGTAAATGGCGATGTGCTGCCATAGACACTTGTTTACATTTGTAATTTGTTTACATGTAGGGAGTTAACTAAATGTGTATCACGTTTTTAATGTTTCTGTTGTTTACATGCTACATCGCCAGAAAGTGTTTGACAGTGTGTGACATGTCCAGATGCAAAAGAAGAACATTTTCAGTATCTGATATGAGTTTATGTGCTGCACACTTCTTAACAAGCTGACAATGCCAAAAAATAGATTGCGTCACTTTAAAATGCTTTCATTAATAACACCTTGAACTTCAATAAATCAAAACCAAAGGATTTTGGGACGTGTGTTTACATGAACTTTTTTCTTGTTTCGGTATAAGGAACCCACCCACAAACTTTATAAAAGTATTTTCGAATCATCATGTATACTTTGGCACTATTATGATAAACCATCACCACCACAAAATGCACAGTAGTTTGTCAGAATATTATGATCTGAGAATGCATAGTTTCATCTTTTTGTTACAGAACCTTGAGAGGGTAGGGGGAGAATGAAAAACCACACAGACTCACATGCATCCAAACAATCTCTCTTCCCAACTTAACAAATCTGTTAACCATGTAGACAGCAATGTGCAGGTGCTGGGAAACTGGCAAGAGTAACTAGTTATACTGTGAATGGTTACCAAGTCTGGTAACATTCACTGAATGTACATTGGTATCGCTTATCAGAAACTAGTTGCCTCAACTGTTACACAGTATTAAACTCCTGCATAAAAGATTGTGAATGGCATTGCAGATCTAATATACTATCTGGCAAGAAAATTTCGACTTATTATTGCTTTGCTACATATATATCGGGAGAGGAAATAAGTTCTGAAAGGGCTGCATGGGTTTTGCCTGTCTGCATTCTCTGTGCTCATTGCCATCTGCTGCTATCATAGAAAGGCACAAATAAAATCATACAATACTTTTAAAACTGCTTTTAAAGGCTTTTCTGACCAACTTTATGAAAGGAGATGCTGAAATTGGCCATCGCTGTCCATACATTTCTGGCTCCTGTTTAGGAAACCATCCATCACTTGCCATAGTTCACATTGAGAAATGCTGACAATTTCCTGGGAGATATTTTGTATTAATTCTTCCAGGCTGTGTGGGTTTGTCTTGTACACTTTTATGCTTTAAGTTATCCCAGAGATAGAAATCACAGGGAGTTAGGTTGGGGGACCATAAATCTCTACTATTAATTTTGTCCTGAAACATACTTTCAATTGTTCTCATTGAAAGATTGACTGAGCTGTTGCGGGGCCTTGTTGTGAAAAAAGACAAAATCTCACTCCCTCTCGGTTAATTCTCTAAAAAAGGGTCAAAATTGTATTTATGTATGTATGGACATCAATTGTTGACTAGAACAAAATGGCCCTTATAACTGAGAACCTAACATTGTTCTTCAAGTACTCCTTCATCACAAAATAAATTGGTGTTGGGGTGCCATTAGAGCAGAAAGGTTTCTCAGAGCTCCAATAAGTGATTTCTATATCTCGGGTTACTTAAAACATAAAGTGCACAAAACAAATCCACACACATTGGAAAAGTTAAAACAAAATATCTGCCAGGAAATTGCCAGCATTTCCCAATGTGGACTACAGTGAATGATGGATAGTTTCCTAAATAGAACAAGGAAATGTATGAATGACAATGGCCAGTTTTGGCATCTCCTTTCATAAAGCTGGCCAGTAAAGCCTTTAAAAGCAGTTTTAAAAGTGTTGTATGGTTTCAATATTCTATAACAGCAGGGACAACATATTTGCATACAGGCAAAACATTGCACAACCCGTTTAAAACTGTTTTGCTCTCCTGGTATATAACCAATGAGATTATTGACATATCACATTGTGATATTAGACAATAGTGTGTGTTTGGATGTTAATGTTTCTCTTCTTTAGCAACATTGGTTTTCAAAATGTAATCACCATGTTTTACATAACTTCTTATGAAAATATTTAAGTTGTCATATGCTTAACTTGTCATGTTTATGTTGGCAATATGACGTGTTTTCCTTTGCTATTTCTGCATCATGTGATGTTTATATTTAGGATCCCTGTGCAGGAATGTAGGAGCAAGTGTAACTGTAAACCACTGTAATAATCAGTGTTGACACAGAGATTTCTTCCAATAAGTAATGTAACTGTGAACTTGATTAATAACAATCAAAACAAGTAACTTAATCATTCTGGTAACTATTACAGTTAACTATTTACATATTGTAACTGTGTCAGTTACAACTGTTACCCAAAAATCGCAGATTATCACATCCCTAGTAGTCACACTGACATCACAGCCCACTGTCTCTATGTGTGACTGTAGATTGCATTAGTTACCTTATATATGATGTAATTATTTCTGTATATGATAAATAGTTTCTCTTTTACCAAACTTTTCCTTATGCTTGATTGAATATCTGGTTTAAAATGGTTATACTTATACATTAGTGAAAATTACAAAATTAGAAAGTAATATTCTTTCCTTTATAAAATTAAACTGATAATATTATAATTATTTCAGATAATGATTTCTTATGGTAGTGGTAGAGCAGTAGACTGAGAAACAGCACTTAAAGGGGTAACCTTCTGTTACCAGCCAGTCTCAAGGTCATTGTTAGTGTGCTGGCAGTGGCTATTTGCGGGCTGTTCTAGTCAGCCAAGCTTATAGGCTATAACTTTTAAAATATTATTTGTCAATACTCTCAATTTTAATATTCTCAAAATAGAAAAGATAATTGGTAGAATGAATAACAGTTGTGTACTTACCATTAAAGATTTGAAGTGTATTTGTTTGCTCAAACTTTGCTATTCAATTGTTTTAAATATTCTTACAATCTCTACCTTTTGTATAATAGTAATATTACTGTATTTAACTTTTCCACTTGTGAATACATTATAACTAAATTATTATTATTCAAAAGTATACATAATTTGGAGCTATAGTATAAATAATTCCATTTCATATTAGCTATATATAAACCATGATAGCACTGACAAACAGCTTGCAACATTAGCATGCAAATATATGCACAAATGCATTCACTTGAACTTGACAACATACGGAAAATAGATCAAACCACAGCAACTATGCTACACAGCAGGAAACCACTCTATTCCAATAACTACACTGTTACAACAGCAACAATGCGACATAAGTGAAACAAGAGAAAGAGAAGGATTTCATGCATAAATACAAGTTTGTTTTACTAGTGTACTCATAAATATCACCAGCTGAAGTGAAACAACTGTATCTCTTATCAGTTGGACTACAGTCCATATTTTATATATGATTTGTTAATAAAACATGCTTGCTAAATAAAATAAAAAAGTTTTAATAACAACAATGTTGGCAGTTAACCACTATATGCTTTAGTTATTTTCTAGGAATATTTTTACTTTTTCTACTATGTATGGTAAGAAGGGGAAGTATTGTACTCTGCCCAAAATTTGATGCTGACATTTCATCAGAAATATACATTTTGAAGCCCCCCAAATAAGAAAAAGTATTTTTAGAAAAAGGCTCAAAAACAAAAAGTCAGTTAAAAACCCGAGTTGGTATTTAAGTTTAGTATTTTCCGAGGATGCGACACAAAGATTTTGAAAAAAGTTGCTCTACCCTAAACCACCCTTTCCATAGAAAAATTTTCAAAAATTTAGATTTTCTCGATAATGACTCTAACGATTTTGGTTAAAATGCCATACGTTTAAGATATTTTTATAGACAATGAAATGCATCTTTTGAATTTTCTGGCTATAGCCCCTGTAGTCGTATTTACTCTGGATGACTTTTGCATAAGTGGTAAACCGCAAGAGATAGACCAAATTTTACTGCACAAAAAATATAGATCTCATTAAAATACAAATGCATTTTTTGTGGAGTGAACTATTTTGGAGATATTCCTTGTTATTTATGTGATTTTGTAATACTTAAACTTTTTCTCAAATGGAAGGTTGTTATTGACTTTCTTGTCTCTTGGCCATGCAAAGAGAACGGAATTTCGAAGCCTTCATATAGTGACCAGCATTTAAAAGATTTGACTATCTCTAGGTTATAATAGTATTGCATAGCAAGAAAGCATGTTTGAGTCATGTTGGGAAGATGCTATCTTGTTGGTCGGCAATGGGAACACTCTCTGGTGGAAGAGTGGGGAACTAGCAACTCAAGGTCTGTATGGTCTGTGATAAGATGCAAATATTATAAAGTGTATGAGGGTGAACCTCATTGGAAAGCTCTAGAACCTTTTGTTCCTTATTTAGTGCTACAAGATACACTAAGTTGTCAGTATTCCAGGGAGTAGCGTCAATGGATATGAGAGATGTATTGCACACCCTATATTTTTCCTTTTACCATTTGCCAAACTGGTGTTCATTTTAATTTTTGGTAGGTACATAATCATTTTAATGTAATTAAAAATCAAGCTTTCCTAAACATTGTGATTTGAACTGGCGCCACTCTGCAGCAATATTATTCGAAACAAAGCTTGGGTCAATGACAGCTATCATCAGCTGAAGGAAGCTAGTGCTCTGCGCTTGACTCAGGGGTTTAATTTGTTATTATACATCTCAGGTTCAGAATTGCACTCAAATTATTGCATTTATAGTCATTACTGAGTTCCTGTTATTCTATTGGTGGAACATAGGGCACCGGCTGCTGGATTGCCCACTTCTGCCCACAGCAGGCATCAGGAATGGGGTCCAGTAGTCGAGAGTGGGATGTAGTCAGCACTCCAAGCCCAGCCAGTATATGCAGTCTGCGGAACTAGAGTTGATCAGAGGAACCAGGATGGGTGATCAGTCAAAGCCTGGTGTGAGAGTGAGAAAGTGGATATTCTGAAATGATGGCAAAAGATAATAGAAAAGATGATGATGGAGCAAATGGTGGAATGATGGTGATGGAGACCAAAGAAAACCTGCCCCTGCACCAGTGTGTCCACTACATATCCCACATGTGGACACCTGGAATCAAACCCAGATTGCTTTGGTGAGAGTCAAATGGTCTAACCAGTGCGGCCATTTGTAGTCATGAGTAGGGAGTAATTCATGGTTTATTTTGTTTCTTGCATGTGTGCTCTTTAATTGTGGACATTTGAGAATGTAGTAAACAAAATTGCGTTTCCATGTTGTTGTAGCAACAAAAATACAAACAAACTGTTGTGTGATCAACAAACTCAATGTAAGATGCTTTCAGACTTAAAATTTCTCCTAAAAAGCAAAAGTATAAGCTAAGTGTTTAGTATGTGGACATTCTATAATAACAAAAAAATATAACGTTGATTGACACTATCATTCAAAACATGCTATATGTATAACAGTATTCAGCAAGATCAGCGTTTGCAACTAATTTCAAATTTAAAAGAAACCGGTGAGTATGAGGTGAAATCTTTTATTTCAATATACAGGGTTCTTTATTTAAAACCTAACAGAATACACAGGGTTTTGCCTCTCCCACAACCTTGCTGGTTCCCTCACTACCGGCTGCCATTGTGCACATAGCTAGTCAGTACTGGGCCTCTGAAAATCCACATTGTGTTCAAGAAATCCTTCATGATTGAAGAGTTAGAGTTTGGTGTGCTGTTAGTGCTAAATGCATAATTAATCCAATATTCTATGAGCAGACTTAAATGCAGAGAGGTACCAAAATGACATTTTGACCCAATTTTATCATGAGCTGACAGAAGAAAACAAATCATATGGGTGGTTTCAACAAGATTCTGTTACTGCGCATACAGCAGAGGAGTCCATGAATACAATTAGAGAAGTGTTTGAAGACAGAGTGATTAGTGCTGGTGTATGGCCCTCTCGCTCCCCCGATCTAACAGTGTGGTAGTAACATGAAAGACAAAGTTTACAAGACAAATCTGCATACATTGGAAGAACTAAAGCCAAATATTAGAAATGAAATCGGAAACATTACAGTGGCTCAACTTACTCAGAATGTATTCTCCCAATATAATCTTGTTTAGCCGAGGGTGGTCGACATTTCCAGAAAATTCTATAGCGTAAGAGTGTTATACATGTTTTACATGCAGAGTTTATGTAGGAGCAAAGCCAGTTGTAGCACACCCAATTGTGTTCAGACGAAATACCATGCACCCATTAGGTTTTAAATGAAGAACCCTATACTTGATATCAACTATTAACATTATGAGAGTTTATTATATACAAAGGATGTTCAATAAAGACTGGCACTGAAATTTTTTCCTTCCGTTAGGTGGCTGCTTGCAACATTTGTCCTTGTGCCATTGAACTGGGTATTCTAACCATTAATCACTGAAAATTATACAGCAATAACTCTGTCAGTTGATTGTTGACAGTCTGTGACAGTGAATGTATTGGATAATCACCTCTAAATATCATCACTGTACAGAAGTTAGGCAGTAAGGCCATAGTCATTTCTCTTTTTGGTTATCAGGGGATGGTGTACACCCCTGACTACAACCACTGCACATTACTATAAGAATGTCCTGAAGCAATTGGTAAAGATCACACCCCAAAAAGTGAAAGAATCTCATTGGACAGTGGAAGCTTCATAACGACAATGCCAGGTCATATGTTGCTAATGCTTTTATCGAGTTCCTGGCACAAGATCACATCTCTACAGTTCTCCTACACCTTATAGTTCTGACCTAACTCCATGTGCCCTCTTTCTTAACCCAGCTGCTGAAAAGGTATTCAAGGAACATCGGTTCAACAAGACCAAAGCAGTGAAAGCTTCAGAGACAACCCTGAACAGGATGTCAAAGAATGGCTTCCTGCATGTATTCCAAGAATACACTAACAGCACAAATGCATTATGTTAGGAGGGAAGTATTTTGAAGGCGACAAAAGTCTGTATAACTGATTTTTTACAATAAATTGCATGAACATTATTGCCAGTCTTTATTGAACACCCCTCGTAATTGTATTTATCCAACAGTTTTATTTCTGGAAAGTTGAAGCTACAAATCACGGTGCAGTGTGGGTGAGCTTTAAAATTGCTCTTTTAATTGCTAGGCAACTTTGACCATTCTTCACTGGAGCATTTGTGAAAAAGTACCTTGATATTGCCAGTGAATCCATATGTCCTCTAGGTAAGCCACAATTTAATGCACTTTGTCTGCCTCAGCATATAAGTGCATGCGTATACAAGACCTTGGTGCAGATGTTGAAGGACAATGAACAGTGAGAGCCTGACCCATGGCTTCTTTTCAGGGTTTACCCGGGTCACCAGACAAATGCTCAGAAGAAAATTCCACCCCCCAAATTTTCTGTTTGTTCATTTCCTTTCATTGATCGTTTCATTCATCCATTGATGCTTTCAGGATCACAAGAGTCAGCAAGGGTGTTAGGTGCAGTTTGGCAGGGATGATATGTGCGCAGGAACTCTTTGTCCCTGAATTGGCCCCAGAAGACCTAAAGACTTTGAAGTATCGTCAAACTTGGGAAACCTTAGGGACCTCTGTCAACGTCTGTGCCATTAGTTTGTATCTGGCCACCCAGTGTTTCCCTCACCTCATCCCTCCTCCAGGTTGTGTCCCCTTGGGTATAAGTACAAAAATCTGGCTTGAGTACCAAACCCCTTCCTATTCTTATATGTGTCTTTGATATTTCTGTATTGTTCAGTGTCTGTATCTGGCCGCCCAGTGTTTCCCTCACCTCATCCCTCCTCCAGGTTGCGTCCCCTTGGGTATAAGTACAAAAATCTGGCTTGAGTACCAAACCCCTTCCTATTCTTATATGTGTATTTGATATTTCTGTATTGTTCAGTGTCGTCCTTGATGGTCTAGGATCAAACGTGCTAGCCTCTGGTTTCTGAAGTCATGGATTCAAACCCATGGAAGTCAATGGGTTTCTTTCAGCGTAAAAATCCTCAGCATGGCTTCCTTCAGTAGAGAAGTAAAGCCAATGGTCCCATGCCATAGATTTACATATATAAAAGAACTTCAAGCCTGATAAAGAGGTGTCTAAGAAAAATTAAGGGGCTTTCACGGACAGTATAGAAGGGATGCTGAGAACTATAGCAGTTAGCTTTTTACGCTTTCTGACAAAATGTGTTTTTAGGTGATAAATGACTAAATGATTATGGCTACTTCAGTCCTTATCATAATGGAAAGCACTATATCAGTGCCTATTTTAAGCTTTTTACTGCCTATTGTGCTAAGCTTTAATAATAACCCACTTACTGCTTTATTTAATTACTTAAAGTTCTGCTTTGTGGCAATATTATGCATGATTATGTCATACGACATACAAATATTTATGGTAACACTTTGTAAATTGCATAATACTGTCTCATGTATTGTTGATAGATTCATTTTGTGTGTAGGTGAAGTTAAACTGGTGATATTTGTGAGTCATATTGCAAGATGATTGAAGTATTTAGTCCCAGAAACTTTCAAGATGCTCAAAGCACATGCATTTAATGGGAAATAATTTATACGTTTCATAAATAGCCACTCTTGTTCAAACAGGAATAAGTATAAGTCTCTGAAAAAATGTTTGTTGCTGTTTGCAGTAAACAATTTCAGTAGCAAAGTACATTATATTTAGTCAATGTCCTAACAACATTAATTTTTATGAATTAATTATTATTATTTATTTATGCCAACAAACTTACTTTGGTATTTTTAAGCACACAAGCCATATGTGGGCACTGTTTAAGAGGTCTAAAGGTTACTTAAACCCGGGACATGAAGTACTTACAATTGTAAGTCGCCCTTGGGGTATTTATCTCTGATGTGAGATTCCCTTGTGGTCTACCAGGAAAGTACGAATTGGCTGGGGAATTTAATGTCATACTGGCAAGTTGGCCATGATGGCTTTGTGGTTAAAGCAGTCGCTCAATAAGCGGAAGATCCATGGTTCAGGATCTTGCAAACAGGTATTTTGGAAAATTCATTCAAAGTACATTATATTTAGTCAATGTCCTAACAACATTAATTTTTATGAATTAATTATTATTATTTATTTATGCCAACAAACTTACTTTGGTATTTTTAAGCACACAAGCCATATGTGGGCACTGTTTAAGAGGTCTAAAGGTTACTTAAACCCGGGACATGAAGTACTTACAATTGTAAGTCGCCCTTGGGGTATTTATCTCTGATGTGAGATTCCCTTGTGGTCTACCAGGAAAGTACGAATTGGCTGGGGAATTTAATGTCATACTGGCAAGTTGGCCATGATGGCTTTGTGGTTAAAGCAGTCGCTCAATAAGCGGAAGATCCATGGTTCAGGATCTTGCAAACAGGTATTTTGGAAAATTAAAACTGTACAGTATTCTCTTCTCTACTCTCTCTACTCTTTCACTCGCTCCATCACTGCATCATCTGCTGCAGCATGGCATCCTTTCTTAGGGCCACAATAAGATTGACTTCCTTTTTTTGCAGCTTTAAGTTTGTCTCTCTGATTTTTCCAACAACCAATTATGTTTGGTTGTACCAAATATTCTTGACTCGCTGCTTGTGCACCATTTTTTAAATGAGTTCCAAAACATTTAGCTTAAAACCTATATTGAAACTTTTACGTGAATTCATGTTACCACTAACACAGACAGGTACCCACTTTTAATATGGTAGCTGCTGCCATAACCAAAAATATTGTTCTACTAGTAAGAAGAAAGCAGGTCGAAGGGTTGAAGCTACTAATGAATGAAGGTCAATGTGAATTTTCTGCTCTTTTCTTTGCAAACAAGTGAAAGGTAAAACTTATCCTTGGCCAATCATTTGTAGCAAAGAAATTTTGAGGAACTGCTTTTGTAGGAATTTCATGCTGCCTCAAATTAACATTTCTAACATTCACATATATTTTTTCTAAAATTCATGCACAAAACTTGGTAGGTCTTACAATTGAGGGGATTTTATTTTTGAGTAAATACGGTATTTACGAGATTGTAGATTTATGTGCTCTAAGGAGTAAACTGGGTTCTTGTAATTATTATTTCATGGCTTTAGTAATTTCTATAATCACAGAGAAAATTTTAGGAATATTTTAATGCATTTGGACAGACGTTAAATATTTTCATTTTTCTTGTAAAAGTAATTCCAAAAACTTTTTCTTCAGCCATGAACTGTTGGCATTCTTTTGGTTGGAATTCAATGCCATACTGGGATTTGAATCACACATTTTCAGTTTCTGTACAGTTGCTCTAACCAGCTGAGCTACCATGGCAATATGCCGATACAACATTAAATTCCCCAGCTGACTTATTTTTCCCAGTAAACCACAAGGAAATTCTAGTTTATTTTGATATGACATACTCCAGTGGGGAGTTAGAATTATTTTTGTTTTTAAAGAAGAGTTTGATATGTATACCATCAGTGCTTAAGTTGTACTCGTACATATAAAAGAACATTCTACTGAACAGTATATGTGCCCACCTCCAGCAGGGGAGGGTGCAGTTGAACTAGACACTACTAGGGAGCTTCAATCTGGAACTGTTAAGCACCCACCCTCTACTCTATCAGAGCTCCAAGATTAGCCACCCTTTTTTTATTGTTAGTATCAAAGTTATCCTGTTTGGTGAAATTATTTGAGCGTGGCTCTCTGTGCAAAGGTTGCAAGTTCACTCTTAACCTAGGACAATAGCATTTAAGTAGGTTTAAATGTGACAAGGCCATGTCACTGGCATGTAAGGAATCCATGTGGGATGAAATTCCTTCACAATGGTGATGTTAATATTACCCTGGCATAATTGTTAGCAGTCATTGTTATTATTAATGTCAAAGACTTCAAATTTATTTCAAAACAAAATTTAGTGCTATGTATGTCTCTGTTGAAAAGTGAAAAGTGGACTATGACCCTTTAAGTAAGCCTGAGATAATTTTTGAATGAAATATATTCCTGTTTCAACAAATTCTATGTGTATATTTTATTTCCCATTATTTGTATGGAAGCATTCTTCTATAGATACCTTTCATTTCTAAATTAAAGCATATCAACATATTTTTGCATCAAAAATTGACTGGTGAACAGTAATGTTAAAAATTTGAAAATGATGAAGTTATTATAGGACAAACCTATTTGTTGCAACAGGATCCTTGCTAAATTTCATTATTGGTATATTTGAAAATAAATACTTAGGAGAATAGATTAAACAGAAAATATAAAATTTTTAAGGAAACAAAGAGTGAGAAAGTAAAGGACAACAGTATTCTTTATAGTCACCTATAAAACACAACAACAACAACAGTAACACTGACAACAATGCACCATATTTATTGTCTTCTTTTTTATAGCATTATAGCCTGAAATGCTTTCCTTTAAATTAGTTAAAATTTAGCTTAATCTTCTAAGTGTGCACAAATTGCGCTAAAACTGCAGTATTTAGTATCTTAAAGAAGACAATAAAACAGTGCACCTAAGGTCGAAGTATCACTTCTTCTGGGACCACCTTTCTGTTTAAGTTTTCATTAGTTTTAACAGCGCCACTAATAGAGAAAGAGAGAGACAGAAACAGATACAGGAGATAGATAGAGAGACGCACATAAATATCAGTGTGTTAGCCATAAATTACTTCCCACAGCAGGGCATGAAATGAAGGATGAATATGCAAATTTATGGAAAGAACAAATGAAAACATTAAGAATATTCAATGGTGAAACAAAACTCCAAACATGAACTTGCCATTAAATTATATACAGAGTGCTTCAAAGAAACCAAATTGTTACAACTGTATACCAAACATTAATTGTATCATTTATGTAAATAAACAAATATATAGTTTAAATACCAATAATATGTGATTTTATAGAGCAAAGAAAAGCATTTCCTTTCTTAAAAGCATGTGCAAAAAAGAGCCTCTATTGCTTTGATGACAATCTGTCAATTGCCATGCATATCATCAAGGGAATTTTTTGAAATTTCAACTGGAACAATATTAATTTATGAGTGAATATTGCATTTAAAGTCTATAAGAATTTGTGGATGATTTGAATAAAAATGATCAAGGCTTTTACAGACAGTGTTAATAGTGAAATATAATATATTTTCCAAGTTTGCAGGCTGTGGTCTAACAAAAAATGAATGAAACTTGATGTTTCACTCTAACATTGGAGGACATCCTCAGGAATGGCTGGTGACTGCAGATCTGTACTACTAGAGAAACATGACATAGTGTTTGATAAAACACAAGTCCTGGCAACCACCACACAAGATGAAGCCACAGAAGTATATATACCTTTCTTTAACAAAAAGTGTTTAAAATAATGTTATCTATCAGCTCTCAAAGTTTATCAGTCTAATTTTGGGACACTCTGTGCTTTGGCCATATGTTTACTAGGGATTCCCCATGATGAGTGCCACAAATATGTTCAATACAGTTAATTACTGCCAATAAAGAGCCATTTTGCTGAAAAAACAAATTGGTGTCAAATATTTGGAGCCATCTGGCTTCTTAGTTAATGGATATAAATGGTTTGTTATTTCACTAATTGTCACACAAACAGTATGTAAACAATACTGAAATGCACTTCTACCTTAATTTGGGTGAATTTAGTCATAATTTAAGGCTAACGTGACAATGCCAAATCTCTCTTAGAAATTGAACTTTGTATGATATTTTAACATTAAATTGTGACTAAATTAATTTGAATTAAGGTAGAAATGCATTACAACATTGTTCACACAATGTTTGTGTAACACTTAGTGGAATAATAGCCTATTTATGTCAATTCGTCAAGAAGTTAGATGGCTCCAAATGTTTGACACACATTATTTTTTTTTCTTTGGCAAAACAATTCTTTATTATAATATAGAGAAGATGGATTTAAGCTAAACCAGGCTTGAGTTCCTGCTTTATGGTGCCTTCACCTCAGCCAGTACAACAGCCAATCACAGCAAACCATTTCATACATAACCCCTTCCACCATTCCAGTAGTATAAATTACTGTCCACTGCCATATGAATGCACAAATAGTATTCATTCCTTCCACTCTTCTCTTCTGAAGTTCGGCACAGATGCAGATGACATGTCAAGTTTTAACCATCTTATTTTTTAGACCACGGCGTGCAAGTGTGGAAAGCATGTTATGTGTTATTGATTTGAACAAAGCTTGCTCTTCAAGTACCCCTAGAGAAAACAGCCATAAAATAGAAAAAATCTGGGGATCTTGGAGGCCATACCATGCCTCCATTTTTCAAACTGCAATGGATATTTTAGCTATGCAAGTTATGGCTACATATTGCTGGAAAAAATTTTGCTACGTTCATGGAGAGTATAAAAACAATATTCACAGACAAACTGATGCCATTCCATTTCAGATGTTACAAAAATTGTTTGACAATATGCATTGTAGACTATTGTACATAATTGGAGGCCATTTGTGTGACGTAATTTTCAAGAAATTAAAAGTTTGCCTGTGTTGCATAAAATGGCATATTATTGGCTTTAATCCTAATTTACATAAATGTAAGAGTTAGTATTTAGTACACAATTGTCAATTAATGGTTTCATTGAGTCACCCTATATAAACCCATCTGCTTATTATAGTAACCATCAGAACAAAGTTCACTCTACAAAACAATAACTATTCTTTCTACTAGAATCAAGGTGTGTGTACAGATACTTCTGAGCTGTTATATTATTTCAAATAGATGCGTCTTTGGCTTCAGATTACAGGCAGTTGAGTATTTTACTCTAGCATATCTTTAGCTCTTCCTTTTCAGTTGTATAGTTTTAGCCTTAGGCCCTTAGGACTCAACTAACTGCAAGTTCTACTCAATGTTAGGGTAAAGCGTTGGTAGTGTTTATCTAGAGTTATCTGTTTGGGTATGGATAAAACGAGAACACTGTAAAGCACTTGCTAATGTATTTTATATTTTGAAACTTGGTAAAAGATGGAAGATTTCTCAGAACACTATTGCACACTCTATGTTAGTCATGACAGCTATGCACTTCAACTTAAGTTCACCTAACCAATTTTTATTTTCTCTACTGTATACTTACAGTAAGAAGAGGAAGTATTGTATTCGATGCAAAAATTTGATACCAAGATTAGAAATACATTTGAGGCCTCACGAACCCCACTCATATGACTTTCTCTACTCTTGTACTAATCAATTTTACAAACTCTTATTCCTATATATTTTTGGTGTTGTGATAAACATTTGCAGAAATTATCTTATTGCTTATTTCCTTGTAGGTGCAAGGGGAATATGAGAATACAGTAGACTTTGAGTGATAGTAAAATCTTTTAAAGCTTTCAAATTCTGTTCTCTTTGCATGACTAAGATATAAAAAAAATGAATAACAATGTTCCAGTTGATGAAGTTTTCCAAAACTCACACAAATAACAAGAAATACCTTTGAAATGATTCACTCTACAAAAAACTTATTTGGACATAAATTGTATGTTTAGCAAGATCTATATTTTTTTCTATATTAAGATTTGGTCTATCTCTTAGGGTTTACCAGTTTTGGAAATGTCATCCAGAGTAAACAGGACTACATAGGCTATAGCCAGGAAATACAAAATATACATTTCTTTGTTATAAAAATACCTTAAACATATGGCATTTTAATCAAAATTGTTTGAGTCATTTTCAAGAAAATCAAAATTTTCCACAAATTTTCCATGTAAAGGGTAGTTTAGGATGGAAGAATTTTCTTCAACATTTTTGTGTTGCATGCTTAAAAGATATTTAACGTAAATACCAAGTTTGGTTTTCCTTTTTGAGTTATGCTGTTCACAGACAGACACACAAGGACATTTTTTCTAAAAATGTTTTTTCTTTGATTCAGGGGACCTCAAAACACATATTTCTGGTGAAATCTCAACGTGGAATTTTTGGGTGGAATACAATGCTTCCTCTACTTACTATATGTAGTAGAGAAAGTAAAAATGAAAACTCAGCTTTCAGATCAGCATATAGCATCCAGTTCTTAAACATTTGACTATCACTATTCTGGCGGCACCGTGGCCGAGCGGTTAGCGCACTCGCCTACCACCTAGGCAGCCCGGGTTCGATCCCAGGGACCCGCATGTGGTATTCGTGGTGGACGAAGTGGTGTCAGGTGCTCCGGTTTCCCCCGCCATCTCGTTCCACCGCAGCTCCATCTTCATTTCATGTATCATCAGTGTCACCGCCTGCGGTGCTATAGCAGTAAAAGCGGGCATTAAACACAACATATCACTATTCCAATTGTATCTTTAATAAAATGTGTAAATAGGCTATTTTTGCAAAGATTTATGTCAATTAAAATGAAGTAAATAGATAAACTTTAGTAACAGCAGTTTACATACTCATTAATAAACAATACATGGTAGAGAAAGTAATATGAATGAAACACATTGATTTTTTTTTAACACAGAACCTGTTTCTACAGGTTTTTGATACCAAGACAATATAGAATCATATTTAGGTACATTATGCACACAGTACTTATGTAAAGCTTTTGTTTGCATTTGTTTAACATGCTCAAATTTACCATACCAAAGAACATGTTGCACTTGTTGGCATTTGAATCATCTACAACTTTCATTTGTCATATGTATTCTTGCCATTATGAAAACTCCCATCTTTTAAGTATATTACCAGCATGAAATATCTCATACTATCATGTTAGCTTTTATAATAATATTTAATAGTATCCATACCCAGACAGATGAGCCTGTAATTTACTTTCATGGTTAAAGTTATCTGCTTTTTTTGGGTTCAGTAATATTAGCACTTCTAGATGTTTACATCAAGAGAGTATTAGTATGAAATTAAGCATGTACTATTTGCAGCATCATTAGTTCATCTGTACCTTATTCAGGAAGGTGAGGAAAACTGGCTCATGCTGAAAAGTGTGGTAAACAGAAAAATAAAGTTAAAAAGTTAAACATAGGTGTCCATTTAACAAAGGGAGGTAATTTAGGGCCAACTGTTATACACAGATAACATCCAATTCTAATAGGCACACAGAATTTCTTTAAATCTGTTACATATATCATATTCTTTTTTCTGACCTGGACAGCATAGTGGCACACATTTGTTTGGTTTCATGAGTTTTTCATATACAATTTTGTTTTAAGTTTTTACATGAAGTTAACTATAAGAGAGAGAAAACAAAGAGAAATACAGTCAGTCAACTTGAAACCCATGAATAAGAGCTGCAAGCAAAATCATGAATTTGTTATATATACAATCCATATTTCAACCATTAAAAATGTATAGATCATACAACATGTAATAATAATAATTCTTAAATCATAAAATAGAATTTAGTGTCTGTATCTGAAACCAGCTACAGCTGTTTGTAAAAAGATATTCAATTTTCTTCTTCCATGTTGCTGCAAAATATGTACAGGATGCTAATACATTAGGGAATATGTTTGAATGTCTTCAAATGCTTCATTTTTGCAATAGATGGCAACTCTGTTTCAAGGCAAAATGTTATACAGGGTGATGCATACTTTGTGGAATGGTAGGTTTCAAAAAGAGGATCATTTTTGTCAAACAACCAATGTGGCTGATGCACTGTTTGGGAGCCTTATGATTGAGTCAACCCATGCTCTTTTCCATGAATTGCACATCTGTTTCACCACGTTACTGCATACAACAGTTGCTCCCATCTCACCATTTGAACTGAACCATGTTTAAAAAGAGCTGTGTGTGTACCTTGGGGTCCTTCACTGTCCCTTACTGCTGTGGTTCCAACATGATGGGCCTTCAGCACATTTCAACCATACTGTAAGAGAACTTCTCAACAATACCTACAGGAAGAAGTGGATAGAGAGAGGAGGACCTATTACATGGCCAGCGATTGCCTTAATGTTGCTTCTTTCCTTGAAGGTATATGAAGAGTATCACCAATCCAGGCACCGGCAGGGTTTGCCTGATCAACCCTTGCTCTGGCTCGCTGCTAGCTTACAGCCTCAGCGTAGCTCTCAGGTTATGTCAGTGGCTTGCTTTATTGATAACACAACTAACCATACAGCAGATCAAATTAACCTGAAAGTCTATTAATAGTGAACCAATATTCTACATTTATAACATTACAAAGTGTGTATATGTAATTACAGACATGTTTATTCTAATTTGTCAGACAACAGAATACTTTCGCTCTGTTTATCTACTTGATATTACTTAATACCTATATGTATTTTATTTTATGCCTATATTTAATTATTTTATACCTATATGTACTTGGGTATTGAATAAAAAATATGAAAAAGTTCTATGTATACAGGGTTGCCAACATTTAAAAGTAAAATTATCGTACCAGTCACTCAAGATTATAGATTTGGATTCAAAATTATCGTACATCTTAAACCAAATGCTACAACAATAAAAATATCAGCATAACACTTATGAAAATGTAATAGTATTGATGTTTATGAAATTCACTTACGAGAATGATGACCTCAAGCAGTATTGCAACTTTAGAACTTATGTTTCTCGCATTATTTGTCTGAAAGTTCATCTTCCTCAACCGTTGCAGCATTATACAAATTTGTTGTTGAGACAAACCTTAACATCTTCTCGGTGACTTCGAGATTTTCGGATCTACCGCATTATTTCAAAACTAAGGCGACGGAATAAGTGCATTTACCGTATATAGCACCAATCTGCTTCTAACTTTAGTTTTTATTAAGCCCAGTTTTGAAAAAAAACCTTTCACAAGAAGCTTTTCTGTGGGGAAACAAAATCACTGATAATGCAAAGGACTCTAGTTCTTTGAAATCAGTATTTCCACCAAGGTGGCATGTGTCTAACAGCACTCCAGAAACTGTCAGGTTCAGGCATGTTCTTTATTTCACAGGGAATATCACTTATGCAGAGTTTTCTCCATTGATAATCAATTTTCGGAACAGCACCTTCTTCATTGAGATTACCAGATCTGAGCACACTGGCAAAAAGAGGATAAAGGGTAGAAGGATTAGTACGATATGAAATGGTTACCTTAGAGGGGTGCAGACAGGACATTTGTAATTAGTTTCATTTCGCTGGTGTAACAAACCAGTGAAAATGATATTTCTCCGGTATCGAACTATCGTACATCCCCATAATTATCGTACAGATTGTCAACCATGTGTACAAACATTAAAATTATTGTATGCCCCCATAATTATCGTACGGGTTGGCAACCCTGTATGTATATTTGAGAGAAAGATTATAAGATGAATAATATGGGCCAATGTTGGAGAACAACACATGGAGAATCAGATCAAACTCTGAAATCAGCCTAATGGTGAGACACATCAAATCACTGAGATTGAGGTGGTTAGGGCACATTGAAAGGGTGGAAGAGTTCCTAAACATTTACTGCATAATGACATAATAGGAGTGAGAAGGAGGGGAAGACCGAGAAAGAGGTGACTACAGAATGTAGAAAAGGATATGAAAAAATGGGAATAAGAGGCCGGAAGAGGAAAGCACAGGATCGAGATGAATTGAGGAGAATTGTGAAGGAGGCCAAAACCCACAACGGGTTGTAGCACCAACTAGATAGAGATACCTATATAGTTGTTGTTTTCTAGTGCCTTGCATCTGGCAATGAAGCCATTAGCACAGTGACTTAATAAGCAAAACATAAAACAGAAACAACTTTTTTACATTTAACTCTTGAACTCTTAAACATAACAGGAACAAAATATATTTCGTAATATAAGAACCCAAAACAGATAACACAATTAGAGCAGTTAAAGGTCTAATTAATGTTAAAGTATGAATAAGTAACTTATATAAATTATAAAATACAAGAAAATTAAACTGCAACTTATATTAAATGTTTTATGTTTTGTCAGTTTTCTGTTGAACACCCTATGAATATTTGAGGAGATACTTTGTGCTGCCTTTATTCTAAGCACAGCATCAAGATTTTCATCAGTAATGCATATACATGCCAAACGTTGAACCCCCACTATTATCCACTGCTACGACATGACCAGTCGCTGCTCAGCAAGCAAACATTTGAAGTTGTGTTGTGCCCACTGTTCTAAAGTAGCGTACTTGTCAGTGCCTGGTTTTTTCCTCCTCAGTTGTCACTCTTGCCTATGACCACATTCAGTAGGACACCACACATCTTGGTGAGGGTTCAACAGCCATTGGAATAACAGCGTCATGAATGTATCAGAGCTGAAGATAAATACTTTGAAGGTCCTCTCTGACTTACATTTTCATTTAATTTGCTTGGTCCTACAGTAATACATGAGCTTATGCAATCTCTGCTCAATCATAAGGCTCCTAAACAATGCATCTGTCAATATCAGTCCCTTTATGAGACTTATCATTCCACAAAATTTGTTGCACAGGTCCTGAACCATCCTGTATATGTACAATGCATGCCAACAATTTCCCTTCAAAATGCTATTTGTTCTGAATAATACTTAGCGTATGTTATTCAGAGATGTGTAACCTGACAAAGGTCAGTGCATAACCCATGCACTTATATTGCAAAATAAATGTATAAGGATAATTTACAAGTTGATAACCACTGAGAAATATAAACATGCATTCACTGATAATAGTAATATTGGCTCTTCAGGGTAACCCAAAAAAAAAACCCACTGATAATGCCTAGTATGTTGTATGGGATGAAAACTGATCGGTTTTCAAGAAGGAACGACTGTTGGGAAATGCACAGTTTAGACACTGTAGCGCACAAACTGTCAGATGGGTGTGCATTCACATTTAGTCAATAAATCCAACTTCGAGCTGTCTATACTGCAGAGCCTATATACACATGATCCAATATGTGCAGTTGTCTTTGAAGATTTTCAATCACTCCACGAACTTGAGCAATAAGGTCTTCTGCTGACATTACAGGAGTGCCATATGCCCTACTCTTCATACAACTCCACAGAAAATAGGTGTCAAGAGGTGTCAGATCTGGCAACCATGCTGGCCATGGAACTGGTGCACCTCTACCAATCCATCAATTTGAATATGTGATGTTGAGGTGATTCCACACATTTACATCAAAGTGTGCTGGAGCTCATGTTAGCCATTTCAGCAGCTATGTACTGGTATATGTCCCACTGAAATTAAAATGTTACTATACTGAAGACTATATAAATAACACAGTGAGATGCGCACCAAGGACTCTATGGAGGAATGTAGCACATTGCACGAATGTTATTAGGCGCAAGTCGTTCATCCGCAGTACACAGATAGCTACAGGATTGAATACCTACCGCATTAAGATACCAAAACAAATCTTAACAAATTGTCACAACTGTTCATTCCCAATCTTTGATGCTCTCCAGCACCCAAACGATGCATTTCCAGACAGGAATTCCTTCTTGAAAACTGATCAGTTTACCATCCTGCACAACATACTAAACATTGTCAGTACTCTTTTGGGATAGCTTATATACTTGCTGTGTGTATATAAGGCAATAATATTTGCAGTATAAACCCACCAATTTTCATATTTTTATATGAATAAAATCGACATGTTCATCTATTTATTTGATATTTATTTACATGCTTATTTATTTGGCTTCAAGTCATTACACATCATTTTCAGAGGAAAAGTTAGTCTGAAACTTTATTCAAAATAAATTCAGTATAGGAAATTGTTATTTATGAACTTACCATGTTTTGAAACAATGCTCCTGGTTTTGACTCAATGTCGTTTTTATTTAATGTCACCAAGTTTCTATTTGTGTAACTATAGGGTGGGGCAGAGATAATAAGCAGGTTTGAATTAATGGCTGTATTGAATTTGTGGGTTTTTAATTGCAAGTGTGTGGCAGGACTGTAGAGTGCACCTTGTTAATGAGTTTGCTAGTTTGTTACCTTTCTTTGTTCTTTAAGTACCTATATCATGTAGCACTGGATAATGAGGGAGTGTTAAGTAAATATAGGCTTTCACAGCTGGAGTTGGTAATTCTAGAGGAATCTTCTGGGCTTTGCCCATGTTACCAATGCTGTCACTGAAGTTGTGGATGAAATGTCTGGACCAAATTATTCCAGCAGACTACAGTAAATCAGCCCAGGAGATTCTTCTAGAATGAGGGAGTACAGGAGGTCTATTAAAAAATTTCCAGAACATTCGTAATTTCACGCCAATGGAGTGTTGGAGTGAAATGTAGTTGGCATCCCTGCACATACCTGTGTTTAATGCGTACCTGCCAGAAGTTTCATTATTGTATGTCTGTTTGTTATTGTTCACTGCTGCATTGTGTAGAATGTTGTGTTGCACAGTTTGTGAATTTCAAGATGACAGAGTTAGAGGAGCAATGTGTCTACATGAAACTCAAGAAAACCTTTACGAAGACACATCAAATGATGTAGGAAGCCTCCAATGATGAGGGCTTAAGCCATACTTGGTGTTATGAATGGTTCATGTGGTTTTAAAATGGCCAGACAGAAGTTAAAGATGACCCTCATCCAGGACACCCTTCAACATCTACCAATGATTGAGAGGTAGAACTGGAACTTAAAAATTCAATGCCCCAACTGGGATTTGAACCACAGACCTTCCGCTTACCAGGCAGCTGCTCTAACCACTGAGCTATTGTGACAAACTGCCAGAATGGCATTAAATTCTCAAGCCAGTTCGTATTTCTCCTGGTAAACCACAAAGGTGTGTGGTTCAAATCCCAGTTGTGGCATTGAATTTTTAAGTTCCAGTTCTACCTCTCAAACTTTGCCCACACACGGCTTGTGTGTTTAAAAACACCAACAGTAAGTTTGTTGGCATAAATAAATAATATCTACCAAAGATGCTTATGGAAGAATGTCAATGCAATTGTGCATGCCAATCAAAGACTGACTATCTGAGAGACTTTAGAAGAATGTAACATTTCAGTTGGATCATGTCATGAAATCCTGACATAGCATCTTGGAATGCCTTGTGTTGCCTTCAAATTCATCCCACGGCTCATGAGTCAAGACTGGAATCTTGCAATCTGTGAAGAGCTTTTGGATCAAGTAAATGAGAATGAGATGTTGCTTAAGAGAATTATATATGATGATGAAACATGGGTCTATGGTTGTGATGTTGTGATCAAGATTCAATCTTCACAATGGGTCAGGAAAGGTTCTCCAAGACCAAGAAAAGAAAATTCGCAGATAGCGCTTTGCACGATTTAAAAAGAGAGCACCAAGACTGCTTCCAGAAGTGGAAACAGCATTGGGAGCAATGTATCAATTGTAGAGGAGATTACTTAAAAGGACACCATGCACAGTAAGTAAAAGTTAAGTGTAGAAAAATTTTGTGGACAAAGTCCCGGAATTTTTTGAACAGACCTCGTATTTGTGCTGTAAATTGGTACATCAGAATGAATTCAACAACACAAACTGGAACGGATATTTGTATTATTTATATGTGGGAGCAGGGGCTGGTGGGAGAGAGTTCCACTATATCCTAACACGATGAGTCCTTAAACATTGTTTTATTCGCCCCGCGTAAGCACCATTTTGTAGCTCAAAGTAATTTTTATCAACTTTCTCGATGTATCTCAGGGCGCGGTACAGATCAAAACTTTACAAGTATGATTAAATTCCATTTCCTCTTTAAAAACTTATTTATTGTTCCTTTATATCACAAATAAGAACACAAATATTCTGGATTGGCATCTTTTATCTCATGCGCTGCGGGGTTCACACTACTCGAACACGGACTTTGTGTGACGCCAATCCAAGCTGTTGAACAAGCAGACAATTGAATATCAGTCTTTGCTGACTATAATAGCTATTGACAACTTTAGGAGGCCTTTCTGCTGCCCCTATAATTTTGCATTCAATCACTTCAGGGGGCTTATGCAAAAAAATATCGCCTCAAAACCCAGGGGGCATTTTGAAGGGAACGTAATCAATGTTAAAGGATGCTGTTCATCTTTGGGTGCAACAATGGCTTGCAGATGGTATTGTTAAAAACCAATCACCACCTGGTCAACCTTGTTCTATACATACAAAAAGTTATGAGTGACTTTGAGTGACGTATACAACAGTGGACATCTAAAAGACATTACAATCAAAAAGTGGCATGTGTTTTCCAGGATTGTACTTTAAGGTACTGTAAAAGGAATATATATAAATGTTACCAATATAAATAATTTTCATTTTGAAACCAGCTTATTGTTTCTGCCTCACACTATATGTAATTTTCTTCCAGTTTATAAAAAATAGATGTTTTAAAAGTATTACCATCTAAGGTACTCAGCAGTAAATAATAGTAAACAAAATTGAAATATTTAAAGAAATAAGAAGAATAGCGTACTGAAAAATGTGATAATTATTTGTCTTAATGTACATCAATGAGAAACATGTTTTCCTTAAATATTTCATTTAAGAGCCTACTGTTTCAAATGAAACATTTTAATCAATATTTCTTGACTTAAATAATGGGGATTATGATTAATATTAACATTTTTTTCACCACAATTTCTACATTTGTTTACACAAACATTCTGAACATCATTTAAAAGATAGGTATTTATCTATTTGGCTTTTTTTACACATAGAGCTTTAGTTTGATATGAGGGTTTTGTGCCAATAATGAGGCAGTAAATTAATCCATTTTGCGTGAGGTAATATATTGTAAAATTTATCTCCAGCCCCTCCAAAACGACTTCCGTGGAGTGGAGATGTCATGTCTGCCTCTCAATTAAGGGGTTCTGAGTTTGAATCTCAGCTAAGATAAATTACCCAGATAAGGTTTTCCCTGAAATTTTCCCTTATCCTGAGAAAAATGTTGGGTAACTCTAACCTGTGGCTCATTTGAGCATCATTTCACCATTTCATTCATCCTTCATCCAATATGACCAACCAATATGTTAAATCTTAATCAAAATAAAGAAAGCCCCTTCTGAAATAGAAAGTGTTGCTCATTTAGTGGGAAAATTACTTACAGAGGGCCACTGCATTTTAAGAGAGACATAAGTTTAAAGTTACCAAACTTTATAATTTTCAACACAGTCCTAAGTAAAGTGTATAGTTCTTGGGAATATCTCCATTAACACTAGTCAACAGTGAAAATGTTACTGAGATAAAATAAATGTTTGTTAAATGTATCAACCATGCTAATAATGAAAACAACACTCAAACACTCGAATTAGCTCTCGTTTCCAAGTTGAAGACATGCATTTAATTATATTCATTATCAATCCTTTCCCATTTGAATTCTAAGTCCCGCTTATAGTAGACAGAAAGATGAAGTTTCAGGCAACAATAGCTGTGTATATTTTGTTGCTATTTTTAGCCCAGACTTATAGTAACAAGGGAAAGAGGAAGGGAGGAACGGAGCATGTTTCATTTAAGTGTAGCTTTAGTCTGTTACAAGCTGTATTCTGGTTGTGTGCTGGAAGAAAGTAAGATTGACCTCAGCATCAATCACTTGAACCAGGATCTCAAGTTAGGCATGAAGCACTTGTCAAATCCAAAGATATAATTCTCCCTGCTCTTTGTATAAAATAAGGCCTAATGAAAAGCTTTGTTAAGGTCATGGACAAAACTGGGGAAACATTTCTCTATTTGTGCTAGAAATTTGCACTTCTTAGTGTGGCAAAAATAAAAAGGGGATTTTCATGAGGATCCAAGAAGAGCCTCATAGCAGTCACTCTTGAACTGCCTCCATGGCGTACAACAAAGAAAGTGTTGGTGAGTTCATTAGAGAAGGAAGACAAACATGTCACTGTGAATGAAATCACTACAAAACTTGCAGTACAAGAAACAATTGAAAGGTTAAGTTATCAAGAATGTCCAAAAGGTGGCAACAGCAGACAACAAAAATATTGGCACAGTACCAGTTTAAAACAACATGCACAAATGAAGGAAAATGTCTGTCATACATTTCCAGAGCAGTGAAGGTATGAAACCTATTGTAATCCACCAGTGAATGAAGGTCCATATGACACTACAGTAAGTGTATGAGTGTAGCACAAAGTTCAGAAATGGTGTGACTTCTGGAACAGACACTCTTTGCCAGACCTGAGTCTCTGCAGCTATTACAGCGGAAAATTGCTCACAAGGAAGTTAGCACAAGTTGCGATCACAATTGCCAATATGGTTTGGTTTGAATGAATATGTTTGAGGTGTTGATTACAAACATGTATAAACTAAGTGTCATCGCCTGTAACACTGTAAGCTACAAAGATTTGATATTCTGCTCACAATGGACCATACCTAACATGATATCATGACTGCAGTAACTTTAATCATCGTAAACAGTTTCTCTCTAGCTGATGTAAGTTATTTGTAGTGTATGCTATGGTTGAAACAACAGTAAGAGCAATGTGCTTGCAAATTATGTCACCAAAAATAATTAGTTCCAGATTTTGCCATCAGGTAAAAATATGATAGTTACTCATGATGCTATCCAACCTCAAAAAATGGTGTATACAGTAAAGACTATCCCTCCTGGGTGGACATCTTTTATTCAGCTACTTAATGTGCTATTCTTCTGACAGCGGTACTGAAGCAGATTGAGCATCGCAGTGTCACTAACGACTATCAATTTGCACAGCGACGAGATTTTTCAAGATGACAGTAGCACCAGAATTGAGATCATGTGGGAAAAGCTGAAGATTGGAGACCTGATGAGAATAGAAAGTATAAAAGCAATGTTCATGAAGAGGATTACCCAAGTTGGAAAAACAGCGCCATCCTAGATAGTATACAAAATGATGAGGGAGACATACTTCACAGAAGACATACGACCACAATTCTATCTACAGTCAACAGAAGCAAGCAAGGCACTAGCAAACATCAGGGAAAGGAAGAAAAGTGAAATCGACCTCGACTTCTACACCTCACAAGTGATGATGGATGACAGATGGACCAGAGAGCGCAACACACAGTGCCACATCACAACACGACTCTCCATACCCGGATTTCACCACAAGATATATGTAAACAACAAATTCCACGAGCCAGATGAAGACTACAAGTGTATATTGTGCGGGCAGAAGTGTAGTAGATATTACATCATAACATGCACGAAAAGAACCAGGATGATTATAGACTGTAGCAAAGACTGAAATGTGAAATTAAACTAATCCTCAAACTTGAGTGTACATTTCTCTATAATAAATTAATGACTAAAAGTTCATTTCACCATTGAGGGATTCAATTTCATTGCTGATGTGTATTCTACACAATCAGTTCTGTTCTCCAGTCTTTGCAGACTTTGTTTGATACTCCTGGACTGTAGCTGGACATGATGACTTCAGACCAGAGAGGTTTCAAACACCTCCCGAATGCATGTTTGATGTTCAAAAGCAGTGTGGCTCAGAAGACTGCTCAATATAGGCATTCCTGAAGTACTTTTACTGTGATAAAAACTGTTTTCAGCACGTTATATCCTGGTGACATGTTCATCCTCATAATGTTTAGCCAAGAACTACCCACAATCCATTTTTTGAACTTGGCAACTGAAAATGAAAATATGTTGTTGGCTAATACTGAATTTCTGGCAATGAAGTCATTAATCCTCTTGCTCTCCAATATTTTTCACTGATGGAAGGGCACTAGAAGTGGCCGGGCATATTTGAAGGTGTTCTTGGTCCATTTCCTCTTGCAGATCACATAGAGGACAGAGTGATAAAGAATATATCCCAATTCTGTTCAAATGTTTTGCCAGACAATCATGTCCTGTAATCAACCTGAAGGTTGCAACTGCTGTTTTTCGAGAATACTCAGGAATTACTGTTTGAATGTTTGGTAGTTCCCATCTTTTATTTTTTGATTTTTCATAGTAATATTTTGAAATTATTTTCAATTCAGAGTTGACTAATCTTTTAGCTGCATAAAATGGTAAATTAACTATAGATTTTTGTACACTGCTGGTGCCCTTTTTTGCAAGAAAATCAGCTTTCTCATTACCACTCAGTCCACAGTGAGCTTGTGTGTTAAGGGCAAAAGTTTCCTATCTAAAAGGAAAGCTCATTCATCCTAATATGGTAAGCCACTCCACGTTAGGTGTTGCACATGCTAATTGTCCACTATTCACTATTTAGTCTCTACACAGATGTGTCTCTTAAGGACTTCCGGTCGGTTTTTCTCTCGCTATTTGTGACCACTGCTGTGCTGCATGCTCCTTGTAGAAGTCTGTCCATCTGCGTCTTGGTCTTCCTTGTGGTTGTTTTCTCATATGGGGGTCCCACATAGCCTAGTATGTCCACCTGTTCTCTTGTAATTTTGCCACATGGCCTCTCCATTTCCTTTTCAATCTTGTGGCACAGTAGAGATTCTGTCTTTCAGAGATAATCCAGGAGCTTTCGTTGTATCTTCTGTTGGCATACTTGGACTTTATTTTTCTGATGTGTTGTTAGTGACCATGTCCGACTAAACATGCAGAAAACATTGGCCACCACACTGACTTTAACAATCTAAAGATATAGGCAATTTATGACAATTTCTCTCAAAGAATGGTCAGAGAAAGCATAGAAATATTTAAGGAAAGGAGCAATTTGAACTGTGACATGGGCAAACCACTAAGCACAATATGGAAGACCCTATTAGCATGATGACCTTCTATTGGAGGAGAAGAAACCAATAGGATTGTAAGTGGGAGGGCACAGCGAAGCCAGCCAGGGTATAAAGGCACTGACCAGTTGGATAAGATTTTGCAGTTGCCCAGTGAAGAAGCCTAACACAGTTTAAGGTGAAACATTGGCATGATTCAAAAAGTCAACAAGACGCAGCCCATATCGAAAGCCAAAACAGAAGTAATAGAACTTTCTGGATATTCCTAATTATTGAATGTTCAGGAACTGTGTGGAAACTTCATATGGCTATATAAGTGACATTTCTCGCAAATTGGGTAAGTACTAGCAAAATAAGCCTCAAGAACTGTGACAAGTGAGTAGCAAGTCAGCAAGCTAGCATGTGCATTTCTAAAAAGTACAATGAAAAGTGCTGTTCTCCGAGTGAGGTTGTGGTGACATGCAGTGAGTGCTGTAACTGAGAGGAATTAGAGATGGCTTTTGTTCAACTCCCCTGTGAGTGAACATTCTGGAAGGAGGTGCTGTGTTGGGTATATTTTGTTATGCCAGTATATCACAGAAGAAAACTGAAGTGACAGTAAACAGTGGAACTAGTACACATTACTGAAGTGACAAAATGAGCTAAGTGAAATCTCATTGAAGCTTGAACTAGGTTATTAGTGACATTGAAAACTGGACAAAGTCACAATACTGCATCTATGGTTCCATGTGCGTAGCTTGGTACAGGTCGCGCGTTACTTCTTGACGAATGAAAATTTTATATGAAAGGTTGAATGTGAGTCACTACTCAGCTTTTGCGGGAACAAGAGAGAGGAGGTATAGTCTGCAGTGAGATGACGCACATGCTTCTGAGCTGAAGTAGTACAGCACTACAAATCAATTTATTGCACTTCCAGTAATATCAGCCACACGTATTATGCACTATACCTCTATAACTGTTTCCACTTAACTATATTCCATTTCTTCTATTCCCGACATTTCTCCCTCGTCTGAATTGCTGTTATTTTCGTTGCATGCACACATCCGTACCGTACAAAACTTTTGCGGTCGACTGTATACACAAACGCGACAGAGGAAAACAGAGGTGTCTGTTATCGTAGCATAAACATTTGCTGACCTGTTTTTTAAGGGTAGGCCTACTCACTGGATTTCTGCTCAAGGTCATTCGTCAAGAACAAACGCGCAACCTATACAGCCTTTTTACTTTACAGTCTTCCTCACATTGTTTTTTCCTACACTGCATATCTGTTTTACTTTTGTGTTATACAGGGTTCTTCATTTAAAACCTAGTGTAGCACATGGTGTTTCACCTCTCCCGTGAGCTTGCTGAATTCCCCCACTACTGGCTGCCATTATTACGTGGCTAGTCAGTACTGGGCCCCTGAAAATCCACATTGCATTCAAGAACTCCCTCATTATGATTGGAGAGTTGGAGTTTGATGTGTTGTTAGTGCTAATCAGTCCAACATTCTATGAGCAGACTGTAAATGCACAGAGGTACCAAAATGGCATTTTGACCCCATTTTATCGTGAGCCCATACAGCAGAGGAGGCTATGAATAAAATTAGGGAAGTGTTTGAAGACAGAGTGATTAGTGCTGGTGTATGGTCCTCTCACTCCCCCAATCTAACAGTGTGTGATTTTTACTTGTGGGATAACCTCAAAGACAAAGTTTGTGGGAGATCCTCATATATTGAAAGAACTAAAACAAAATATTAGAAATGAAATTGAAAACATTACAATGGCCCAACTTAATGGTGTGAATCAGAATGTGTTCTCTCAATATAATGCTTGTTTAGCCGAGGGTGGACAACATTTCCAGCATGTTCTATAAGGTAAGAGTGTTATACA
The DNA here is from genome assembly GCA_030765045.1 of Tenodera sinensis. Classification (NCBI taxonomy): domain Eukaryota; kingdom Metazoa; phylum Arthropoda; class Insecta; order Mantodea; family Mantidae; genus Tenodera; species Tenodera sinensis. The sequence continues at coordinate 125,996,187 of CM060970.1, forward strand.
TGCTTTACGTGTGGAGTTTATGTAGGAGCAAAGCCGGCTGTGGCACACCCATTTGCATACAGGTGAAATACTGTGCGCCTGTCAGGTTTTAAATGAAGAACCCTGTACTTGTTGATCTATCAGCTGATGTTAATGTAGTTTTTAAAGGAACACTGTATTATTGCAGATGTTTAATCCAATATTCCTTTTTGTATATCCACTATAACCGTACCTTGGAATAAATCTTGCATATTCCAAAAACAATAAATTATGCATCAAACTTTATACCAAAAAGCAACTTTATAATATAGCAATTTAAATTCTAATAATGAAGCACTGTACAACTGACTTCTGCAAAACTCTTTGCTTTACATCTCCATTACTTTTTGTTGTAATTCAAAATAAATTGTAAGTAACGTGAAATTGTTAAAATAATTATGTGGGAAATGCTGCATTTAGTTAATAGATAAGAAAAGCTGTAGTTTCAAAACTTTATTATTTTAATATGATAAGATATAATGTTAGCTTTAAATTAGATAAGATTAAACTTTCACAAACACCTACTGTTTTACCGTTATAAAATCTAAATTGTTTGAGAGGTAGAATCGGAACTGAAAAATTCAATGCCACAGTCAGGACTTGAACCACAGACCGCTCATCGTACAGTTGCTCTAACCATTAAGCTACTGTGACAACTTGCCAGGATGACATTGCATTCTCCAACTGATTTGTATTTCTTCCGATAGACCACATCAGAGACAAATACCCCATTCAGCCAGCCAAGAGTCACCTTCTCTGAAGGTGCCCAACAGAGTTATGGGAGAAATGTCAGATGCTAGTTCAACTGGACCAGGGCCTACAAGTAATAATTGATTCTCAGGTGATCAGCCGCATCAGATTATTAGTAACATTCACCACGAAAGTTTTAAGTCTTATATCACGGCCTACAAGCCTGGAAACTATGTTCTGTTAGATCAATGCCGGCCGTACAGGCATAAGCATGTATACTAAGAAAAGTTTTCAAAAAGCATCGATAAGTGATAGAAGAGTACTGTAAGGTTTGAAAATTTGACTAAAAATAAACTACTGAAAAATATTTAGCCGTACATCATTGCAAAATGAACCTTACTTTAAGAAACCTCTCATATTATAAATTTTGACCTCAAAACACATCAATTAAGCCACCGGTGCTACTCAAATGTATAGTACACACCTCCCTCTAATCCCCCTCTTCCCTTCACATTTTCACTATGACAAAAATAAATCATAACCTCAATTCACCAAGTCAGTGGTAATATGAGAATAGTCATCTGGATGTTACAGCAATAAAACAGTTTGTGTTTGTGGAGATTTAATGTTATCTAATTTAATCTACATAGGTGTTATGAATGTTTTGGACAATTAAACAAAATAATAAGTAAAAATAGATAAGTACAATGAGATAACCAATAGTAATTAATGAAGGTTAAGGAAATAACTGCAAAGTTTGTCATATGTAGCAAAAGAGACAGCTTTTGAGCAGTGTCAGCCAATATGGTGATTTTAATAACTGAAATCCTGTGAGGTCCAAAAGCACAACGGCTTATACCAAGTTCAGTCTTAGGTTTGTCCGCATCAAAACAAACCCACGTGATCAGTGCACCGTGGTACAACAGGGTAGCAATGCGTGCAGGGAAGTAGTCCCATTCTAGTAATCTGAGTTTTAGAATGAATTTATCGTTAAATGATATAACATTCTACACAAATACCTGAGAGGTTAATTAACGCTGATGTATACTGATAAACAGAGCTACAAGTCCCAACATGCAACTCGTGTGAATTATCTGGTATGTGAGTATTGTTTATAACAGCAGTTCCTATTTAGAATCATGGCGGACAGTCGCGGTGAATTTGCTCTTGCGTCTTCGTCGACTTATGTAAAGCATAAGGCGGGAAAACCATTGACTAGTGGTGAAAAAACAATAGTGTTTAACGTTTATTATAAGTTGTGTGAGAAATATCCAACTGTTCCCATCAAATACGCCATGCAAGAATGTGACGAGTTTGTTAGAAACGCAATTCGTGTTACATGTTAGTCACTCTTTAAATTGACGGAATAAGGGATCATTTCGTTTCTATTATGTACCGCATGCACTCACCACGTGGTTGTGTTGTGACTATTTCTGGCGTGAATGGTGGAAGGATACATTATAACTGTGCACTGGCCACCTGGGTTCAATTTCGCGCGGATCAACCTTAGAGTGAATAGATTGTAGCTAGTACTGTATCATTTTCTTTCACTTCATAAATAGATTTGTTATGCCTTATCTCAGAATCACGAGTTGGTGGAGCTTTATGTATAAACTGCCAATAATTTTTAATTTACTAACATATTTTGACATACATGCTTCCATTTTCAAATAGTTATACTGAATGAAACTATTTTGATTGTTAGCTGAATGTATTTTCCATTGTACAAGTATCTCCAGATCAACCAATGAACATTATACTCCGTCCAGCCCAAGAAAGGCTGTGTAAACAAATGCACATGCCATTGCCACAGCACACTATTCAAGTGAATGAAAATTGTTTGTTACTGCACTGAATGTATTATCTCCCATTTTATACTTCAAATAATAAAGATGGCGAATAAGGATAGTATTATAATAATCATTTTATTCAAACCCAATTTTAATAATATTATCATGGCCATGCATCTATTGGTAAGTCGTACATTGTTTACTGGAGTAAAGCAATAGTTGTGTTAATGCAATATTGTTTATGTTGCAATATCACTGAGTATATAGCAGATCTGAGACAGATATTTGTGTATAGATCCTCAGACCATTGTACAAAATGTTGCAGATGTATTCAAAAGAAAAAATAAGGTATTATATTAGTTATTATTTATTTATGTCAACAAATTTACTCTTGGTGTAGTTTTTAAACACAAAGCTGTGTGTGGGCAATGTTTGAGAGGTAGAACTGGAACTTAAAAATTCAATGCCGCAGTTGAGATTAGAACCACAGACCCTCTGCTAACCTTTAGAAGTTTAGATGGTAATTATTATAATTGCCATCTAAAGGTTACCTGAACCCAGCACATAAACTACTTACAATTGTAAGTCGCCCTTGGGGTATTTATTTCTGATGTGAGATTCCCTTGTGGTCTAACCAGGAAAAAGTACGAATCAGCTGGGGAACTTAATGTCGTACTGGCAAGTTGGCCGTGGAAGCTTAGTGGTTAAAGCAGCCACTCAATAAGTGGTATATCCATGGTTCAAATCCTGGCTATGACATTGAATTTTTCAGTCCTGATTCCATCTCTTAAATGTTGTTATAAACCTACATGACTTCTGATTCCAAGTTGTGTCTCATGCTATTACCAGAGGACTCTGATTAACATGTAATCTTCTAATATTTCATAACATTTTTTCACCTGTTCTTGAATTAGCACACTTAGATTAACAAGATAGGGATATATATGTCTTTAACCCTTAACTGGCGTTGCGGAGTCCCTGGGACTCTGGCAAAAATAAATTATTTAATAACGTCAGTGTTTTTCCACCAGATGGCGCGTGCTATTCAGTACCTTCCCACGGTAGGGAGAACTGTTATGCGCTCAGTCACCAACTGTCTGTGAACAATGCCAGTATGCAAAGAGTGAACCTGAGAGTCTGTTGGACTCCGCGACGCGCTTAGTGTAACACTTCCAACACCGCGACTATGTTCGCGAATCATAAACGAATTAGACTTACAGATCCTACCTTTCATGAAACTGTTCAAAGATGGATTGAGGAATGTGACTCAGAGTTTTCAAGCCAAGATAGATTCCAAATCAAGACCAGTGAGTTCCACACTGTACGGCTTTACAAGTAATAAAACATTGATTTCCAGAGTGCCAAAGAAAAACAAAGCTGTTATACTGATTTCATCGATGCATCACTCCAAAGACGATGTTGATGGTCTGCCTGAGATTAATGCATTTTATAATAACACAAAATTTGGAGTAGATGCTGTAGATGAAAAAACCAGTAAATATTCATCCAGCAGAAGAACACAACGCTGGCCTATGGCTCTGATTTACAGACTCGTGGATATGTCTTCAATAAATGCATACATCATCCATCAGTCATGTGTCAACTCAGAAAAGCTACAAAGAATTAATTTTTTGAAATTATTGGCCAAACAACTGTATGAACCGGTTCTTCAGGAAAGAGCTCAGAAAACAAACTTATCAAGAGAGCTAAAAAGTGGCATCTTCAGAATTTTGAAGATAGCACCTGCGGCACCAGCTGATGCACAAGATGAACTTCCTAGAAATCAGAGGAAATATTGTTCTACATGTAACCCAAAATTGAAGAGAAAGACTGCTTATTTATGTGTTCAATGCAGAAGACCAATTTGTATGCAGTGTTCTAAAAAAATCGATGTTGAATGTACTGAAAATGTAGAGTCCTAAACATTGTGTTGTTTTTTCTTGAAGCATTGTCAGTTTTTTATTATTGTATTTTAGAAGTTCATGTGTTTTTATTTTTTGTATTTTAGACGGTACCAAACATATTTTCGGTAAGAAAAGAGCTCATTTATCAGCTTTTGTTTCTCAATATAAAAATCAAAGAAACACAGTTAATTTTTGTTCCAAAAAATTGGTTTCATATCCTTTTTGTGTTTGGTTTGTATTTCATTCTGTTATAAATAAAAGTTTATTTATTTACATGCTTTTAGTTAATTATACATCCAAAAATAAATAAATGTATATGTAACATTGGAATAACAACAATTTTTATTTCGGAGTCCCAGGGACTCCGCAACGCATTGAATGTAAAAATTTCTGGCCACGCCGGTTAAGGGTTAATACTCAGTGTTGGTGTAATAAAAGGCAGCTTGTGGTTAGATAACTTTGGGGGGAAATGATACAAGTTTCTGGAGCAGCTAAAAGTAAACATCTGAGCAGCTATTAAGGGGGAAGAGAGAAAGTTCCTCCATGTGTTCACAAAAGGTCAAGCACAGAGTGATACTATGTGCACTGTTCAGGTTAGGACCAATTCTTGGGCCAAGAGGATTATAAGAACAGACAACCCAATACAGTTAATGGACTTACTCATAGTTACACTCAATGTATTCTTACTATTACAGCCTTTTGAAAATGATAGCATGTTATCAAAACATGTCAATTTGGTTATGATTAGGCAAGTCTTTCTAAATCCAACTCATACAGCTTCTTCTAAATTGCAAATGAAATTAAAACTTCTTTCCTAATAAAAGTAAGGCTTGTATCATTCTGAATGTGAAATGAATATAAATAAAACTGAATCTTTTAATCTATGTATTCTTATCATTCAAAAACTTTACCAAAGCTCCCTTAAAGGTAGGAAAAGCTTCCATTTGATTCTTTTGTTACTCACCTACTATAATGGCTAGTATTACCAAACCAATTACACCCATTATGATCATCATCTGCAACAAACAAATAATTGTTGTCATTTCTTGGAAATTATGATTGTAACTTAAACATTGTAACAATAAGATATGCATGGTCATTCATACAAAGATCATAACTATAATACATTCTCTAAAACAGATTGCAACATGTTATGGCAAGACAAAATGGAAAAAATTGATTGGTGGATGTGTTTGTTGCCATGGAAACTCTTTCAAGCACATGTGTGTATCTTTACTCCATCCAGCCTTTGATCCCTGTATCCCTCCACAGTAACTTAGGGTTCCTATCAGCTGCATCTAACACAAATGCCATGGACTCATGTTTCATGTTTGTGATGCAGCAGAATGACATTTACTCGTGAGTTTTAGGAATAGCGCTGCTATAGCATTACATTTAAGTAGTCTTTACCAGGGTTACCATACATCTTGAAAAGTTATAGATAGCTGCAGATATTTAAGGTACTATATTTTGTGGTGTGCTTTGGTTTTGGCATATCTTGGGTTAGTTGTTGATGCCTGTGTTTACATCAAGTCAAGACCTAAGAGTGCAGGATTATAGTTGTCAGAATGGACTTGTTTTGATTTAACTGTAGGACGAGTATTGAGTATCTTGGTGATTTTGTTGTGAAAAGATTGATGTAACATTACTTGAATAAGGGAACATGTTGTAACGGCCATACCAGTTGCAAACACCACGTTAGAATTACATAAGCAATCATAAAGTGTTGAAAGCTAATCCAGGTTGAGTATCCATAACATCAGAATGCTGACAAAGCAGGTGGGGGCTTTATTAATGCAGACAATCTACACCCCCTGGTCTGTTACATTGATTACGTCAATCGGTTCTATCTCTGACAACTGATCAGGTCATGTCATCATCTGTCTGTTGGTCTGACCCACTGCTACAACGTCTGCTGTTGACAAGGTAAATTTGTGTGAGCTTAAGACTCTGGCCCAGGGCTTCGGTCATCCGAACCTGCTGGCGTCAATAAAATGGATAGTTCATGGCTCAGGGTTGGCATGATTTCTTAACCCCAGATGGGTACCAAAACCTCCCTAAACCTCTTCTGAGTGCCTCTTCACCTCTGAGCTTACACCCCCTGTCTTCGGGTCTCTCCCTGTGAGATATCCATTGTAATATGTCACATGTGACAGCTTTCTCACTTCCTTGGCCCTCTGTGAAACCTTGAAAGTAAGTTTTACAAGTTTTGTGGGCACCATAAAAACTATCTGGAAGAGAAACGCCAGTCTCTGTCAAAAAGGCAAAAGAAGAGTTATATATTACAGAATTGCTGAAGAAGAATGACACCACAATGACTGCTATTTCATAGCTGCTCTAAATATGAAGTGGATGTGGTCAATCAAATGGTTCACAAATACTCGGTCAAAGTACCATCCAGACATTTGCTTGTTCACACATTCTAAAGCTTACTGGGTTTGGCTGCAATAAATGTCTGGTGGTTGTATAATGTTCTAAATGAGAAAAAGTTGAACATAGGGACAACATACTGCAACTGGGGGAGGAGCTTACTGAGAAGTACACAGCAATCACGAACTGAACACATTGCCTTATGAAGTCTGACTGCATTGGAAACAAATTGTTTCTGAAGTATCAAATGTGACCATAAGAAAACCGTAACAAATGCACTCAAAAGACTTTTATGCTAATTATGTGATGCTAGAAGGTAAAGGTACCCAGTGAATGTGAGTAAGTTTTTATAATGATAATTAATAATTTGTGAAAAGCTACTTTATTTTTGTTGATTTTATAATAAAATACCCAGATTCAAATTTAAGATTTGGATGTTCTTTGTAGGTAGATGACACTACTTTGTTGAGATATAGGTACTAAATTCACATTTAAATACTTAAGAGTGGTTTTAAACACATTATGTATTAAAAATACTAAGGAACATATTCATTTAAACTACATTTTGCCTTAATGTCAATTTAAGTGGATAACTGAACCTACCTGCATTGAAAATAGTAGGTAGATATTATAGATGCATTTTATAGATAGATTCAAATTTACCCTTTGTGGTAAATGGTAATAGTAATATTAATGGGACTGACTGAAAATAATCCAAGCCTTCTGATTCTTCTCATAGGCTTCATGGCATAATTAATTGATGATGCATTAGAAGCTTGAACTAAATTACAGTCTTTAAATTGCATTTATATAATGAAAAAAATACATCAAATTTACTATCAATCACTATATGTCACATCATACCACACATAATCATATGATTTCCCTGGAGTATAACTTATTTTAAGAAACTTTGTACTATTTGAATAATGTTACTCCCCGTTATAAATGTCTATTGGCTTCCTAACAGGAACACATTGCATTATTACTCCTAGTGGTATTAGTCACATCAGAAACTTTATATAAGCTGCAGAAAAACATGCAGAAAATTGCAGAGTAGAAAGCCAGTACCAAACTAAATACTTTGAGGTTAGTCACAGAAGCAGTATAATAATGGGAGCAGTACATGAATATAATTGAAATCTGACTGTTTGGAACTCAAAATTCAATTTTACTTCCATGATAATTGTGTACAGAGGTATTTTTAGCCATGGTAAATCATCTTGTTAGATCTGTGTAAGTGACATAATGCAAATTGATGGTAGGGGTAACATCTGTTTCCTTCCTTGAAATAAACAAGAGACTGCTGATAATGTGAGCAGGCACTGTATTTAATTATGCAGTTATGTTTACTGCATGGAAGTCGGGGAGATACTAAACTGATACCCATATGGTCTTATAAATATAAAAGTGAACTCGACCATAAACCACAGCACAACATCCAACCATTCACCATGCCTAAAATACCATGCATTCCTTGATGGCCGGATTGTCCCGCAGCGGCAAGGGAGCGGATGGGGATTAACACGCTCTGTGCCAGAGGTAGGTGTAAAGGATCGGCAAGTCATGGATACGAAACACTAACTACTATATTAACTTACATTACACTTATGTGAATCATATCAGATGTTGAAATTGATAACCTTCAATATGAACACATTCCCTATATGTATGTCCGAAAACAATTCTGGTTTACTCAGAAAAGCTTATGTTGACTAATTGCCTGTATATCTCTCATGATTTTGTGCTTCAGTTCTTGTAACTTGTGTGTACACTTTATTCTTTAACGTTCCTCATAAATAAAAATTGCATGGAGATAGGTCAAGGGAACGAGGGGCCAGAATCCTCGACAAATTATTCTATCACCATACACACTTCAAAATTCATACATAGAATTGGCAGCAGTGTGTGCTATAGCTGAAACCAGCCACACAATCTTTCATTTCTTCTTTAAAATAGAATTTACATACACATGTGAAATAACTGTTGTGTTGTAAATATGAGACTGATAATTCTACATGTGGTGAGGAACTTTATGAATAATATGGTGATTTTCGGTAGCCCAGTATCAATTGTGAGTAGAAATGCGACCTTGAAGATAAAACCACGCTTCATCAAAGAAGAACATTGAAGGTGGGTCCAGTTGTCATTATGAACAGACTGATAAAACAAATTACAATAATTAACCCTACTTACCGGATCTTGTGGTTGTAAAGCATGAACTTTTAAGTTTCAGAAGTTTTGTTGCCACAAAAGCTGACGTCTTGGAAATGTAAACCTCTTATGTTAAATGTTTCAGCGATTTTTATTTATGACGAATGTTAAAGAATAAAGTGTACACACAAGTTACAAGAACTGAAGCACAAAATCACGAGAGATATACAGGCAATCAGTCAACATGAACGTTTGTGAGTAAACCAGAATTGTTTTCAGACATATAGGGAATGTGTTCACGTTGAAGGTCATCAATTTCAACATCTGATGTGATTTAGGTAAGTTTAGTGCAAGTTAGTAAAGTAGTTTGTGTTCTGTACCCATGACTTGCCGGTCCTTTACGCCTAACTCTGGCGGAGAGCGTGTCGGTCCTCACGCTCAGCGGGACGGCCCAGCGGCTCAAGGAATGCACGGTATACCTCTGTAGGTATACACTAAATCAGCTAATGAGTACTGGTGCACAATGAGAAAACTAGCACACACTGTACTGAACAAGACAGTATTCCTGTACCATCCAGTAGGCTTCACATCAGACACACCTAGTAACAATGACTAGTTCTGTATAAGAATGCATTTTGTTTACATCTAACATGCCATAAAGAGGTTTCACAATAAGAGACTCTTATTTTAATGTTGATACAAGCTCAATAAAAACACTTCTGCAATCTCGTGTTCCAATCCTCAAAATATTTACTTCAGTACCACCTTTCTATTCTAAACTTTTCTTCATATAATTTTTTTTGCACCATTATACTCATTTTCTTTGCAAAATATGCAATAATAAGTTGTCATAGGTTTCATACCTTTAGGTTCTGAAGCCAAAATTTTCTCTTCAGTTTGCCAGCTTGCTGCTCAAATTGTGATGCTCCCTGTTGCAATGCATCTGTAAAAGTAAAATAAATATATACATCTATATAGCAGATCAAATATATAAATATGTGATCAGTCTCATGTCAGTAACATAAGTGACAAAAATAAAATGGAAGGGCAAGCAGGAGGAGATTATGGGCAAACTGATGCATATGTAGAATAAAATGACTCGTGAAGAGAAACTTTGAAAAATTAATAAAATTCAACCATGACATTCACTGCACATAATTGAAACAATAATATTTTCAAGAACAAAATCAACTGACTGTAAAACAAACAACCAGAAACTTAATTATAAAACTAGCAGTGATATACGAGGGTAATCCCAAACTAAGGTCTCTCCAATATTTTTAAAATTTAAATAAACGTTTATTGACAACAAATGGTACATATATTTTAAGCTTGAACATTTTTCTATTGTTCCACATAATCACCATTTCAATCGATGGATTTTTGTAAATGCTGTGGCAGTTTTTGTATGCCCATGTTATACCAGTCTACTGCCATGCTCTTGAAGAAGCGTTGGGCCTGGTCTTTCACCTCGTCGTTGTCGTCACTAAAGCGCCTTCCAGCCAAGTGTTCTTTCAATTTGGGAAACAAGTGGTAGTGACTGGGTGCTAAGTCCGGACCATAGGGTGGGTGATGATACCCCATCCAAACTGATGCAGGAGATCCACAGTTTGACGGGCAGTGTGAGGGCGAGCATTAAGTGGAGAAGGTTGATGCCCTTGCTCAACATTCCTCTTCTTCGATTTTGAATTGCCCGTCTGAGTTTTCTTAATATCAGACAATACCTGTGAGCATTGATTGTTGTCCCAGGATCCATAAAGTCAACCAACAATATCCCCTTTCGATCCCAAAATACAGTTGCCATGATTTTATTGGCAGACTATGTTCTTTTGAACTTTCGCTGCTTGGGTGAATCAGAATGCCGCCACTCACGAGAATGTTGTTTTGTCTTGGGTGTGAAGTGGAAAACCCAAGTTTCATTACCTGTGACTATTGAATCCAAAAGGTTGTCCTTTTCGTCAGCATAGCATTGAAGAAATTGGCGGGAATTTTCCATGCATGCAATGGATTTGTTAATCAGGTGTCAACCGTGATGTTGCCAAATCTCCCTTAGAAATCAAACTTTGCATGACATTTTAACATTAAATAGTGACTAAATTAATTTCAATTGCTATCATAGTATATTATGTAACAAGACTATAATAGTAGTAATTAAGATGTGAGTTTCCTAATTTTCATACAAGTGTCCAAATTACCACTATAGTTAAGTTTCATACAACAATTTATGCTCAACCATATACCTAACTTTATAGTTGAAATGTTGTAAAATGTTTTGCACTCACTGGGACAATGACCTATATATTGCATCAGCTGATATTTGGAGTTCTGCACATGTGCTAAACGATCAGTTCATTTCCAGCACGTCACAGCTGCATGATGAAAATTATAACCTTGGAATGCTATGCAACATTGAAAAATAGAAGACATTGAATCTAACAATTTTCAGATTAAACTTTCTTTCATGTATAAGCTATTTATTGTATAATTAGTGAAATTTGTAATGGGTTTTTATTTATATATGTTCTGTCTGATGTACAGTTGTCCCATCGCGTATTACTCACCATGGCTTAGTCTCAGACAGAGAGCTCGACGATTCTTACTCTTCTATCTCAGGCTCAGTTTAAACTCAACAAATAGTTGGTTTAGATTAACATCATTTGAAAACATTTTTTTTGTTTTAATAGTACCACATTCAAATTTCAATTTCTTTGTTCACATTGATATATATCACAATAAATATATGTATATTTCACATATTCAAGATGCTGTTGGGCTTCGAGCCAGGTGTAGTGATGAAAAGACATCGACGTTTCGGGAGTGTACATCTCTCCCATCTTTAGGATGAATGACTAGCAAGATTGAAGGGACCACTTTCGTCGCCAGGAAAGCTTCAAATCATATTTTGTATATTTCACATCTTCCACCGCTAAGGCATCAATCCATGGCCATTTTCTTTCATTGTTTATTAAACAAGTGAAGCCAGTCTACACTGCCTACATTCTAACTTGGTTATTTCAAGGGGCTTTCTGTTGCCTCTATATTTACAATTTGAATTGTTTCAGAGGGCTTACACAAAAAAGCTGCCTCAACTTAATTTGTGGGACTGTGCTTAGTGCAATATTCTTGGAAGTTGATCATGTATTGAGGTTAGTTTGTGTGTTTTGTGTAAGTTGCATCTCACTGTCAGTAGTGTCCAACATTTTGGCATTTTCTAAACTCGCACTAGTTATGTTTTGAGAATTAATTCGTATTGCACTTTGCCATTGCTGCATAGGAATTCTCTGATTGGTGGAACCCCTGTCCCTTAATGAAATTGAATTGTCAGATTGGATGAAGACCAGTCCTTTAATGAATGTTTGAACTTAACGAGATCCATTAAAGGATCGCTGTCAGACTTATAATTAATACATTTGGGTATGGTCGAGCACAAAAGGAAATTATGTATGTATGTATATATTTTCTGCGAATGGGTATTACCTGGTGGCAGAGTTAAATGTACAAATTAAGGTTACAAACAAAGTGCACAAACAATAGTAATACAATCATAATACAATAAAGAACAATAATAAAAATATAGATGAAATGCACTAAATACTAATTAACACTCATTAATTAATTATCCTGTCAGTATAACCAATTTAAATTTAGCATTAGTATTCACCATCAGTTCAATAAATGTCAAAAATACACGTGCGTAAACTTTATAGTAAATTACGCAGCATTTACTCCCAAATACTTGCAGCTATCTACCTGCAGAATTTTTTATGAAGAATTTCCCTCTTAGATCTTCTAAATGCAATGGACTTACTTTTCTTAGCATTAATCGTCATCTTATTTGTAGCAGCCCAATTACTAATTTCATTTAAATCACCCTGAAGCAGGGACTCATCTATGGCATTCCGAATTTTATTATAGATAATGCAATCCTCTGCAAACAGTTTTATCTGACATTTAATATTTGCACTTATATCATTAACAAAAATAAGAAAAAGTAGCGGACCCAATACTGAGCCTTGGGGTACTCCCGAACTCACTGTGCCTCTCTCGGAGATTTCTTTACCTACTTTTACCTGCTATGTTCTCCCATCCAAAAACGCTTTGACCCATAAAACCACTCGTTTGTCTATTCCTGTGCCAGCTAGTTTCCCAATAAGTAAATTATGTGGCACTACATCAAATGCTTTAGAAAAGTCTATTACCACTGCATCAGTTCTTCCTCCTGCGTCCACTTCATCTGCTAAGTCTTGAAATAAGGAAGTTAATTGACTTTCGCACGAGTACCCAGGTCGAAACCCATGTTGCGCTTCCTTGAACCATTTTTTGTTTTCTAACTCCTCCCTTATATATTCTGCTATTAAATGCTCCATCAACTTACACACTATTGACGTTAAACTAACTGGTCGATAATTATTTATTTCTGTTTTATTACCCCCTTTATAAATAGGAGCTACAATAGCAGTTTTCCAGTCTTCTGGTAAGTCACAGTTATTGATTGACATGTTAAACAAAAACATTAGATAGGGAATCACAGCTTCTCCCCCAATCTTCAATATTTCAGTAGGTAATAGCATTGTTCACACAATGTTTGTGTTGACAGTAAAATAATAAACCATTTCTATCCATACGTTAAAAAGCTAGATGGCTCGAAATATTTGACACAATTTTTTTTTGGGCAAAACACATTTTTGCTGGCAATAATTGTATGGGATATATTTGTTATACACATCATGTAGAATCCCTGGTTAACGTACAGACGAAGCAATACCTTCCACCTGGTATAACGTGTTTGTCATTGCTTCTCTGTTTACAAAAGAAAAAAATTAGATAAGAGTTTTCATATATTGACAACATTAATTGTAAATATTTATTTTTATCACAGCTCCATAATACATAAATATGTTAAATAGTTTGAATCAATTTTACACTCTTATTACTTCATAAGCAATCCACAGCTAATAAAAGCATGGACAATTATCGTTGTGACAACAGCGTAAAATTTATTCAAATTGCTTATCATACGTATAATTTGACTTCCAAGTTGTTCAACATCATTATATATATTATTTATTTGTAACAAATATTTTTTTTTCTCCATGTTTCTTTGCTTACTTACCGGCTCTATCATCAAGTTCTGAAAGTTTCTGATCTCTTTCCAGCACCTTTTCTACATTTGTCTTCATAATATCTACCACCTGAAAATAGCAGAAGTTATAAATATATAAGACTTTGTTGTAAGTAGGTTACACATTTATATTCTATCAAGTAATGGAAAAAACGTATATGAACATATTTCCAACTTAAATACTTCAATTTTACTGGATTTTTACTACACTTACTACCCAAAAATAGACAGATAAGTAGTGGAATATAAGTTGGAGTCAAAAAGGATATCAAATCCTCCTTTGAAATTGTTAATGAAATGGATAACACAGATAAAAGTGAATTAATAAAGCTAAATTTTTGGGATAACAAAACACATCTACATTTATACAGTATTTACAATCCTCCCAGGAATGAACCAGATCTCTCACTTATTGACCAATTAAATAAAACAATCGTAATTGGAGATTTCAATGCCCATTCCAAAAGATGGGGTTATGAAAAAGTGGATTCTACAGGGAAGATAGTGGAAGAATTTTTGAATACCACAACTAGTTCTAAAATTATTGGCATTAGAGACAATCCATACTAGATTTCCAGATCATGAATGGCTCCATATTTATACTGATGGATCATTGATATCAAACCAAGATGGAGCAGGTGCTGGAGTCACATGTCACCTCTTTTCCTATTACAAATCTTTAACTTATGGAACTACTAACTTTGATGGAGAAATTGAAGCAATTCGAATGGCCCTACAAAATCTTTCGTACAGAATTTCACATTTTCAGCAAGCAGTTATTCTCTCAGATTCCAGGGCAGCAATTATAGCAATTACTTCCAAGTTGTCACCAAAAAACCAAACAATTATAGAATGTTGGAAAATCCTTACCCATCTAACAGCACTTCAAAAACACCTAGTCTTCCAATGGATACCAGCTCACTGTGGACTGAGTGGTAATGAGAAAGCTAATTTTCTTACAAAAAAGGGTACCAGCGGTGTACAAAAATCTATAGTTAATCTACCATTTTATGCAGCTAAAAGATTAGTCAACTCTGAATTCAAAAAAGTTATTGCAAAATATTACTATGAAAAATCAAAGAATAAAAGATGGGAGCTACCAAACATTCAAACAGTAATTCCTGAATTTCCTCGAGAATCAGCAGTTGCAACTTTCAGGTTGATTACAGGACATGATTGTCTGGCAAAACATTTAAACAGAATTGGGATATATTCTTCACCACTCTGTCCTCTATGTGATCTTTCAAACCCGGCCCAGGCCGATGGTTTTTAAGTGTGCTTAAAAACGACAGCTCCATGTCAGTAGATTTACTGGCATGTAAAAGAACTCCTGCGGGACAAAATTCCGGCACACCGGCGACGCTGATGTGATCCTGGCAATTGACAGCGTCGTTAAACAAGAAAATAATTTAATTTAATTTCTATGTGATCTGCAAGAGGAAATGGATCGAGACCACCTTCAAAGATGCCTGGCCACTTCTACTGCCCCATACATCAATGAAAAATATTGGAGAGCAAGAGGATTAATGACTTCATTCTCAGAAATCCAGCATTAGCTAACAACATATTTCCTCTAACAGACTATAAGGTGTGTTGAATCTTCTAGCTGTATCTGTGCTACTGGTAGGTAAATAGAAAGGAATAAGTGGCAAAAAAGATGTTTTTGAAAGTATCTGTCGGTCTGGGTGGCTCAGTTGGTTAGATGCTGTCCTACCAATCCCAAGGTCGTGGGTTCAAATCTGGCCTAGACCGATGGTTTGTAAGTGTGCTTAAAAACGACAGCTCTGTGCCATTAGATTTATGGCATGTAAAAGAACTCCAGCAGGACAAAATTCCAGCACACCAGCAATGTTGATGTGATCCTGGCAATTGACAGCATTGTTAAACAACAAAATAATTTAATTTGAAAGTATCTAAATACAGTCAAACCTCTAATATTCAAATTTTCAATAAGTCATAGTAATTTATTTTCCAAACAAACCTCCAATTCTAGATGCAATAATATTAACCGGGCTTGTGGGCCGTGGTCTATTGGGTTCCTTCTTCCCAAACGTTTCGTCTGCGACTACGGCAGACATCTTCAGTGGCGGCGAGGTCGAAGTTTCCTAGTGGAGATCTCAGCACCGACTGTGCTGGTCACCACCAGAGGTGCGGTATTTATGTCGGCGGCTGGAGGGGAAGTACGTTGTGATAGGTCCGGGTGGCCAGTGGGCTGGACTTGTACCAGTGGAGTACTACAAGGAGCTGGCGTCTGATTGGCTGGAGAGGGGTTCTGGATTTTTGTTTTTGTTAACGCTGTTTGCCATATTCTGTTGAGTTTAAGTCCTTCTTCTTTGCGATTGATATTATTTTTGTGCTTGTGTATTTCAATGGCTTCACGGAATAAGCGAGAATAGTAGTGGGATGTAGATGCCAGAATATCTGTGTTACCATATTGGATGATGTGTTCCCCTTCTTCGAGTATGGCATGTTCAGCAATTGCTGATTTTTCAGTTTGACCCAAGCGACAATTTCTTCTGTGTTCTTCAATGCGGGTTTTTATACTACGTTGTGTGGTTCCGATGTATACCTTGCCACATGAACAAGGTATTCTATATACTCCTGCGGTGGATAGAGGATCCCTGGGGTCTTTGGCGGAACGGAGTATGTTACAAATCTGTTTAGTGGGCTTGTAGTGGGCTCCAGCCGCCGACATAAATACCGCACCTCTGGTGGTGACCAGCACAGTCGGTGCTGAGATCTCCACTAGGAAACTTCGACCTCGCCGCCACTGAAGATGTCTGCCGTAGTCGCAGACGAAACGTTTGGGAAGAAGGAACCCAATAGACCACGGCCCACAAGCCCGGTTAATATTATTGCATCTAGTATTGACACCGGCCGTGAAAGCCTTAGAATTTTGATAAACCTCCAATTGTTATTTATTTATGCCAACAACCTTACTGTTGGTGTTTTTAAACACACAAACCATGTGTAGACAATGTTTGAGAGACAGAATCAGGACTGAAAAGATTTAAATATTTATTCATCCGTAAGTTTCGATTACACAGGATATATCATGAGTTCAGAAGACCTTGCATACACAATATTTATACACACACTTTATTTAAATTGCTAATTTAAGCTCCATGCTTGAATTCCTCTAGACTATAAAAATATTTTCTACTAGATACTTCTTTATTGCTTTCATCTTTAGATCTGCATTTTTTAAATTTAATTTTTTGCAGTAGCTTATTATTAAGTTGTTTGCCCATTTGTACTTGATGTCACATTTTGCAATGTATTTTAGAAAGCTCATCAAGTTGCTCAGTGTGTTATGATAGATTATACAGTTTTCTTCGGGATGCAGTCTGTAGTCTTAAGGATACCATTATTCACCATTAGTGAGTCAATGAAACCTTTAGGTATTAGATATTACTCTTATTGTCACAGATAGAACTCTTGTTCATAGCAAAGCACTAGAGACCTATGCTGAGCAAATCTCCCATAATTCATTCTGAACAAATACCAAATCAAAAATCTGATGTGTTGCACTCACATGACTTTCTCTACTCTAGTACTAACCATTCTTACAAACTCTTATTACTATATCTTCTTCATGTTAGTTGAGATAAACATTTCTACAAATTATCTTATTACTTATTTCCTTGTAGGTGTAAGAGGAATATTAGAATACAGTAGGCTTTGTGTGATAGTGAAATTTTTTAAAGCTTTGAGATTCTGTTGTCTTTGCATGCTTAACATATAAAAATGAACAACAATGTTCCATTTCACAAAAATTTTAAGTTTTCTGAAACTGAAACAAATAACAAGGAATATCTCCGAAATGGTTCACTCTACAAAACTATTTATTCAAACATGAATTGTGTGTTTTAGCAAGATCTATATATTTTGTACAGTAAGATCTTTGTATCTCTTATGGTTTACAAATTATTCAAAAGTCATCCATAGTAAACATGACTACATTGATTATAGCCAGAAAGTTTCAAATATGCATTTCATTTGTCATACAAATAACTTAAATATATGACAATTTTAATCAAAATTGTTTGAGCAATTTTCAAGAAAGCTAAAATTTTCGAAAAATTTCCCTGTAAAGGGTAGTTTAGGGTGGGGCTATTTTCTTCAAAATTTTCGTGTCGCATCCTTGAAAGACATTGAACTTAAAATACCAACCTTGGTGTTTAACTGACTTTCCATTTTTGAGTTATGCTGTCCACAGACTGACACACACACACACACATACACACAGACCTTTTTCTAAAAATACTTTTTTTTTATCCAGGGGGTCTCAAAACATATATTTCCGGTGAAGTCTCTACATAGAATTTTTGGGTGGAATACAATGCTTCCTTCTACTTACCAGTAGAGAAAATAAAAATGGTAACCTTACGATACCCATGTAAGCATTATTTGATTGACTTTGAGGGATGACCCTTGACAATATAGCTAACTAGTAGGCTACTTGTTGGTGAAGGACAATGCCTTTAGATTTATCGGTATGCTCATAATGTTTCATTTCCAAATAATTGGTCGGGCTGGGTGGCTCAGTTGGTTAGACGCTGGTCTACTGTTCCCAAGGTCGCGGGTTCAAATCCGGCCCAGGCCGATGGTTTTTAAGTGTGCTTAAAAACGACAGCTCCATGTCAGTAGATTTACTGGCATGTAAAAGAACTCCTGCGGGACAAAATTCCGGCACACCGGCGACACTGATGTGATCCTGGCAATTGACAGCGTCGTTAAACAACAAAATAATTTTTTTTTTCCCCAAATAATTGTGCCATTAATGGGTCATGTTTGTCCTTTTTCTGCTCCCTCACATACAGTTTCTTGAAGGTATTTTGTTGCTGTTGTTGTACAGTGTATTCGCCTGGGTACCCTAGAAGGCACATGAGGTAGAGCTCGAGAGGGCTCGCTTAGAGCGACTGTCCTATCACAGTCGCGCAGCGTTACCTAATTCGGAACGCACAGCACAAGCGTGAGCAACAGAAATTTCTCTTTTTCATGCACCCAAAATTATTACTGGAAATTCGACATTCTAATATGCCTTGGTGTATGCGGCAAGAATTTTTGAGGCAGCCTGTACAAAGGCAATTTTTCTACGACGTATGGTTCTCGAGTTATCGCTTCGAGAATAAACAACTGACTCCCGTGTTTATGCTTATGTATGCAACTTCCAATCTTGCCTCTGTGTTTTATTCCTTTTCATTACGTAGTTACGCAGTAAGACATTACGAAGTGTCGTTAGGAACTGAGTATATTTCGTTCATAAATTAACTGACCACGGATCACTGCAGTCGCGTGCAAATTCTTTAGTTGAATTCAAGACCAATCCGTAACGCAAACTGTGCTTTGTGTAACTGTGACAATAAGCAGAAAATTCACATGTTTACATTGTGTTTAGTGAACTGTTAACAATATCACTTTCAAAGCCTGATACCAGTGCCGCAGGCACTAAGGGTAAAGTACTCCGCTCTCAGGTCAGAATTATTATTTTAATGTGTACAGTTTTTTTAAGGAATTGGCATCTGAGGAAGTGCGTGTACGTTAATATTGAGTGTTACAGTATATAATGTTATCATCATTATCCTTTGCTGCGTAAGTTCACGTTCTGACAATTTGTGACACGACAAATGTTTCTTTTCTCGTTCCCTCCCCGTAACTTCCGCTCTCTGGCGCATCACTTGGCAGCAGCGCAGCCACCGTGTGCACGCATTGGTTCTGCTCATGTGCCTTCTAAAACCATACGCCGTATGACACAATTATTATTTACGCCAACTGTTTTAATGTTATTAGTTAGATTTCACCGGAAGTATATGTTTTGACGCTCCCTGAATAAAAAAACAGCATTTTTAGAAAAAGGTTCGTATGTGTGTCAGTCTGTGGACAGCATAACTCAAAAACGAAAAGTCGGTTGGTAATTTAAGTTTAATGCCTTTCAGGGATACGACACGAAGATTTAGAAAATCGCTTCACCCTAAACCACCCATTGCATGGAATTTTCTTTTTAAATTTTGGTTTTCTTGAAAATGGCTCCAACGATTTTGATTAAAATGCCATAAGTTTGAGATATTTTATGACAAATGAAATGTATATCTTGAATTTTCTGGCTATAACCCCTGTTGTCGTATTTACCCTGGATGACTTGCATAACTGGTAAACCGTAAAAGATACACCAAATTTTACTGTACAAAAAAATGTAAATCTTACTAAAATGCACAATAATATGTCTGGTTCTTTTTTTTTTTTGTTTGTTTGTTTTTGTAGAGCGAACCATTTCGGAGATATTCCTTCTTATTTGTGTGAGTTTTGGAGAACTTATACTTCTGTCAAATGAAACATCGTTATTCAACTTTTTATATGTTAAGCGTGCAAAGAGAACAGAATTTGAAAGCGTTAATCGATTTTACTATCGCTCAAAGTCTACTGTATTCTAATATTCCCCTTGCACCTAAGAGGAAATAAGTAAGATAATTTCTGCTGTTTATCTCATTCAACAAAAAGAAGATATAGGAATAAGAGTTTATAAGAATGGTTAATATAAGAGTAGAGAAAGTCATGTGAGTGCAACACATCAGACTTTTTACGCTTGCAGAGAGGTTGCGATCGGTTCTATTGCTAATATAACCTCTTTAAATTGAAGCCACCTAACAAATATGAATGAAACCATTGGTAATTATAAAATCACATTTCCTACTTCTTTAATTGGGAAATTTCGTGATTTTTAAATTTTGTCAAAAAATTTTTAGGGGGACGCATCCTCCAGCGTTCCCCCAGAAAAATAGCACTGCTTTTATCATTATTTCCGACACAAAACTAGTAACATATACGATTTTACAACTGAAATAAAGAGAAACTATACTCTGTTCATCTAGAGATTAGAGAAGACGTAAACAAAGCCACGTGCGTTTTGACCACAGCGTGCCCTCTTGACGCTTTCGCCGTGTAAATAGTCCCTTGAAGAAATACTGTTACTGAGGTCTGAAATGTCACTTAATGTTTGCTAAAGCATAAACTAAGTGTACTAAGCATAGTTAAAGTGTAAGAATACGCAGTTAAGTGATTCTGTAACCAGCCTAGTTCATTCTGCACGCGCATCAGTATGAATGTAACATGGCGGAACAAGTGAGTTGTGAAACATAAGTGCGGCAAACCGTTGCGAAGTGGTGAAAAGACAACAATATTTAACGTGTTTAACAAGGTCTGCGAGAAATATCCCGAACTTGCTATCGAAGACGTGATGAAATTAACATCCGAGTTTACCGGTGTGTCAGTTGCAAGTATTGACGCAAAGAAAAATCGTCAGTTGGTGAAGATCCCGGCAAAAAGCGACCACGTGCCAGATAAATGGTGGATGTAGTTTGCAACGAATTTGTGAGTGTGAGATCTACAATCCGTCGAAAAGTTAGTCAGTCAATGAACCCCCACCTTAAACAAAGTGCTGTTGGCAGTTAACTCTGATCCCGATCTTCCAGATTTAAAACGAACTTCTCTCCACAAGCTGCTTCTGGAGATTGGTTTCGAGATTGTGAGCAGGAAATGAAAAAGTGTTACTGTGGACAGAGATGACGTAAGTAGCAGTTAATTTCCATGTGCTATATGTTATTCGGACGAAGTAAATATATCCTTTTAGTAGTGTAAAATGCATATTATACCTACGCATAGCGGTGGGTAACTGTGTTGCGTCATTGTGGAAGCACGTGGCCGCGGAGTGATACAAACTGGTGCTTTGTTTACAACTCCTCTAATCTCTTGATGAACAGAGTATAGCAGCGAGTAAACATAGCGCGAATAATATTGGCGGTAAGTTGGCAACATGACCAGCAGAACAATGACTACACGGATGTTTACAAAACTAAGTTAGACATTGCGTGGAATGTCTTTTCCCTGCCCCTCATTCCCCTTAGACTATGAGATAGCGAACAGACAATATGGTTTATCTTCCCAATTTCTTTGTATTTTTGTTTTCTTCTCTCCAGCACGGCGTACGCCTACAAGTCTTAGACACACGCACTCTGGGCACACCACCGATACGCACACATTTCGTTTGTTCACGCTTCCTTTGGGATGAACAGTGACACTACGTTTTCAAGATGGAATATTGCAATTCCAGTACTGAGCACGTATTTAAAAGCCTGTAAGCTACTCTTAAAATCTCTTTGTTTTACGCCGGATTTCCTGCAAGGGCCGCATTCTCTGTAAATAGTGAGATAACGCAGGAAAATATATGTATTTATCTTGACTGAACATAACAAACATTATCCTCATGGGCTGCGTTCAGCGGTATAGACTTGCGATTCAGCATGGTCATCTACAGCGTGTTCTACAGGTGTCCCAAAATACGAAAGTTTCCATACTGCTGTTACAGCGTGCTTATAAGGACCTTGATCTCGTTCAACGTGAGATCAACGATGGAACTTCTGTTTCCCCTTCTCTTTTTAAATGTTTTCGTTCACTCTTCGTGTAAGTCCCTCTTACTCTATTGCTTTGCAGGTGCTACACATTTCATCTTCTTATTTATACAGGTGGAAGGGAAGTCATTACATTCCTTCTAATATGTGCTTCATAGAAGCATTACAAACAAAAAAGTCTGATGGCATTTTGTTTTTTGCTCAGCCGACTTCATTCAAATAAATGGTCCTTGTTCCAAATTAGATGCATAATTCCACAAGAATGTACAAAGGTAATAGTTTGTTACTTGTAAGTTGCGCAGAGTAACTTATTTCTGACATTGCTTCGGTAGTGATTATGGGACATCAAACAGGGTTTCGAAATAATTAATCACTTAAAAGACGTGAAGGAACTCTTCGAGCGCGTAAACACTTTCTCTTTTGTCTGATGTTTTGGCAGGTAACGGTTGTGATGGGCCTACACATGGAAGGAGACCTTCACGAGACGCTTGGAAAGGGTCAGAGACAAAAACATAAGACACAAAATGTGCTCAAAATACCGAGATCTACCACTGTTTAAATGTAATGAAATGACTTCCCTTACACGCGGTATGAATCCTCTGGATTTTTTCTTCTGGGGAGACGTGAAAAGCAGGATCTACAAAACAGCAACTACTGACCTCGAATCTTTGAGAGAATGCATTTACCTGGCTGCGGAAGAAATACGCACCAATGAGGGTGTTTTTGCTAGAGTGGACGTAATTGGTTAAAAAGGTGTGAGGCTTGCAGGTGTGCAAATGGTGGACACTGAACAATACCTGTGAAGTGGGCGAACCATTTCGTTCATCGCTTATTCTTTTGCTGTCACCTTAAAAATATCATTTGGTACACTCTGTAAGAGCCTACAAATGTACCTTTGTGTTTATAAGTCAGAGAGATATTTTGGTTTATTAAATTATAGCAGTATCAGCTACGAAACGGTTTAAGTTTGATGTTGAAGGAAATGATAAACAATATCCTTAGATTGTGAGGTTAGGTTACAGAATGCGTTCCTGGAGAATTCAGATGTACTTATTTGTTACGACGTAACAGACACGGCATGGTATGTCTTTATGTTTACACACACGAGTCGACGCGTGTTTGTTTATGTACTGACCTAGTGAAAGTGAAACCTGCAGTGTTGCCAGCTAGTTTTTGATAAAACTAAAATATCTGCATAGGAAATGGTCAGAGACAAAAATGTAAGATACAAAATGTATTCCAAATACCGAGATCTATCACTGGTTTAAATTAATATAATGACTTCCCTTCCACTCTATATGTACGTAGAGCAGTACTTTTGTAATTCTTCTTTTCTTTTGTAACTCGCAAGTATGCTTGGTTGGCAATGTGCCCAAACAATAACCTTTGTATTAGGCTTGTCTGCAGTGTTTGCCCCCCCCCTCCCCTGCACTATTCACTCTATTTTCTTTTTTTAGCCAGTGCCAAGGGTCGACCTTTTTAATATTGTGAGATGTTACGTATGCGATGGAGGCGTACATATTTTATATTAAGTTATAACATTTTATACAACTTTCAGCTGCCTCTAAATTTGTGAGAAATCATATTGTATATTTTACAATTCTTTTAACTTGCTGCACCTTTGTGAAGACGTATACGTGACAGGACATAAATAATTTATCACTTCCTATGGACTTTTCTCTGATGTCATCCTTCTGTATAGCAACTGGTGGAACTATGTTGCATCGTGCACCATGAGAGATATCACATGTCTTAAGAATGTTCCAGAAGATCCTGTTCACCCGGGCGGTGGCATATCAAATATGGTAAAATCTGTCATTATAATTACAAGACCCCCATAGAACAGTAGAGTCGATATAAGCAGGTGATTAGAGCCCGCTCGGGGGAGTCAGTTTCAAGAACTGCTGTGCTCTGCTGCACACCGCTTTGATGGCAGTCGCCATCCAATGGGTCAACCTATTCAACCCTAAAGTGTAAACCTAAACAATAATTGATAGCACCTCCTTTATTTTAAACCAACACTGGTTTACTGATTATTTTATATTGGTAATAATAACTAGCAATCATTCAAGTCAAATTGTGTCTTTTGCTTTACCATCTGCTTCTCAGAGCTCCATCCCACAGTTGTGACAGTATGTTAATGTTGTGAGTAGATGGTAAAAATGGAGATATCAAAAAAAACTGTAGATTTTTGGATTTTCACAGGAGAGACATTTCTAATGGTTTAAAACATAAGTTTTTCCCTTCCAGTTTTGGTCTGCTTTTGTTCAGAATATGTTTCTGTGTTTAACATACCTCATCGACTTGTGCCTGTGTTTGTTGTAATCTTTTCTGAGCTGCAATTTGTTGTGGTGTACGAGGGCCTCCAACGATCTCCCCTCCTTCACCGCCACCAGGCTGTAGGCCCCCTGCACCCGGTGCAGCATCTGGAGCACCTCCTTCCGAAGACCTGTAATGTCACATCATATTCTTATAACTGGTAAATCCAAAAGCCAGCTCATAAACTTTGAAAATTGTTAGTTAAAATTTATAAGGATGAGTACACTTTACTTTCACTTAGGCACTAGATTATTATATGGTAGGTTCGCTTTGGACTCGTTTTAAGGGTAGGCATAGGTGATATTTCTAAATTCTACAATTATTAGTGGAATTTGTTTAGACTCATATCAGACATAATACATATAAAGAATAAGGTAGATTCAAATTTTCATTGTAATACCTTTAAATTTATTATCTTTTCTAGCTATTGTTTCAGCAGTGTACCTAAACTGCTCCACATGATGTAGATTTCAAAATTTTGAATATTTTAAATATCATTCTTTTACAGATAAGCACTCTCAGAAGAATGTTGAAAACAGATAATTTTATAATGTTTTAGTTTATTAAGTAAAAATTATTAACTTTCAAAAATTAATTTTTTCAGTTTTTATAGAACTTTATAATTCACCAACAGGTAAATATTAAAGTTACAGAACAATCATTGCCACTATCTTTTTCTGCATTTTCAGTTCGTTGATTACAAGCACTCGGATTCCATATTTGGAGCAGTAGCATTTCCAGGAAATGCAGTGTTCTGTTTACAACACGTGTTTCCCTCCTAAAGAACCACACGGAAGCACTTGAGCAATGTGCATACCCTGCCTTCAGTTTCCTGACATATTTTTCTCCTACATGTTCACACACATTACAGTTCAAAATGCTGCTTGTACTTTAATATGTATAGAAAAATTTAAAAATATTAAACTAATCTTAACTGCCAAACAAAATAATGAAATACTTAGCTTTAAACTGCATTAACATGAACAAGTGAGATGCACTTTTCTGTGTTGCATCCACTGCACACACACACACACACACACACACACACACACACACACACACACACACATCATTTGACATGAGTGGTGTGAGGCAAGCACTAGCACTAGCCACTCTGTTTCAATGCTTGTTGTGATATGCTAGCAATATTAATTCATAGCAGATTGCTGTTTGAAACACATTCCTCAACAAGCATTACACCAGTTGGATTAGCATATAGATAATAGGAAAAGTTAACTAAGGAAAATTGGTATGGTATGCAACACATCACCCACACCCATTGATGCTACACCCCAAGTAAGGTTAAGAATATGTAAATATAGTTTAGAAACGTTGACAAAATGGCTAGAACAGATATATGCAGCAGTGATAGGAGCAAAATTAATGTATACATTTGAATTATGAAGTAGCTCAGAACATGATGAGAAAACAGAGCAAAGATTTAGGTCATTTTGTAAGGAAGTGCTGGGGGCTACCCCAATCAACACCAAGAGAAGTAGCAATGATAGAACTGGGAAGAACAAGGCAAAATAAGGTACCTAGTAATGGAAGGATTATTAAAATTCTGGTACAGGTGCATAAAAATGAGCAGATATCAAAAAGATGCATGGTGCAGCACAGAGATGTGAAAAATAAAAACAGATGATGGACAGGGGTAGAAGCAAAAATGGGGATGGAAGATATGTGGAGAAAAGAGGAAGCAAACAAAGGTTTTTGGAAGAACAGTAGGGCATAGGACATAGGTAAACAAAAGATATTGGGTAGATTGGAGAACAAAAAGTCATTCACGTTTTACAGAGAAATAAAAAGGGAGTGGTCTAGGGAGAAATATGTAGACCAATGCAATAAAGCAGAAAGAGCGAGAATGTCAACAGGTGCAATATATATGCAAACTATATAGGGAAGAAGAAAGCACAGCACATCACATGACAAAATGTAAAGACTTAAATAAATGGAGAAAAGAAATGTGGAAAAGACAATGGGATAACATGAGTAAAAATCTGATGTGTTGCCCTCACATGACTTTCTCTACTCTTGTACTAACCCTTCTTACAAACTCTTAATTCCTATATCTTCTTCATGTTAGTTGAAACAAACATTTGCAAAAGTTATCTTATTGCTTATTTCCTTGTAGGTGCAAAGGGAATATGGTAATACAGTAGGCTTTGTGTGATAGTAAAATCTTTTAAAGCTTTGAGATCCCGTTCTCTTTGCACACTTAACATATAAAAAATGAACAACGATGTTCCATTTCACGAAATTTTTAAGTTTTCCAAAACCACACACATAACAAGGAATATCTCCGAAATTGTTCACCCTATAAGAAAATATATTTGCACAAAAATTGTGTATTTTAGCAAGATCTATATTTTTGGTATAGTATGATTTGGTCTATCTCTTACAGTTTACCAGTTAAGCAAAAGTCATCCAGAGTTAAAGGACTACATCAGCTATAGCCAGAAAACTCAAAATATACATTTAATTTGTCATAAAAATATCTTAGACATGTGGCATTTTAATAAAAATCATTAGAGCCATTGTCGAGAAACTCAATATTTTCCATGCAAGGGTAATTTAAGGTGGAGGAATTTTCTTCAAAATCTTTGTGTTGTGTCCTTAAGAGATATTAAACTTAAATACCAGAACACTCAGAACACATGCACATGACAGAAATGCATTTGTTCATCATTACAGTATATTGTGATACAGTTAATGCCCAGTGGTCTATTTTTAGACTGGATGATTTTGGGACACCAGGTGAATAAAAAGGCAAACAAAATATGTTGTTGACATTCTGTATTTTTTTTTTAAAAAAAACCTGTCATATTGCACTCACATGACTTTCTCTACCCTTGTACTAACCATTCTTACAAACCCTTATTCCTATATCCTCTTCGTGTTAGCTAAGATAAACATTCTAAAATAAGAACAAATTAGAAACTAAAAACTTCACTTATCTTAGTATGTTGATATCCTTTTTCTATTTTTCTGACCCAGGGGTTTCAAGCTATATCCAGCTCATTATATGACTTTGAGAATGAGCTGGATATAGCTTGAAACCCCTGGGTCAGAAAAATAGAAAAAGGATATCAACATACTAAGATAAGTGAAGTTTTTAGTTTCTAATTTGTTCTTATTTTAGAATCTTGTTGCTTCACTGTTAATAGCTTCAATTTTTACTTAAGATAAACATTTCTACAAATTATCTTATTGCTTATTTCCTTGTAGATGCAAGGGGAATATTAGAATACAGTAGACTTTGTGCGATAGTCAAATGTTTTAAAGCTTTGAAATTCTGTTCTCTTTGATGGTTAACATATAAAAAATGAATAACGATGTTCCATTTGACAAAGTATAAGTTCTCCAAAACTCACACACATAACAAGGAATATCTCCAAAATGGGTCAGTCTATAAAAAAATTTATTCAGACATAAATTGTGTATTTTAGCAAGATCTACAGTGTTTGTGTAGTAAGATTTGTCTGTCTTACGGTTTAGGAGTTAATCAAAACTCATCCAGAATAAATACAACTACATGGGCTATAGCCAGAAAATTCAACATATACATTTCATTTATCATAAGAATATCTTAAACATATGACATTTTAATCAAAATCGTTAGAGCCATGTTCAAGAAAATCAAAATCTTTGAAAAATTTTCCATGTAAAAGGTAATTTAGGGTGAAGAATTTTCTTCAAAATCTTTATGTTGCATCTTTGAAAGACATTAAACTTATATACCAACTTTGGTTTTTAACTGACTTTTCGTTTTTGAGTTATGCTGTCCACAGACTGACAGACACACACACATGGACCTCAGGATTGTATTCAGTGGGCCTCAAAACATATTTCCGGTGAAATCTCAATATTGAATTTTTTGGTGGAATACAAGAGTTCCTCTACTTTTCTAAAAGTAGTAGAGAAAGTATAAGTTGGGCGTTAATGGGTTAAAAGTGTGTAAAAATGAAACAAACAGTAAGATAATTTCTGCAAATGTTTATCTCAACTAATACGAAGAAGATATAGGAATAAGAGTTTGTAAGAATGGTAGTAGAAGAGTAGAGAAAATCATATGAGTGCAACACATCAGATTTTTAGAAATGCAAACCCACATATCTCAAAAATTACACAAAACCATCATTTGAGGGACTCATCTAAGCTGTACATTCGTATGTTGGCATGGCTGTCCATAAGGGGAGGAGATATGACAGCTGTCAGGCAGTCCAGGACATTTTGAAGCCCAGAATAGTACATGCAATAAAATATCAGAACAATGAATGTATCAGTTTTCTGTGAGATGTCATTTATCCCCTTTTCCCTTGTTCAGATGTGATTAGTGTCCCATTATTGTCCAGTTAATGTGAGAGGCCTCCCATGAAGGCCTGTCAGGTGCACAAAATTTACGTGATTTGCCTTGTATATCCATCATGCCAAGTATGATTAAAAACACAATGCATCACTGCTAGCCATTTAAACTCACTTCATGTGTACAAACCAAAATCATCATATTTTCATTTTATTTCAGTTTTAGATTTTAGTGTTGAAGAAATTATTACTGTAAGGGCACTTAAAACATTTACTAACAAATACAAGTTTAAATTTTAACCAACACGGTTAGGTGCCCATGTAATTTAAAGGAATATTAATAAACTCCAAGTATTCAGAAAAATTATGTTTACTTTCTCTACTATGTATGCGCTAGGTAGAGGAATATTTTATCCCA
The DNA here is from genome assembly GCA_030765045.1 of Tenodera sinensis. Lineage (NCBI taxonomy): Eukaryota > Metazoa > Arthropoda > Insecta > Mantodea > Mantidae > Tenodera > Tenodera sinensis. The sequence goes on from CM060970.1 coordinate 126,025,685, forward strand.
TCCAAAAATTTGATGCATATTATTATTTATTTATGCCAACAAACTTACTGTTTGTGTTTTTAAACACACAAGCCGTGTGTGGGCAATGTTTGAGAGGTAGAACTGGAACTTAAAAATTCAATACCACAACTGGGATTTGAACCACAGACCTTCCGCTTACCGGGCGGCTGCTCTAACCACTGAGCTATTGTGACAAACTGCCAGAATGGCATTGAATTCTCAAACCAGTTCGTATTTCTCCTGGTAAACCACAAAGGCAGTCTCACATCAGAGACAAATTACCCCAATGGTGACTTACTATTGTAAGAACTTTATGTCCCAGGATTAAATAACCTTCAGGTGCATATTTTAAAGGAAATACATATTTTGAAGCCCTAAAACGAAGAAAATATACATGTAGAAAAAAAGTTTTGTGTTTGTGAATACAATAGCTTTTCTTCTTCTTGTTGTTCACCTGATTACCCTCCCTGTATGTGGGAATGTGGGGTTACAGTGGGCTTTGAGTGATAGTCAAATGTTTTAAAGCTATGAAGGCTTTGAAACTCTGTTCTCTTTGCACAGTCAAGTGATAAAAAGTGAATAATGACCTTCCATGTGAGAAAAGTGTAGGTATAGCAAAAGTCACACAAATAACAAGGAATATCTCCAAAGTGGTTCACTCCACAAGAAAATGCATTAGAACATAACTTGTGTGTTTTAGCGAGATCTACATTTTTTGTTTGGTAAGATTTGGTCTATCTCTTACGGATTACGAGTTATGCAAAAGTCATCCAGAGTAGGCAGGCTACATAGGCTATAGCCAGGAAATTCAAAACGTACATTTAATTTGCCATAAAAATATCTTAAATATGTGGCATTTTAATCAAAATTGTTAGAGCCATTTTCGAGAAAATCCAAAATTTTCAAAAAATTTTCCATGTAAAGGGTAGTTTAGGGTGGGGCTATTTTCTTGTAATCTTCGTGTCACATCCTTGAAAGATATTAAACTTAAATACCAACTTTGGTTTTTATCCAAATTTTTTATTTTACTTTCTCTACTGGTAAGCAGAGGAAGTATTATATTCCAGTCAAAAATTCGATGTCGAGATTTCACCGGAAATATATGTTTTGAGGCCCCATGAATCCAAAAAAAAAAAAAAAGCATTTTTAAAAAAGGTCCGTGTCTGTGGTCTGTCTGCTATTCTCTGGACAGCATAACGATTTGTTTTGCTTCTTGTACGTGGCTCTTCAATTGTGGACATTTGAGCGTGATTTGGACACTTGGTTACTTATTATTAAAGAAAATGTAGGTTAAGTTTTGCGCGGATTATGGGATGTAGGTATGTGACACAGGCAATCACATCCAAAAGGTCACGAAATCAGAGCCAGAGCAGTAAAGAAACTGCGTTTCCGTGACGTTGTTGCAACGAAAATCAAAATAGACTGTTATGTGATCGACAAACTGAACGTAAGAAGCTTCCAAACATTTGAATTTCTCTAAAAAGCTATGTGTAATTAAAGCAGACCCTCCAAAGCACGCACTCACAACCAGTATTACGGCGAACATTAAACAGTGTATAAGGCATTCCAACATCAAAGTTTATGAAAGTGAGTCCTGTCTGTGTCGTAATACTTTAAAGAAATTCTTTATTTTTTTTTTTTTTTTTTTTTTTTTTCCAAAAGAAAAGTGAGTATGGAATTCTATACTAAGTTCAGTCTTAGGTTTGTCCGCGTCAAAACAAACCCATGTGACCAGTGCACCGTGGTACAACACGGTAGCAATGCGCGCAGGGAAGTAGTCCCATTCTAGTAATCTGAGTTTTAGAATGAATTTATCGTTAAATTATGTAATATTTCACACAAATACCTAAGAGGTTAATTAACGCTGATGTATACTGATAAACAGAGCTACAAGTTCCAACATGCAACTCGTGGAATTACCTGAAATTTGAGTATTGTTTACAGCCGCAGTTTCTATTTAGAATCATGGCGGACGGCCGCGGTGAATTTCCTCTTGCGTCTTCGTCGACTTATGCAAAGCATAACGCGGGAAAACCATTGACTAGTGGTGAAAAAACAATAGTGCTTAACGTGTATTATAAGTTGTGTGAGAAATATCCAACTTTTCCCGTCAAAGAAGAAGCGAAATTAGCTTCTGAGTTCACCGGTTTTCGAGTTCCAGTATAAACAGTGCTCGCAAAGAAAAATAATAATTATGACATGCGCATCGTTTATTTTATTGTGACTATCAATCTTATCTAGTTACATGTTAGTCACTCTTTAAATTGACGGAATAAGGGATCGTATCCTTTCTGTTACGTATTGCATGCGCCAGTGGCGGCTCGCAGTCAAAATTTTAGGGTAGGCAAAGTGTAACAGTAACAACAACAACAATACTAATAATAATAATAATAATAATAATAATAATAATAATAATAATAATAATAATAATAATAATAATAATAATAATAATAATAATAATAATAATAATAATAATAATAATAATAATAATAATAATAATAATAATAATAATAATAATAATAATAATAAACCCCGTTTATCCGAAATATAGGAGCGAAGTTATTGCGGATAACGCAAACAATATATTGTTTGGTTGTTTAATAAGAGCAGAGTGAATGAGTGTGACTTACGGACGAATTACCGCCAAAACTAAAATCACGAGTGTCGGCAGACTTTTTTTTCCAGGGGGGGGGGCACATGTTGGAAATTTGCAATCATATAATATTAAATCATTATTTTACTGTCAAAATTTATAGTATTTGTTGCAGATAACCGTATTAATTTGTGCTAAACAAAAATTGTTCTTTACATCAAAATTAAAATAATAGTTTAAAAGTCAGCAACTGACTGCACATTAAGTTCACCAACTTCCAAGGGGGGACCGTGGCCCCCCTTGCCCCCGTTTCGCGACGCCCATGACTAAAATAGATTAAGAAATTGAAAAATTGTCTGACTGCAGCTTTGTGTTAAATAGCTAAAACACTCCTCTTTTCATTGTCAGTGCGCCGCGAAAGCGAAATTTGTAATAGTTCACTAATTAAGTCGGTCATACTGATATTACACAGAGATAACGACAGATTCAGATCTCTGAAATCTTCGTTCGTGGAGTATGGCTGTTCGGAAAATGTCGCATAAATTCGGATTTGGGCAGGCAAGTGTTCGGACTGCTGGCAGACGCGTCTACGCATGCTCGGAGTGTGTATACAGACCGAATGTTTCCTTATCCCTGTTCAAGGGCCTCGTACTGAGGAAATGGGGCCGGGCAGGCAGAGGTTAAGCTAGCCTGCTCTCCACTACCCAGGTTCCATGCGTATCATTTCTGCCGCGCGTTTCAAACACGCAGCGCAGTTTTGATGAATCGGAATTGAGATTAAAGGATTTGACCATGCGCTGGTCATTATAACCGAGAAAACTTTTCTTGAACTGCAATTTAGGGGAAAATGACGGTTCAAATGATAAAAATGCAGAATCATAGTTAAACATTATTTGTTGATGTATTACGATAGGGTAGGCAGTGCCTACCCTGCCTACCCTGAGGAGCCGCGCCTGGCATGCGCTCAGCACATGGTTGTGACAGTATTTCTGGCGCGAATGGCGGAAGGATACATTATAACTGTGAACTGGCCACCTGCTGTCATTTTCGCGCGGATCAACCTTAGAATGAATAGATAGTAGCAGTTATGAAGATTTAAATAATATTTGTATGGCAACCATAAAACACAACTATTCTTGTAACCATATAATATGCGGAAAACAACTAGAAATGTTTGGATAAAATCCAGGACCAGAATTTCCATTAGTATAAGCTCTTAGTTGAACAACATAACAATGAAGTGAAAAAGAACAGAGCTTTATTTTCTCATTTAATATAGGCTGTATGTTTTACTGGGAAAGCAAGCATTCGCCTTTCATAGTCACAATGAGAATGAAGGATCTTCAAACGGAGGCAATAATGCTGAATATTTTTAAATGAATTTGTAGAGTGAACCATTTTGGAGATATTTCTCGTTATTTGTGTAAGTTTTGGAGAACATACTTCTGTCAAATGGAACATCGCTATTCATTTTTTATATGTTAATCGTGCAAAGAGAACGGAATTTGAAAGCTTTAAAAGATTTGACTATCGCTCAAAGCCTACTGTATTCCCATATTTCCGTTTCATGTACAAGAAAAGGAGCAATAAGATAATTTCTGTAAATGTTTATCTCAACTAACACAAAGAAGATAGAAGAAGAATGGTTAGTACAAGAGTAGAAAAGATCACGTGAGTGCAACTCAGATTTTAATAATTAGAGCTTCTCGGGTTACCAGGCTATGAAATTGTACGAGCTTTTGGCCATGGAGTTTAATAGAAGCTCTAATTAATTATCATCACCGTGAAAGCTTAACATCGTGGAATACACTTTTACCTTCTGGTCGACTTACGCCACCAAAATTTGTGTTTGTATTGTAGCTCCAAGTGCTACAAATTTCTTTTCTATTCCTAACCCTACTAAATCATCTCGAACATATGATGATATTGTTTCCATGGATTTGTATGATATATGGTGATAATGTGAAATGCAAGTGTTGCCGTGCAGTGCTAACACGATATGCTGGCTGTGTGAGCTGAACAGAGAAACTTTTAATATCTGAAATACAGGCAGAATTTTCTGAAGTTTTGCTTCTAAAAAGACAGGCTTACTTTCCACTTTCCGATAACCAAAATGCAAATGAATAAGGTAAGACTAAAGCATCTTTTTGCGTCCACAGAACACCATTTTCCATCCCAGTGCAAATGCTACGTTGCCAATTTCTCGTTCTATGTTATAGGGGGACCAGCTTATCGGCAGTTCCCAAGAATTCAATTTGGCCGACATTGCACTAAACTGCTGACGACATTACCTACTCCAAAAAGCAGTACTGCCAACGTATACAATAGAAGTATTATTTCTAACCTCAAATATTACCGGGTTAGAGTAACATACTTTGAAACGATAATAATGCTTCAACATAGTTAACACACAACATATGAACCTACTGACCTTCGGCAAATCTTGTTCTACAATAACACGTTTGGATAAAATCACTTCCGAACGCTGAATATCGTATATTTAATGCACTATTGTGTTACGAACACAAAATAACAATAACTATAACAGCTTGCGCTGCTCTAAAACAATTCAAGACAAAATCACGCAAACACGAGCAATACATTGGCGTCTACAGATTGATTAATTAATTAATACTGCGTCTAAGCATAATCTTGTTTTAAAATCTATAAATTGGCTTCTTTGCAGCGGGTTCAAAAACAAGGGCTCTATGGTAATATAACGGATGTAATCACAGCAACTATGGCCGTAGCTTTACCATGGTTATATTTCACGAACAGTTGGCAGCAGTAATGCAACCTAACAGATGGAATATCACTAAATATAACCAGACCGCACCATAATGGGGCAAAAGGTCACAGTTGGTTTTTGGGGTGTTCAAATAAGCTATTTGCTCTATAGGTATTAATTAATTTCACGAGTATGTTTTTTTACCTTAACCATGTAGCCATAGCGAGTTGCAGTTTCAGCTAAGAACCAATATTGATTTCTATTTTCCCAGTTTTCAATCCATTTTCTAACGATCACTGTTTGTTTCTGAAAAAGTAGGACCTGTGAGAATTTTCAAAAATTCCCCCCGGATATTTCCGGACATCTGGTAACCCTAGTTATAGGTATAGGAGGAAGTAAAAATGAATTTTAAGTATTAATTTAGGGATAGGTGTTCTCTCTGTTTTCATCTGTTTCGATTAATCTATTAGTGGATCGGTTAGATTAGATCGATAAATGATAAGCTCACGCGACACACTTTTAAGGGTTAGATTATCTAGGCACGCGTTATCCTGGCTCTTTGAAAAGAGAGCAGATGATAACGTCGGCGCGCTTTGCTCCAGTTAGAAGACAACAATGTGCAAGTTAGAAGCGGGTTGAATAACCTAGCGTTTCTCCGCCGCCCACCGTTTAAGGTGCGGATCGATCGCCTGAACTGAGGTAGCAAGCGCAGCCAAATCACTGCAACAGCTTGCCCCTAATGTGTGGCCAGAGAGAAGAAAAATAAATTGTCCTTAGGGCACTAAATAAAACAGCAGAGAGTGTAGTTCTGAGCATCTCTGTAGCGTGCGAGAACATCAGCAAGTCAGTGGTAGTATCTCTGTAGCGTGAGAGAACATCTGCAAGTCGTTAGTGTATGTGAACATTTTAGAGCAGCATTTTCCTCCGAACTAGAGCGTGGTGACCGGAATAGATAATACAGGCCCGAAACAAGGATCCGATCCGTGTCGTAACGTCGCTTTCGTAATTTGTAATTTCTGTATTAATGTGCTAATTACAGCGACATAAAAAGGCGCTCTCGATGCCAAGAACATAGGTAAACACTATCAAACATAACCTATGCATTTCATCAACTAAAAAGAAAAAGATAAACCGATCACCTCGAAATTCGGCACATGTATCTATTTTTTCATGAACAAGATTTGTGTACCATCCATTTTAGTACACAACGTATCATTTACATGTTTTTTTTTCAACTCACTTTTCATTTACGTATATTCTTTCCTAATCGCCCTTCAACATGCAATTGTCATGCGGCAAGATGGTTTAAACGCCATTGCTCTTGTCAACTGTCATCCAGATGAATCTATGAAACTTGACCTTGACATCATATGCGATGAATTCATATCCACGAACGACCTGACGAGCAGTACATTTGCTACTAAATTTTAAGGTAAGCTTTGCAGATGCTTTACATAACTTAGTATTTTAATAGAATTGTATCACAATCTGAATCCCAAGTTGGCGCCCATGATGTGATGTGATATGCGACATCATCATGTGATGTAATGCAATATAATGTAGCATAATATAACATTTTGCGTTCCCCACAGATTATTTGTGGGGAGATGAATACGCAAACAACAGGCAAGTTAACTCAGTTTTGTTTAGCTACAATATTGCCTGTGTAAGAGCTGATAAAATGCTTGCTATAAACAGTACGTCGCTTCCTGAGGAAGTGGGTTATGCAGATTAAATACAATGCATTTGTTTTTTACAAATGATGATGAATCGATTAACTAGTTCAAATATTTTCGGTAAAAGAAATTAGATTATTTACATGAATTGAAGGACACTTGTTAACACATGAAACTGTCACAGAAACAAAAGTTAGTCGAGCGTATCGCACATAAAGCAAGAAAACTCACTGGACCACAACCGTATCACTGACCAACAGTATCAGTGATTACCTCTTGCTAGACAGTGGAACGGATTTTCCCTATACTGCGACAGTGCTGCCAACGTGTGAGAAACAACTTTCGGGAAACGAAAAATATCAGTAGATTTGAACAAAAATCGGTGTTTTTCAATATTAGTTAAAGGAAAATTATAATTTTATTATAAATTACTGCACCGAGCGGGATGGCTCAGGCGGTAACGTCTGTGGTCCGCATTCGGAAGATCGTGGGTTCGATCCACGTGGCCGCACACTAACATGGGGTGTCCCCATGACACTTGGGCGAATGCTGGGGTGGATTCTCTTCTCCATGGATTTCTTTCCCTTCATTTCTCATTTCCCTCCCTTACCACCTTCCAGGTTTGGTTGGTAGCGCGGTACGTTCCGGCGCATGCGGACAGATGGCACAGATGCTTGCGCTCTGGAACCCCTTCCCTGGCCCTCCCTGGAAGTAGCTGCAAGGGTCGCCTCGTCGCGTTCTCCCTGGTAGAGGAAACAATTCGGTTGTGCGCAAGCTTTCAATATCTGCAACTGTTAGAGACTGCTGTGCGTCTCTGGACTTCGCTGGCTCCGCTCTCTGACAAGTCTATGGTATCACTTCGCCTCATCCCTTCCCCCTGGAGGGTGGTAGCCCACAATAGATCCACTTCGGGGTCGCGGTGGGTCGAGGTATCCTAATTGCCTTATTGTGTATTTCCTGGTAGGGACAACTGAAGTAAGGAAATGCAGTAGACCTTTTGCTTTTGAGTTACACTGTTCACAGATAGACGCACGGACAGGCAGAAACACATACTGAGAGGGAGGGGGGGGGGGGGGGAGAGACCTATCTCTAAGAAATGCCTTTTTTGATTCAAGAAGTCTCAAAACAGTATTTATGGTGAAACCTTCTTCTTCTTTACCTGATTACCCCCACCTAATGTAGGACTTAAGCCAGTGCCTAGGGTCAGACGGCTGTCGGGAAGCAGGTGAGCCTATGGACTGCGAAAATGGGCGTCGCGAAGGGGGGGGGGCAAGAGGGGCTCCGGGCCCCCCTTGGAAGTTGATGAACTTAATGTGTACTCAATTACTGACTATTAAACTATTATTTTAATTTTGATGTAAAGAGCAACTTTTATGTAGCACAAGTTGATACGGTTATCTGCAACAAATATTATAAATATTGACAGTAAAATAACGAATTAATATCATCTGAGTGCAATCTTCCAACATGTGACCCCTCCCTGGAAAAAAGTCTGCCGACGCTCATGACCGCGAAGAGTGAAGACCTAGAAGCGAGTGGTCAGCCCAGCACCTGGTATGATAGTGAGGAAGAGGATGATATGAAATGCAGGCGAAATCAATGAATCGAAAGGTGATGGCGGAGCAGTGGGAGGAATGAGTAGTGGGGAAAATCGGAGAACCCAGAGAAAATCCGTCCAGACGCCACTTCGTCCACCACGAATACTACATGTTGGTCCCTGGGATCGAACTCGGGCCGCCTTGGTGACAGGCGTACGGTCTAACCCAGGCATGGGCACGAGAGGAGAGGTAGCGATTGAACTGGTCTTACCCACCCCACGTTCTCTTGCCGAGTGACAAAGGTTGTTTGATACAAGCGCAGTGGTGGCTTCGTTCCATCTGCGTGGTAGTAATTTCTACACTGGTATTATTTAGTTTATAGTGAACATATTCTGCATACAATAATTACTACAGCAACCTGTTCTGGTTAGGCAAATTACATAATCTTCAAATTTATAACCTTCCTTTGTCTTATGCACATAATATTCTTACGCTGCCTAATGATTAACAGAATAAATTATTTCTTCTTCACAATAAATAAAACAGTGAAGTTCCATTGCTAGTTAGCCTTAAAATATTTTAAAACTGTTTGATCAACATAAATTGTTTGGTTTTAAATTTAATCTTGTATTCAATATTTGGAACACAAAATACAATAGTTTATATTAGATAAACTAATAAGAAACTAAACCACTAAAAAGTATATTCATATCGTCTCTTTCATATGTTTACAAATACGAGTATTCACAAAATACCTTTTGAAATTGTAAATAAATAACTGTAAGATCACCAAACTTTGATTTATATTTATGATTAAGTGACGTTGGGTATTGTAATGCTATATATTTGCAAATTGAAATCCGCATATCTACCACTCTTCATGAAGCAGCCATACTCGGCACTGAGTGAGGCAAAAACGTGTTTCAGGAGAGTGGCACAGTTGAACTGATTTTGCCCATGCCCGCTTTAAAGCATCAATTGTGACATTTTAAAATTTTATTTATAGATATCAACGTGAATGAAAATATTAATAAAGCAATATTCGTAATTTCACCTTGTCACTTAGGCGCATGCTGGGATGCTTAAGGCAATGTATCAATGAAATTTGGTGAAAATTGCGGAACAGTTTTATTTTTACCTTTTACATTTTTTATTATGCTTGTACCTTGTACTTTTACGGCACACTTTAGTTTTCTCAATATCAGCCATTTTAAAGCTCCAGGAGGGCATTTAAATGTTCTAGTGCGGGTGAGCGTTCCTCTCTAAACTTGAAATGCATTTTTCGTTTTCACTGACTTTGATTTTAGTCTCTTGCAGGAAATTTCGCTTCAGAAAGGTTGTGAGTTGGCTATACTGAAATGCTGCGAATCTGACACATGTTTTTCTTCCAAACAGAGAAATGCGGTCAATGTTCTGTAATTCTGTAATCTTGCCAGGTTATTTCAGTGTTCCAGCTATATATTAAATATAATTAAAATATTAAATAATTGAGCTGAAATTAAATGTTTTTCATGACCCATACTGAAAAAATTGAAAATATCAATAAGCAGCATACAAAAGATGTTTTTTCTCTTAAACTAATTAAATTTAAGCAATGGCGATATGACAATTTCTTTATATCTTACATACTGAACTCAAATTAAAAATTTAGGAGAGATACAATAAATGTAGCTTCAAATGGTCATTTCATATTAGCATATCAAAAAGTGATTTATTATTAATAAGTATATTAATAATTTAAACACGGTTTGACATAGAACATTGAAATTTTGTGTATACTGTGTATTTTATGTTCTGAATGTCTGGACAAAAATTCAAAGCAATCAGAAGAAAACTGTATATATTTTTTTTAATTTTCATGGATGTATTGGGTTAATTTCATACCACAACTTCCTTCCTCTTATTTCCCTTCATTACATTTCCTTATCGATTTTTTCAAGCTCGGATGCATGCGCATTATAATTGCTGTTCTCGGCGGTAGATGGCTGTGTGGTCGCTGACCGCTAGTACGACACCAGACCCGGAGTGATAGCTGCTCGGCGGGGCCTGGCACCGGGATTAAGAGATCTCAGACACTTGTAAGGACTTCCATGCGTCTCTGTGGCTCGTCTGCCTGCAACCCTGTGGCATTCTAGGGTTCCTTCACTTCACTCTTCCTCCTGGGAGTGACGTAGGCACACGACAGGGGCGGCGGCAGCGGCGTCCAACAATGGACGGACGGACACGCCACATGCCGAGTCGGCGAGCACACAAAAATAAGGCTGCCTCGCATGCCTGTTGTATGTACGTGACAAGTAACAATGGGCGGTAGAAACACAAAGGGGGTCGAGAACGTTAGTGAAGCTTCTAGCTGAATCAACGCGGTGTCTATGAAGAGTTTCTTGAAAGCTCGTGTGACTTTATCCCCAGTATACAAGGAGACCAGCAAGCAACAGACGTGTCAGACCTTAGCTAGTCAGTGAGTGTGTGTCGTCCCGGAAGATACGTCGGTCGTCGCGAGTGATTGTAACGCCGTAGTTAAGTGTATAAGAGACAGAAAGCGAAGAAGGACTGAAAGGACAGAGCAAGGTTATGAGAGCAGTTGTGAGTTGTGATGGCAGGAAAGACTGTGGACTGTGTTAACAACGAGAAGAAAACTGTATTTGTAGTAAAATTTTAAAGGAGAATAAAGTGATAGAAAAGTACCGTTTTGTTGTGATTAATTTCATTAACTGCTCAATGCGCCGCGGTAACATATGTGACCCTAATTCGAAAGGTTCCAAGGCCAGGCTCCCTGTATTGTGGTTTTCCTCTTGTCGCCAAGTGAATGCTGGAAGGATTATTCATATCACGACTTTTTCTTTCCTCATTTATATCCTTCCTTCTTTTAGGGCTTGCCGGGTTCATTGGTTGGCGGCGGTGCAACAATGCGGTACCTTGGGGCGCTGGTACCAGCTTTGGTTCGGAGTTGCGCCACCAGGGAGAGCTTGTGGCACTGCTGCTTAGTTCAGATGCATTTCCATAGGGGCGCGCATGCTGTTGCACTCCTATTGACTGTAAGGTCGGCCACCCTTTGTACTCCCTTCATCTCATCCTTCCCTCTTGGAGGTTACATAAGCACAAAAGGATCAGCGTTGGTGGAAGTGTGGGATCCTCCTTCGTATTCCTATCCATACCAAGGGACAAACAAAAGAACAACTTTCTATTTGAGAAAATCATAAGTATTTTAAAATGCAAACCAATAAAAAGGAATATCTCGGAAATGGTTAATGCCTAAAAATATATTTGACATAAATTGTGTGCTTTAACGATATCTACATTTTTCTATAGTATGATTTTGTCTGTGGCGGCACCGTGGCCGAGCGGTTAGAGCGTTCGCCTACCACCTAGGCGACCCGGGTTCGATCTCAGGGTGCCGCATGTGGTATTCGTGATGGACGAAGCGGCGTCTGGACAGGTTTTCTTCGGTTTCTCCGGTTTCCCCCGTCACTCATTCCACCCATTCCTCCATCGTCACCTTTCCATTCATCGATTTCGCCTGCATTTCATATCATCCTCTTCCTCACTCCCATACCTGGTGCTTGGCTAACCACCCGCTTCCAGGTCTTCACTCTGTCTGGTACATAGGTTCCTGTGCTCCCCGACAGACAGCCGTCTGAACCTAGGCACTGGCTTGTAAATCCTACATAAGGGGAGGGTAATCAAGTAACATAGTAGAAGAAGAACAAGAATATGATGATTTTGTGTCTTTTGCGGTTCACCAGTTTCGCAAAAGTCAAAATATACATTTCACCTGTAATGTAATATTTTAAACATGTGCCATTTTAATAAACACCGTTACAATTTTGAGAAAATCAAAATTTTCAAAAGCTTTCCAAAGTAAATGATAGTTTGGGGTGATGGGACTTCTTTGACCATTCTACTCATGCCTCTTGGTCGTGGTATTATCGCATTGGATATATCACCTCCTCCTTGCGGTTCCATCAACCTAACCTTTTTCTTACGTTTCTAAACATTTTTTTTATGTTTCTGAACAACTGAAGTATCGATGTACAGTAAAAACAATTAGCAGGTCAATAAACATTCTTATAAACCCTTATTCCTATATCTTCTTCGTGTTAGTTAAAATAAACATTTGTACAAATTATCTTATTGCTTATTTCCTTGTAGGTACAAGGGGAATATTAGAATACAGTCGGCTTTGTGCGATAGTCAAATCTTTTAAAGCTTTCAAATCCCGTTCTCTTTGCACAATTAACATGTAAAAAATGAATAGCGATGTTCCATTTTACAGAAGTATAAGTTCTCCAAAACTCACATAGATAACAAATAATATCTCCGAAATGGTTCACTCTACAAAACAAAATTTATTTGCACATAAATTGTGTGTTTTAGCGGGATTACACTTTTTGTATAGTATGATTTGGTCTATCTCTAACGGTTTACCAGTTATGCAAAAGTCGTCCAGAGTAAACAGGACTACAGGGGCTATAGCCAGAAAATTCAAAATATACATTTAATTTTTAATAAAAATATCTCAAACATATGGTATTTTAATCAAAATCATGAGAGATATTTTCGAGAAAATAGACATTTTCAAAAACATTTTCCATGTAAAGGGTAGTTTAGGGTGGAGCAATTTTCTTCAAAATCTGCGTGTCGCATCCCTAAAATACATGAAGCTTAAATACCAACTTAGGTTTTTAACCGACTTTTCGTTTTTCAGTTATGTTGTCCACAGACTGACAGACTCACAGACGCGCGCGGAACTTTTTCTGAAAGTGCTTTTATTTAGGGGGCTTCAAAACATATATTTCCAGTGAAATATCGACATCGAAATTTTGGGTGGAATACAATAGTTCCTCTACTTTATTATATGTGATAGAAAAAGTAATATGTCCATTCGAGAGGCCAGTGAGAAATTCTCAGTTCCCAATGGCACTTTAGGGGATGAAATTAAAGTTCTTGGAGCTGGAAAAGAGATTCCACAAAAATCGTACACCTCAAACAAAGGAATGTTTCACAGGACATTCTCGGGCGAGCAAAAAACTGAACTGTATGGCCACGTGGGAGTTTTAGACGGTCAGCTGATACCGTTAAATAAAATTTCGACTTCCACTTCATACAAAGAGCAAATGAAAGAGAAGTAAGCACGGATGGAATCCAAGAACGGAGGAATAAGCACTTTATTTTAATTCCGACAACGCAGAAGATAAAACTACTTCCTTTATATCTGTGGGGAAAATGTCAGCGAAGAATAATATAAGGGCAAAAAACCATTATACATTAAAATGCTACAAAATAAGGCTGTCCGACACCATCCTCCAGTTCTAAAACACGTGAAAAAGTTGAACCTTTTTCATATTAAGTTTGAGGGGTGATAATTTTCATTATTCAAAGGAGAACCTAAATACATATATATCGTTATAAGGTGAAAGATCAATAATAATGTGGAAATGTTTAATACGACTTCTTCCAGCAAAAGTTGCAGTATAAAAACCTTAACTGTCGGATATCACCCGACCTTGCACGTGGTAGTGAAATTAATAAGAATGTTTCGTTACAATGGTTTGTAGAAGTGATATCAAATAAACGATAGTGGTTGAAGAAAGGTTTGTGAATTTAACACGCCAGGTTTGACCAATCATTTCTGTATCATAACCCTCACTGGAATTCATGCGATCACATTGTATTAACCACAGCCAGCACGAATTGATAGTTAACAGTTCCAACGCAACAGGATGCTTATATAGGTTATCTGTTATTTCCCCTCTCTGTGGGAGAGCTTTGCCGAGTGCACAACAAAACACTGTCGCTATTTACAAACGTTATCAATTGAAACAAAAGAGAACCACGTTTATTAGTTGCACACATAGACACCGACTGAGGGACGCGCAAGGCGTCCAATGTAGAGCTTTCATTAAACAAACAAAAAGTATTGCTTGACCCAACCTGAGCTGCAAAGGATTATCTCTTCAAATGCAGAGTTCAGCCGTTCAATAAAAACAATGATGACAATTTTGAGTTAACACGGAATCAGAATCAGAGCACATAAATAATGAATGTTCTTGTATTGAAGCACTCGCAATTTCATCTATTATAATATCTTGCAGCTTAAATATCTGCAATCAGTTTTCGATATAAGGTTGATGCAAAATGCCATTCATTTTCTGTGCCGTGAGAAATACGCTTATAAAATTGCGTTGTGTCCATTTTTACTTTATCTACTACTTGTATAGTAAGTAGAAATATTGTATTCGACCCAAAAATTCGATGTCGAGAGTTCACCGGAAACATATGTTTTGAATTTTCATAGTTCTATCACTGCTGCGAGACCGAGGCATTTAAAATTAATTTAAACCCGTTACAAATGGCGCCCCACGTTGGGCGCCATTTGTAGCTTTTTAAAATTAATAAATGGTTAAATTCTTCTCTTTCTTATTTAATATTGCTCCAGATTGAGGCGAAATTTGCAGCTGTTTTAGAGTAATTAGCGCGTTATCACAATTTAGCTAATTATTTAACTAAATATAATCTATGAATTATTTCAGACTAATTATTTCGCGGCTCAGTTACGACAGTAAAGAAAGTATCAGGCAGTAAATTGTATGATGTGTTTCTGGGAAAACTGTTAGACGAAGACAAAAACAAATCCGATATGTTGCACTCACATGACTTTCTCTGCTCTTGTACTAACCATTCTTACAAACTCTTATCCCTGTACCTTCTTCGTGTTGAGACAAACATTTGTACAAATTATCTTATTGCTGATTTCCTTGTAGGTGCAAGAGGAATACTATATGGTAATACTGTAGGTTTTGACTGACAGTCAAATCTTTTAAAGGTTTGAGATACCCTAATTTTTTCAGGACTAACATATAAAAAATGAACAACGATGTTGCATTTGAGGAAAGCTTTGTATTCCGAAATTGACACAAATAACAAGGAATATCTCCGAAATGGTTCACTCTACAAAAATTTATTTGGACACAAATTGTGTGTTTTAGCGAGGTATACATTTTTTGTATAGTAAGATTTTGTCTCTCTTACTCTTTACGAGTTATTCCAGAGTAAACAGGACTACATGGAGTATAGCCAGGAAGTTCAAAATATACATTTCATTTATCGTGAAAATATCTTAAGGATGTGTCATTTTAATCAAAATCGTTAGAGCCATTTTCAAGAAAATCAAAATTTTCCATGTAAAGGGTAGTTTAGGGTGGGGCTATTTTCTTCAAAATCTTCGTGTCGCATCCCAGAAAGACATTAAACTTTTCGTTTTTGAGTTATGCTTGGGGTCTACAGACTGATAGATACATAGGCACACAGAAACACGGAACTTTCTCTAAAAATGCAGTTTTGGATTCACGGGGCCTCAAAACATATATTTCCGGTGAAATATCGAAATCGAATTTTTAGGTGGAATACAATACTTCCTCTACTTACTATACGTAGTAGAGAAAGTAAAAGCAATATACTGATGTCGATAGATATGTGTAGGCATTTTTGTAGTGTTTAACGCCTGCTTTTGCTACTACGGCACCACAGGCGGTAACACTGGTGATACATGGAATGAAGATGGAGCACCGGTGGAATGATATTGCGGGGGAAACCGGAGAACCCGGAGGAAACCCGCCCCAGCGCCGCTTTGTCCACAACAAATCTCACATGCGCTTGCCTAGGATCGAACCCAGGCCGCTTTGGTGAGATGCGGATGGTCTAACCACTCGGCTACGGCGCGGCCATGTAGGAATTACAAATTAGCTGTGCTTATGGCCGCAACTCCTGTGTTTTACTTTAGTAATTGCAGTAAATAGCTCATTAATTTCAAACGTATTAATATCCCCCCTTAAATGTATAACAACTCGGTGCCTGTGATTGCGTACCTTTTAAATTCACATGGAAGAGGAATAAGGTTCATGTTTTCGTGCCTTTTAAGGCAAGGAAGTATCTATCCAAGCCCTGGATCAGTACTCAAAATAGGTCAACTTGGGCCGCTTCACAGGCGCAGCGGAATGAAATGTTAGGTAGAGAGAGAGAGAGCAGAAGTTATCATCTGCAACCTCCCCTTCTGTTTCTGTCACGTAACGTTCCTTGTATATCGACCCTAAATTATCCCTGCCTCTGTGTTCCAAACGAAAACATGTTTCTACCTTAAACAGATGATTTCAGATATGAATATTTTCACAGAAGCATCATAATTATGCTTTAGGGGGAAAAAATATGTTGCACTCACATGACTTTCTCTACTCTTGTACTATATTCCTACAAACTCTTATTCCTATATCTTCTTCGTGTTAGTTGAGATAAACATTTGTACAAGTTATCTTATTGCTTATTCCCTTGTAGGTACAAGGGGAATATTAGAATACAGTAGACTTTGAGCGATAGTCAAATCTTTTAAAGCTTTGAGATTCTGTTCTCCTTGCACACTTAACATATAAAAAAATTAACAACGATGTTCCATTTCAAGAAAGTTTTAAGTTTTCCAAAACTCACACACATAACAAGGAATATCTCCGATATGGTTCACCCTACAAGAAAATTTATTGAGACATAAATTATGTATTTTAGTAAGATCTACATTTTTTGTATACTATAATTTGGTCTATCTCTAACGGTTTACCAGTTATGCAAAAGTCGTCCAGAGTAAATACGACTACAGGGACTATAGCCAGAAAATTTAAAATATACACTTCATTTATCATAAAAGTATCTCAAACATGTGACATTTTAATCAAAATCGTTAGCCATTTTTGAGAAATTCAAAATTTTCCAGTTTAAGTTGGAGACATTTTCTTGAAAATCTTCGTCTCGCATGCTTGAACGATATTAAACTCAATTACCAACTTAGGATTTTAACCGACCTTTCGTTTTTGAGTTATGCTGTTCACAGACTCACGGACACACACACACAAACGGACTTTTTTCTAAAAGTGCCTTTTTTGTTTCAGGTGGCCTCAAAACATGTATTTCTGGTGAAGTCTTGACATGGAATTTTTTGGTCGAATACAATACTTCCTCAACTTATTATATGTAGTAGAGAAAGTAGAAGGAAAGGAAAATATATACGTTGAAGGACATCAATTTCAACATCTGTTGTGATGCAGGTAAGTATAATGTATGTTAGTACAGTAGCTAGTGTTTCGTTGACTTGCCGGTCGTTTAGGTACAATTCTGGCGGAGGGAATGAACGCAGGCCACCTTAGTAAGAGGTGACCGATGTAACTCCTGGGCTACATAGCAGTTACGGAATAATATAATTTAAACTGTAACCACGATCTGAAAGTGCTCGGTGGATCAAGCGAACGAAGCAGCGGCTGTGCAGTCAGGTAAAGAAAACATCCGCCGTTACTACAGTTTCTTAAAACCGTGCCCTGTCCATATGTATTCTTCCGCGTTACATTCCTTCCCCTTTCCCATAATTGACTAACGTACGCCTTCGAATGGTGTCAAACAAGCCATGTGCAATGCAAGAATGAGCGATAAAATCTATATCAACACTATCATGATAGCTACACATACTTTCCTCATCCTGAGAGACATATTTCGAAGGATCCTCACATTTATTTGCTGATAAGAATTTGCAGTATTTCCAGATGTATTAACCACGTTTGTATATTGTGACGCCGGCCGCGGCTCACAACAAGGGACGGTTGGCGTCAAGCTACCTCACACCATACACCAGGCGCGACACCTATTAATGCCGCTCAAGGTCAGGCTGCCTCGCGCCGCTATTGTAAACATGTGGCAATGAGCGTGGCAGTAAAAAGGATTTTCGAAATTATTCGAGAGCTATTTGGCGGCCGGCGTATTTGTAGAAGTTCTAGAAAAGATAAAGTTCGAGAACTTGAAAATTATGTAATCTGCCTAGCTAGAACAGGTGGCTGTAATAAGCATTGTATACAAAATATGTTTAATAAAAACAAAATAGTTAAGAACAACATAGAAATCATTACTACGGCGCAGATGGTACGAAGCCACCACTGCACTTGTATCAAAATAAGCTTCGTCACTCGGCAAGAGAATGTGGGGTGAGTGAGGCAAGTTCAATCGCTTCCTCCCCTCTCGTGCCCATGCCTGTTCCGTTATATTCCGAACTCCATGTTTGTGTAGGCGAAGGTCACTGTTCTCTACGATTCTTTTTGCTGCCGTTAAAACTCAAAGTTTTGAAGCCTTAAGCAGAAACCCAATAAGAAAAGAGAAAAAGCTTTACTCTGCGCTTTCACTAACAGCATTTGAGTTAGTTTTGGGGGCATTTTCAGGCAGTTCAACTCAATCACTTGTAGGGCAAACCCACGACACGCCTGGATAAAAAGGACAAAAGTATTGTATTCCACCCAAAAATTCGATGTCGAGATTTCACTGGAAATATATATATTGAGGCCTATAAAAAAGATTACAAAAAGGTCCGTATCCGTGATATGCTTAACTCAAAAACAAAAAGTCGGTTAAAAACAAAATTTCGTATTTACGAAGGCGAATCAAAAAGTAAGTTCAACTTTGAAGGATGCGACACAAAGATTTTGAAGAAAATTGCTCCACGCTAAACTACCCTTCACATGGAAAATGTTTCGAAAATGTTTATTCCTTCGAAAATGGCTTTTTGATTAAAATACCATATGTGTAAGATATTTTTATGGCGAAAGTATGTATATTTTGAATTTTCTGGCTATAGCCCCTGTAGTCCCATTTATTCTTGACCACTTTTTATAACTCGTAAACCATAAGAGATAGAGTAAGTCTAACCATACAAAAAATGTGAATCTCTCATAATTTTTGTCCAAATTTTTCTCAAAGGAAAGGTTATTATTCACTTTTTTATCTGTTTGACCGTGCAAAGAGAACGGAATTTCAAAGCTTTAAAAGATTTGACTATCGCACAAAGCCTACTGTATTCTCATATTCCCCTTGTACTTACAAGGAAATAAGCAATAAGATAATTTGTACAAATGTTTATCTCAACTAACACGAAGAAGAAATAGGAATAAGAGTTTGTAAGAATGGTTAGTACAAGAGTAGAGAAAGGCATGTGAGTGCATTACATCAGATTTTTTTGCTTCATTAGCTACAAAAGGTCATGTTAAGATATTGCAATTCTGCAGAAAGGACGGAGAAGGAAGGATTCATGTTGTAAAACGATTATAAGGGTTCCTCAAAGAAGGTGGTCGAACTGCAAGCGCATTGAATAAGCCTAAACAGACTCTAGGGCTTGAGCCTGCAAAATATGTAACGGGTGGAAGGGAAATCATTACATTAATTTAAACCACTAGTAGAGATCGATATTTGGAACACCTTTTGTATCTTACGTTTTTGTCTATGACAATTTCCTACAGACAATTTTAGTTTTGTAGAAAACAAGCTGGCAACACTGTAGACTGTGTGCGTGGTCACTTTCCCTAGTTCAGTACATAAACAAACCCCGTAATGATACGTCTAGAAGCAAACACATATCCTGCTTTGTTCTTCGATGTTTGCTGTTTGAGTGTATGCCAATCTTAAGCGTTATCTTCCAAAACATTATACGAAAGCGAAAGCGCCCGACCTGTTTATATCCACAATCTAGGTTAATTCCCTGACCAACCTCAACGAAACGTTGTCGACTTACTGCCCGTCTTAAAGAGCAGCTCGGAATAGTCCTTCGCATCTTTTAAGTGATTAATTATTTGGAAAACCTGTGTAATGTCCCATAATTACTACCAAAGCTATGTCAGAAATAAGTTACTCTACGCATCTTGCAAGTAACAAACTGTTATCTTCATACATTCTTGTGGAATTATGCATCCAGCCAATAAAATGAAAGCATGAGGTAAGAAGCTAGCCCACAAACACTAAGGAATGCAGTACTGATTTCTTCCCATGCTGTCCGTGCTTTGCTTCGTAAATATTTTAGTTATAAGGAATTCTTGAATGAAAATGTACTACTGAAATGTAAAGAGACGCCACCAAACGACTTCTTTCATACGACTCATTCAACAGAACACAAAAGATGGAAAGAGAAGGAAAGATAACAAAGCAAGACCGAGATGTAGGTGAAATAATGGTTTTCCCAAATTAGTAAAGAAGTGAGGTACAAAAGTAAAGTATATTTCCAAAGAAGCTCTTTGACTTGAGCCTATGAAGATAGATGTAACTAATTTGAAAATAGCAATGAATGGGATTTAATTTATCTAAAAGCCGAGTGAAAAATAGCGTTTGTATAAAAGGGAACGAGGGAGTTTAACGATATTTCTATACTAATATTACTTATAAAGAAGGCACTTTTGTTCTTGTGTGTACGGCAATCTCAAAAACTACTCAAACAGTTCTTTCACCATTGAAAAGGCGAATTCGTTGTTGAAGATATCAAGAACCGTCAATCAGATTCCATAAACTACTAAAGGATTAAAAAGCATTTACAAAATCCTTGAACAGAAAGCGAATTTAGTAAAATGCAAGGGTTTCATGGTTAATTAACGAATTCTTCGTAGCTTCCCCTTCGTTCCCTCTCTTTACCCCTCTCCAATGACAACACTGTTCATATTACTGGCTGGACATTGTTATAACTAAGCCGTATTTCATACACTGGCATGAGTTTTAGAAGGATATTTTGAGTATGCGATATATCGAAGTGGTAGTTCCTTTTTGACAATGTTGGCAGCAGTATATTAATTAGCTGTTGGTAGCAGCGGGCATTCTTCTTTTATTGGCTGGTAGAGTGTAGCCAAGCATGCGCCTCGCTCACTTGCGTCTTTCAATTGAAGAGCGCCACACGTGTTTTGTTTGTCTGTGGTTGTATAAAGCAAGGAAGGCGGTGGCCGCAATGAACTCAACATAACTCCACCCAAGAAGAAACCTAAGTACATGTGTGTTTATCTTTCTGTTTGGGAAGATATTTTAGCCAGGGCCTGTGAAGGTTAACAAGCATTATACACATTGCTCATTGTGGCTTTTTAAAAGAGTGCAATAAGTGAGATTACGAAGTCACCATTTTGTAAATATACACATTGGTTAAAATGTTATTATAATTATGTAAAACTTAGTTATGTGCAATGAGCATACATCTTCTAAACTCAAATAAAGATAAAACACGACATATGAACAATATATTCAGGTATTAAGGAAATATTTTTAAAATCTCCCGTATGTTTAGCTTGAAAACCTGCCAACTCTATGTAATAAGGTCTCAATGTGATGGGACATACTCACGTCTGAATGCTCGCTGGGTTTAACACTCGAAAATGTCGCATACCATATGACACAGATGTTTAAGTCACCTATGCACTTCATTTTAACCACACTGGTACCTTTACACCTCAGTTTTGCATTTGGTATGAAATTTACTCTCTAAATTTAATTCTTCTGTGATTTGTATGTAATATTTGTATACATAAACTTAAACGTACTATGTAACAATACAAATATGCATTCGATGTTATATTTATTGTCTCACAAAATGTCATGCAAAGTTAAATTTCTAAGAAAGAATTGTCAACATTACGTTAACAATAAATTGTGGGTAAATTCATTCGAATTAAGATAAAAATGCATTAAAGCATTGTTCGCACAGCGTTTGCGTGACAGTGAAACCATTTACGATATACCATGTATATCCATCCGTCAAGAAGATACGAGGGTGAATCAAAAAGTAAGTTACACTTGCTCGCCACAAGAGCACGCTGTGCGTCGTGATGGTGGCCAATGTGCAGCAAGCTACAGTAACTCCTGAAACATCCGATAGGTAGGGTGGTGTGGTATCCCGTCGTGTTGTGTGAGCAGAGCAGCCCTGGCTCAATGCCACGCCAGCTGGATGTTCACTCCAAATTGGAGGTGCGTGCAACAATCAGATTTCCGTGGGCTAAACAGCTCAGTTACATGGATATTTACTGTCCTTTGTTGTGGGCATGCATTTTTTCACCGCAACACCTCACACGGCCCACCAAACGTCAGAACTGCTACAGCAATTCAAGTGGGAGGTAAGACAACATCCCCCCTACAGCTCAGAATTAGCGCCATGCAATTACTGGGTGTTTAGTAAGTTGAAAAAGGATCTTAGTGGACGACAATTCTGAAACAATGAGGAGATGAAAGCAGCTGTATCCAACACGTGGTTACACAGCACTGGAGGTGATCTCTACACATTCGGAATCGAAACCAATAAATGTTTACAGTCTCTCGGGGAGTATGCGAAAAAGTGAACTTACATTGTATGTTGCCATAGCTGTATTGCCTATGTGTATGTAGTTTAATAAATGGCCATAACTTGAAAGTGCAACTTACTTTTTGATTCGCCCTCGTAGATGGCCCCAAATATTTGATACAAAATTTTTGTCGGCCAAAAGGCGTTTTATTGACAATAATCTTACTGGACATATTTATTACACTCATCAATTAGAACCTCTGGTTAATGTATGGCCGAAGCAGTACTTTCTACCCTGTATATTAATGAGGTTATTGAGCTAAGCTCTTCATAGACACAATGACATCGAATTTTTGAAATCTTTTGGGGTTACTTCACGGAGTCTTAAAGCGTGTATTTACTGTGACATCTTGGTATCGTCTTTTGGGAAAAATGCAACATTTGAAGAGGAAATAAAAAATCTGATGTGTTCCACTCACATGACTTTCTCTACTCTTGTACTAACCATTCTTACAAACTCTTATTCCTATGTCTTCTTCGTGTTAGTTGAGATAAACATTTGTACAAATTATCTTATTGCTTATTTCCTTGTAGGTACAAGGGGAATATTAGAATACAGTAGGCTTTGAGCGATAGTCAAATGTTTTAAACCTTTGAGATTCCGTTCTCCTTGCACGCTTAACATATAAAAAATGAACAACAATGTTCCATTTCACGAAAGATTTGTTTTCCGAAACTCACACACATAACAAGGAATATCTCCGAAATGGTTCACCCTACAAGAAAATTTATTGAGACATAAATTGTGTATTTTAGCGAGATCTGCATTTTTTGTAGAGTAAGAGTTTGTCTATCTCTAACGGTTTACCAGTTATGCAAAAGCCGTCCAGAGTAAATACGACTACAGGGGCTATAGCCAGAAAATTCAAGATATACATTTGATTTGCAATAAAACTATCTCAAACATATGACATTTTAATCAAAATCGTTAGAGCCATTTTCAAGAAAATCAAAAATTTCGAAAGTTAACATCGAAGCAATTTTCTTCAAAATCTCCGTGTCGCATCCTTGGAAGACATTAAACTTAAATACCAACTTTGGTTTTTAACCGACTTCTCGTTTTTGAGTTATGCTGTCTACAGACTAACAGACACAGACACACACACACACACACACACACACGGACCATTTTTTTAAAAATGCCTTTTTTTTTAATTCAGAGGGTCTCAAAAGATATTTCCGGTGAAATCTCGACATCGAATTTTTGGGTGGAATACAATACTTCCCCTACTTACCAGTAGACAAAGTAAAAATGTATTTTTGTGTAAGAGAAATGCTTGGATGTCATGATGAAATTAATTTGAAAATATAACAGACATGAGCATACTTCAAATGCAAATGTAAAAACGTTGGCAAAAGGTACAACTGTGCCCCTCTTCTCTATAGGGTATATTACGTAAAATCAGAAATAATAAGCGGAAATTCTGAATAACGATGGAACAAGCAATCTTCCGGCTAATGCGCTATTCAGCTATTTATGGGTAGCTTTCCACATGAGTGTTCTCATAAGAGGGGAGAGTTCTGTGGACCGTGAATACTCCGACATCCAGATCTTCCCGCCAGGGAATTGTCCGGAAGGTCCGGCCTCTGTCAGATGGTTCGGAATGTCGAGTCTACAGTTAAATCAAGATCAAAAACACCACGAGGCATCATAGTTGCATTTTAAAGTAGAATTTTAATCTCAGACTCCAGCTCAAATAACACGTATCTGGCTACCGATAGGTAAGATTTTTAAAAAAAATCTGATGTGTTACACTCACATGACTTTCTCTACTCTTGTACTAACCATTCTTACAAACCCTTATTCCTATATCTTCTTCGTGTTAGTTAAGATAAACATTTGTACAAATTATCTTATTGCTTATTTCCTTGTAGGTACAAGGGGAATATTAGAATACAGTAAGCTTTGTGCGATAGTCAAATGTTTTACAGCTTTGGAATGCTGTTGTCTTTGCCTACTTAACATATAAAAAATGAACAACGATGATCCTTTTCACGAAAGTTCTAAGTTTTCCGAAACTCACACACATAACAAGGAATATCTCCGAAATGGTTCACCCTACAAGAAAATTTATTCAGACATAAACTGTGTATTTTAGCAAGATCTACATTTTTTGTATAGTATGATTTGGTCTATCTCTAACGGCTTACCAGTTATGTAAAAGTCGTCCAGAGTAAATACGACTACAGGAGCTATAGCCAGAAAATTCAAGATATACATTTCATTTGCAATAATAAATATCTCAAACATATGACATTTTAATCAAAATCGGTAGAGCCATTTTCAAGAAAATCAAAATTTTCGAAAAATTTTCCATGTAAAGGGTAGTTTAGGGTGGGGCTATTTTCTTCAAAATCTTCGTGTCACATCCTTGAAAGACATTAAACTTAAATACTTACTTTGGTTTTTAACCGACTTTTCGTTTTTGAGTTATGCTGCCCACAGGCTGACAGACACACAGACACACAGACTGACACACACAGGGACCTTTTTCTAAAAATGCTTTTTTTTTATTCAGGGGGCCTCCAAAAATATATTTCCGTGAAATCTCGACATGGAATTTTTGGGTGGAATACAATACTTCCCCTACTTACCAGTAGAGAAAGTAAAAATGTTGATTCATTTGAAAGTTTGCTACAGCAATAAGGGTTTAGTATACAGGGTGATCCATTAGAGATATCAGAAGAGTATGATGATGCTTATGGAGTTAATGTGTATTTCTCTGAGCAATTTTCTGAAGTGTAAGCGGAAAGGATGGGATTTAACAATGAGTGATGAACTCAAACATAACTCAAAACCGAAAAGTTGGTTAAAACCCAAAGTCCGTATTTATGTTTAATGTCTTTCAATGATGCCACACCAAGATTTTGAAGAAAATTACTTCACCATAAACCACCCTTTACATAGAAAAATGTTTTGAAAATTTTTATTTCCTTGAAAATGGCTCTGACGATTTTGATTAAAATGCAATATGTTTGAGATATTTTTAGGACAAATGAAATGTGTATCCTGAATTTTCTGGCTATAGCCCATGTACTCGTATTTACTCTGGACGACTTTTGCATAACTGGTAAACCGTTAGAGATAGACCAAATCATACTATACAAAAAATGTAGATCTTGCTAAAATACACAATTTATGTCTGAATAAACTTTTCTGTAGAGTGAACCATTTCGGAGATATTCCTTGTTATTTGTATGAGTTTTGGAGAACTTGTACTTCTGTCAAATAGAACATCGTTATTCATTTTTTTATGTTAGCCATGCAAACAGAACGTATTTTGAAAGCTTTAAAGGATTTGACTATCGCTCAAAGCCTACTGTATTCTAATATTTCCCTTGCTCCTACAAGGAAATAAACAAGATAATTTCTGCAAATTTTTATCTCAACTAACACGAAGATGTGTTGTACAAGAGTAGAGAAAGTCATCTGAGTGTAACACAACATATTTTTGGACAGTGGGACACAGGCTTTACTTTAAAGCTGTGACATTTGAGGTTATAAATAATGTAGGTTGGTAGTACTGCTTTTGGTGTTATGTCATCTGCAGTTTAGTGTAATGTCGGTTATACTGAAGTCTATTCCCCTATATGAAAAGGTTGGTAAAATGCGCTATGAAGCAAGTAGGACGGCATATATGAAAGTGAGTGGGTATATACGTGGCATAGAAAGTAATAAATGACAGTACGTAGAGAAAGTTGTGAATGTAACATATTCATATGTATCTTTTTTCCATGAGAGTTAGCAAGCGATGCGTAATATTCGTTCTTCGTTTATCCGTATAGAAAACCTGAACAAGCAGAAGCAATTGCAGCTTGCTATGAGTAAATCGCCCACTGACGCTGTATTAAACTAGGGCAACTCCGTGTAGCATATATTCTGCGTTTCAATAAAGGCAGTCGCATCAAAGGCAAACAAAAGGCAAAGAAGCGGCTAAAACCAATTTAATGTCGACCAGATCGCCTACTTGCCATGCGTACCCTTTCCTAGATGGAAAAAGAAAAGAGTGAGAGAGGAGAAAAGAGATCCTGGCTAATAGCGCTCTACGTAGTAATGTACACAGTAAGCAGGAAGGTTGCTCGTGCCGCAGGTCACTTACGCGTGCCGGCACACTGCAATAGCAAAATGCGCTGTTGCAACATTTGCGCCCCTTTCATACTTCTGTTGCATTGTTTACATGTTTATCCATTATTTATTGGTTTATTTATGCACTTAATTGGCATTAATTCAGTGTATGTCAATGTCATGAGAAATCAATTCTAAGAAATATTACTGAAACACTATCAATATGTAATACATACTAGGCGAGTCAGCCGCGCCTTATTTTTTGGAAGGTAGGCCACCCATCTAACGGCATGTGCGCCTTAGTCCAGTTTTGCGCTTACTAAAATGTATTGCTTGACGTTCTTAAAGATAGGAATGCGCAAAATTGAGAGCAACAGTGCTTTAAGGGACAGAACGTACTCCTCACAAAAGTACACCTCAAAAACATACGACTCGTTTACTGAGAGCGAATTGCGGTTTCCAGCCGATTTTACAAACTTTTTATTAGAGTATACATAGCAACGTAATTCAGTAAACGCCTCGGAAAAAAATGGACCTATCATATGAGTACACTAACAACGTCAGCTAAATAGAAAATGGTAGATTCTTGTACTTAGAGCAGGGATTGGCTGCTAAAAATTAGGAAAAATTTAGACACGCCTCATCCATCATGGACCCGTACAGTCAAGACGGACATATTATTAAATAACAGTTTATTTGCATTTTTGCGTGAACTACGCCTCGTGCATCTCAATTAATATGCATAACAGCTTTTGCCATTTAAGTAATAATATTAAAACGCCCAGTAAATCATTAAAACTGTCTTAAAAGGCTAAATCAAGCACGCAAACTTGCGAGGTGGCAATGGCATAGCGCCAGGCATGCAAGTTCTACTATTGGAAGTGGTACGTGCTTTAAGTCAAGTCTCGAAATAGCTGAATAGGATTGTGACGGATCCTCTGTGCTTAACCCCCAGTGACACAGGTTCGAGTCTCAGCATTGTATATATATATAATGTTCATCAAAACTTAGAAACCGAATTCACAATAATCTAATTATGAAGTCCCTGAGGGTTTAGGACATTATAATTTAAATCGTTTTTGGTTGTCTGCATTTTTAATAGCACAATAATTCATTGTGTGCAAAATTGAGTTTAACTTCCATGTTAAACTCTGACAATGTAATTCCCTCGCTTTCTGTGTTCAAATGTGTATGAATGATCCTTATTTCAATTGCACCTACCTATACGTGTGTTTAAACAACTACATAATTGTAGTTCACCAATAAAGAAACATCAAACAATGTCATAACTCATAAAACATATGTAAATAAAACAATAAAAATGAATATAACAGTTTTCAGAATAATAGTTTGTAAATTGTGAGGATTGCACGGTATAATAATAAAAAAAAAATAAATAAAAGTTAGTACATGCAGGTGATTCGAACCACCTTCACAGCAGACAGATTACTTCGGAGTCTTGCGCTCGTTCCAACTGAGCTACCTAGTTACGTGTGAGGTAACCATTGCGTTTAAGATGTAATATTCGCTGGTTCCAGTGAACATTTCCAGAAGTGCAAACGTCAGCTGTCTAATTACGAATATATTAAAAAGCGATGTGATAACATCTATATTAGTACTAATTTCATCGAGTGTTTAACATCCATGTTAAATACGCGGGTAGAACCTAGTAATGGGGTCGATGTTTTCATGTTGGACTATAAAATGTTGATTGCATAAAACTCGAGAATAAGGGGCAGCTGACTCACCTGGTATAATTACAAAGGTGACAAACATGAATTTACAGAATTCAGTTGTAGACGAATCTATAAGTGCCATCTATCGGCTTTTGCTGAAATCAACAACAGAAGTAAATGTTTCGATAATTTCTTGTCTGAAAAAGTTGTTCTATAGAAGAAAACGTATGCTACAGGGCCCCGGTGCAACTATACTACCATCTTCAGTAATTCAGTGAAAAATTAAAATTACGTGGCCAAACTGTGCTGTGCCATCTATTCGCAGATCACTGAACTATTACAAAGAACTTCAACAGTAGATGTCACTACGAGCGTTCAGTTGGTTTATTTTGTGAAAAGAGTAAAAAGAATACAGCAAGCAGTAAGGAATATCAATTAAAGTTTGTACTAAATATTTAAATTTAAATTTTCAAAGAGATGATAGTTTTGAATAAATACAACTGTCATTTTTAATCAGTTGTTGTTAAATATACAAACGTAACTTGCTCATAAAGACTTTATATTGAAAGATATTAAGAGAAATCAAGGAGAACAAGACACGAATATGGATATTCATCCTTATAACACTAGAAGGAAAGATTACCTTCATGTTCAGTTATGCAGAACAAATATTCAAAAAAATAACCTGACAAAAACTTAGGCATTAAATTATATAACAAACTACCAACAAATATAAAAAAAAATAACTAACATAAAAAATTTTAACAAAGAAGTCAAATCCTTTCTACTACACCATACTTTTATTCAGTAAGTGAACATTGTAACTTGTAAACATATCATTATTCTGTAAATCTTTATTTAATAAGTGAATATTTGACATTTTATTTGATTATATATAAATTTGGAGAGGTTTACCAATTTGTTAATGTCAGTAAAATTCGCTAGATGGCACTTATAGATTCATCTACAACTGAATTCTGTAAATTCGTTTTTGTCAACTTTGTAATTACATATATTACATATTGATAGTGTTTCAGTAATCTTTATTAGTTTTCATTTCTCCACTCACACTGCACAGATAAAGTCGTATTGGCGGCTAGGTGCTGTGCAAATAAACATGCCGTACAGGAGAACCTGTACGACCTGTTCTCGAATGCTGGGAAAAAAAAAAAAAAAAAAAAAAAAAAAAAAAAAAAAAAAACATTCCGAAATTTAGTCAACTTTTGAAACGCTACGGACCCTACGCAGGTTTAGTTCGTTGAATGTCCGCTTTTTCTTTTTCTGTATATTTTCTGTCTGTCTGGGTGGCTCAGTTGGTTAGACTGACCCCAAGCTCACGGGTTCAAATCAGGCCACGACCGTTGGGTTTTAAGTGTGCTTAAAAACGACCATTCCATGTCAGTAGATTTACTGGCATGTAAAAGAACTCCTGCGGGACAAAGTACCGGCACACCGGCGGAGCTGATGTAATCCTGACAGTTGACAGCGTCGTTAAACAATAAAATAATTGTGTGTGTGGGTGAGAGAGAAAATAGCATAACTCAAAAACGAAAAGACGGTTAAAAAGTCAAAGTTGGTATTTAAGTTTAATATCTTTCAAGAATACAACACGAGGATTTGAAGAAAATTCCTCCACCTTAAACGACTGGAAAATTTTTCGTAAATTTTGATTTTCTTGAAAATGGCTCTAAGGATTTTGATTAAAATGCCATATATTTGAGATATTTTTATGACAAATGAAATGTATATCTTGAATTTTCTGGCTATAGCCCCTGTAGTCGTATTTACTCTGGACGACTTTTGCATAACTGGTAAACCGTTAGAGATAGACCAAATCATACTATACAAAAATGTAGATCTTGCTAAAATACACAATTTATGTCTCAATAAATTTTCTTGTAGAGTGAACCATTTCGGAGATATTCCTTGTTATGTGTGTGAGTTTCGGAAAAGAGAACTTTCGTGAAATGGATCATCACTGTTCATTTTTTTATATGTCAAGTGTGCAAAGACAACAGAATCTCAAACATTTGACTATCGTACAAAGTCTACTATATTCTAATATTCCCCTTGCACCTACAAGGAAATAAGCAATAAGATAATTTGTACAAATGTTTATCCTAACTAACACGAAGAAGATATAGGAATAAGAGTTTGCAAGAATGGTTAGTTAAAGAGTAGAGAAAGTCATGTGAGTGCAACACATCAGATTTTTTTATTCAGTAAGCTTTTGTCTGTGCCTTACTGTTTACTTTTTTGCAAAAATCATCCAGAATGAAGATGTCTTCTGAGAATATTCCAAGAAATTTCAAGGTATAACTTAGAAACTGCCATGGAAGCGCCTGTTTCTGTCCGTCACTGGATGCTGACTGTGTGGTTGTGAGCTGATTCACCCTCCAACTGAAAGAGGAGTTGGGGAATAGCACCTAATTATGTAAGCGTCTACAAAGAGACAAGGTTGGACATCGTTGAGTTAGAGACACCAAAAGCGTAGTGTATCATTGAAAGTAACTTTGAGCGATACGTCTGTAGAGTGGATGATTCAAGTTGCTGAGGGTGTAACAGGAAGGGATGAGCAAGCGACAACCCACCCCGCCAGGGAAGTCACTTGACCTTTCACAACGACCCTCCTACCCCGCCTGCGCACGACCCCTGGTGTCTATACGTATGTGGCATGCTGAAAGAATCAGGTTTCAAGATACACGTCACAAATATTCCCAAGCCATGTGAGAAGATATGTCCTTACTCTAACCTAACCAGGTGCTTACTGGAGCTCTGAGAAACTTCTCTCCGCTACTGGCGCACCGTACACCAATTTCCTCGCCATGAAGGGATACTTCACGAACAATGATAAGTAGAAGGAAGTATTGTATTCCACCCAAAAATTCGATGTCGAGATTTCACCGGAAATCTGATGTGTTGCACTCACATGACTTTCTCTACTCTTGTACCAACCATTCTTACAAACTCTTATTCCTATATCTTCTTCGTGTTAGTTGAGATAAACAATTGTACAGATTATCTTATTGCTTATTTCCTTGTAGGTACAAGGGGAATATTAGAATACAGTAGACTTTGTGCGATAGTCAAATGTTATAAAGCTTTGAGATTCCGTTCTCTTTGCACACTTAACATATACAAAACTGAACAACGATGTTCCATTTCACGAAAGTTTCAAGTTTCCCGAAACTCACACACATAACAAGGAATATCTCCCAAATGGTTCACCCTACATTTAGAGATAAATTGTGTATTTTAGCAAGATATACATTTGTTGTATAGTATGATTTGGTCTATCTCTAACGGTTTACCAGTTATGCAAAAGTCGTCCAGAGTAAATACGACTACAGGGGCTATAGTCAGAAAATTCAAGATATACATTTCATTTGTCATCAAAATATCTCAAATATATGGCATTTTAATCAAAATCGTTAGAGCCATTTTCAATAAAATTAAAATGTTCGAAACATTTTCCATCTAAAGGGTAGTTTAGGGTGGGGCTATTTTCTTCAAAATTTTCTTGTCGTATCCTTGAAAGACATTAAACTTAAATACCAACTTTGGTTTTTAACCTACTTTTTGTTTTTGAGTTATGCTGTCCACAGACTGACAGACTGACAGACACACACACGCGCGCGCGGACCTTTTTCTAAACATGCTTTATTTTTATTCAGGGGGTCTCAAAACATATTTCCGGTGAAATATCGACATCGAATTTTTGGGTGGAATACAATACTTCCCCTACTTACCAGTAGAGAAAGTAAAAAAAGGATTTTTAATAAAAGGTCCGTGAGTGTGTGTGAGTGAGTGAGTGTGTGTGTGTGTGTGTGTGTGTGTGTGTGTGTGTGTGTGTGTGTGTGTGTGTGTGTGTGTGTGTGTGTGTGTCAGTCTGTGGACAGCATAACTCAAAAACGATAAGTTGGTATTTAAGTTTAATGTCTTTCAAGGATGCGACACGAAGATTTTGAAGAAAATTCCTCCACCCTAAATTAATTTTTACATAGTAATTTTTTCGAACATTTTGATTTTCTCGAAATTTGCTCTGACGATTTAGATTAAAATGCCATATGTTTAAGATACTTTTGTGACAAATGAAACATATATTTTGAATTGTATACCTATAGCCCACGTAGTCCTGTTTACTCTGGATGACTTTTGCATGAC
Source organism: Tenodera sinensis (assembly GCA_030765045.1). Taxonomy (NCBI): domain Eukaryota; kingdom Metazoa; phylum Arthropoda; class Insecta; order Mantodea; family Mantidae; genus Tenodera; species Tenodera sinensis. The sequence continues at coordinate 126,058,284 of CM060970.1, forward strand.
GGCTCATCCATAAGAAATAGACGAAATCTTGCTACACCAAAAAAATGTAGATTTTGCTAAAATACATAATTTATATCTGAATAAATTTTTTGTTACTCACATTTTTATATCTTAACTGTGCAAAGAAAGGGGAATTTCCAAGCCTTCATATAGCGACTAGCTTTAAAAGATTTGACTATCGCTCAAGGCCTACTGTAGGCCTTGACAGGGCATTTGATTTTTCATAGTTTGTGGGAAAGTGCGTAGAGGAAGTCATGTGAATGTAAGCCAGATATTTTCCGGAATCTGTTCTTTAGTTGTAGCACATAAATTATTATACAGATATAACTTGATGTATACAACGGTTAGTATTATTTATAAATTTATTCATTTTATTATTTATTTATGTATTTATTTGTTTGCGTTCCTAAGGAGGAACTATTCTCATATACCTGAGTTTGGAATTACCTTTTGTTAATTTGAAGGGCACAATTCTAGCGTTACTTTCTGCATTTGTAAGGCTTTGGCTGTTTACGTCCAGGGAGAACGAGTTAGGCTTCTGCTCTGTCTATAACCTTGTCATTCAGCACTACAGGAATGCATTCTGTAAGTAAGGTTATGTATGGCAATGGGCAAAGTTCCTACAGTGGGCATTTGGACATTCTCCAGTGGCAATTCGTACAACTGACTCCAATTTTACATGTCCTTATACATTGTCTTATTTACAAAGGTATTTTCTTTCTGTTTGTAGCTTGGGTATTGAATAAAAAAGATAAAAATGATCTGCGTGTATTCGAGAGAAAGATTATAAGTCGAATATAGGGGCCAATATTCCCTGCCGTGCAAGGCTGATAACTCCTCCCACACTTCTGCACTTGGGATTTGACATTTCTGGCAGTTCCGTTCACATTTCAACAATTTATTCCCATCTTCTTCTAGGACGTTCCCCATTTCTTCTTCCACGAGGTTTGTATCTGTATATGTATGTGTCTAATTTCTCTCGAATTGTTTAATTTCTTATTAAATCTCGTCTGATACCCTCTTTAATAAACTCAGCGTTTAACTCCCGCCATTTTTGGCATTAAACTCACGCTGCTAACTGTCAGTATTGCGTAAAATGCGCGTGAACTTATCCTTCGAGTCTAAGCTATGTGTGTTTGCGGAGTGCGGGAAAAACAATAGAAGGGAGGGGATCATTGTCTCTGGCACTTTCCCCCAGTGGTGGTGCTCTAAAGGAATTTTCACGTCATGAAGGCACAACGGGCTCTTATGGACCATGCTATTCTTATGGAAGATTCACATGCGCTGTTGCCAAATGTGCGTGTTTTCAAATGCGGCTAAGATAAAGTATGAACATGCATTTCGGTGTGAAATGTGTCGAAGAATACTATGGTATGCACGATAAGCCTTTTATATAATTGTATAGTTTTTAAAATGATAAAATGTAAAATTTTGTTGAAAGCAGATTTTTTAACATCTTTCTCGCTCCGAACGTCAAAACATGGTTTCAAATCGAAATAATTGCAATGAAAAAAATCTGGATCATTCGCTTGCTTTTGTAGGCCACGTTGGTATTTAGATTATATCAATATGTCTAAACATATTTTTCTAAAAAAATAAAGTTTAAAACAAAGTGTTAAGATTCTTCGTTTATACAGTGGAAAATGTAGTCGCTGACTAATTCTCGTTCTGTAAGTCCACGTAAAAACTTCCAGCGACAAAGTTGTCAAGGAAATAACGAAATTATTTTTTATACACATATAGAACGTCTCCAGTGCCGAAGTATCCATGAATCACCATTTGAAGCAAATGTTTGCGGCGCACAAAACACCCCATGGACGAAAGCCGGTCCTCGTGTCTTGGAGATGATGAAAACCAGATGTGGTATGACAGTTGAAGGGCCGATAAGGCATTGTACTTAGCGCAGGTTTTCAATAGGTTTTGGGAATGTGAGGCGTGAGCGAGTTTTACAAGCTCTCTGGTAATTATGTGCATTGCAGTTAAGTGATCAGTGCGGAATGGATCGCAGAAAAAAAGGCGAAATTATTAAAAGTGGCGACCGGAAAACAATTCTTAGAGTGTATGATTATTGAAAGAAAAAGAACCCCGGATACAGTGACTCGTTTATTGTTAGTGAGCTTCATAAGGCGACTGGTGTAAGTAGGCCTACATTTTTTATATTAAGAAAAGAATGTAAAGAGGGTCCCATCACTACACATGCAAAACCAGCAGAAGACAAAATATAATCATTTTGAACGCAAATTTGGCACAAATTTCTTAAATTTCTATTTCAAAGTGCTCGCCCTACAATTCTGACCGTGTTGAAATAAGTCAATGAGGATGAGGACTTGCCAAATTTTAAATATTCAACCTTTTACAGCTTAGGGAGGAAATGGGATTTCATTTTGGAAACAGAGGAAATAAATCGTTTGTGGTTGAGACAAATTATTATATTATAGTGCGGCGACATTCCTGTTTACGGAAAATAAAACAATTCAGCAAAGAGGTAAGGAAAGTCGTGTACCTTGATGAAAGTTGGGTAAATGTAGGGCACACTGTATCAAAAGTTTGGAAGGATAGGAAGGGCTTTTTGCCGAGTTATCCCTGGTCTTAAATCGCCTACTGCTCGCGGACCACGATTTGTAATATTGCATGCGGATGGTACGATTTGTACAGGGTGCAAATTATCGTGATGAAATGGATAGCGATAGATTTGAACAGTGATTCAGGAACCAACTAGCAAAACCACGGTAATCGCTGCGGCGCAACACACGTGGCAACGCCGCGCTGATTCTCCATAAGAGCCATTGTGCCTTCATAACGTGAAAACTCCTATAGCATGGAAGGTATATTATTCTATGCGTTCATTGAACGCTCACGTACGCCACTGCTTATCTGTCACAGCCTTCCCTACCTTTCCTGCTTATTGTAAACATAGTTGTATTTCTTCCAGCCACACGGAGCTTGAACTCTCGACCTCGCATCTGGCTATCTATGTTGCAAAACTGAAACAAATCTTGTTTTATCCCGAAATATTTTAACGTCAGTTTCACAGAAAAATCACAATGAAATGTTAATTTTATGTAAATGAACCTTCATTTTGCGAGCAAATATCACAATAAATTATTAATTTCGTGGTAAATCGTAAATAATCACTCATTTTGCTTTCAATCGCGAGAATAAACTTTGGTAATTATGCAGACAATCGTAATAGAATTGATTCTGGAACCTTTTTATTGGGTATTAATATATTTCGTCTCATCGCGATCCACCATGGTCAGTTTGCGTGGCCCTGGCTAGGCGCTGATTTACTGATTCCAAGGTCACGTGCTAAAACCTGGTCTAATTGTTTTCAAGTGTGCTTAAATCCAACAGAACCATGTTTGTAGTTTTATTCGCATATACGGGGTGAAATTCCGGCACAAACTGACAGTGTTTTTAACAAAAAAAACATGAATACATTTATTTTTCTGGGTCTTGTCGACTCAACATGCACGTGCAGTTAATGTCTGATTATGCGTGCTAGTATTAAACGTGCACAGCCTAAGGCATCATTTATGTATGTTATTCCGTGCGACGCGTTAGAATTTTTAGTGATCTATTACTGCACGTTAGAGTCACACTGTATAAGTAATCAGACGCACCAACTTATATAAATTGCTTGTATGAATCTCTATGTGTTTACTTGTTTTTTAGAATTTTTCTCCGGCTACACTGACCGACGTTTTGTTTACACCGATAGATCAGAGCACCAGGGTGGAAGGGGTGTCGTTAAATTAATTTAAGCCAGTGGAAGATCTTGGTATTTGGAACACATTTTATATCTTACGTTTTTGTCTATGACAATTTCCTACGGAGATATTTTAGTTTTGTCTAAAACAAGCTGGCAACACTGCACGTGGTGTGGGTGTCACTTTCCCTAGTTCAGTATATACAAACAGCGTAACGGTGCGTCTTGAGAGCATAAATACATACCGCGCCCTGTTCTTTTTACATCCACAAACCAGGTCAATTCCCTGAACAACCTCAACGCAACGTTGTCGACTTCACATCTGAAAGAGCTGCTCGGAGTATTCCTTCACGTCTTTTAAGTGATTAATTATTTCGAAACCATAATTACAACCGAAGCTGTGTCAGAAATAAGTTACTCTACGTATCTTACAAGTAACAAACTGGTATCTTCGACATTCTTGTGGAATTACGCATCCAATTTGGAGTAAAAAAATTTATTTTTTCGAAATCGGCTGATCAAAGAACAAAATGCCATTCGACTTTTTTGTTTGTAATACTTTTATGAAGCACATATTAGAAGGAATGTAATGACTTCTCTTCCATCCTGTATATTCTGTTTTCATAATAGCACTTCTATTTATACTGCAGAGCTGTATGCAGTATACCGACCTGTTTTATATGTGCGCCGTCGTAAATTAGGTGAGTGCCTGATTTTGAGTGACTCTCTAAGCGCACTTCAGAGCCTTCGTGAGCTGTACAACCCATGTTTTACACCCTTCTGGTGTTGACGTGGTGTGTGCATGGATTCCTGGTCATGTAGGCTTTCCAGGGAACGAAATGGCACATATCGAAACAAATGCGGCAACTACAGAACCCAGCATAAACATCTCTCATATTACTTCGAAGACTTTAGGCCAGGCACCGGCAGCGCTGGTCAGTAGACGGAGCCAAGAGCTTGCTTGCCGAACAGCGACTGGTGACGTCACAACAGTGGGGTTTCGACTTTTGGCGCACCAATACATGTGTGTGTTCTTGATAAGAAATTATTGACTTACAACGTGACAGAGACCTGAAAGGCAAATACAATAACAAGGGTGATTTATAAATGGTTTTCACTAATCGTTTTCTCGTTTAGAAGAAAAACACTAACTAAAAGTAACCTCTCTGATGAAAATATTAATGCAGTGCTTAGAAGCAAGGCTGCACAAAATCTCATCCCAAATATTCATAGGCTGGTCAGTAGAACGGGCTTCAACCGGCAACAATGTTATGCGGGTTGCGTGCACAGTGGATTCTGCCTGCCCCTGTATTAGTGTATCCACATACATAAACATGGATGTTTGTGTGTATGAAGTTGAACTCCAACTCTCATTGACCGATCACCATGAAAGGTTGGAGAAGCTTTTTACTAGGCAACGTATTACATTCACATGGCTTTCTCTACTCACTTTTCTTTTAGGTAACACATTCACAAACCTTTCTCTAATCACTCTTCTACAAGCAATTCACACAATTATCTATATGATTGAAATATAAATGCAATGTATTACATTCATATGGTTTTCTCTACTCGCTCTTCTTCCTGTGGTATTTTTGGTTGTTCAGCAGTGCTTTCACACAGTGCCCTCCCGGTGTTTTTATTTATTTAATTTGTATATTTTTACTCTTTACAGGATCTGAGTTTTGACGATTTTTGGTAAAAAATTGAATTTTTTTATTTTAGCGTTAAAAATATTACAATCTTTCCTCTATCATATGCATCATTATTTTTTCAGTTCCGCCATTTTTAAAGCTAACAGAAGCCATCCTTTAACTCCATGTGCGTGGTATTTAAATGTCCATATACGCCCACTTTTACGATATAATGTTATTGTGCACTTTACTGTGCCATTTCACTCCTATTTTGATTATGCTGCTTGAAGTAGGTGAACAGGAACTTGCTAATGATTGGCTATTGCCATTTGTAATGTAATTGAAAATAGCATCTGAAGAAAGAAACAAGAGGTCTGAGAGGCAGACATAGGGTCCAGGGCAATTCTGAGGTCAGGCTATTTTCTTTTGCCTTTTTCTCAGTTAGCAATTTTTCAGAATTTTGCTGTATACAAAATGCTCCTTGCACAGAATTTCTTATCGTAATGGTTTGAAACTTGCACAGTATTTAGTAATATGTACTATAAAGAAAAATTGTATTCGGTTTTGATATCAGATGGATTTTTGTGTGTTTTTTATCCTTCAGAACAGGCTGTTACCCCATATTTTTTTAAAAACTATGAAATATAAATATTTAAATTTTTCTGTAAGCCAAACAAATAACCATAAATAAAAACCCAACACAATTATAATTTATTCTTGTTTAAAGTGCATCTCTACAAAATTTTAGAATAATTGGATGAAAACTTTGTCGCAAGGGACTTTTTAAGTGCGACTATTAATTTATTTAAATAATTTGCAATATTTCTTGAACCAAGCAACATACAGAGTTGAAACTTTGCACAGCATAATATGGTTATAATATAAATATGCACACAAAATTTCATCAAAATTAATTAAAAAATATAGAAGTTGGAAAATTCAGTCGTATGTACCCTTAAGGGTTTTAATTAACTCTTTCTTTCATTATATTGAGTAATTTTTTAAAAAATATCTTCAAAGAAACACAAAGCTATTGGGATGTTCAACTCCAACTTGTCAACATCAATATATATTAATAACAGCATTTGTCATTTCAAAATTTAATTTAGCTATCTTTGGCTGTTGAAAAAAAGGCACATTATTTATATCAGTAAACCGCGTTCATAGAAGAAAATCGTTTAAGGGACACTGGGAGTAAAATTTTGGTCAAAATTATCAAAAATTCGAAAATAGTTTTTTTACCTTAAAATGTTCCTGGAACACTTGTGCATTTGGATCAGCTAACATTTTTCATATCCCCCACTCCATGTGGCCATTACGGCCCTTCCAAATATCGCTCTTCCCTTAACGTACACAGGATGCTCCTATATAAAAGCCTGTTTTTCTCTAAACTACATTTCTGCACATTTCAAAACAAGGTCGCGCCTGAGTTTTGCTTCAAATTCAATGAAAATTGCCAAAAGTATTCATAAATAGCAACTAAACAAAACTATGATTCAATATTGATGTTATCATTAACATGAATTCCAAAAACATTTTTTTTGTATGAAAAAAAATCAATAATTTTTAAGATTAAATTTTCTTTGTTATTAAAAAATATGTACAACATAATCAGCAAACGTATTTGAAATATCTCTTCATACAATTGTTGTCCATGTTTTAGAGTATCAGTTCTGCCACTATAAATGAATTTTGAAAAGTCAATAGACGCGAGCTCTATTTTGAAAATGTGCCTATTAAATTCATAAAATAATTTATATATCCTAAACGAATTATCCAATTTTAATGAAATTTGGTGTAACTCCTATTCTCATATAAATACAAACACAGTAAAAATTTCAGAAAAATCTATGAAGAAATGTGGAACTTTCAATTTTCACTCCCAGTGTCCCTTAAAATAAACATGCAGAACAAATATAACATATATTTACAAAGAAAAGATAACATTGGAAATTAATAGGACAAGGTTGGAAAGGGGTAGAATGAGACTGAAAAATTCATTGCTATAGCCAGGATTTGAACCACGAATCTTGCGGTCTCCATCCAACCACTGAGCTACCATGGCCAACGTGCCGACACTACACTAAATTCTCCAAGTCACTCGCGTCTTCCCAGTAAACCATACAAGGAGATCTCACATACATATAAAATAACATAGCTTACTGGCGACTTACCATATTTATTATATTGTAAGTACTTAAGTCCCAGTTTAATCAACTACGCATGCCGAAGCAGGGATGCATTGCCTAGGTCTGAGGTCCTTGTGCACAAGAGTCGAAGTCGCCATTTCCCTGGCACGTGTTTGAGTAGAGATACATTTGTATTACACGAAACCCTGGGACACTGACAAAGCACACAGATGAAACCTAGAAGGTTATCTGTCGGACACACGCCGAGCCACGAGATATATCTAACACTATGGTTCCCAACAGGTGGTCCGCGGGCGGCGGCTTACGGTGGAAAGTGTTCATACATGAAATGAAAATTAAATTTGATGTTAATACAGGTTTGATACAACTACAGTTCGTTCGGTTTATGTTGAAACATGGGAATTAGAGAGAGAACGCACTACTGCCCGCCCTCTTGTGGGTACTCCAAGACTGCCTAATCCCATTTCGCATCGGTTCCATGCAACATGCAACGGTGCGATTGACTGCCGGACTATAGCGCAGCTATCAGAGAGCAGCGCTTTAATAACTGCTGTTAGATAGCAGCAGTGTAGAGATCCCGTCCAAGAAGGGTTCCTTGGAGGGTCCCGGTAAGCTGGTAAGATCTTCGGCTTCATGGATATCGGATGTTGGATCACATCCGCAGTCTTCACATGCATCTTCCAATTCAGAGTAACTGTCTTCTAAAATTATGTTGAAACTGTGCAATATGTCGTCCATTAATTCTTTTCCCCAGTACATTTCTTCTACGCGCTTCACATGCTCACAGACAGCTTTCCAATTTTCGGGCAAGAAATGCGATGTGTACGACCTATAAATTGTACTACGAATAGCCGCCTTTGTAAATGAATCGGCTGCTGTGCTTGTTGGTTGTCTGTTTGGTCGTTTCCTTCCTGGTGTTCTAACAGCGGTCTCATTTTCGTCTGCTTTCTTCTTTTCTTGCAAAATTCTGTATATTGAAGTGCGAGATACACCAGTAGCTGCGGCAGTTCTTTCCATGACCTGTGTCAAGGATATTGTTGGTCTATCCGATGTTAACGCCTCTAGTTCATCAGTAAAACACTTATGTACCAAACATACAACTTCCCGTGCATCAGATTGAAGAGGTTTCCCCTTTCTTCCAACACCAGCTTGGAACAATAAGATTGCCAACACAATGAGCAGGACTAAACGCATCACCAGCATTTCCATATTTCACTCTCAATATTAAGGGTACATAAGCAGCCCGTACACTCGTCGAAACACGTATTACCGACGGACGCAGACTAGGCAGTCGCGGATAGCCGTGGCGATGTGTTGTCATCCCTCCCCTATCACAGTGAGGGGTAGCGCTAAGTAGGTCATGTTCCAACTTAGACCAGACGGACTGTACATTCGACATGTCTTATATTTTAAGTTTTATTTTAAAAATCTGATGTGTTGCACTCACATGACTTTCTCTACTCTTGTACTAACCATTCTTACAAACTCTTATTCCTATATCTTCTTCGTGTTAGTTGAGATAAACATTTGTACAAATTATCTTATTGCTTATTTCCTTGTAGGTACAAGGGGAATATTAGAATACACTAGACTTTGGGTTTGAGTTTGTCTTGATAATGGCACAGAGGTGTGTTGAAACGTACGTTGGTGGTGTATTGAGTTTAATTAGTCTCTACATACTTACTGTTATTTGTGGATTATATTGCTTCACTGTTAATAGCTTCAGGTGTGTAAATTCTCATCAGAAGACTCCCAAAAACTCTTTCAAAGTGGAGAAATTTGTAAAAGAACCTTTGACGACTTTGCTGCCCACAACTGACACTTTTTAACCATTGTATTGAACTTTAAACATGTATATTTTGTTACCTTGTAAGCCTAGATTCTTCTTTCTTTCCCTGATTACCCTCCCCTTATGTAGGACTTACAAGCCAGTGCCTAGGGTAAACCGTAAGAGATAGACCAAATCTTACTACACAAAAATGTAGATCTTGTTAACATGCACAATTTATATTAAATCATTTTTTCGTGGAGAGAGCCATTTGAGAGATAATCCTTGTTATTAGTTAGAATTTTCCAATATTTATAAAAGTTCCGAAAGGGAGGTCGTTATTAATGTTTTTATTCTCTGGTCATGCAAAGAGTTTCAAAGCCATCAGAAAGCGACCACTCTTAAGACATTTGACTATCACTTAAAGCCTACTGTACCTACAAGAAAATTAGCGATAACATAATTTCTGTAAGATTTGAAGCTTTCACGGCGAACGCTCGACCTTCTTAAATTTAACACGGCTGATCACCCGTGAAACTCTGATCACTAACATAATTTCTATAAATGCCTTTTTTCGATTAACATGAAGTAGATAGAGGAGTAAGTGTAACAATAGTTGGTGCAAGAGTAGAGAAAGTCATGTGAGTGTAGCATTTCAGATTTTTCTCAAAAATGCCGCAAGATCAAATAAGTGGGTCAGTGAGTGGGTGGGTGAGTGAGTGGGTCAGTGAGTGGGTGGGTGAGTGAGTGGGTCAGTGAGTGGGTGGGTGAGTGCGTGGGTCAGTGAGTGGGTGGGTGAGTGCGTGGGTCAGTGAGTGGGTGAGTGAGTGGGTCAGTGAGTGGGTGGGTGAGTGAGTGGGTCAGTAAGTGGGTGAGTGAGTGCGTGGGTCAGTGAGTGGGTGGGTGAGTGAGTGGGTCAGTGAGTGGGTGGGTGAGTGAGTGGGTCAGTGAGTGGGTGGGTGAGTGAGTGCGTGGGTGAGTGAGTGGGTGGGTGAGTGAGTGGGTCAGTGAGTGGGTGGGTGAGTGAGTGGGTCAGTGAGTGGGTGGGTGAGTGAGTGGGTCAGTGAGTGGGTGGGTGAGTGAGTGGGTCAGTGAGTGGGTGGGTGAGTGAGTGGGTCAGTGAGTGGGTGGGTGAGTGCGTGGGTCAGTGAGTGGGTGGGTGAGTGCGTGGGTCAGTGAGTGGGTGGGTGAGTGAGTGGGTCAGTGAGTGGGTGGGTGAGTGAGTGGGTCAGTAAGTGGGTGAGTGAGTGCGTGGGTCAGTGAGTGGGTCAGTGAGTGGGTGGGTGAGTGAGTGGGTCAGTGAGTGGGTGGGTGAGTGAGTGCGTGGGTGAGTGAGTGGGTGGGTCAGTGAGTGAGGGGGTTGGTGAGTGGGTGAGTTAATAGGTAAGATAGTGGCTGAGTGAGTGGATGGGTATGTAATTGAGTGTGAGTGAGTGCGTGGGTGAGTGGCTGAGTATGTGAGTGAGTTGGTGGGTGAGTGAGTGAGTAGTTGAGTGAGTGGGTGAGTAGTTGAGTGAGTGAGTAGTTGAGTGAGTGGGTGAGTAGTTGAGTGAGTGGGTGAGTGAGTGAATGAGTGTATGAGCGAGTGGGTGAGTTAATGAGTGAGTTAATGAGTGGGTGAGTGAGTGTGTGAGTGAGTGACTGGGTGTGTGAGTGAGTGATTTAATGAGTTAATGGGTGAGTGTATGAGTGAGTGAGTTAATGATTGAATGCGTTAATGAGTGGGTGAGTGAGTTAATGAGTGGGTGAGTGAGTTAATGGTTGGGTGAGTGAGTTAATGAGTGGATGAGTGCGTTAATGAGTGTATGAGTGAGTTAATGAGTGGGTGAGTGAGTTAATGAGTGAGTGTATGCGTGAGTGAGTTAATGATTGAATGCGTTAATGAGTGGGTGAGTGAGTTAATGAGTGGGTGAGTGGGTGAGTGAGTTAATGGTTGGGTGAGTGAGTTAATGAGTGGATGAGTGCGTTAATGAGTGTATGAGTGAGTTAATGAGTGGGTGAGTGAGTTAATGAGTGAGTGTATGCGTGAGTTAATGAGTGAGTTAATGAGTGAGTGAGTCAGAGGTTTAAGGACCCGTCGACAAGGATGCGAAACAAATTTTCACCAAAATTCCTCCACTTCAGATAAACCTATACCTAAATGGAATCTATTTCTTTTTGAACATTTTTATTTTCCCAGAAACATTTCAAACAATTTTGATTATAATAGCACATACCAAGATATTTACTGATGAAGTTTATTTCCTGATATATTTCTTGCTGCATCTAAACTTCCCATTGAAGACCAGTATTCTCTCATTCTGTTCACTCTAGATGTTCCATCTTTTTCTTGTGGTTCCCAGCGATCTCAGTTCTTGATGTTGAATAACTGCCGAAGGATGGGTGGTTCTATCTCATCTTTGAGGTACCGTTTCTTCAGGTTCAATTCTTATTTCTTCTACTCCTCTTATTCCTTGCAGTTGTCTATATTCCTCCTAATTGCAGTAGAAGTGACTCTGGTCATCTCTTCTAGTACCAAGAAGTCTGTCTTTGTCCTCAGCCAACGATTTTCTGCCACCTTGTAATGACGTGCTATATTTTCGTAACCTAATGCTCACGTTTATAGGCGATATAGCTAAAGCCACCAGGATAGCCATGGTGGATATTAAGGACAGTTCTCCAACATGACAATAGTCTCAGAAGACAAACAAGTACTACAAAAGGTACTCAACAGGTTGACCTCCTGGCCATGGTAAACAAATCACAGCAAAACCAAATAAAATTTTCACAATCTGACCCTTCATGATAAACTACTAGAAGTAGTGCCAAATTCAGAGTCGCCCTGCAAACCAGATTGACATCATTCAACATTCATATGAAAGAGCAACATCTATGAGCCTCAAAGACTCTCAACGGAAACAGAAATGACGCTTAAAGCAGCCATAGCTCCAACAGCAATCTACGGAATCCACATAATTTGGGACAAAGTAGCAACAAACGAGTTTAGCCCGCTATATGAAACTAATCCTGGGTATAAGGAAGACCGTGTCGTCAAGACTGACCTACAGTTGCGGAAATATATACATACATGTTTGGACCGAATAATGCTTATATTGACCATAGAATTGCATTCCCCCTTTCCTACGCTACAATTATCTAGTATGATGCCTTCCTATAGGAAAGAACGTTCGATTGTTCTTCATATGTTAGCTTCCTGCTAGGACATAAGTATTGGAATGCTCCTTTTGATTAGTAGAGAAAGTCATAGGTAGATGTCTCTCAGAGGTATTCCTGTTCTGCTGATTTCTCTTTCCATCAACAGAGAGTGCTGTCTTTCTTCCATGGGGTCAAAATGGGACGAAATGGAGTGGAGACAACACTGGGGGGTTGCAACAATGTTCTGCGGCTATTCCATAAAGGTAAACTCAGTAGGGTCAAACAGATAAATGATTTACAGTTTACAAACGACCATGTAACCAAAAGTATAGATTTCTGGGACAAAGCACTGTGGTCAAATGAGAGCAAATTTAATCTCTATCACAATCTTGGGCAAATACGAGTGTGAAAAAAGGCTACTAAATTGGAGTTAAAGAACATGATAAACTATGAAACTTGTGAGATTGTATGGTTTCTAGTAGTGTTGAATACCTTGTATTTATAGATGGAAATATGGATAAGCTTCAGCAGAACATATATTAATGAATAATCTCAAGAGAAATGTTCAGAGTGTAGCTTAAACTACTTCCTTCAATATGAGAATGATTCTAAGCACACATCAGAACTTCTTCGAATATGTTCACACCACAATCCAGAGATTGCAATTCCAATTATTGAGCACAACAGAAAAGAACTTGAAAACCGTTTGAGAAAATGCCATATAACATCCTAAGTACGTCCGAAGGAATTTCTCTTGCAAGAACACGAAAATATCACCTCAGAATTTACAAAAAGATATTCATTTGATGCGCAAAGTATTACCTTCAGTTATTGCAAGAAAAGAACAGAAAAATATTGAATTTCTTAAAATACTCATGTTCAAATTCTTTTGTCATGTTCAAACAAGTTATTACTATTTCTACCACAATAGTAACTAGGGGGAGTATTGTATTGGACCCAAAAATTCCATATCAAAATTTCACCAGAAATATACCTTTTGAAGCCCCCTGAAACCACAAAAGCATATTTTGAAAAAGGTGTGTGTGTGTGTGTGTGTCTGTGGACAACATAACTCAAAAACGAAAAGTAGGCTAAATACCAAAGTTGGTAATTAAGCTTAATGTCTTTCAAGGATGCGACACAAAGATTTTGAAAAAATTAGCCCCACCCTAAACTAATCTTTACATGGAAAATTGTTTCAAAAATGTTGATTTTCTTGAAAATGGCTCTAACGATTTTGATTAAAATGTCATATGTTTGAGATATTTTGATGACAAATGAAATGTATATCTTGAATTTTCTGGCTATAGCCCCTGTAGTTCTATTTACTCTGGACGACTTTTGCATAACTGGTAAACCGTTAGAGATAGACCAAATCATACTACACAGAAAATGTAGATCTTGCTAAAATACACAATTTATGTCCCAATAAATTTTCTTGTAGGTTGAGCCATTTCGGAGATATTCCTTGTTATGTGTGTCAATTTCGGAAAACAAAACTTTGATGAAATGGAACATCGTTGTTCATTTTTTTGTATGTTAAGCGTGCAAAGAGAACGGAATCTCAAAGTTTTAAAAGATTTGACTATCGCACAAAGCCTACTGTATTCTAATATTCCCCTTGCACCTACAAGGAAATAAGCAATAAGATAATTTGTACGAATGTGTATTTTAACTAACACGAAGAAGATATAGGAATAAGAGTTTGTAAGAATGGTTAGTACAAGAGTAGAGAAAGCCATGTGAGTGCAACACATCAGGTTTTTTGTGAAGTGAACCATTTCGGAAATATTCCTTGTTGTTTGTGTGAGTTTTGTAGTACTTAAACTTTTCTCAAATGTGAGGTCGTTATCCACTTTTTTATCTATTTGGCCGTGCAAAGAGAATGGAATTTCAAAGGTTTAAAAGATTTGATTATCGCTATTAAAACCTACTGTTTCCCACATTCCCCTTGCATCTATAAGAAAATCAACAGTAAGAGTAATTCTGCAAATGTTTATCTCAACTAACACGAAGAATAGGAATAAGAGTTAGTACAAGAGTAGAGAAAGTCATGTGAGTGCAACTCGTCAGTTTTGTTTTTGTTCTTTTTTTTTTAAATTTAAGAATTACAGTTACATTTATTGTTGTTTAGTTATTATTATTTAGCATAATAAATAAAGGATATATCACAATGTTCAATTCGTTATTTACAAACGCACACCAACAAATTGCCCTGTTCCAATACTCATGTCCGTAACTGTATGTCTTAACAGAAGAATCTTTCTTCATAGATGACATCAGAATACAGTTACTCCTGCCTGCCTACGAGAACACACATCAAATACTCATAAGGAAAAACAATATATGGAGCGACCTGTACTCAACCGACGCCATAATGGCAAAAGAATGGAAACAAGCGAAGTATGAGCTCCGATATGGTACCTACGCAATCCATGGATTCCACCACAAACTTCGCCGAAACAAGAGATTCCATCAAACAGACGAAGACTGCGTGTGTCAACTGATCAATGAACATTGTCAAAAATACCACGCTCAAAATTGCGAAAGTAACGTATTGCATTTCCACATTGGGCGCATTTTCACTAATAATAATATTAAAAGTAGATATATTAATATCTACAAATGAATTTGCATCATCTTGTGATAAACCACAGCAGTTGTTCTGTAGATTTAGAATATATAATTACGAACTTAAACCAGTAGGCCTAAAAGGGTGAAAAATCTGACTATCGCTTTAGCCTTTCCTCGTTGTAACCTACTATAAAAGGTATACATTTGTACTAAAAGTTTATCTCGATTAAGGAACTAGATAGAACAAATCTGGTGTTACACTCACACGACTTTCTCTACTCTTGCACAAATTATTCTTACAAGCACTTATTCCTCTACCTACTTCATGTTAATAGACATAAACCTTTTTAAAAACTATCTTATCACTGATTTTCGTGTAGGCGTAAGGGGAATATGCAATAGTGAAATGTTTTAAGAGTTCGTCGCTAAATGATGACTTTGAAATTCAGCTTTCTTTGCATGACCAAGGGATAAAACAATTAACGACCTCTAATTTGAAAATGGTCTATAAGTATTGCTGACAAATTACGAGGAATAGCTCCAAAATGGTTCACTTAACAAAAAACATCATCAGATATAAATTGTGTGTTTTAATGAGATCTACATTTTTGTATAGTAAGACTTGGTCTATCTCTTACGGTTTACTAATTATGCATTACTAGTTACAATCAAAATCTTACTATCGCATCCTTAAAACATGCTTAACTTAAATACCAATTTTGGCTTTTAACTGACTTCGTTTTTGTTATGCTGTTCACACACACACACACACACACACACACATACACACAGACACACACACACAGACACACACACGCACATACACACACAGACACACACAGACACACACGCACGCACACACACACATACACACACAGACTCGCATACATACACTGACCTCCTTCTAAAAAAATCCTTTTTTGTATTCAGGGGTCTCAAAACATATTTCCGGTGAAATCTCGACATCAAGTTTTTGGGCTTTACGTAGTAAAAATAGGCCTTTGTAAGAATAGGGAAAGGTAAGAATGTACCACATCAGATTCTTTTAGTGATTTAAAGCCAGATTTACCGAAAGAAATGGGTGGAAAATTTTGCAATTTCATTGAGCTGAACTTTTCTCGACATTCATTTTATAAGAACAAGGGAAAATCCTTACGTAGGCAACACCCCAAGTAAGATTTGAATTCACGCCCTCTAGGTTAGACCTTCATATACGTAGGTGGAGACACATTATTTCCGATAAGCGGATTTCCTTTTTGTACTCTCATTTATGAAATATTTTAAGGTAGTGGTACAAAAATCCATTTTACTAAATTTGGCGAAACATTTTAAAGCTTGAAAATTGATGTATAAATAATATATCTCCAGCACTGAAGTGAACTGTTTGTTTTAAAAAGTACTATATTAAACTCTTTTTCACGTTTTAAATAAAATTCCTCTTAACCCTTTCTTTCTAAATGTGAAATTTCACTTCAATTTTTGATTTCTCGATATAATAGCCACAGGACTTATTGCATTCCACCCAAAAATTGGATACCAAGATTTCACTGAGGTAACCTGAATTTAAAAAGGGTCCCGGTGTGCACAGTATATATTTCAAAAACGAAAAGTCGTTTCAATACGAATGTTCAACACCCAAGACTGTGACACGAAGATTTTGAACATGATAATCCTACTCTAAACTACCCTTTACATGGAACATTTTTATAAAATTTTGATTTTCTCAAAAATTTCCAACAATATTTATTAAAATAACATAGCTTTAAAACATTCAATGACAAATAAAATGTTTATTTTGAGTTTTCTGGGGGTAGCCTTTGAAGTTTTCATTGTGGATGACTTGAATAACTGTAAACCATAAGAGAGGCAAAATGTTAATATAATAAAAATATAGTTATTGTTAAAGCAAATACTTTTTTGTAGAATTTAATATTTTCGTTTTCAAAGAATTACATTTCTCCCAAATAGGAAGTCGTTATTCATTTTTTTAGTGTCCTAGCCATGGAAAGAGTGTGTAATGTGAAAGCTATCACATAGTGACCCGGTCTTAAAATTGTCATTGTTTCTACAGGGAAAGGTATAATAAAACCATTTCTAGAAACGTTTATCTCGATTGGAATGAAATGGATAGACGAATAAGGCTTTTAAAGTATATGTAGAGAAAGTCATGTGAGTGGACATATCAGATTTTTATGTGAAATCGTAATATTCATTTGATGTTAAACGGTTTAATAGATCTGTTAATCGAAATCACAGAAAAATATGCACTTTTGCACTAATGACAGAATTTGGTTTAAAACTGCGCGATGAAAATGCGTGTTTAAAATATATGATAGGGTTTAGGATAACGCATAGACATAGGGAGAGGCCCGTGAAGTGCATTGCGAAATATGTGTTCTAAACTCGGTTTGTCGTGTTTGCTACTGTAGCTGGTGGTCTTTTCTGCACTGTGCGCTTGTCTGCATGTTTTACACCCAATGGGTTTGTTCTCAGTGACTATCAGTGGAAAAGCTAAAACGCCATCGATTGCATTTTCTATTCATTTGGTTCCAAGCCTAGAAATGTACTGCAGTTTTTTGTGTTTTCTATGGCAGTTCTTTGCAAACTAACATTTGCTCTAAAAGCAAGTTAGTAAAAACGTTAAGTGTACTTACATGGTTTGATGATTCCTTTGAGTATAAATGGAATATCACGGCAAATCCTTGAGACACTGGTATTGACAATTCCAGACGATGTTCTGCTAAACTATCGATTCCATCGCCGCGATATATCACGCAGCGCTTGCGCAGATTGTTCGAGATTTACCGCCCTCTTACGAACGCGAATGGAGATGGTTTGTACGCCACCCCTTGGCGCTAGTAACGTATACGAACTCGCAAAAATCCACTAGAGTAGGCAATTTCACATACAAACTGTTAGATAAATTACAGTTTAAAGGTTATGTTAATATTATATATGTGGCATAAGTAATTGTAGTGTATGTTACTGAATGGACTCATTGAAGGATTCGATTACGTCAAATCGATGAGCTTTCAGTTGTCGACCATGCACGCTGCGGACATTTGGATGTGACGTCACTGATGACGTCACAGGCTGCTCGCGAGCCCTCGGCGTATAATTTTGTCAATACTAAACCCATGATACCGTTGTTGGTACAGAAGTTAGAAGTACTGAGCTTGGCTGGAATACTGGCAGACAGAGGGAATATCCTGGAATTCCGAGGGCATGCACTGGAACTGCAGCACAACAATCAACATGATCCAGGTATGAGAGAACTTCAACAACAAACTTTAATATTTATTCATCCTGGTGTTTTTCATTGCAGAGGGCATTGCACTTACAACATAACTGTGTGCATACAATATAAAAAATGTTTTGATGTGTTATATTCATATGAGCTTTTCTACCCTTCTTCAACAAACCATTCTTATTCTTCTGTGTACTACATATTAATCTACATAAACATTTGTATAAACGGCTCCATTTCATGTTTCCTTGTACCTCTAAGGGAATAGGGAAATGCATTAGGCAATCAATTGTCAGACTTTTAAGACTCGGTCGCTGTGTCACGGCTTTTAAATTCTGTTCTATTTGCATGAACAGGAGAAGAAAAAACATTTTGATGGTTGCACTCACATGACTTCTTTACTCTTGTACTAGCCATTGTTACAAACTTATCCCTCCATTTTCATGTTAGTTGAAATAAACATTTGCAGAAATTATCTTATTGTTAATTTTCTTGTAACTGCAAAGGAAATACAGAAGGGTTTGAGCGATAGTCAAACCTGTCGCTATATGAGGCCTTTGAAATTACATTCTCTTCACACGACCAAGAGATAAAAAGGTGAATAACGACCTTCCATTTGAGAAAAATATAATTATTGCAAAAGTCACACAAATAACAAGGAATATCTCCAAAATGGTTCACTTTACAAAAAATGCATTAGGACATAACTTGTGTGTTTTAACAAGATCTACATTTTTTGTATAGTAAGATTTTGTCTGTCTCTTACGGTTTACCAGTTATGCACAGATAACCAAAAATAAACGAGACTACATGGGCTACAGCTAGAAAATTCAAAATATACATTTCATGTGCCATAAAAATATCTTAAACATATAACATTTTAACCAAAATCGTTAGAACTATTTTTGAGAAATTCAAAATTTTAGAAAAAAGTTTCCATGTGGGTGATCCAGGGTGGAGGAATTTTCTTAAAAATTTTCGTGTCGAGTCCTTGAAAGATATTAGAATCAAATACCAACCGTGGTTTTCAACCGACATTTTGATTTTGAATTATGCTTTGCACACACACACGCACACACACACACACACACACACACACACACACACACACACACACACACACACACAACCACGGACCTTTCTCTAGAAATGCTTTTTTTAAACTCAGGGGCCTCAAAACAAATATTTCCGGTGAAATCTCAACTTGGAAAATTTGGATCGAATAACAATACTTCCCCTTCTTCTTCTTCTTCTTCTTCTTCTTCTTCTTCTTCTTCTTCTTCTTCTTCTTCTTCTTCTTCTTCTTCTTCTTCTTCTTTTACTATTACTATTACTAGTGCCACCACCACCACCACTACCACCACCACTACTACCGATGGTGGTGGTGGTGGTAGTAGTAGAAGTGGTGGTAGTAGTGTTTACAGAAAGCAAAAACGAAAATTTGATCAAACAAGAAACTTGGAATTTAGGTTCCATTACATGAAAAATTTTGATTTTCTCAAAAATGACTAATTTTTATTGGATTAGCTCATGTTTAAAATACTTTTACAACAAAATGGTTATTTCGAATTTTATGGATTGTGCCCCTGACGTTTTTGCTGCATAGAAATGCAAATCCCTTTAAAGCCTCCAGTTTTGCCATTGTTTTTTATTTTTATTTATTTTTTATTCTATTTGTTTTTGTAGAGTAAACTATTTTCAAAACATTCCTTGATAGCGGAATTTCAAAGCCACCACATACCGACCTGGTCTTAAAAGATTTTTTATCGCTTAAAGCCTTCTGTATTCGCTTATTCCTATAGCACTTACAAGGAAATATGTAATAATATCATTTCTGCAAATGTTTATCTCAAATGACATGAAGTAGAGAGAAGAATTGAGTTTTGTAAACAGTTTGTACGAGACTGAATACAAAAACTCATGTGAATGCGTGCACCACATATTTTTAAAAGCTCACTTTATACTTCTTAACCATAAGATACTCGCTTTCATTCCTACAGATAGAGAAATCCTGCTGCTTCAATAATGCATGACTTAGCTGGCCCCGTAGAGTGAATGTGTGTCAATTTAATGTAATAAATTAATCCAATGTAATAGAAACCCAATGTTGAGGAATAGTTCCAAGAGCCGCCGATGAGTCCTTGGATGTTAAAGTCGGCTTAAAAATGGAACATTAGAAGAAATCTATGATTTGGGAGATCTGAACTGCGACCCGTCGGTCACAGAGACAGTTTCTAGAACATTGTACCACGTTTTTGTGAAACAGCTAAAATTGTGGAACTCTGAAACATTAGTGAACATTTGCGAGAGGGAGGGAAATAGACAACAGATAGACTGGGGTGAAATATAGAGAGCGGCAGGCAGAAAGGGAGGAGAGAAGTGAGGAATAGGAAGGGTGTAAAAGAGAGGGAGAACAAGAGGATGTGAGAGAAGGAGAAAGGGTGAGGGTGTGAGAGAGGGGGAGAAAGAAAGACACATTGGGAAAGAGGAAGAAAATGAAAAGTGTGAGAGAAGGGGAAAGAGGATGGGGGTAATAGAGAGGAAGAAAATACAGTGTGTGAGAGAGGAGTATGAGAGAGAGGAGGAAAGAGGGAGTTTGAGAGAGAGAATGAGAGGGTGTGAGAGAGAGGAAGAAAGAGAGAAGGTGTGAGAGAGAGGAAGAAAGAGGGAGTTTGAGAGAGAGAATGAGAGGGTTTGAGAGAGAGGAAGAAAGAGGGAGTTTGAGAGAGAGAATGAGAGGGTGTGAGAGAGAGGAAGAAAGAGAGGGTGTGAGAGAGAGGAAGAAAGAGGGAGTTTGAGAGAGAGAATGAGAGGGTGTGAGAGAGAATGAGAGGGTGTGAGAGAGAGGAAGAAAGAGAGAGGGTGTGAGAGAGAGGAAGAAAGAGGGAGTTTGAGAGAGAGAATGAGAGGGTGTGAGAGAGAGGAAGAAAGAGAGAGGGTGTGAGAGAGAGGAAGAAAGAGAGAGGGTGTGAGAGAGAGGAAGAAAGAGGGAGTTTGAGAGAGAGAATGAGAGGGTTTGAGAGAGAGGAAGAAAGAGGGAGTTTGAGAGAGAGAATGAGAGGGTGTGAGAGAGAGGAAGAAAGAGGGAGTTTGAGAGAGAGAATGAGAGGGTGTGAGAGAGAATGAGAGGGTGTGAGAGAGAGGAAGAAAGAGAGAGGGTGTGAGAGAGAGGAAGAAAGAGGGAGTTTGAGAGAGAGAATGAGAGGGTGTGAGAGAGAGGAAGAAGGAGGGAGGTTGTGAGAGAGAATGAGAGGATATGAGAGAGGGAGAGCGAGAGATGGTGAGAGAGAGGAAGAAAGAGGGAGTTTTGAGAGAGAGAATGAGAGGGTGTGAGAGAGGGGAGAAAGAGAGAAGGTGTGAGTAATGGGAGAAAAAGAGAGGATGTGAGTGAAGAAGAAAGAGGGAGGAATGGAGAAGGAAGAGAGAAAGACAGAGGGAGAAGTTAGAAGAATGTGAAAGAGGGAGTAGAGAGAAAAATTAATGTTATTCCAACACTTACAAGATAAGGAAGTTTGGGCTGCAGTTTGTAGCAAAATAATTATTTAAACCAAACATCTTCAATAATTTATTTCACTATATGTATAAGAGTACAAGTTTCTTATGGGATCAAGTCGATTCGGCTATGACTAATCCACTGGTTAAATAGGTCGTCTTCAGAGCATAATATGTCGGCTTAAAACTATAAGCTGCAAGAAGGATAATGTTTATTGATGTGCTCATAAAGGAACACAGCTGATGACAAACTAGGCCACACCCTCCGCCGGCGTGACCGACTGACACGGTACTTCCCCGTCCTCAAAACATGACCGAACTGTAACATTACAAGCTAATGCCCATGTTTTCAGTAGCGGAGTACCTTCAAAACGGCGCTTCACTTATATCTGCGAACAAACATCTTTAGAAAACTGATATGTTGCACTCACATGACTTTCTCTACTCTTGTACTAGAAACTCTTAATCCTATATATTCTTCGTGTTAGTTGAGATAAACATCTGTACAAATTATCTTATTGCTTATTTCCTTGTAGGTGCAAGGGGAATATTAGAATACAGTAGCCTTTGACTGATAGTCAAATTTTTTAAAGCTATGAGATCCCGTTCTCTTTGCACGCTTAACATATAAACATATGAACGACGATGTTCCATTTCACGAAAGTTTTTTAAGTTTTCCAAAACTGACACACATAATAAGGAATATCTCCGAAATGGTTCACCCTACAAGAAAATTTATTGAGACATAAATTGTGTATTTTAGCAAGATCTACATTTTGTATACAGTATGATTTGGTCTATCTCTAACGGTTTACCAGTTATTCAAAAGTCATCCAGAGTAAATACGACTACAGGGGCTATAGCCAGAAAATTCAAGATATACATTTCATTTCTCATAACAATATCTCAAACATATGACATTTTAATCAAAATCGTTAGAGCCATTTTCAAGAAAATCAAAATTTTCGAAAAATTTTCCATGTATAGGGTAGTTTTGGATGGGGCTATTTTCTTCAAAATCTTCGTGTCGCATCCTAGAAAGACATTAAACTTAAATACCAAATTTGTTTTTAACCGAATTTTCACTTTTGAGTTATGCTGTCCGCAGACTGACACACAGGCACACATACCCACACACACACGTACCTTTTTCTAAAAATTTTGTTGGGTCTCAAAACATATATTTCCGGTGAAATCTCGACATCGAATTTTTGGGTGGAATACAATACTTCCCCTACTTACCAGTAGAGAAAGTACAAAGAAATTTACTTGAGAAATCACCTTGTCTAAGTCCCTGCCCAATTGTGATTTCTTCAGTTTGTTCCTTTCCTTTTATTCTTGTATTGCAGTCTGTGTTCATCTCTATTACTGATCTATTCAGTTGCATGGGTACACCTTTTACACAGAAATACTGGTTTATTAAAGTATTACGATTTTTCTAGAATTTGTCTGACTATATACCTATATTGCATCTACTGTAAATCTATTTTTCCAGAAGCCTTGCTATTCGTCTTTAATGGGTATTATTGTATTTAATTTATTATTTAAAAATTCTGTAAAAACTTTCAAAGTGCTATTTAATTGCCTTGTCTTCAAGGCTACTGGACAAGTAGAACGTAAGTGTATACGTTGTAGGGGTAAACTGTCTAACCACGGGCCACCTGGGCATTCCAGCTAGTAAAGAATATTAAATAATAACCAATAATAACAAAAATAATTAAACTATGGTAGGAAAATTACATCATAAAAGGTGTCTTTGCAAAAAGAAGCCATCATAGGTTGTTAAGCGACAGAAAGGCACATATAATAAAAATAGGCAGTTATGGGCACCATTAAATTAGTATATTTTACTCTAGTAAATGTGAAGCATATTTATATACAGGTGCAAGGGACCTTATTTCATTCCTTCCAATATGTGCTGCATAGAAGTATTATAAACAGAAAGACATAATGACATTTTGTTCTTGGATTAAAATTTTGGAAAAAAATAAAGAGTTTTTGTTCTAAATTAGATATTTTCAACGAGAATGTATGAAGATTGTAATATAAATACAGTGATCTATTTCTAAATAGTTTCGGTACTAAATATGTATAATCACCCCTGGATTTAAAATGATTTATCACTTAAAAGGATGTTGGGAACACATTTTAGACGTAATATGGCTGTAGAATTAACTTGCAAACAAGTCGAGTTAGGTAACGGATCTGAACCGGCTTCCGGGCGTAAACAAAACATAGCTTACCTCACTCCTCGCCTTTACCTGAAGGAACACTAGCTTTTTGTTTTCTGCACATCCTTTAATCCAGTCTAAGATGACAAATACGATGTAGTTGTTTTGTGTTTACATGGCAGAAAGGCTGTTTAATTACATTACAGAAGTACCAATCGCAAAACGTATTTAAGTTTAATGTCGAACGAGTTGATAAAAATATTCGTATATTGTGAGTTTAGGTTTAAAAATGCGCACTAGAAGATTGGATGGAATTATAACGAGGTAGCAGATGCGAAACATTTTGTTTGCGCTTATGAGACTTACACCACTTTGAAAGTGAAAGTGAAACGTGAAGACTACATAGAAAGATCATTCTAAGTCACTAAGAGTTATTTATGAGATATTAGCTTCTCAAAGTTTATAAGAAAATTATATTTAACATAATGAATATAATTTCTATACCAGGGGAGTCAACCGCCCCTTATTTTTTGAAGGTAGACCACCCATCAAACGCCATGTGCGCTTTAGTCCAGTTTTCTGCTTACTAAAACAACTTGGAATGCGCTTTCAGTCAAGTGTCCAAATAACTGAATAGAATTATAACTGTGTCCTGTTGGCTAACCTCAGGGTTAGGGGTTCGCGTCTCGCCGTTTTACATTTTTTTTCTGCTCATCAAAAATTGGAAACTGAATTCACAAGAATCTAATTTTAAAGTCCCTGAGGGTTTAGGACATAATTTAAATCGGTTTTGATTACTGCATTTTGTAATGGAATAGGTATAATGACTTCTGCCCTATTGAACTGGCATGATGCACTGCCCACTCCCTATGTTCTCCAGGCATATGCTTTCACACGATATTTTGTGCAATTTCTTCAAGATGTAATCGACAGACGAGTACGTTGTTATGCTTTTGATCTACGGAGAAGCAAGAGCCAATGCACAACCAGCTAAGCATCTATACCGGAAGTGATGTCCTAGTAGACAATTACGAATTAAAATAAAGCCGCTTTAAACACAAGAATTATTTAACCAATGTTATTTGTGAATATTACAACGCGATCTATAACAACATAGAATGCTTTTAAACTTGATCTCAAATTGAAATGTTCTTCCACTGTAAAACTGTAGATATAACTAAGCATAGCATATGTTCGTTACATAATTTCTCTGACTTACGTGGTCTTTCTTACTCACTAAGGTTGAAGTTCAGTTGCAATACCACTAGGTGGCATGCATATCTCATTTTCTTCGTAATATGACAGAAGTTCTATCCATGTGGTCTTCAAGTGTTTACGTGGTGTCCCCCAACTCACTAACTACTATGGATCACCAAACCTTGACACTTTACCTGTATACCTGTTTTATGTTCTAGAATATCTCAAATAACTATGCAGGAAATGGTTATTAAATGTGTTGCACTCACTCGACTCACACGACTTTCTCTACTCTTGTACTAGCAATTCTTCCAAATTCCTATTTATACATCTTCTGCGTGTTAGTTGAGATAAACATTTGCAGAAATTATACATGCTTAGGCTTTCACGGCCGGCGTTAATCCAAACGATAGTAGTTTGCAGGCTTGTAGGCCGTGGTCCAGTCGATGAGAGAGACCTTCTCTCTGAAGATGCCCAACGCAGTCTTGGGCGAAACGTCAGATAATTCATTCAGCAAACTATTATCTATTGGATTTGGAGAAATTATTCTTTATTTCTTTGTAGCTTCAAGGTGAACATGGTAATACAGTATGCCTTTTTTTTTTAAACTGATGACTTTACATACGAGTAATTCCAAGTCTGAAGCCATTTCGGTTTAGGTTTTGTGTGGATTACGTTCCATCTTTCGTAAATTTTACTTTCTGATATAATGTATAACATTTCCTTTCCTGTTCTTCATGGTTGATTAAAAGCACTTGAGAATTGAAAAATAAAGCCGCTGTTAATTGGTATCGATTCAGATATCGAAAATATTTATTTTTACTTCTCGTTTGTTGCTACATTGTCGCGCCGAAAGCCGCCGGTTCTACCAGCAAACGCCTTTGTCTTTTGTTTCCGTGGCCGAAAGCCGCCAGGTCAGCTTAGGTCTTTCTCAACAGAGACTCCAGTTTCTTTTAAAATAGTGTATGCAATATGTTCATTATAATTACATAAAACTGGGTTATATTTCATTGAAATTTAATGTTAATTTCACAGATTCTAGTGAAATAAATGCTTTCCTAATTCCTGAATAAGTTTACTTACCACCAAACAGTTGTCTGTAAATGGCTTGAAGCTTTGCTGCTGCTTTCAGTATCAACTCTATTTGTCATGGTCTTTAAAGCAAATACCTGTGCTATAAATCATTCTATTTTGTAATCCGTACAGCAATAAAATATATGATAAGCTTCTCTGTATTAATAACTCGTATTAGATGTTCACTTATAACCTTCAAAATGGCTATCGAATGTTTTTATTATAATTATAAATAATCCGAGACTTTCAAGCACGTTTTAGGTACTTAAATTTGTTATAGTAATCGTAAATATTTATTTATTGCAGCTAATATTGCATACGAATTTACAAAATAATTAGGTTTAATGTTTCCTGATGGGAAATGAATGCAGATATAGGAAAAGTGTACAAAAATCGGATGTGTTTCACTCACATGACTTTCTCTACTCGTGTACTAACCATTCTTACAAACTCTTATTCCTGTATCTTCTTCGTTTTGGTTGAGACAAACATTTGCAGAAATTATCTTATTGCTTATTTACTTTTTTAAATTTATTCACGGGACCTCAAAACGTGTACTTCCATTGAAATACTGATATAGAATTGTTAGGTAGAATGCACTAGTTTCTCTACCCACAATACACGTGGTAGTCAAAAATGTTAAAGCAATCAGGCGAACATTTGGTATTTTTTTATTTTCAAAGCTACATTGCTTTAACACTGTTTATTTTAGCTAAAAGATCTAGATTAAAGGGTAAAATAGTGGGATACTTGCATATGCAGATGACGTAATCTTGTAGCAAGATCAAAGAAGAACGTAATGCAAGTTTATGAGGTTTTGGAGGAATGAGTACAGAAGTTGGATTAAAAGTAAACATACAGAAAACTAAATACAGGGTCATGTCAGTTCTAGGAAAAAGGACACTAAAGCATCTACTAATAGGACGAAAAGTGGTCGCAGAACTATCCCAGTTTAAATATCTGGAAAACATACAAGTTGTCAATGAAGTGTAAAAAAGTAGCAGTTTTGCAGATAGAACTAAAATAGGAAATAAAACATATTTTGCAAATTTGAGGTTAATGAAGAGCAAGATGATGAGAACAACAAAGATACGCATATATAAAATACAAATTAGCTTAGTGCTTGTATACTATGGGGTTTAAACTTGGACAACGAGCAAGAGATCTGAAAAAAATTTGAAAGGAAAATAATACGTAAAATATGTGGGGCTATAAAGGAACAGGATAACTAGACAGGCAGGCAGGCACACAGACAGGCAGACAGACAGACAGGAAGGCAGGCAGACAGGCAGACAGACAGGAAGGCAGACAGACATGAAGGCAGACAGACAGGAAGGCAGGCAGACAGGCAGGCAAACAGACAGGAAGGCAGGCAGACAGGCAGGCAAACAGACAGGAAGGCAGGCAGACAGACAGGCAGACAGACAGGCAGGCAGACAGACAGGAAGGCAGACAGACAGGAAGGCAGACAGACAGGAAGGAAGGCAGACAGGAAGGCAGACAGACAGGAAGGCAGACAGACAGACAGACAGACAGACAGACAGACAGGCAGACAGACAGACAGGCAGACAGACAGGCAGACAGACAGGCAGACAGACAGGCAGGCAGACAGGAAGGCAGGCAGACAGGCAGACAGACAGGCAGGCAGACAGACAGACAGGAAGGTAGGCAGGCAGACAGACAGGCAGGCAGGAAGGCAGACAGACAGGAAGGCAGGCAGACAGGCAGACAGACAGGAAGGCAGACAGACAGGAAGGCAGACGGACAGGAAGGCAGGCAGCAGACAGGCAGGCAGACGGACAGGAAGGCAGACAGGCAGACAGGCAGACAGGCAGACAGACAGGAAGGCAGGCAGGCAGGCAGACAGGCAGGCAGACAGACAGGAAAGCAGGCAGGCAGGCAGGCAGGCAGGCAGGAAGGCAGACAGACAGGAAGACAGGCAGACAGACAGACAGACAGACAGGCAGACAGACAGGAAGGCAGACAGACAGGAAGGCAGACAGGCAGGCAGACAGACAGGCAGACAGACAGGAAGGCAGACAGGAAGGCAGACAGGCAGACAGGAAGGCAGACAGGCAGACAGACAGGCAGACAGACAGGAAGGCAGGCAGACAGGCAGGCAGGCAGGCAGACAGACAGGCAGGCAGACAGACAGGCAGGCAAACAGTCAGGAAGGCAGGCAGACAGACAGGTAGGCAGAAAGACAGGCAGGCAGACAGACAGACAGGAAGGCAGGCAGACAGGCAGGCAGATAGAAAGGCAGGCAGGCAGATAGGCAGCAGGAAGGCAGACAGGCTGGAGGCAGGTAGAGAGACAGGCAGACAGGCAGACAGACAGGCAGGCAGACAGGCAGACAGACAGGCAGACAGACAGGCAGGCAGACAGGCAGGCAGACAGGAAGGCAGGCAGACAGGCAGGCAGACAGACAGGCAGACAGGCAGGCAGACAGGAAGGCAGACAGGCAGGCAGACAGACAGGCAGGCAGACAGGCAGGAAGGCAGGTAGACAGGCAGACAGACAGGCAGGCAGACAGGCAGGCAGGTAGACAGACAGACAAGAAGGCAGACAGACATGCAGGCAGACAGGCAGGCAGGAAGACAGACAGACAGACAGGGAGGCAGACAGACAGACAGGCAGGCAGACAGACAGATAGGCAGGCAGACAGGAAGACAGGCAGACAGGCAGGAAGGCAGACAGGCAGGTAGGCTGGCAGACAGGCGGACAGAGAGACAGGAAGGCAGGCAGACAGACAGGCAGGCAGGCAGACAGGAAGGCAGGAAGGCAGACAGACAGGCAGGAAGGCTGACAGACAGGCAGAGAGGCGGACAGGCAGGCTCGCAGGCAGGCAGACAGGCAGACAGGCAGACAGACAGGCAGGTAGGCTGGCAGGTAGGCAGACAGACAGACAGACAGACAGACAGGCAGGCATGCAGGCAGGTAGACAGACAGGCAGGAAGGCAGACAGACAGGCAGACAGACAGAGAGACAGACAGAGAGACAGACAGACAGAGAGACAGACAGAGAGACAGACAGAGAGACAAACAGACAGACAGAGAGACAGGCAGACAGGGAGACAGACAGACAGAGAGACAGACAGAGAGATAGACAGAGAGACAGACAGGGAGACAGACAGAGAGACAGACAGAGAGACAGACAGAGAGACAGACAGACAGAGATACAGTCAGAGAGACAGAGAGACAGTCAGACAGATAGACAGTCAGACAGAGAGACAGACAGAGAGACAGACAGACATACAGAGAGACAGACAGAGACAGTCAGACAGAGAGACAGACAGAGGGACAGATAGACAGACAGAGAGACAGACAGAGACAGACAGACAGACAGAGAGACAGACGGACAGCTAGACAGACAGACAGACGGGAGGGAAGGAAAGTAGGAAGGAAGTGAAGAAAGAAAGTAAAAAGGAAGCAGTCACAGAAAACAAGAAAGAATGATGGAAAGAAAGAAGGAAGTAAAGAAGAATCGAACGTAAGAAAGGGAAGTTAAATTTATTAAAGCAAGCAGGCTACAATGTATAGCACATGGAAGGAAGTAGTCTGTTTAAAGAAATGATGGATAGAAGGATGTACGTATTCAGCAAGGAGAAGAGGAAAGCCCAAGATAAGGTGGTTCGATAGTGCTTTGGAGGACCTGAAGATCATCAAGGTGACAAGATGAAGTGAGAAAGCAAGAGATAGCATAGAATGGAGACTGGTTGTGAAGGAGGCCCGGGTTGATGACGATATTGCCTTAACCAGAATCATTCACTGACTCCCACAGTGTCTGAAGTAGGAGAGTGAGTGTGAGTGTGTTTAACACTAAACAGAGCTAAAAACCAACATTAAGAAAAACTACAGTTCAGTGAGAAAATACGCAATTTTAAAGGTTTAAAACATTTGACTATCACACAGCATTCCCCTTGCACCTACAAGGAAATAAGCAACAAGATAATTTGTACAAATGTTTATCTCAACTAACACGAAGAAGATAGAGCACAGATGCGAAGAACTGACTCAATGAGTCACTTCCTTTACATCGCAGTTTAAACCGGTCCACTCACTGCCTCACATACCAGGCCACGCCTCCCGCTATTGTCTGTCTACGTCAGAGAACCGGTCAGTGCTTCAACTTGTATCAGTAAGTGGAGGGGGGGGGGGGGGTAAATGCTCGTGTCTTGCCTGAGATAGAGCAATAAGAGTTTGTAGTTAATACGAGAGTAGAGGTCATGTGAGTGCAACACATCAGATATTTTCGTTTTGTTTTTTCCCCCGTTTTTTTTTCATTTTGTTGTTCAGGAGCCTCAAAATGTTCATTTCCGGTGAAATTCCGATATCGAAATTTTGGGTGGAATACACATACTACCCCTACTTGCTAGATACATGGTAGAGAAAGTAGAAGTGCTGCTTTCTCTCTTTCTCTTTGTCTTCCCACCCTTACAACAGTGATGACGCAATCGTCATGAAGACAAAAGCGAGAGTGATTGTCAGTTCCTCTCGGTTTATTCAAATTGGACCACTTTAAAAGCAAGACAAAGCTACTTCTATATGAGGGAACAATGCACGCTTATGACTCATTTTCGTAAGTGCCTTAAATATCACTTGGAACACGCAAAACCGAATCTTTTGCGTTTTCTTGAAACTTTCTCTACTACTGCATATCACGTATGGAAGTTGTTGCATTCGGCTCAAAAATTCGAAAGCAAGATTTCGCTTGAAATACGTACGTTTTGAGATCCTTATGCCAAAAACACCGTTCTCTACTACGTATCTTAAGTAGAGGAAATATTGAATTCCACGTAAAAATTCTTCTTCTTCTTCTTCTTCTTCTTCTTCTTCTTCTTCCTTGCAAGTATATGCCATAAGAGCTGTTATGACCTCACATTTGAATTTTCAGCCCAGCATTTCCTGAACAACCAAAACATCTCTTTCCGTTTGGACCACAGTGAGGCATTACTTATAATAATAATAATAATAATAATAATAATAATAATAATAATAATAATAATAATAATAATAATAATAATAATAATAATAATAATAATAATAATAATAATAATAATAATAATAATAATAATAATAATAATAATAATGAGAAGAAGAAGAAGAAGAAGAAGAAGAAGAAGAAGAAGAAGAAGAAGAAGAAGAAGAAGAAGAAGAAGAAGAAGAAGAAGAAGAATGGCAATAGCAATAGTAATAATAAATGAAAGTGCTCTCGAATGACCATGTTAAGGCAATGTATCCATGAAATTTTAAAAATATCCACATTTTTCTTCTGACTGCTTTGAATTTTTACTTTCTCTACTGCTCAATAGAAGGAAGTATTGTATCCCATCCATAAATTCGATGTCGAGATTTCACCGCAAAATTGTTTTGAGACAAAAAATAAATAATGATCTTCTATTTGACGAAAGTTTAACTATTCCAAAACCTACACAGATAACAAGGAATATCTCCGAAATAGTTCACTCTACAAAAGAAATTTATTGTGACATAAATTGTGTATTTTAGCAAGATCTACAGTTTTTGTATAGTAAGATTTGGTCTATCTTTTACGATTTGCGAATTACTCAAAAGTCATCCAGAGTAAAGAGGACTATGTAGGCTATAGCCAGAAAATTCAAACTATGTATTTCATTTTTCATAAAAATATCTTAAACATATGCCATTTTAATAAAAATCATTAGAGCCATTTTCAAGAAAATCAAAAGTTTTGACAAATTTTTTATGTAAAGGATAGTTTATGGAGAAGGAATTTTCTTCAAAATCTTCGTGTCGCATCCTTAAAAGACATTTAATTTAAATATCAAATTTGGTTTTTAACCGACTTTGAGTCATGCTGCCCACAGACTGACACACACACATTTCTAAAAATGTTTTTTTATTCAGGGGGCCTCAAAACATATATTTCCAATAGAGAAAGTAATAATCAACATATTAAGGATAAACCTCGGTCCAACATAAAATGTTTCATTTTGAAAAGTTAAATTCCGCATGTAAATTAATTTGGTGAAATTGAAATTGGCTTCATCTGGCGTGATAAAAGTATGTTTTAAGACTTCTATAGCAATTTTGTATGGTTGGTTCATGCAGAGGAATTAATTATTCAATATACATCTTAAACTATGCCTACTCCCTTAAATTGAAGGGGCATTTTACCGATTCTGTAAGACGTGATTATAAGTTCGAGTAACTTATCAGTGAATAACTGCTATTATTTTTGCCTGTCCAGTCTTCTACAGTAATTGGCCATATTAGATTACGTACCACCTACATAACACACTCCTTGTGTAGGAAGAGCTGTTCTTGGATCTACACTAAAGGTGAAAGGCGGAGTCCAACAGTACAAGAGGGGGTTCCCCGTCAATGGCGTCTAGCTGACAACAGATGTGGCTGTCTCCTACAACATTCTCTATATGCGTTGAAGGTTGCAGACCTTTTAGTATAAACGGCGTTTGCATAACAGAAGTCTGTGTGCCTTGAGCATTTTCTGGGATATAAGAGCGAAAATTGCCAACAAAATTACCTCTTTTTTTTTTTTTTTTTTTTGCAATGTTATTAATTGTGATTACCTCTCTATACAGAGCGTATCTTTGAGGCAGTATTTTTGTGTAAGCTCTCTGAAATGATTCAAAATATAGAGGCAACAGAAAGCCCCTGAAATAACTATGTTAAGATATAGGCTACTGTAATGATTTTTAATCTGTTGTTGATGTTAATGTGAGGCGAGCGTACAGCTTTTATTAATCTTCGTTGGAAAATTTTATCACTCACAGCCTAGCATCAATCGGAGAGCTATAATATTTCTATTACTGTTGTCACAGGAAGTAGTACGGATCTATTTTATAGATGAAACAACCAATATTGTTTTAATGAATATTTTGAACAATTTATTAACACTTAAAAATCATTATCTTTGTCATGAAACGCTTTTACAATTTTCTTGCTAAATATGGCGGACTTCTTCGCTAACAAACAAAATGGCTAGGCACAGGCAATGATTGTGAAAAGTCAATGTACTTTTCTAATCTCACCACACTCGATTGATCTCAATCAATTATTGACGATATAGTTTCTTTTAATGAATATCACAAAGTTCACAATTAATTATTCAGTTTTCGATGTATAATCATTTCTTGTTGTTATAATGTCGTCACACAACAACAGAAGAAGTCAGCCTACGCTGCCTGTAATTTAACATGGTTACTTCAGGCGACTGGGCTTTCTGTTGGCTCTATGTTTACAATTTGAATCATTTCAGAGGGCTTACACAAAAATACTGCCTCATTTTTATTGGTGTAAAATGCTTCGGTTTGATGTGAACATGGGTCTGAAATCCATTTATTGCTGAAAATTGAAAATTACAAAAATTTCTCGAAGTGTCTTCATCCAGCTTCAGTGCACGCCATAAGCTTGTGTTCCATGTTTACTGCCTACTGTGTTGCAATTTCCTTTAATGTTGCGTATTTGATATGCTCTCTCGCTGTGTCAATATCCTGTACAATAGTTGCATAAAGCGTGTCCCCAGATAAAGACATCCATTGGATTCAAATCAGAAGATCGACGAGGTCATGCAATGAATCCCCCCTGGAGTACTCATCTATGTGGAAATTTATTATTCAAGAAATTGTGTACAATCTGACTAAATGAGCTAAGTTAACTGCAAAACAGGAATGAACATAAGACGGGGCGAGGCGTGACTGATCTATCGTTGACCAGCCAGTGAGATGCGCGCGACGTTGTACAGTTAAACACACCTATAGGTTCGCAATTTAAAGAATTACAAAAGGTGGGCATAAAATACCCTCCCCCCTAGTAATGCTGGGGTTAATTTTGGAACAATCTGTAGAACAAAATTCACTCTATTTAATATTATAGACTTTGAAAGAGCATTTGACTCCGTCAGTATACCTACATGCAATTCGACTATACTTGGAGTATGTCACTCAACCAAACATTATCGACATTATTAAGGATATGTATCAATATTCCAAACCACAGATAATAATACATATCTCTCAGAATCTATAGAAACTAAATCTGGAGTAAAACAAGGATGCATTTTGTCCCCAACGATATTTCTGGTGGTGTTAGATAGAACCATGGAAAAGGTTATAGAAAAGAGAAGAGAAATTCAATGGGAGATCAATCACAGAATCTTGAAGATCTTGACTTTGCACATGATACACATTTCCTAGCAGTGCGATTTATGGATAGAGAAGCTGAAGTTGAGAAATTGCGAGAAGAAGCTGGGAACATCGGGTTAAAGATAAACTTCTCTAAAGTGAAGCAGATGGGGGTGAACTGTAAACACACAAATACATTGATAGTAAACGATACAATTGTGAAATATGCCATAAATAAAAATCTGATGTGTTGCACTCACATGACTTTCTCTAATCTTGTACTAACCATTCTTACAAACTCTTATTCCTATATCTTCTTCATGTTAGTTGAGATAAACATTTGTACAAATTATCTTATTGTTTATTTCCTTGTAAGTGCAAGGGGAATGTTAGAATACAGTAGGCTTTGAGCGATAGTCAAATCCTCTAACGCTTTGAGATCCCGTTTGCTTTGCACGCTTAACATATAAACAAATGAACAACGATGTTCCATTTCACGAAGTTTTTCGAAACTGACACAAACAACAAGGAATATCTGCGAAAGGCTTCACTCTACAAAAAAATTTATTCGAACATAAATTGTGCGTTTTAGCGAGATCTACATTTTTTGTACAGTAAGATTTTCTCAATCTCTTACGGTTTAGGAGTTATTCAAAAGTTGTCCAGAGTAAATACGACTACAGGGCCTATAGCCAGAAAATTCAAGATATACATTTCATTTGTCATAAAAATATCTTAAACATATGACATTTTAATCAAAATCGTTAGAGCCATTTTCAAGAAAATCAAAATTTTCGAAAAGTTTTCCATATAAAGGGTAGTTTAGGGTGGAGCTACTTTCTTCAAAATCTTCGTGTCGCATCCTTGAAAGACATTAAACTTAAATACCAACTTTGGTTTTAAATCGACTTTTCGTTTTTGAGTTACGCTGTCCACAGACTGACCTTTTTCTAAAAATTCCTTTTATTGGATTCAAGGGGTCTCAAAACATGTATTTCCAGTGAAATCTCGACATCGAATTGGGTGGAACTTCCTTCTACTTACCAGTATAAAAAGTAAAAAGATGCAGACTTTTGTGAACAGACGTCTCAAATACAAGATGGCCGCAAATAACATCAAATGAAGAACTATGGAGATGAACTAACCAATCTCAAGTATGTTACAAAAGTGTCTAGGCCACACGCTGAGAGCTCCACTATCGAGAAGACTGCACTTGACTAGAACCCTCAAGGTGAGGATGACCTCGGAAAACATACAAGGGAACAATTATAGCAATACAACTAACTGCTCCTAAAACCTGCACGTGATAAAGGCAGGACCGTAGTTAGTGTTAATTGCAGTTGTCATGTTGGCATCACCTTGCACATGCGTAGACTATTGAGTTTAAAACAAAGAAACTTCAGTAATATAAACGCCATTGAATTCCAAGTGTGTTTTATTTGGAACTATTGTACTGTTTGTATTTCTAATTGTTTTACAACACAATTTCGCGTCAAATGGAATAATTGTATGTTTCGTTTCTTTTTTCTTCTTCTATAAAATTATGCTTTAACATTAATATCATAAGAACACATGCAAAACATTCAATCTTGGAAAATGGTAAAGGAACAATTAAATATTGCAACGAGTAAGCATATTTAGAAGTCAAAATAACGAAAGATGCATGGTGTTACGAAAGATGGAAACCATTAAAATGATATAAATGGTAGAATAAACAACGTCAGCAATAGTTTCATGGTTTCATGGGAATATATTTATAATACTTTGTAAAAAAATGTAATCATACCACGGTTTTTTTAGTCCCTAAAAATTTTAAATTAGGTACCTAAAAAGGTTCTATCACAAATCAAGATATGTTCTAAAATTACAAAAATAGGTGAATAAAAATGAAATTGTCTTATTTTCCATTATAAATTAGCCGAGACATTTGATAATGTTTTTATTGTACATGTCCATAATTAGTCACATGGTAATATGCATTAGAGGGTCATTTTTGAGAAAATCAAATATTTCCAGTAAAGGTTGTTTGAGATGAAAGCATCTTCTTTGTTTGTTTGTTTCTTTCTTTCTTTCTTTCTTTCCTTCCTTCCTTCTTTCTTTCTTTCTTTCTTTCTTTCTTTTTTCCTTTTCTTTCTTTCTTTCTCTCTTTGTTTCTTTCTTTCTATTTTTCTTTGTTTGTTTGTTTCTTTCTTTCTTTCTTTCTTTCTTTCTTTCTTTCTTTCTTTCTTTCTTTCTTTCCTTCCTTCCTTCCTTCCTCCCTTCTTTCTTGCTTTCTTTCTTTCTTTCTTTCTTTCCTTCCTTCCTTCTTGCTTTCTTTCTTTGTTTCTTTCTTTCCTTCCTTCCTTCCTTCCTTCTTTCTTTCTTTCTTTCTTTCTTTCTTTCCTTCCTTCCCTCCTTCCTCCCTTCTTTCTTGCTTTCTTTCTTTCTTTCTTTCTTTCTTTCTTTCCTTCCTTCCTTCCTTCTTTCTTTCTTTCTTTGTTGCTTTCTTTCTTTCTTTCCTTCCTTCCCTCCTTCCTCCCTTCTTTCTTGCTTTCTTTCTTTCTTCCTTCCCTCCTTCCTCCCTTCTTTCTTTCTTTCTTTCTTTCTTTCCTTCCTTCCTTCCTTCTTTCTTTCTTTGTTGCTTTCTTTCTTTCCTTCCTTCCTTCTTTCTTTCTTTGTTGCTTTCTTTCTTTCTTTCCTTCCTTCCTTCCTTCCTTCCTTCTTTCTTTCTTTCTTTCTTTCTTTCTTTCTTTCTTTCTTTCTTTCCTTCCTTCCCTCCTTCCTTCCTTCCCTCCTTCCTCCCTTCTTTCTTGCTTTCTTTCTTTCTTTCTTCCTTCCCTCCTTCCTCCCTTCTTTCTTGCTTTCTTTCTTTGTTTCTTTCTTTCCTTCCTTCCTTCCTTCCTTCCTTCTTTCTTTCTTTCTTTCTTTCTTTCCTTCCTTCCTTCCCTCCTTCCTCCCTTCTTTCTTGCTTTCTTTCTTTCTTTCTTTCCTTCCTTCCTTCCTTCTTTCTTTCTTTCTTTGTTGCTTTCTTTCCTTCCTTCCTTCTTTCTTTCTTTCTTTCCTTCTTTCTTCCTTCTTCCCTCCTTCCCGCCTTCCCTCCCTCGTTTTTTCGTTCTTTCTTTCGTTGTTTCTTTCTTTCTTATTATCTTTCTTTCTCCCTTCCTCTCTACTTATCAGTAGAGAAAGTAAAAAACGAATAACATGTTCGTATTTGAGAAAAGTATAAGTATTGGCAAATTCAAACAAGGAATAAAGAATATCTTGGAAATGGTTCACTCCAAAGAAAAAATAAGTATTTGTCATAAATTGCGTGTTTTAACGAAATCCACAATTTTTATTCAGTAAGCGTTTGTGTGTCTCTACTGTTTATCATTTATTCAAAAATAATCTAGGAAGAAGAGGTTTTCTGAGGACATGCCCAGAAAGTTCGAGGTATGACTTAGAAACTGCCTGTTTGTGTCCGTCACTGGATACTGACTGTCTAGTTATAAGCTGATCCATCCTCTGACTGAAAGAGGCAGTGAGGAATAACAGAGCGTCTCCAAAGAGACAAGGTTGGACATCTCTGCTTTAGAAGAATGGATAGCGAAAGTCATATGGTATATCCAATAAGTCCGTGTGGCCTAAAAAAGTGCCGAAGGGCGAAAGAGTAATTAGCAACAATTTTGTGTCGTATCTAAGCAGTAAATATTCGTTAAGAAATTAGTGCACCATAAAATAAGTTTTATTAGTTAGATAATGGTTATAAAATGCGAACGTTAACAGCGCATCCAATGTTTATTACATTGGCATAATCTACACTCTGCAGAAACAGTGAAAAATGTACGCTGTGTGAAATGAACACAGTGACAAAAGCCAACGTAAAATTCCACCTTCCGAAAGAAACAGAATGAAACCAAAAAGAACAGTAAAACTAGTTATTTAGCTGTTCACCTTAACACAAAAAGTCTGAAGTGTTGCACTCACATGACTTTCTCTACTCTTGTACTAAACATTCTTACAAACTCTTATTCCTATATCTTCTTCGTGTTAGTTGAGATAAACATTTGTGCAAATTATTTTATTGATTATTTCCTTGTAGGTACAAGGGGAATATGGGAATACAGTAGGCTTTAAGCGATAGTCAAATCTTTTAAAGCTTTAAAATTCCGTTTTCTTTGCACGCCTAAGATATAAAAAATGAATAACGATCTTCCATTTGACGAAAGTTTAAGTATTCCAAAACTCACACAAATAACAAGGAATATCTCCGAAATGGTTCACTCTACAAAAAATGATTTATTTGGACATAAATCGTGTTTTAGCAAGATCTACAGTTTTTGTACAGTAAGATTTGGTCTATCTCTAACGGTTTACCAGTTATGTAAAACTCATCCAGAGTAAACAGCACTACATAGACTATAGCCAGAAAATTCAAAATATATATTTCATTTGCCATAAGAATATCTCAAAGATGAGGCATTTTAATCAAAATCGTCAGCAAAATCAAAATTTTCCAGGTAAAGTATAGTTTAGGGTGCAGCAATTTTCATAAAAATCTTCTTGAAAGACATTAAACTTAAATAGCAACCTTGGTTTTTAACTGACTTTTCGTTATTGAATTATGCTGTTCACAGATGACACACACACACACGCGCGCGCATACACACACACACACAGTCAGACACACCGAGACACACGGACCTTTTTCTAAAAACGCTTTTTTTTTTATTCAGGGGGCCTCAAACAGGGTTGCCAACCCGTACGATAATTATGGGGGTGTACGATAATTTTAATGTATGATAGTTCGATATCGGCGAAATATTTTCACTGGTTTGTCACTCCAGCGAAGTGAAACTAATTACAAATAACACACCTTTGTCCTCATTGTCTGTCTCCACCCCATAGCTACTAAGCCTGCTACCTTTATCCTCTTATTGCCAGTGTGGCCAGGTCTGATAATCTCAATGAAGAAGGCACTGTTCAGAAAATTGACGATCAATGCAGAAAACTCGGAATACGTGATATTCTGAGTGAAATAAAGAACATGCCTGAACCTGACAGTTTCTGTTAAACACATGTCACCTTGGTGGAGATACTGATTTCAAAGAACTAGCGGCCTTTGCATTATCAGTGGTTTCTTTGCCCTACAGAAGCACTTCTTGTGAAAGAGTTTCTTTTCTAAACTGGGTTTAATAAAAACCAAAGTTAGAAACAGATTGGCACTAGATACGGTAAATGAACTCATTTTGTCGTCTCAACTTATGAAAGAACGTGATAGATCTTAAACTCTGCAAGTCACCGAGAAGATGTTAAGGTTTATCTCAACAGCAAATTTGTGCAATGCTGCAACGGTTGAGGAAGCTGAACTTTCAGATGAATAGTGCGAGAAACATAAGTGCTAAAGTTGTAATATTTGTTGAGGTCATCAATCTTGTAAGTGGATATAATAAACATCATTACTCTTATATTTTCATAAGTATTATACTGATATTTTTATTGTTGTAGCGTTTGCTTTATGATGTACGATAATTTTGAATCCAAATCTATAATTTTGAGTGCGATAGTACGATAATTTTACTTTTAAATGTTGGCAACCCTGGCCACAAAACAGGTATTTCCGGTGAAATCTGGACATCGAATTTTTGGGTGGAATGCAATACTTCCTTTACTTACTATACGCAGCAGAGAAAATAAAAAGGGACTCTTTTATGTAATTTTTTGTAATGTATGTGAATATTCGAAAGTATTTATTCACTTCAACAAATCAGAAAACATTTGTTTTTATGTGCAATGGAACTTAAAAACTTTGCTCCGATGTGAATATCCAGAATATTAAACTCAGTTTCAAGTTGGTATTAGGACGCATGCAAAATATGCATTTACCCAAAACTACGAGCCCTGGTAATAACCTCAGTAATATCTCAAGATGTGAGGTAAATCTGCAACATCTTGGTTTGAGGTTATGTTGCGTTTCGGTTTTGAACGATCTTCTTTTCTTTTCTTTGCTTCACTTTCTGAATGTCTCTTCTGAAACGTCACTAAACATCTGACTGTCAAGAAGCTCTATAAAACACCTTACAGGGAAGCCTTGTAGCTGCACTTCGCGACCAGCAGCCATGTGGAATGTTTTAAACCGATTTACCTTTTTCACAAACAGATTATGGAGATGCTCCAGGAAATAAGAAAGGAAGAAACGCATAACTTGATTTGTGCTGTGACAAATAAATGCACCAGTTAACTCGTAACAAACGTTATTTATGCCAATAAACTTACTGTTGGTATTTTTAAACACACAAACCGTGTGTGGGCAATGTTTGAGAGGTAGAACCGGAAAAGAAACACCCAACCAGAATGAAATTGAATTCTCCAACCGATTTGTAGTAGCTTAACGGCTAGAGCACTCGTCTTGTCTCATAAAATAGAGGATGTGGGATAAGACCAGCACGTATTTGGAAAGATATTAATTCACAAAAGTGGATATCGGATAATGAACACTTGTTAATATATAGGAAATCGAAAAAAGAGGAAAGTGGTACTCTGCGCCTTGGGACAAAGAAGAGCAAGTGGTTAAGTGAACTGTCTTCATGGAAAAAATATTATTTTGTTCTTTAACGACGCTGTTAATTATCAGTATCACGTCAGCGTCACCAATGTGCCGGAATTTTATCCCACAGGACTTCTTTTACATGCCAGTAAATCTACTGACATGGAGCTGTCGCTTTTAAGCACACTTAAAAACGATCAGTCTGGGCCGGGTTTGAACCCGCGACCTTGGGAACTGTCTTCAGGGTTGGTAGTAGGGATGGAGATAAAAGTTAAGTAGGTATAAAAAATCTGATGTGTTGCATTCACATGATTTTCTCTGCTCTCATTCTTACAAACTCTTATTCCTATATCTTCTTCGTGTTAGTTGAGATAAACATTTGTACAAATTATCTTATTACTTGTTTTCTTGCACGTGCAACGGGAATATGGGAATACAGTAAGCTTTGAGCGATAGTCAAATCTTGCACGGTTAACAATTTAAAAAAATCAATAGCGATGTTCCATTTGACAGAAGTATAAGTTCTCTAAAACTTACACAAATAATTAGGAATATCTCCGAAATGGTTCGGTCTATAAAAACATTTATTCAGACAAAAATTGTGTGTTTTAACAAGATCTACAGTTTTTGTATAGTAAGATTTGGTCTTCTCTTACGGTTTACCAGTTATATAAAAGTCATTCAGAGTAAATAGAACTTCATGGGCTATAGCTAGAAAATTCGTTAGAGCCATTTTCAAGAAAATCAAAATTTTCCATGTAAAGGTACTAAACTTTGGTTTTTAACCGACTTTTCGTTTTTGAGGAGCCATGCTGTCCACAGTCTGACACACACATACACACACACACACACACACACACACACACACACACACACACACACACACACACACACACACACACAGAGTAGAGAAAGTAAAAGTGAGTAGATATGTCTGGTAAAGACATACTGAACACCGGTCATATATAGCTTAGCATAAATGAATAAATACATAACTAATTATTTAACTATTTAGTAGACGCCATACTTAGTTGATTGGATCATAAGCTTCCTAAGTTATCAATCTGTGAAATACGCGCACTGGCTGCTAATTCGCTGATCAATGAAATACCACAATAGAGAAGTGGAATCAATCCGCAAGCCCACGTTCTTTTACCCCCAAGAAAAAGCAAGAGAAATTACTTTTTTGAGGGGGAGGAGGGTATTCTCTCGATATTTCAAAACTCAGCAGTAAACCCCTGGTCCATTGAATTGTGTCAACCTCACTCCACTGGATGAAGATCGATGTGGAGTCTTCAAATCCCTCCCTGGCTCAGTATCTGTCAGCGAATGAGGAACAAGGAGAGAGAAAGAGGGGGGAGGGGGAGGAGAAAGATGCACTCCTCCACCAAAAACAGCTGCAGCTTTTTCATAGATCTTAATATGTTCCTTCCGTGTTGCATATACTTGTGTTTAATAAACTACTAGGTACATTTTTGTCGAATAAAGAATAATGCATGTTAAATTCATATAACTTCCTATATCCATTCTTCTGCAAACTATTCTTGCAAAATCTTATTCTTTAATCTACTACATGTTTAAGTTCACAGACGTGCATTTATTTCGATGTAGGGACAGGAGGCTGAAGCCATGTTCATATGTTTAAAAAATCTGATGTGTTGCACTCACATGACTTTCTCTACTCTTGTACTAACCATTCTTACAAACTCTTATTCCTATATCTTCTTCGTGTTAGTTGAGATAAACATTTGTACAAATTAACTTATTGCTTATTTCCTTGTAGGTACAAGGGGAATATGGGAATACAGTAGGCTTCAAGCGATAGTCAAATCTTTTAATTGAAATTCCGTCAATAGTCAAATGTTTTGAAAGGCAACCAAACAGCTGCAAGTTTTGTTCCTAGTTCCAGGTTAGGCAACATGCCCGATGCGTGTCGCAACTGTCTCGAGCGTTTCCTGTCTCGCCCTCAATGTTTTCCTACTCCAGGCGTGTAACTTAATACTGTTTTGGGAAATCTCGTGTTACCTTTCGTTGTGAATGTTGCTCAGAGCAGTTCCCTTCTGCGTCTCTAAAAACCTTGTACCTGTTGAATTCGTTATCAAACACTGGACGCATTTCTACAGTCGAAATATTAGGAACGCAAGCTGGGTAACATGACGTTTTGTTGCCGAAAACCGAGCGGGATGAATCGCGTGGTAATGTCTGTGTCCGTATTGGGGAGGTCTTGGGTTCTATTCCTCTGATCGGCGATGGGTTTTGTGGGGGGCCTTCCCTGGGCCGCTAGACGAACGCTGAGAATATTCATAACAGCTCTCCATTTCACGTCACATCTCATTTTACTTCACTCTTTATCTGCTTGGTCCTTTAACCCATCGACTAATGCCTCAGGGCGCTGCAAAGTTCGCAGCGCCCCCCGGGGGTGCGGTCTCCAGCTTCAAGCTCCGTAGAGATGTGAAAACACTTAAATATGTAATGAAAGTTTATCTCTGTTCACAAAAAGCAAGTGGAAGCGTAGTTTGTAGAAGGCTGTGGAATGTGGGTGCAACACATTCGTATTTTGTTTCTTCTTTGTTAGACAGATGAAGAAGGTGACGCCCAATTCTCTGATCTCATATTGTCACGTGACCTCCTAGCTAAAAGTGATCATAATGAACGAAGCAATTTTCCAGATTTTGGTTATTGCTTGTGTGAACGTCGGGTCACTTTGTACATGCACGTTACGGTATCGATTCGCCAACCTACGTAGGAAGAGAATTGCAGCATTGGCACGTTGGTGTCCGACGCCTACGCACGTGCCTGCCTGCCTACCACTTGAATGCATCGATTTTTGTTCGGGTAAAGATGAACTCCATAGCACTGC
Organism: Tenodera sinensis; assembly: GCA_030765045.1. Taxonomy (NCBI): domain Eukaryota; kingdom Metazoa; phylum Arthropoda; class Insecta; order Mantodea; family Mantidae; genus Tenodera; species Tenodera sinensis. The sequence goes on from CM060970.1 coordinate 126,101,922, forward strand.
GATTGTCACCTGTTTTACCCACACTGCAAGCGAGATTAACAAGTGAAGGGTGTCGGCTCGAACCGAAACCTTTATTTCCTTTGGTACGCGGTTGTAATTAAAATAAAATACAGAAGTTTAACCTAAATACATGTTTTGAGACTCCCTCGATAAAAACAAATCTGATGATTTGCACTCACATAACATTCTTGACGCTTGTACTAACCATTCTTAAAATTCTTATTCCTATCTTCTTCGTGTTAGTTGAGATAAACATTTGCAGAAAGTATCTTATTGCTTATTTTCTTGTAGGTGCAAGGGGGAATTAAATAGTAAAATCTTTTAAAACTTTGGGATTCCGTTCTCTTTGTGCTGCAAACATAAAAAATGAACAACCATCTTCCCTTTGCCGAAAGTTTAAGTATTCCAAAACTGACATAAATAACAAGGAATATCTCAGAAATGGTTCAGTCCACACACACACACACACACACACAAAAAAAAAAAAAAAAAAAATGTTTGGACATAAATTGTTCAAAACACAATTCGCTCCCTTGCAAAAGCATTACATTTCATTTTATCAATAGGTACCTGTATTTTGATCTGTAATTTTCATTTGTAAAAGGATCGAGAAACAACTAAAAATAATTGTTACTAGTTTTGAAGTCCTTAAACCGATGGTTGAAGTGCACTTTTAATGTGTTCGATTTACAGCGTATTTTTGCAAACCATTAACTGACAGATTGACAAAGGAGTTTAAAGAGGAAAAATGATATAGTCCTCTGTGCACTCATCCACAAGTATGAACGACTTAATCTTATCTTACATTTATGCTATGTCCTGTTTCCTTCCTTACAGGACACAGTTCAAGTCATTCAAATACTTGGATATATCAATAAGGAAAGTCAGATCACTAATTCACAGTTCGTTTCTTAGTTCTGGATTTGTTGGTCCAGAAGATAAAATCGTCACTAACAATAGTACGCAAAACAACAACTTAATTACTAATAATAAATACAATAACCATACATAAACTGTACCTGTTGACTCATTGAATCCGATATTGTGTTTCTCAGATTTAAAATACCGTTGCAACATTTTACAGGATGATGAGCATTGAAACAGCAAATATCGGACTTGTATTGGAGAAAAAAAAAAAAAAAAAAAAAAAAAACTTTTCTGAAGAAATATGGGCGTATACAAATGTATAATGACTCTAAAAAGGATATAACATGATAGAGAAAAAAATTTGGCGTAGGATAATGTGTTCAAATCTGAAATTTATAACAACTGAATATTTATACCATGCTATTAGGAACCTGGCAACAGCACGAGGTTAGAAAAGGACGAGGCTAATGGCAACTTGTATGCGCTAGACAGAGACAGATATATCCGATTTAACTCCATACTGTCATCTAAGAGTGGAACAAGGTATAGAAACCGGTTCAGTTCCTTGACCAACCTCAACGCAACGTTGTCGAGTTACTTCACGTCTGAAAGAGCTGCTCGGAGTATTCCTTCACGTCTTTTAAGTGATTTAATTATTTCGAAACCCTGTGTGATGTCCCATAATTACTACCGAAGTTATGTCAGAAATAAGTTACTCTACGTATCTTACTCAAAATCGTTAGAGCCATTTTCAAGAAAGTCAAAATTTTCGAAAAATTTTCGATGTAAAGTGTAGTTTAGAGTGGAGGGATTTTCTTCAAAATCTTCGTGTTGTATCCTTAAAAGATGTTAAACTAAAAATCAACCTTGATTTTTAACCGACTTTTCGTTTTTGAGTTATGCAGTCCACAGACTGACACATAGATGCTTTTTTTTATTCAGGGGGCTTCAAAACATATTTTCGGTGAAATTTCGACATCGAATTTTTGGGTGGAATACAATACTTCCTCTACTTACTGTACGTAGTAGAGAAAGTATAATGAGAAAATTTCAAAAAAGCCAAAATATGACTTTATATGATCCATGAGAATTGCATAATTTAATCACCATTGATAAAATCGTGCTTCGCTTATATTTTCCATGGAAAAAAAAAAACACAAACAAAAATTATGACGTCATAAACATCCGGGCCCTGCTAATGTAATTTTGAAATGATCTTTGTGACAAATTATAATACTGTTGTATGTTGCTTCTGTATGATCATTAGGAAGAGCGTAAAATATTTTTATGTTTTATTATATAAAATAACTGTATTCCCATTGTATCTACAAGGAAATAAGTAATAAAATCATTTCTATAATTAACATAAAACATATAGAAGAATGAGCATTTGTAAGCGTAGTTTGACAAGAGTGAGTAGAGAAAAGCATAGAAGTTCAATACAACAGATTTTAATATACTTTATACATGGACACACCTTACAGCATAGAATGCTGGCGAAGATCAGGGTCATTCACGGAGAAGTGATGACGCAAGCAGTTGCTCCGACAAAGAAGAATTAAATTCAGGATAGACTTAGTGCATTTGTTTCGTTGATGTCAGGATCATTTGGTTCGTAATCACATTGTGAATGTGCTAAATTTGACCAGTGGTATAAAACATCTGCTGTTACATTCACAGCATCGTTTACTTTCATTCAGCTTCTACAAAACATTCTTACTAAACACGTTTGTCTACCTACGTCATATTGATCGGGATAAGCGTTTGCAGAAGTAGTTTATGACGTAGGTGTTTCATTGTGGATACAAGAGAGCCAGAGTTAACCTAAGCGATAGTCAAATGTTAAAACCCGTTCGCTATTACCAGGGGACAAAAATCGATAAATAAATGGACAAATAAATACATAAAATTAAATACTATACCCCGGTGCATTGGTTACTATTGGTTATCGGCTATATATTCAAAATGTTTCTTTATTTCTTTTTTATAATTAATCACAATAACATATTTTCAGAAAATAGCTATAAACTTAACCATCTAATGCATTACTAGATGCAACAACATAGTATTTACACCGGCCGTGAAAGCCTTAGAACTTTGATCATCTAATGCATTGTTTTACCATTTGGCAACAAATATGTTCAAAGTTTTAGAATATCGTAACAGTGTTTTATTTATTTTCATACGATATAGGCATATAACAATAAAATAAAGGTATTGGTAGCTATTTATATCAGTGTATAAATTATTTCAGTATTATTGTAAATACCTGCAAGAATAAATCATGGCACCTAATTACTTAAACCGCCCTGGTTATTTTTGTTCAAAAATATTTACAACAGAATTCTAAAAGTTATAAAAACCTAAAAACTACACAACAAAATTAAGACATTTTATACAACATGCACAACCTAAACATGTTCAAAATTATAATTTCTCACATCTAATATCTATATAACCATTTCCTCTAATGAAACAGTCACAGTACTAAATTATACTTAAATTAATATATGTGTATGTAATTTAATTCAATTTAAATGTATATTAAAATTAATCCTATTCAATTCATGACTTCTTTCATTAAAAAAATATATTTCATCAAACCAAAAGACAACAAAACTTATGTTAAAAATACCAAAAATAATACATAAGCAAAATTATCAATTCATTTAAAATTATTCATTTTTAAATATGTAGATAAATTTCCTTTAAAATATGATTTAACTTAATAAAATATTCCAAATTATCTAATCAAAATTTTCCAAATTTTATAACTTATAACATAAACAATTTCATTTACTAAAATTAATTTATTAAAATTATTCCTAATTCCTCGAACCAAAACAAATAATAAAGCTTTCAATTAACATGCCAAAAATATCTAATCAAATTTACCAAAATAATTTAAATAAATATATAATTTAATATTAAATAACTTACATTTAGAAAAATTACTTTAATTTTAAAAAATTCCCAAAATTTATCAAATCAATAAAACAACAAAGCTTCAAAATAATACCTAATCAAACATTTACCAAATTGTTTTAAATAATTTAATAGTTTAATATTTAAAGTTTCATGTGCAAATGTTAAATTAATATCAATCAATAAACAACAAAATTTCAGTTTAAAATACCAACCTAATGACTAATAAAAGTTTTACCAAGTATATTTACACAATTTTGTAATTCAAATAAATTACGAGACTATAGGTGGTCTGTTCAGAGAAGGCTTCCCTTTGGCGGAGCTGGGAAGAACAACCCAACAGAGGCGGCTCGCAGAAAGCTGCCACCTCGCAGGGCGGAGAACTTGCCAACGAGCAGGCTTCTGAGCCATTTATCCGACACTGACCCACACTACACAGTCTCTAACCCCACCTGAAGACAAAAGGAGAAGCGAAAGATAGCACACGAGGGGAAGAAAATGTATGGTAGAAGACAAACCAGCCATAGAAAACGCTAAAAACCAATGATTAGAGTGATCGGTCCCAGAAATCTAACCCAGGACCTCTCGATGCGAACCATCACGAGAAACAACATGAACGGGGAAAGAAGTTCTCACTTCACTTTCCGTATATGACAAGGGACGTGCACTTTAATACTCTTTGAGATATATGACAACAATCGATAATAATCGAAACATACCGGATTTCTGAAAGTTCTCTGCCCAACTTCGAGATGTAAACATGGCGAAATTATTGTAATAGTAGTAGGCATGATCTTTTAGATGGTGCGCTGTAAAGCTTCGGATGTGTATAATGTGTAGTCTTTATTTATTTCTGTGAAGATCATATAAACAAAGTAATGTTGAATTTTTTGTGCAAAAACGGCTAAAGATATAATACATGCTGTGATGAAAGTGTTTCGTTTTGAAGGTTTTATACATCAACAGAAATGTAAAAGGAATTTACGACGGTTGAAAGGTGTGGACTGCGTGATTTTACGCCTTTAGCATGAACGCTCAGGGCATTCCAAATCCGCTACGGCCGACAAGATTGTGACAAAAATTAACAATACCGTGTTCGCGGATTAAAGGTACGCGAGTTGGCTGACAAAGCAAAAGACTTCAATAGGGCGTGTTCATTGCGTTTTACAGAGCTTTTTGGCATGAGAAAGCTTTTCTTTCACTCGATGGATGCCGCGTTTGTTTACAATGGAACAAAAACGCATTCAAATGAATGACTCACAACAGTATTTAGAGGTATTTAAACGTTATTCTAGCGTGTTTTTTCTGTGTTCCATAACATTATAACAGTAATAAATTCAGGGGTTGGCCCGGTGGAGGAATCCTCCCCGGGAATTAAGAAACCCCTCCGAGAAATTCATATCTTCAACCAGTGGCTAGCAACATGTGAAAGTAGATACACCAAAGTAAACCAAAGTTGTTTTATCTGCAAGAAAAGTCATACATAACCATGGTTTTCCGGGATTCTCATGGTGTGGTGCTCATTGACTAGCGCCAGAAGGGCAGAACGGGCAGAACTGTGGGGGACACAATTTATCGGCAGTTCCCAAGAATTCAATATGGCCGACATTACACTAGACTACAGACGACAATACCCCAAAAAGCAGTACTGCCAACGTACATAATAAAAGCATTTCTAACCTCAAATATCACAGGGTTAGAGTAACATGCTTGCAAAGAATAATACTGCTTGAACATCGTTACCACACAACACACGATGAACCTACTCACCTTCGGCAAATCTTGTTCTGCAATAGCAATTTTGGATAAAATCACTTCCGAGCGCTAAATATCGTAATATATACGATACGTATTTAATGCACTACTGTGTAGCGAACACAAAAATAACAACAGTAACTATAACGGTACATGTTGCTCTAAAAGAATTCAAGACAAAACCACGCAAACACGAGCATTACGTCCACAGAGTGATTGATTAATTAACATGGCGTCTAAACAGAATCTTATTTTAAAATCTATCGATTAGCCTTTCTGCAACACGTTCATAAACAAGGACTTCTGTGGCAACATAACAGACGCAATAACATCAGCTGTGGCCGTAGCTTTACCATGGTTATATGTTGCGAACAGTTGGCGACACTAATCCAATTTAACGGATGGAATATCACCAAATATAACCAGACTGCACCATAATGGGGGAAAATGTCAAGGTTTGTTTTTGGGATATCTCAATAAGCTGTGCCTACTATATCTGAGCATAATAACATTCCTGCGCATGCGCTAAATTCCTCCATAGAGTCCTTGGTGCGCATCCTACTGCGTCACTTGTGTAGTTTACAGTAGAGTAACCTTTTTTAACAACAGTGCGACACATACCAGTACACAGCTGCTGAAATGGCCAACTTAAGCACATTTTAATGTAAATCTGCGGAATCACCTCAACGTCGCATATTCAAATCGATCGATTGGTAGAGGTAGGCCAGTTCCAGGGCCAGCACGGTCGCCAGATCTGACACCTCTCGACTGTTTGCTGCGGAGTTGTGTGAAGAATATGATGTATGGCACTCCTGTAACGTCAGCGGAGGATGTTACGGCTCGAGTCCACGGAGCGGTCTAAAATCGTCAGACACCCCCACGTACAGGGTCATGTGCATGAGGCTCACCACCGCCGATGTAGGCTCTGCAGTGACGTAATAAGTACACAGTTCGAAGCCCGTTTGTAATCTAAACAGCTTTATGTTGGGTTTATTGATGAACTGTGAACGTACCCCCAAACCGTGCATTTACGGACAAGGGTTCCTATTTGAAAACCAGTCAGTTTGTCATTCTACATAATATACTAAGCGTTGTCGGTGTTTTTTGGAACACTCTGTACATTATATACACAGAAGCTTAGAACATCCTCGTATGTGTATATAAAATGCACGCCTTTCTTTCCCTCGCTACCGTTGGCAGTGCTGCGTATCATGCCCACATTTAATACCCTTGCTGTTTCGCCAATCTACTTCTCATTGCGAACAATGGAAAGACTTTGTTTGACCAGCCACGCAGAAGTATTCTCAGAAGTGTTAGAACGGTGTACTTCTTTGAGATATCTCCTCTGAGGTATACAAAGTCAAAAAACGCAGGCAGAAGTTTACGGCACGCCTAAAACCTACTAAATAAATTCAACTATCTAAACACAAAGCACATATTATTAATAAAGAATAATAAACTACTATTTACGAATTTAATATATAAAGATACAGGAACGAAAGACTGTCTAAAGCCGATAGAAATCGAAAGTCAACTTAAAAACTGTATAATAGAGTTTTTGCAATCACTCTTTACTGTTAAGTACACATTGGTATTGTTACATCCACAAGATTTTCTCTACTCTTAATTTATTTCTTATATCACCACAAACGGTTATTGCGAAAGTATATTTTCCTATCTACTTAAATTCAATCGGCAAAGTCTTTGCAGAAACAGTTTTGTTATATATTCGTTTTAAGTGCAAAGGGATAGACGACATTGAATTGATAGTCAGATGTTTAATGCTGACCTTGCAATCCAATGACATCGCGAGAAACAACTGAATGATAACAGCACTTTGAAACACAATGTGACAAATTCGAATCAATACAAACGGATATCCGGAAGTGGCTGGTTCCACAAACTATAACTATAGTTATTTGGAATGTATTGTTTGTTTAAAGACCCTTGTGTTTTTGTTAAGAAAGTTTCGATCTCTTACGTTTTACCAGTTATAATTTCGTTTACCTCCCTCTATTCTTATAAAATTATTGTGCAATGATCTAAAGGGTTTCTATGGCAAATTTCTCGTTACCCTTATAATTATAATTACATACAGTCCCGGCTATTCCACAAAACGAATTCTAGAAATGTCGCACATTCTATAAGTACCCATTGGTGGTCGAAGAATCCTCGTCTGGAGTGGGTGAATGATTTTTTAGATAATTATAGTGCGTTAAATTTTAAACCTAATCTTTTGGGTCCCATTGTTATTTAATAACATAAATGCTATATAATTTTCACATAATGTAGTAACATTAACATAATGTAATGGTAACTTAACATATACCTACTGTAAAATAAAGACGCTTACATGGAAAATTTTTCGAAAATGTTTATTTTCTCAAAAATGGTCTAACCATTTATTTAAAATACCATAAGTTTAAGATAGTTTAAAGGGTAAGAGATGCACAAAGTCTTACTGCGCAGAAATTATAGATCTTGTTAAAGCACACAATTTACTTCAACTATATATACAGGTGTAAGAAAAAGGTATATAAAAAGTTTGGGAAAATATTTCTTGCGAATAGAGGATAAAAAAATCTGATGATTTGTACTCAATTGACTTTCTCTACTCTTGTACTAACCATTCTTACAAACTCTTATTTCTACATCTTCTTCGTGTTGGTTGAGATAAACATTTGCAGAAATTACCTTATTGCTTATTTCCTTGTAGGTGCAAAGGGAATATAGTAGGTTTTGAGCGAGTCAAATTTTTTAAAGTTTTAAGCTTCCGTTCTCTTTGCATAACATAAAAAACTGAATAACGATGTCCCATTTGACAGAAATATAAGTTATCCAAAACTCACACAAATAACGAGGAATATCTCCGAAATGATTCACTCTACAAAAGAAATTATTTGGACATAAGTTGTGTATTTTAGCAAGAATCTACATTTTTGTAGTAAGGGTTGGTCTATCTCTAACGGTTTACCAGTTATGCAAAACTCATCCAGAGTAAATGCGACTACAGGGGCTATAGCCAGAAAATTCAAGATATACATTTCGTTTGCCATAAAAATATCTCAAACATAAGGCATTTTAATCAAAATCGTTAGAGCCATTTTCAATAAAATAAAAATTTTCGAAAAATTGTCCATGCAAAAAAGGGTAGTTTAGAATGGAGCAATTTTCTTCAAAATCTTCCTGTCGCATTCTTGAAAGACATTATCTTAAATACCAACTGTGGTTTTCAACAGACTTTTTGTTTTTAAGTTATGCTGTCCACAGACTGACGCAGACACTCACACGGACCTTTTTCTAAAAATACGTTGCGTGGATTCAGGGGGCCTCAAAACATATTTCCGGTGAAATCTCAACATCTAATTTTTGGGTGGAATACAATACTTCCTCTACTATACTATACATAGTAGAAAAAGTAAACGTGTAATATTAACATAGGTTGAGAAATTATTTCCTTTTTAGATCACTTTTTCTACAGCTGAACCCCATACAAAAATACTCGACGAGAGAAACTATGGGGAAACAGAAGTTAGACATGGAGAATTTCGTGTTTTCTGGCAGACTTCTACAATAAGAGCACGAAGAATCTATAATCCGGAACTCGAGTTGCACAAACAAGAGATTTTAAATGTCCCCACAAATAAAAATCTAGTCGATTTAAGTCAGGCGAACGTGGAGGCCACGGAATTGGTCCACTTCTTCCTATCCATCTACCAGGAAACCTGAACTCGATAAACAGAAAGACTGAAATGAGGAAGAGCTTTATCGTACATGAAGTGCATGTCTCATCGTACTGTAGCACAATGGCATCACCTCCACCAGATTGAACCAGATGCAAAAGCGAATGTTTACTTCTGTACAATTAAGCAACTTTTCTGTTGTGGGGTTATGAACTCAGGACAGCTACAACGTATTACACATCTTATCTTACTGTATAAGCAGAGTTGTAGAAAAAGAGCTCTACCGTGTAAATAAACACTTTTTGGATCTATGCTCATATAAAATTTTTTATCCTGTATATGCAAGAAATGTTTGCCCAAAGTTTTGACATACTTTTTGTTACATTCTGTATATACGTGTGTGTGTGTGTGTGCGTGTGTGTGTGTGTGTGTGTGTGTGTGTGTGTGTGTGTGTGTGTGTGCGTGCGTGTGTGTGTGGTGTGCGTGTAGAGATCACAATTTTCGAGCTGTTCCTTGTTATTGGTTTGAATTTTCAAACACTAACACTTTCCTCAAAAGGATACCATTCGTTTTATGTCCTGATTATGCAAAGAGAACAGAATTTCAAAGTCATCATATAGCGACCAGCTCTTAAAATATTGTATTCTTCTATTCCATTGTACCTATAAGGAAGTGCGAAATAAAACCACTTCTGCAAATATTTATCTCGATTATCATGAAGCAGATAGAATACGAATATTTTGTGCAAGAGTAAATAGAGAAAGTAATGTGAGAGTGCACATCTTTTTTATGCCCTGACCATATAAAAATAATGTAATGTCAAGCCGTCACATAGAAACCAACTCTTAAAAGATTTGGTTACGCTTAAGCCTACTGCACTCGTTTTTCCCATTGCACCTATGAGAAACTATGTGAGCAATAAACCATTTATACAAACGTTTATCTCGATTAACACGAAGTACATAGAAGAATAAGCATTTGGTAAATGTTTACAAAATCGGCCGCTCGAGAAAACTGATGAGACATAGTGCAATGGATGCACTTTTTATTGCTAATTATGATTTTGAAAGTCGTATTGTGCGCTGAAGCTTCGTTTTTGATTTATGAGCAAATTCCGTACGTATGATGCAGCAGTTTTTTTTTTCCCTTATGCGGTGGATATTTAGCAAATAAATGTGTATAAACGAGTATAGTATATGGTAGAATTATTGATTAATGCATTTACGTTGAAATTATTGCATAAACACTGCCCAAATTGTAAATATTTCGATAACACAGGACCCTGTTACCTCACTCATATACACACACTAAACCTAACCTAACACGGGCAAAACGAAAACGAAAACCGCCAAATAAAACTTTCAAACTCGTAATCAACAACAGTTTCAAGTAAATCATTCTAACATATATTATACTCGTTTATAAACATTTATTTGCTAAATATCCGCCGCATAAGCGAAAACAACTGCTTCTCGAGCGGCCCATTTTGTAAACAATTACCAAGCATTTTAAGAATAGTTTGTACAAGATTTAGTAGAGAAAGTCATGACTTTTAAAGTTGATGTGACCACTTTCAGAGGGTCTTATCATTGGAGATTAGCTTCACATTATGTATCTTATGGCTACGCTTTGTCTTCATTCCGCAGTTGCGGCCGAAGGCTGCCTCACTGCTCTACTTCTTTCAGTTTTAAGGCGGGACCCATATCAGGAAGTGTACCTGGAAATAATCACGTTTTCCTTTTTATGGCCCTAAAAATGACTTAGAGAAAATACCCTGCTTGTAATTTAGCAGACAACAATGATGCATTGAGAATCGACCGTTGTATCTTAGCACTTCCATCAATCTCATCTACTTCCCTATATTGCATTTTCGTCAGACAATAGAAAGCAGAAATATTACGGTTAACGCGATAGTTGTTGTGGGTGGGCTCTGCATGATTTCCATATGTGCAAGGTCATATCAACAGGTGGGTGGCTCTACATTTCATCGCTATCATTGTTCATAATCTTATCTTACAGATGGCAGATTGTGGATATGCATACACATTGATTTCTTAGCTTTCGTTCTTTACACTTTAATTCTTTGTGACTTTTTTTGTCCGTTCTGCCGTGTGATGCTAATGGTTGTCATGGACACATGACGTCACCCGGAACTTCCTATCGGTCGTATCATCGTCCATGTTGGAAGTACAGAAGGGGATCGTTGTTCTGTTACATGTGTTAGAGCAATCTGTGAAAATTTAAAATAATTGACACTTAACTGGAACAATGTAAGTATACTGTATAGATGGTTTAGAGTATAATGAAAAACCGATATTACCATACTGATATGAATAATAAAGCTTTTTGAATTTCCGTTTGGGTGAACGTCAGATAGATTAGGCATTTTGACGAGTAGGTATTGTAGTTCTTTTTTATAAGCGGCTTACATTGTCTTTGTCGAAAAAATGTTCAAAAGAAGCCCTCTTTCTTCCCTGAGAATTACGAGCATGAAGCAATGAATGTGAAATGTTTGTGGGTGTTGTAATGGGTTTTGATAAGCTGTTAAATTTAAAGCAGGAAAGACGTGGGAGGCTATTTAAAGAAATGTACCAAATAGTTTATCGTGCCTAATGAACAAAAGCATAGTAGGCCTCGCATTGAAAACGTGTGCTGCAACATAACCCAACAGATATTATATTTTTTGACATAAAGTTAACACAACAGTTCTTTAAATTCCAACTTTGGTTTAAATCCTCCGGTAGATATAACCTTATTTGAATGATCTTTATAAATAGACATAGCGTAACAGGTTAATGCAATTCAAGCTGTTTTGTAGTTTCAAACGGAGAGTAGTTGAATATGATCTTGGTTATGTGTTAAATCCTGCCCTGCCGCTCTTTCAGAATATATTTTAACAGCTTTTAGGTTAGATATGTAATCCAACAGGAGATGGGTATATAAGTAACATATGTCAAGGTAACTTATATTTTTTTCAAATTCTCTTCTTTTTCTACAATTGCCGTCATTTTTGTAACCATTTATTTCCATTGTTTTTAAATGTCTATAGAGGCACTTACAATTTAAGCTGTTTAGAACCAACCAATATTGGACTTGCCAAGCATTTAAAAATATTGTCATACGTGACAGCTACTGAAACAGTTGCAGTTGTAGAACTTATGTTGCTAACAAGAATTTAATGAAGCTGTGGATCCCTTTTTGTGTCATTTCCTTAGTACTTGTTTTCTAATTTACTCCAGATTTTAGCTGTCTGTTACAAAGAAATTGTGGTTTGTTCTTTTTTTCTGTAGATAGAGTAAAACCTCGTTTATCCGGTTCAGATTTGTACTTTTTTTTTTAATTTAATGTTCACATTAGATATTAAATTTAACTATGATAGCAAGAATGTAACTATAAGTGTGCAAAATTAATCACTCTTTTGTTTGATTCAATGTAAGCTTCATGCAGAAATTGTACAATAAGTTATGTTAATACGTATTGTTCTGTAAAGTGCTACCTGTTGAAGATTTAGTGTGTCACACGGTGCTGATGCGGGATGTCTCACCAGCTATAAATAGCAGCAAGAAAGTGTTGACCTTGATCCCTACCTAGGGTTACCCTTGTTTTTTATCATATATATAAACGATCTACCATACAATATTCAAGAAAACTGCCTAAGGACATACCTCTATGCAGATGATTTGGCAATTAATATTGCTTTAAATGACAGAACTCTGGTGTGTTCTAAAATAACTGATTTGTCTAACAGGATTGAAAATTGGTGTAAGCTTAATAACCTATTAGTTAATAACAAAACTGCTGATGTTGCTTTTAAAATTAATTCAGCCGATCCTGGCTCTCTTGAATCTGTGAAGTTTTTGGGCATTAGTCTTGAATCTTGTTTGGGTTGGCACACTCATATTGAGAATGTTGCTGGAAAATTAAGCAGAGGACTTTTCGTATTACGAATTTTAAAGAAATATTTATCCTTGAACTCTCTAAAAACTTTGTATTTTGGATGCATTAATAGCCATTTGAGTTGTGGCATTTTACTTTGGGGAAACCATGCATCATCCAATAAAATTTTGTACTTCAAAAGAGAGCTATTCGACTCATGTGTGGAACATCGTCTAGGACACACTGTAAACCGTTATTTATTCAGTTGGGCATTTTAACTATGCCCTCTTTGTTTATCATGAATTGTCTCTTGTATGTTAAGATGAATATACATTTATTTGCTGTGTACAATAAAGTATTCCTCCACCTCTAGTATGCTGTTGGTCAACATAATATCTGTACATGCACATGTAAACAATACGAAATTCCACCTTCTTCAGATAACCTGAATTTAACTGCTATCTTTGTTGTTACAACTACTGCCTTATTGAACATCTGAGAGCCATTGTTTTTTCCAGTAATTGCATACATCACATTGTAAGGAATTCAAAGCCTATCTCATTAAGAAGAGTACAGGCTAGACCTCTTAAAGTTAGGCCAATCACTGTCACAATTTACTGCATGCCACACTTTATTTGTGGTAGGAAGTTCATTTTTTTTAAAAAAAAAATCATGCACTTTTTGCCACACAAACTTTACCTTTACAAACTCATCATATTGCACTAACACTGGCTGATCACGCTTCCGTTTCTTCCCTGGCATTATTAAGGTGGACACACACTGATCTGTCACGAACAGAACATAAATTTGCAGCCCTCCATCCTCCATGGTAGCTTAAACACTCTGCTCAGAATATTCCGACTGGAAAATTTAGTTGATCATCAGATATGGATAGATACAACAGCAAAAGCTCCAGCTCCTCGAGTGGGGACATTGTAACATTAAGTATTTTAACAATTAAAGAAGAGAGAGAAAAAGGGGAAGAAAGAGTCGATTTACAGCATAAACCTGAAAAGAGGTCAATATGGTAAATTTATTAGTAGTAATCTCTTTGCAGATTTGCGAAAAGACCCTAGGAAAGTTTCTTATGTAACTGGTTGTGATAGTTGGCATTTGCAGCATCATACAATTCTCAGGGGTCTCCGTCTAGGGGATATGTGGATGGTGACCACAAGGTACCCAAGCTGAGCAGAACATTACTTCCACTTACTGGTGTCTAGGGGATATGTGGATAGTGACCACAAGGTACCCAAGCTGAGCAGAACATTACTTGCACTTACTGGTGTTTTGCTCCTCACTGTAACTTTTCTATCTGACCTTACCTTGGTCATCTCTTGTTCTCTTCTGACCCCGATGCTATTAGGGTTCCCGAGGGCTAGGGAGTCTTTATTTTTCCAACCTCTCCATTTCTCTATAAAATCTTAACCCCTAACATGCTGACCTGTCATGGCATGTAATACGTCCTCTGATTGGTGATCAGAGGATATGGTCGAACTTATTTTGATAACTCTGCCGGTCAGGTCGGTGAGACCCGTAAACCGACAGGTGTGGTCCTCCAGACATTCTGGGGGTTGTGAGAGAGCGATGTGACCGCCAAAACGTAAAAATATGGTGCTCTCTAAAAAGCGGTTACTATTACTGCTATTGCTCTCTTCAATATCATATGTGAAAAATATTGGAGAGCAAGAGGATTAATGACTTCATTGTCAGAAATCCAGCATTAACTAACAACATTTATATACATTGTGTTCTTCAGTCCATAATTACTCCACAAGAAATAGTTCTAATATTTATATTGCCAAATGCAAATACAGCAAAGTTCAACATTCATTTGAAATTACATCTTTAAATCTATTTAATAGTCTTCCTAACAATGTCAAAGCTCTGCCATTAGTGCCATTTAAAAGAAAAGTTAAATTTACATTGCTCTCAAATCCTGTGTACAGTATCACAGAGTTTTATAGCAGTAACATATTTCTGTAATGTTTTAATGTTATTTTTATGTAAGTTTTCTTGACGTTGCTACACAACCTATGTATTGTTTTGGCAAATAAACCATATCTATCTATTCTACGGAAATGCAGCACACAATGGTTAAAAATGTAGGACATTATTTATCAATGCAAAAATAATGTAAAGTTATAATTTAAATGCCATTTATATATACCCACAGGTATATGTATTTATATTGATTATATGTATTACATATTCCAGTGTTTCTCGATACCGATACATATTTTCCATGATACCCGATACTTTGATACTTGATATCACATTTCCTCTAATTTCAATATAAATAGAATGCTGGGAGAACTGTGTAATGCCAATGAAATTAATTAGGTGAACATATTTAATGAAACAAAATTTAAAACCTTAGTGTACTTTTTTTAAACTCTACATTAGACATTTAAAAGCAAAATGTGTTTTTTGAAACATTCCACTTTTACGATAGCATTCTCACTCTTTCGGGGTCAAGTCTACTTCTTTTTCTGTCACATATGAGTTCCGCTGTGCTAAATAATCTTTCAGAGAAAACTGTTGTTAGTGGGATACACAGATATTTAACAGCACTTCCAGTGCACTAGAAAGAGGTGACAAATCGTCGTTGAGATATGCAGTGATTTCTTCTTGGGAACTGTTAACTGGCAGTGAACCTGACACACGATTATTTTCTTGCATAATGTTACTGTACAGGAACCACATTCCAGGCAATTTCTTTGCAGCAGGTGACATATAAAATAAAACAAAGAAAAGTTGAATTCGTTTACATGCGTTGACATTTCTAGTTATCTCCAGACAAGAAGCACTTCCCAGAAAATTCAACTCATCATGTAATTAGTCAGATTCTTACTTGACTTGCAGTGAGGTAACTAGATGTTTGGGTTTGCACTTTGCACTGAATAAACAGGAATTGAAGGAAGGGTCTTCCTGACTATTCCTCCGTCTTTGTTTCTACTGTTATGTGATCATTGTGAACACTAAAATATTTTACTTGCGGCAGTAATATATCATGATTTTAAAATAAAAAATGCAAACTCACCACTGAAGTATCGAAAAAGTAGTGATCTCCACTACAGTGATCACCTTGTTTCACCGGGCTTTCGATATTGCGGATGAAGACCACATTAAGCAGGAACTTAAATACCTACGAGACACATTGCTAAAAAATGGATACAGTGATATCGACATCAAAAAGGCACGCAAGAAGGTTGAAAACAATCGAAACAACCCCCAACGCCTCACTCAAAGGATGGATAGCTGGCCGAACAAAGCCTACATACCATTCTACGGTTCCGTCTCAAACAAGATCTCCCGCATACTCGCTAGGTATAACATCAAGACCATCTTCACGCCTCCAAAGAAGATCCAAGAATACCTTAGGCCGATAAAAGAACCACTTCGACTCAAGGTCCCAGGAGTGTACAGGATTCCTTGCGAATGTGGTAAAGTGTATGTAGGCCAAACAGGACGCACAATAGAAGAAAGGTGTAAAGAACATCAACGCAATATCAGGCTCCTACAACCAGATAAGTCAGCAGTGGCCGAGCATTGTATAGAGTATGTCAACAAAATAAACTTTGAAGACATCAAAGTTCTGGAGCATACGGATAAATACTGGGACAGAGTCATTAAGGAAGCCATTCAAATCAAACTACATCCAAACAATTACAACAGCGACCGCGGACTTCAGCTAAGCCCTGCCTGGACAATAGCCATGAAACACATTCACAACAGCAACTATAGTGATTCTGGACCAAGTACTGACCCTCAAGAAAACACTGTGGCCGGTGACAAACATAGCCCGAAACAGCAGGCCCAATCACAAATCGTCACCCGCTCATTGGCCAGGGCAACGCAACCCCCTCCCACCTAACATGTATATATATGGGGAGTGGAAAACTAACGGTCATTTTCATTCTGACGAAGGCCATGGAGTTTAGAATGGCCGAAAGCTCAATATTTTCAAACCTCACACGGCTGATCGCCCGTGAAACTGTAATAAATCGAAAAAGTACTAAGAAAATTTTCTGAAGTATCGTTTGATGTCAATACTATAGAAGTATCGAGGACCCATCCCTACCTGAAACATACAATGTTAAATGTGATCATCAACAACTAGTCATACTTCTCTAAAGAACCAATCTTCCACAATTAATGTAACTTTAGTTTGGTTGTCGACTTATGCCTCCAAAATTTGTGTTGGTATTGTCAGCTCCCTATACTAAACATTTCTTTTGTATTCCTAGCCTTACTAAAGTAGGATGAGTGAGAGTAAAGCATCTCTTTGCATCTAGAGAACACCTAACATGCCTCGGAGTGCAAATGCTGCATTGCCAATCTCTCGTTCAATGTTATTGTTCATGAGTATGGTCTTTTACTGTGACCATGTTACCATAGTAAGTGCAGTTGCGGCTAAGAACCAATTATTCATTTCTATTTTCCCAGTTTCCAGTTAATTTTCTAATGATCACGGCTTGTTTCTGAAAATGTAGGGCATTAGAAACTTTTTAAAAATCCCACTCCCCCTCTCCTTCCCATATGCCAGACAAATGTTTAAAATGTAGGGCATGTCCAGGAATTTCCACTCGTAAGCCTATCCCTACTCATCACTACACTTCCCTCAATCTCCTCAGTTTTCAAACAGCACATGTCATGTCCCTACTGTTGCACATCCTTGTGGGGGAGTGTCACGGCAATCTGGACAAACTGTAATTCAGTGTACAGGTCTAAAATGTTATCACAGCGGAAGAATGTAGTGGTTTTAATGGATAAAAAGTTGGATCCTATTAATGGAATTGATAAAGGAGAAACTGAAGAAAATAGTTGCTGCGCACCAGCTGACAAACATTATGGCATACTTGGAGTGGAGACTCCCATTCAATACATGGCACAAGAGAAATTTTACACATACACTAAAGACTCAGGAGAACTTTCTTTCCAAAATTCAAGACATCAAGAAGAATGTATACCTTCCTAATTCAAAGAAAAACTTCATATCTAAAGTCAATCCGACACAAACATTAGACATCACATATCATTTACACCTGACAGAAGAAGTTAAGAAAAGTGATACTCCAACTAGTGTTCTAAAATTATTGGCATTAGAGACAATCCATACTAGATTTCCAGAACACGAGTGGCTGCATATTTATACTGATGGATCATTGATATCAAACCAAGATGGAGCAGGTGCTGGAGTCACATGTCACCTCTTTTCCTATTACAAATCTTTAAGTTATGGAACTACAAACTTTGATGGAGAAATTGAAGCAATTCGAATGGCCCTACAAAATCTTTTCTATAGAATTTCACATTTTCAGCAAGCAGTTATTCTCTCAGATTCCAGGGCAGCAATTATAGCAATTACTTCCAAGTTGTCACCAAAAAACCAAACAATTATAGAATGTTGGAAAATCCTTACCCATCTAACAGCACTTCAAAAACACCTAGTCTTCCAATGGATACCGGCTCACTGTGGACTGAGTGGTAATGAGAAAGCTGATTTTCTTGCAAAAAAGGGTACCGGCAGTGTACAAAAATCTATAGTTAATCTACCATTTTATGCAACTAAAAGATTAGTCAACTCTGAATTCAAAATTCCTGAGTATCCTCGAAAAACAGCAGTTGCAACCTTCAGGTTGATTACAGGACATGATTGTCTGGCAAAACATTTAAACAGAATTGGGATATATTCTTTACCACTCTGTCCTCTATGTGATCTGCAAGAGGAAATGGATCGAGACCACCTTCAAATATGCCCAGCCACTTCTAGTGCCCCATCCATCAGTGAAAAATATTGGAGAGCAACAGGATTAATGACTTCATTGTCAGAAATCCAGCATTAGCTAACAACATACTTGGAGTGTCAGCCCAACACCACTCCAGCTGAACTATTAATGATAATGGTTGTATTTGTTCAAAGGCCACTTGTGTTTAAAGCGCACACAGAAGACGATCAATTTTTTTTTAAGAAATGATGTGATTTTATGTGGTTAAAATGTTATATTTTTTAATGTCTTGTAAACAATAAATGCTATGTACTGTACATAATTTTGTTAGAAGACTTTTTTATCTCACAAATGGCAAGTCTGCTTATTTATAAGCAAAACAAAATTGTTTTGCTTATTACTAGACCACAAATTTTTAGGTCCTAAAAACTAATGTCATTTGATAATGAAGTAGATACAGCAAACAAAATTTAAATTTACAAAAATAATGGGAATAATTAATAACTTCATAAAACCATCTTTAGTGCAAAGGAATACAAGACTACGGCTCTATAAGACACTTGCAAGACCAGTTTTAAGTTATGGTAGTGAAGCATGGATACTACGAAAAAGAGATGAGTGCGGATTAACAACTAACGAGATGAGATTTAGGTGCCATACAGATGGCTATACAAAGTGGGACCATAAAAGTACTGGTTTGCCCAGCTTAAACGAATGCTATCTCACTGAATTCCAAAAGCTATGCTGTACTACCAGCCTCAAGGTAAAAGGTCTCTGGGACATCCAAAAAAGCATTGGATGGAAAACTCCTCCTTGAGATTGTAACAGGCCAACTGGACTCATACTTGTATGGCAGAAGAAGAAGAAGAAAAAGGAAGAAAGAAAAACTTTTGTTATAGGCACCTAAATTAGGCACTTACAACACCTTGTTTAGGCTCTATAGGTTGTAAAATAGGCTCTAAAACTACTTTGAAAGTCAGTGTCAAAGCAATTCAAACATTTTATTAATAGCTTACTAAAATTATGAGTCATACATTACCTGCATACAAAATCAATAAAATACAGGGGAAAGGGGAAGCAAAATTAATTTTGTTGAACAAAATTTAGATATCTTCGGAAACATAACTTCTTTAAACTGTGTAAAAACAAAGTAAAGAAATTTATTTCTGTGTTGAATCAGAATAATTTGTTGCATGAGAAAGTGAACACTGTGAAAGTATGAAAACTAAATGGATAGGGTTGCCAACTTTTAGAAATGAAAATAAGGGATATGTAGGTCTGGGTCTTAATGCATTCTGTGAAAAGACCTTTTTTACCAAATATTTATTACATTACGGACTTATTACTGTAAGTAAATTGCATTATATCCTGTCATCTTAAACTGTATTACATCATTGTTTGTACTTATCAACAAAATGTGCCTTTTCTATATCACTTGATTTTTTTTTTTCTTTTACAAAAGTAAAAACTCTTTACATGAATAAATAAAAAGAGCAGTCACCTAAGATTTACTGTTATGACATTACACTGCTTTTGTTTTGTGTCAGTCTTCTTATGAAATCTACTCTGCTTTTGTTTTATGGCACAGTCTACTTATGACATCTGCTGTGCTTTTGTTTTGACATATGCACTGCTTTTGTTTTGCGTCACAGTCTACTTCTGTTTTGACATCTACACTGCTTTTGTTTTGTGTCACAGTCTACTTATGACTTTACTCTGCTTTTGTTTTGACATATGCACTGCTTTTGTTTTGTGTCACGGTCTACTTTTGTTTTGACATCTGCACTGCTTTTATTTTATGGCGGACACGGTACAACCCTGGCATACCAGCTGCAGGAATTCCAGGCGGGAAGAAGTGGTTTTAACCCGTCTGAGGATAGGCCATACCCGAGCCACGCATGGACACCTTTTGCGTGGTGATCCGGAGCCTGTCTGTACGACGTCTAATATTCCAATCTCCATCGCACATGTCCTCCTTGATTGTCCGCGATACGCTCGTGAGTGCCAGTCCGTTGGCCTGGGCCTTACACTGTCGTCAGTTTTAGGCAATGACCCAGTATCTGTAAATACAGTGCTGCGGTTTTGTTCCACAATTGATTTTATGAAGCAAGTGTAAGGTTATTTTATTTCAGAGATTTTAGCCTTTTAGATTGCCACGTTTTAGTGTTTTTTACTTTGTAGCAATTTTAAGTTTCTGTTTTTTGCATTTTAAATGAAACGTTTTAATAGTTGTTTAGCTGTTTTTATCTATTTTAACCTGAGATTTTTAGTTTTTAATGGATGATGTTTTAACACTTGACCGTACGTAATTTTACTTTTGGACTTGGAGCCCTAATGTCCAAGTTGTCGACGGGCCCTTAAACCCAACACACTCACTCACTGTTTTATGACACAGCCTACGTATGGCAGCTGCTCTGTTTTTGTTCTGACAACTGCCCTGCTTTTGTTTTGTGTCACAGTCTACTTATGATTTTACTCTGCTTTTGTTTTGACATCTGCACTGCTTTTGTTTTATGGCACAGCCTACTTATGGCATCTGCTCTGTTTTTGTTTTGACATATGCACTGCTTTTGTTTTGTTTTGTCACAGTCTAACTTATGACATTTACATTGCTTTTATTTTGTATCATAGTCTCTTAATTGTTCATTAGAGAAAAGATTCTCTGTTTTTGCATGTGATTCTGGCACAGTTAAACATAAATCCAACTATCTTACATTTATGGGCACATTTCTTTCTTTCAAAGCAGTAATTTTATTTGTGACATGATGCTTTCACTGGCACAATCTGCAAATAGGCATGTCTCCTCCAAGTTAGTATGATAAGCACATGTTTTACATACTTCCTAGGTGTTGCTAGGACACTATACTATTCCTATTTAATTAATGATTACTATTGCAATAAAACTGAATGAACAAACTTCCATTACACCTGTATGGAAAAGAGAGCAAAAGAGAAAGGCAGCAATTTTAATTGACATCGGAGCAGAGACTTAATGATAGCACTACCAATGGAGAATAATAGTAAAGAAAAATATAGCTTATTATTGAAATAAGAAATATGGGATAAATGCTACAAAATATAGCATTCGGATTGGATCCAAACAAAGGTTAAATTAGAGGTTTTCCTGGCAAATACAGGATATTTGGCAGTGCTAGAAATGGCATGATAAACATAGGTTGATTTGTTTACAATAAATAATCAAATCTATTCCAGCACAAGCTCATTATTGTGCAAGTGTGACACTCCCAGCTTCCTATTTATAGCTGTATGTTTTTTGTCACGTGTAGCTGTCCTTGAAAAGCAGTTTATCTTTGGAAGTGTTATTGTGACAAGGAATCTAACACAACACAATTTTTAATTAAGCACCATAGTCCATATTCAGGCAGACATAGAACAAAATAATTGGCTAAATTTTCAAGTCTGAAGGACAGGAATAATACATCATTGTAGATGATGTTTAGTGCCATTCGGTGAGGATGTTGCCAATCTATGCATGAAAAAACATGAAGTGTTAGCGATCCGTCTAATGTGAAAGCAGGGGTGTCTGTGACTGGGTTAAAGAGTGGTAAATGAAATGAAAATGGTGTGAATTAGAAACCTGATGTTATACTGGCAGATCAAAAAAAGTTCGAACGGATGGCATGGTGTTTTGCCTGTCTGCATCCTCAGCACTCATTGCTGTCTGCCGCTATCATAGAAAGACGCGAATGAAAGCATACAACATTATTAAAACAACTTTTAAAGGCCTTACTTACCAGCTTTATGAAAGGTATTACTGAAACAGGCCACTGTCATCCATGCATTTTTGGCACCTCTTTAGGAAACTATTCATTCACGTTGAGAAATGCCGGCAGTTTACTGACATATTTTCTTTTAATTCTTTCAGGGTGTGTGGGTTTATCTTGTACACTTAGTTTTAAGTTACTCCAGAGATAGAAATTGCAGGGATTAGTTCCTGAAACACTTACAATTGTTCGCATTGAAAGATTGACTGTATGAGCTGTTGCAGAATCGTGTTGTAAAAGGAAAAATCACGCTCCCTGTGTATTAATTCTCTAAAAAAAAATATGTGTTGCACTCACATAACTTTCTCTACTCTTGTACTAACCATTCTTACAAACACTTATTCCTATATCTTCTTTGTGTTAAGATAAACATTTGTACAAATTATCTTATTGCTTATTTCCTTGTAGCTGCAAGGGGAATGCTAGGATACAGTAGGCTTTGTGCGATAGTCAAATGTTTTAAAGCTTTGAGATTCTGTTTGCTTTGCACACTTAACATATAAAAAAATGAACAACGATGTTGCAGTTCACGAAAGTTTTAAGATCTTAGCATTATTTCTAACCTCAAATATTACTGGGTTAAAGCAACATTTTCAAATGATAACGCTTGAACATTGTTACCACACAACACATGATGAACCTACTCACCTTCGGCAAATCTTGTTCTGTAGTAATACTTTTGGATAAAATCACTTCCGAATGCTAAATATCCTAATACATATTTAATGCACTACTGTTTAGTGAACACAAAAATAACAACAGTAACTATAACTGCATATACTGCTCTAAAACAACTCAAGACAAAATCACGCAAACACGAATAATATAATGGCATCCACAAATTAATTAATACAACGTCTAAACAGAATCTTGTTTTAAAATCTATTGGTTGGCTTCTCTGCAATGGGTTCATAAACAAGGACTTCTGTGGCAACATAATGGATGCAATAATGCCAACTTTGGCTGTAGCTTTATCATGGTTATATTTCACAAATAGTTGGCGGTACTAATGCAACTTAATAAATGGAATTCACGCCATAATGGTGGGGGGGGGGGGTGTCAGTTGGTTTCTGGGGTATTCCAATAAGCCCATTTCCTCTATAGTAGGAGCTGTAGCATTCATATTCTTTAAAACAACATTAAATGAACATCAACATGAACCATCAGTGAACATTGGTGATGGCGTTTCGTTCTGGAATTATCTGGATGATTCCAGATTGTTCTAGAACATTCTGTTATCTTCTGGAATAATCTGGATAATCCCAAACTGTTCTGGAAGACACTATTACATTCTGATATAACCTGAATGGTTCTAGATTGTTCTAGAGAAGATTGTTACATTATGGAATTTTCTGGAAGCTTTCAGCTATTACCACGGAGCTTTAATGATTTGGTAGGTTCGGCGTAAAGAAAATCCAGAATAGTTCATTCACTGTTTTTATTCCAGCAAATTTAGTATATTGGTCTGAAGGTGAATTTAAAATAAATTAGGAAAGATTTCAGAATCAAAGTAAGTTCTCAGATTTTTACTTTCTCTACTGGTAAGTAGGGGAAGTATTGTATTCCACCTAAAAATTCGATATCGAGATTTCACCGGAAATACACGTTTTGAGGCCCCCTGAATCCAAAAAAAGCATTTTTAGAAAAAAGGTCCGTCTGTGTGTCAGTCTGTGGACAGCATAACTCAAAAACGAAAAGTCGGTTAAAAACCAAAGTTGGTATTTAAGTTTAATGTCTTTCAAGGATGTGACACGAAGATTTTGAAGAAAATAGCCCCACCCTAAACTACCCTTTATATGGAAGATTTTTCGAAAAGTTTGATTTTCTTGAAAATGGCTCTAACAATTTTGATTAAAATGCCATATGTTTGAGATATTTTGATGGCAAATGAAATGTATATCTTGAATTTTCTGGCCCTGTAGTCGTATTTACTCTGGACGACTTTTGCATAACTGGTAAACCGTTAGAGATAGACCAAATCATACTATACAAAAAATGTAGATCTTGCTAAAATACACAATTTATGTCTCAATAAATTTTCTTGTAGGGTGAACCATTTCGGAGATATTCCTTGTTATGTGTGTGAGTTTCGGAAAACTTAGTGAAATGGGTCATCGCTGTTCATTTTTTTATATGTTAAGTGTGCAAAGACAACAGAATCTCAAACATTTGACTATTGCACAAAGCCTACTGTATTCTAGCATTCCCCTTGCACCTACAAGGAAATAAGCAATAAGATAATTTGTACAAATGTTTATCTCAACTAACAAGAAAGAAGATATAGGAATAAGAGTTTGTAAGAATGGTTAGTTCAAGAGTAGAGAAAGTCATGTGAGTGCAACACATCAGATTTTTTTAAAACAAAACAACTGTAATGGAGAAAAGGCTGCTAATGTTGTATGGTTGGTCCTGAAGTAAAAGTACTGTTAAAAGGGAAAGAGAATTATGTAATTATCTTACAAGGGAGTTAGTGTAAGTTGTGATGGCAATTGCCAGTACGGTTTGGTTTGTATCAGTATGTTTGAGGTGCTGATTACAAACATGTATTAACTTGAATTTGGTTTTCAAATTTTGCTAGACACCATGTTCATTTTCATCATAAGTTGTATATACTCTACTTGTTTGCAATATATTCCAATTTCATTAACCAGAAAAATAAATTCCTGTTATTATTTGCAGCATGGATGGAGCTGGAGGATATTCTGGAGGTGGCGGAGAAGATGCAGTGGGTACAAGGAATCCCCAGTATGACTCAGCCAAGAAGCGCGTGCAGCAGACGCAAGCAAAAGTTGAAGAGGTAATTACCTAGTATACAATTTTGTAGCCATTTTTAATTTCTTCTCTTGCAGTTTCTGAGGTTTATTCAATATTAGAAGGTACAGAATTTGATGATAGCTTCTACTGGTGCCATATGTTAAAAAGGAAAACCAAGAGGAAGAAATTAAATTAGTGCTTTATAGGTGTAAATTATTACAAGATTCAATCTTGGTGTCATTCCTAAATCAACAAGAAAAATAACCTGAAAGTCTCACTTTAATAATAAAGCTTGTGCAATTGAAATCAAGTTTTTATTTATGGACACTCTTTAACTGCTATGGTTCTAAGCGTCCCATTCTATATTGGGCATGAAAGACCACTTAATTTTGCTCAGAGGCCCCACTGTCAGGCTTGAGGACCTTTTTATGTGCTGTAAATCTGTGACATTTGACCATCGACTTTACTTTCCTTCTAAAGGAAGTTTTGCCAAGTGCACTTGGGAAACAGAGGCTATGTTACCCATCAGATTCAAGTTAGTCCTGAGTCTTTTCGTTTTTTTTTTTTTTATTATTATTAATTTTGCTCAGAGGCCCCACTGTCAGGCTTGAGGACCTTTTTATGTGCTGTAAATCTGTGACATTTGACCATCGACTTTACTTTCCTTCTAAAGGAAGTTTTGCCAAGTGCACTTGGGAAACAGAGGCTATGTTACCCATCAGATTCAAGTTAGTCCTGAGTCTTTTCGTTTTTTTTTTTTTTATTATTATTATTAAAGGAAACTCTTCTGTACAATTAGGTACAATATAGTTGAGCTAAGTTAGACACAGAACAACAAATTGGGGTGCCATCCAGCGATAGTCCCAATAATGTTGCACAGAAATAGGGAAAACAGTTACAGAAAAAGCATTTGTATAGAGCTAAATGTTCAGTTGCAAATCAGAATGCCAACGGTGCTTCAGTCTTCGTCGTAGAGGTTCAGGAGGAAGATAAATATGGCGCAGCAGTGGATTGCGATGGTGCAAGACAGGATTGATGCAGTCTCCTGTAGCAGATGTGGAGGATACACATCACCTCTGGTAGACCTATATCAGCATGCAGAGTAGAGTTGCGCACGTACCAGGGAGTGCCGGTCATGAGGCGTAGAAAACGATTCTGTGTATGCTGGATCCTCAGGATCTGCGATGGAGCTGCAGAACCCCAAATGGCACAGCTATACTGCCACATGGGTCAAATTAAGGAAGTATCAACCAGGCGCTTGTACCGCAAAGGTAAGGGTGAGGAACCAGACACAAGATGATGGACTTTGCGGATACGGTGATGAATCCTCTGCACTAGACTACAAAGATGAGGACCCCATGTTAGCTGGCTGTCCAAGATAAGGCCGAGGTATCTTATGGAAGTCGCTGTGGGTATCTCCGTCCCATTGAGATAAAGGGGATGATGGGTCACGTTGTTTTTGTAAGTGAATTTCAGAACTCGGGACTTATGAGCGTTCATAGTCACTCTCCAACAAGTGTTTTCCTGGTGGCATACTTCAAATCCTGAAGATTCAAATGAGGAATTTATTGAGTACTAAATCTTACACTACTTGGGCTACCCCTGAGCAATTAATTTGTAAATATCTTAAACATTACTTCCTTTGGAAAGGAAATAAAGCTGGTGGTCCCGTGTTATGGATATACTGGATGGCAGGGAACTTATTACATTCCTTCTAATATGTACTTCATAGAAGCATTACAAACATAAAAGTCTAATAGCATTTTGTTCTTCGATCAGCCAATTTAAAAAAAATAAATGTTTTTTGTTCCAAATCAAATGCGTAATTCCACAAGAATGTACAAAGATAACAGTTTGTTACTTTTAAGATGTGTAGAGTAACTTATTTCTGACATAGCGTCGGTAGTAATTATGGGACATCACACTAGGTTTTGAAATAATTAATCACTTAAAAGATGAAGGGATATTCTGAACTGCTCTTTCAGACGATTAAGTCGACAACATTGCATTGAGGTTGGTCAAGGAATTGACCTGGTTTGTGGATATAAACAGGTCGGACGCTTTTGCTGTCATATAATGTTTGGGAGCTGATGCTTGTGATTGGCCTACACTTGTACAGTAAACACAGGACAAGGCAGGGTGTGTGTTTATGTTCTCAAGATGCACTGTTACAGTGTTTGTGTACTGAGCTAGGGAAAGTGACATCCAAACAATCTGCAGTGTTGCTAGATTGTTCTTGACAAAAGTAAAATATCTCCATAGGAAATTGTCAGAGACAAAAACATACAAAATGTGCTCCAAATATTGAGACCTATCAGTGGTTTAAATAAATGTAATGATTTCTCTTGTACCCTGTATGGCCCTTAAAAGAACCTCAAACCACTCACCTCAACAAGGCAGGCCAGGTTCAATTGCAGGGGTTCCTATGTGGGATTTGTTGTGTACAAAGCTGTAGCTGGGACAATTCTCTGGTTTTCCCTGCCATTCATCCCACCAACTTCTCTATTATCAAAGTTTCTTTCATCCGTTTTGCCCTCATTTCATATCTTCTTCCTCACTTTTGTACTAGGCACCCACTTGTAAGTGCTGGGGGGTGTAAGTGCACCATTTGAGGAGGTTAAATAGAGAAAGAGGAAGAAAAGAATTTCAAGCTGATGAATGAGGCTTCTGAGCAAAATTGAGCAGTCTATCAAGCCCAGTGTAGAAGTGTACGCTGAGAAGCATAGCAGTTACTGTCCATGCAAATAGACGAGAGCAGTGTAAATATTATGTGCAGTTGGACAGCAAGTAATTGGCATCACTCCGCGTTACTCATAGCTCAGATAAAAATAAAAACAATTCCATCAGTTCAGAGCAAATTGCAGGGAAAATCTTGCACAGCCAGACATGAGAAGTGACTGGTAATGTGCATCAGTTTGTAACGAGGGAAGCTGCAGAGAGGACCTCATTAAATTCAAGTCCATACAGAAACATAAACGGAAGCCACCGTTGTATTATTTATTTTGGTGCATAGGATCAAAGCTGAATTAGAACGCACTTAGTTAGGCTAATGTGTGTATTTCTAAATACCTCATAAAGACCCAAAAGATCAAGGCAGGCTGATTTAGACAATTTTAATGAGTGCATTATTTGCCATGCACTGAATGATTTTAGTGTACAAGAAAAGGAAAGGCCAACACTTCCAAAGATGCAGTACAAATTAAAAACACCAATTGGTTTTGATGGCATTATTAATACACTGGAAGATCCTATGTGCACTTGGAGTCTTGGGAAGCGTTAGCTGGCACTCAGTTGCGGACAATCAAGGACACGGTACACATCTTGCAGGGATTCCAGGCGTGAGGAAGTGATTTTAACCCGCCTGAGGATAGGCCACACTCAAGCCACACATGCACACCTTTTGCGCGGTGCTCTGGAGCCTGTCTGTGCGACGTGTAATGTCCCACTCTCCGTTGCACATGTCCTTACTGATTGTCCGCAGTATGCTTGTGAGCGCCAGTCCTTTGGCCTGGGTCTTACACTGTGCACCGTGTTAGGCAACGACCCAGTAGTTGTAAATACAGTACTGCCTTTTATCTTGGCGGAAATAGACTTTTAGGATGTTTTACTGGTGTTTTTACCTTTTTTAACAGTGTAACCAGTTTACGTTTTTCGTAATATAAGTTTTTATCGGTTTTTAATTTTCCCTTTTTTACCTGTTTTAGCCCTCTTTTTAGCGGTTTTAATGTTCATTTTTAGGTATTTTAACTTTAACTTTTTAGTTTTATAGGGGTGAGGTTTTATTTCTTTGATTGTTTTTATTTTGGACTCCAGGCCCTAATGACCTAGTTGTTAACGGGCCTGTAAACTACTCATTCACTCTATGTGCACTTGGATGCAGATGGAAGTGGACAAAAAGCAATAGGCATATCCTAAGAGAACATTATCACATTCTAGAACAGGTGTGTCCAACCTGCGGCCTTCGATCCATAATATGCGGCCTGCAATAATATTTGTAAGTTATAACATGATTTATGTAATTCTGTAACTTGCCTCTGGTGCGGAGGATCTGGGTTCGATCCCCGATACCAGCAAGGGGATTTTTCCCCCACCGAGAGGTCTGATACAGGGTGCATTCAGCTTCGTTATGTCCCAGGAGGGCTAATTAAGGAGCTACTTGATGGGGAAGTAGCGGCCCCAGGTCGAGAAGGCCACATAACTGGCTGGGAGGGCTTGGGACACTGACCATGTACCACCCTCCTGTACTGCACCCCACCAATGATGCCTGTAGTGGGCAGAGGTGGGGGACACAGCGGCTGGGGGGCAACCCTTGGCCTTTCATGGGCTGTTGCACTGGGGCTTGTTTGGAACAAGGTAAACTTGAAAGAGCGAGACTTTTTTCCATTTCCAACACATGTGTTCATCAGTCATTCTCTTATTCAAAACATTAAAAAATCACTTCCATTTTAAGAAATACCCAGTCCAGATTTTTATTTATGATCCTACCAACTGCACATCGCTTCGAAGTCTCCGTGCAGACCATGCAGTAATGTTACTGCTTTGAAAGGCAAGTGTGTGCCAGGTGTTTTATTGTTACATTTTGCACAAATTTCAAGTTAGTTTTCAGTTGTTAGCTTACATTGTAGTGTCAATATTAGGAGAGGTTTGAAGAACATACAGGGTGGAAGCAAAGTCATTACATTCCTTCTAATATGTGCTTCATAGAAACATTACAAACAAAAAAGTTGAATGGCATTTTGTTCCGCCGATCTCAAAAGAATAAATAGTTTATCTAAATTGGATGCATAAGTCCACAAGAGTGTATGAAGATAACAGTTTGTTACTTGCAAGATGCGCAGAGTAACTTCTTTTTGACTTAGCTTCGGTAGTAATTATGGGACATCACATAGGATTACAAAATAATTAATCACTTAAAAGATGCGAAGAAATACTTCAAGCTGCTCTTTCAGATGTACAGTAAGTCGACAACGTTGCATTGAGGTTGGTCAGGGAATTGACCTAGGTTGTGGATGTAAACAGGTCAGGTGCCTTCACTTTTGTGTAATGTTTTGGAAGCTAATGCTTGTGATTGGTCTACACTTGAACGGTAAACATGGAAGGGCAAGGCAGCATAAGAATTTGTTTTCAAGACACACTGTTATGGTTTTTATGCACTGAGCTAGGGAAAGTGACACCCACACAATCTGCAGTGTTGCCAGCTTGTTTTCGACAAAACTAAAATATTTCCATAGGAAATGGTCAGAGACAAAAATGTAAGATACAAAATGTGTTCCAAATACCGAGAGCTACCACTGGTTTAAATTAATGTAATAACTTCCCTTCCACCCGGTATGTAATTTTGTGACTTTATAAGTAGATCAAAAAGTATATATATTCCATTCAAAAATTCAATATTCACTGGAGATACACTTTACTTGAAATGATCTACCATCTTTTGAAACTTTTCTTTTCTTGTCACTACAGTCAGAAGCCATAATTATCACTTAAAATAACTTAACTAATATGTGATTAATATTTTAACAAAAATATATCAGTACATCAGCTATTTTTTAAGTTGATTGGTTTATTTAGAATTTTGATCCTATTTAATACAGTAAAAAAATCAAATCATGTGGCCTGCAAACCAATTCGTGTTGACGAGAGTGGCCCTTTTCCAAAAACGGTTGGACATGCCTGTACTAGAAGAGAGGATTTCTTATCTGCGGAAAGTAAGAGAATACAGAAACAAGTCTTATCCAGTTATATATACGGATGAGACATATCCATTTCACACGTACAGCATCATATTGCTGGAGTGACGATTCATTTGCTGGACTCCTTACCCCTGTTTCAAAAGACAGCAAATTGATAACTAAGAGGTGGAATCGGGACTGAAAAATTCAATGCTATAGCGGGATTTGAACCATGGATCTTCTGCTTATTGAGCAGATTCCAGCTCTTAAACATTGCCCACACATGGCTTGCGTTTCAAAACACCAGCAGTAAGTTTGTTGGCATAAATAAATCATAATTACCAGACTGATAATTGTTCATGCTGGTAGTGAACAAGGCTTCATTTATAAAATGCATATGCCTGTTAAATCTGGATAAAAAGCAGGCAATTATCACAGTGACCCATGTGCATTCAAAACCAATATCTACTAATGCGTGTTTGTCATCCCTCTTCTTGTGCTGTTTTGTGCGTTTATGTATTGCTTCGCTATTACTTGAAGACTCTCTCACCCCACTCCTTATACTGCACATCTGACTGCTCTCGTCGATTTGAATGGACAGTAAATAGTGTCCATAAATTAAAAAGAAATACAGAAGAAACTTCACAGTAGCACAAGCTTTTGTTGACATGTGCACGACATCCCGCAAGTGAATTTCTTTGTGTGGTTGCTGAAGTGTTCTCCCAAAATCAGAACTGCATGTACAAATATGCAAATTTAAATTTGTAGACTGGAATGCAGTGTAAGTTACTTGCTATTTGAATAATCAGTGCTCTACTGTACTGTGTAATATACTCTGCTAACTTAAGGATACATCTTATATAAAAGGGTAATCTGTAAAGTAAGGTCTACTCTGCTAACTTAAGAACACATTTTATATACAAGGGTAATCCCAAAAGTAAGGTCTCCAGAGTGCTGGGTCTGCAGAGAAACTACAGCTGTTGGTCACCCTGTTGTGTGTGCTGCTTCCCCCACTCTCTACAGAAAGTACCACACAGTCACTGGGGTGTTCATTGTTAGCTTGGAACTCAGTTATAATGGAGCTCCTTGTTTGTTGCTACTACCAGGTATGCAGTTTGCACAGTTATTCGACTTTTAATGCAAAAGACGCTAAACCAATCAAAATTCGACAATTGATGGATATATATGGAGATTCGTGTATGGATGTCAAAAATGTCTGCAAATATTCTTTTTTTTATTTATTTACCCAAAATTATATTACAATTTACACATTCAGGCTATTATACAATTGATGATGGATACAGTTTGCAAGCCTTGAGAGATTCTTCCTGGAACCACCAAGCGGTATTACTTCAGGAAGAACGGCTGAAAGGCCATGTCGGGGTTACTCAGCAAGTTCGTCTTGCTCCTTCGCCTGCAGAATGGAGATAATCATTCGGTCAGTTATGCGCCAATTTTCCTGGAACTCCAGCATAAGCGGTAAAACATTGTTCAATGTGACAACCTGACCTAGTCAGACATAATACCGATGGTGTATAGCAATCCAATGAGAGCAATGTAACATTGTATGCTCCGGAGTGTCCATTTGTGCACAGTGCGAGCAGATGTCTGTATCAACCAGCCCCATGCGGTGCAGATAGGATTTAAAACGGCCATGGCCGGTCAAAAATTGTCAATGTCAATGTTATGGGTTTGGAGAGGGATATGTTGGTCAACTTTGTGGCTCGAGACAGCACTAAATGCTGACAGGTGTTGCATAATAGTAAAGAAAACTTAGATGAGCGATACAGAATCAAAGAAGAGGAATGTTCAACTTTATCCACACAATGCACACCGCCTCTCAATTTGTGGATGTTTTGCAACAGTTTAGATGGGACATCACCCATCCACCCTATAGTCTGGACTTAGTACCCAGTGACTGCCACTTGTTTCCCAATGAAAGCACACTTGGCTAAAAGGTGATTCAGCGACGGCGACAATGCCAGCAAGGTGAAAGATAAGGTTCAGTGCTTCCTCAATAGCATGATGGCAAGTTGATGTGACATGAGTATACAAAAACTGCCACAGCACGTACAAAAATGCAGTGATCAAACTGGCTATTGTGTGTAAAAGTAGAAGAACATTCAAGCTTTGAAATTATGTACATATATTGAAAATAAATGTTTCTCATATTTAAAAAAAATAATTGGGATTACCCTCGTATATTGTCTATACCATTTGTTTTATTATGAATTGTTGAATATAGCAATTAAACATGGCAAGAACTAAGCATAGCACTTTTGTGAAGTATAATTTAATTAATGTCTTATCTTTTAAAAATTAATGTTAGAAGACACAGTTAATGCAACAAACAAGTTATTCAGGTTTGAGGTTACTAAACTGCTTTTTTAAAGTGGTTTTAAAGCGGAAACGTTTTCAGGACCATTCGATCCCATCATCAGCCGTTGGGTGACTGACGTTATCCTCTTGTTCCTTTTCTCTGCTGTCTCTATTCTGCTGCCATCTGGTGTTAGGGTTGCAGAGCTTTAACACTTCATTCAATGCTGGTATTTCAAAATTAATAACTTTATTACTGTTTTTGATGATGTATATTTTTTCCCAAATATTCAGTTCTATTGGTGAATTAATAGATTTTAACAGTTTTATATTAAGGCCGATGTTGTGGTTTTCAGTCCAAAAATGATGTGCCACAGCAGACTTTTCAATTTGTTTTAATTTTATGTTTCTTTGGTGTTCCTTAAGTCTTATATCCAAATTTCTCTTTGTTTTTCCTATGTAGCTTTTGTCAAAACTATTACAGTTGATCTGGTAAATCCCCGATTTTTTATTGTATGGGATGGTATTGTTTAGTGGCTTATTAAGCAGGTTTTTTAAACTGTATTGGTTTTGCGGTGCTAAACCTCAAACCTCAAACATGAAGAATACTTCACTGTCAATAGTGCTTCTATTTTTAATATTCATTTTAATATTCAAGCTATTCAGGTACCATATTTCATTGCATAATCGTTGCACTTTTTATGCTTCCTTCATAAAGTAAAAATGCACAGTACAATCATTACCTATGCTAAGAATAAATTATTTATGACTGGGCATATTAACCTGGTGTGGTTTTAAAAAGAATGTGTAGTTCATTGGGTTTTTGAGCCTTTTGAGTCTTTGCTATCTCAGGTCGTGGTACAGGGTGAAATGAATAGGAGACTCTGGGTTTAACTTTTGTGTAGTTTTTTATTCGCACCTTCTCTTTCACAGCTTTTAAATCGTATCACAGTAACAAATCTTTTATTTTACTGGATCCACTTCCTTAGCACCATTGAGATTTCATGTTTGGAGATTTAGTGATATTTTGCCAAACTCATTTTCTATCACTTTATATTTTGTTGATCCTATATTTCTTCACTAAATTGTACATACTAATTAACTTCTTGAAGTTCATCAATGTATTACTTATTTTTCTCTAGTTCATAGTCTTTAAGCACTTAGCAATTTCACTATTACTAATTTTGGACGTACACACATAAAAGAGAAAGATTGATATTGCCACATCTTTTGAGTTATGCGCACACGTATGAATCTGCCGAAGCGTGTCTTTAGTAACATCATTCTGTGCCGTCATTTTCCGCATACTTGGTTCAAATCCCAGCTTTGGCATTGAATTTTTAAGTTCCAGTTCTACCTCTCAAACATTGCCCACACACGGCTTGTGTGTTTAAAAACACCAAGAGTAAGTTTGTTGGCATAAATAAATAATAATTACCATCTGAAGGTTATTTAATCCCGGGACATAAAGTACTTACAATAGTAAGTCACCATTGGGGTAATTGTCTCTGATGTGAGACTGCCTTTGTGGTTTACCAGGAGAAATACGAACTGGTTTGAGAATTCAATGCCATTCTGGCAGTTTGTCACAGTAGCTCAATGGTTAGAGCATCCGTCTAGTAAGCGGAAGGTCTGTGGTTCAAATCCCAGCTGTGGCATTGAATTTTTAAGTTCCAGTTCTACCTTTCAAACTTTGCCCACACACGGCTTGTGTGTTTAAAAACACCAACAGTAAGTTTGTTGGCATAAATAAATAATAATTACCATCTGAAGGTTATTTAATCCCGGGACATAAAGTACTTACAATAGTAAGTCACCATTGGGGTAATTGTCTCTGATGTGAGACTGCCTTTGTGGTTTACCAGGAGAAATACGAACTGGTTTGAGAATTCAATGCCATTCTGGCAGTTTGTCACAGTAGCTCAATGGTTAGAGCATCCGTCTAGTAAGCGGAAGGTCTGTGGTTCAAATCCCAGCTGTGGCATTGAATTTTTAAGTTCGAGTTCTACCTTTCAAACTTTGCCCACACACGGCTTGTGTGTTTAAAAACACCAACAGTAAGTTTGTTGGCATAAATAAATAATAATTACCAGGAGTAAGTTTGTTGACATAAATAAATAATCCAAAATTTCTTTTGCAAGACACTTTTATTATCAATTTTACTTAGTTACAATATTTGTTAACTTTCATATACACTTCTAACTTCCTAGTATGCCCAAAACCATACAATTTATGATTTTTCAGGGAGGTATCGAAAATGGTTTCCAACTTCCACAAATTCATTAATGTTTGAAAAATGTTCCACAGATAACTATAGTGATATTGTTTGGTTCTTGTCATCCTTAACAATACATTTTCTTGTTTCATCAGAATTATTTTGATGACGTTGTGGTCCTTGTCACGTTTATGCAATTTGAGAGTCATTTCAGTCATGCCACAAACAGCACCAATTTACACTCCAAACTTGCTCCTGTATATGGTATGAAGCAAAATAATTACTAATTACATAAACATGATCGAAATATTGAAACAATGTCAATAATGATATTCCCACAAATTGATAACATGAAATAGTAATGAACATTCAATTAACAAAATCAAATTGCCATGAGTGATTGTTCGACTTAGATTTCTTTATACACATAGTATCCACTTTATAGTGAACAATTGGAATATTAATGTGGCGATTGTGGGTGAAATGCTTAGGTCCTGATTGCTTGTCTATAAACCAAGGTGTGACCATTATGCAATGCTGACGATTATGTGATGAAATGTGGCACTTGCTTGGGAGATAAAATATCACCAAATAGTGCAAATAATCTCTCTTCACACCTACTTTTACTGTGTATATATTTCCATTTAAATATCTGCAATTATCTTGTGCAATTCTTTTTCTTTCTTTCAGAAATTTAGATGCAGAAATTTGTGTAGCTGCAAGCATGCAGAAAAGAATTATAAATATGAATGCCTTCAATAGTACCATTAGCAAAATAATGAATGGGTCAAGTCTTTGTAGCATTCCACCTCTAGGGAAACTTTTGACATTAGCATCTGCCATTAGCCTTTTCACAGGCACTTTTTGACTGCATTCCTGGTAAATTGAAAAATATGTTGATGTTTCTAAACACATTCTGCTCCAACTTGTAATTATGTGAATCACAGGATTAGTTTCGGAGAGGGTCCTCTCCGTCATTCAGCTGTTACTTGACTGGTTGAACATCACGTAGCTGCCTCCCTCTTCTCTCGTTGCCTAGTATGCTGCTCTTCTTATTGGCTAGTTGTAAGACATCTACCGATCTCAACCCTTAATGATGTAAATATTTTCCCACACTGTGAACTTCCAATAATTTTTTGCTGGTTTTAAAAGTTGGATATTTAGGTTGTTATGATTGGAAGTTAACAGTACGGGAAAATATTTACATTATTAAGGATCAAGATCAGCTGACGAATTTTGACATACCAATCATAAACAATGTCTTTTTTTGGTAGTGTTTAACACAGGCTTTTACTATATGGCACTGCAGGCACTGATGATACATGGAATGAAGATGAAGCACCAGAGAATGAGATGGCAGTGGAAACCAGAGGAAACCCGCCCCAGCACTGCTTCATCTACCACAAATCCCACATGCGGTTGCCTGGGATCGAACCCAGGCCTCTTTGGTGAGGAGCGAATGGTCTAACCACTCGGCTACAGCACAGCTGTACGATGTCTTAGGACTAGCCAATAGGAAGAACAGTACATAGGCAACGAGAGAAGGGGGAGGCAGTTACGTGATGTTGAACCAGTCGATAACAGCTGAATGATGGAGAGGACCCTTTCCGAAACTAATCCTGTGATTACAAGCAAGTTGGAGCAGAATGTGTTTAGAAATATCGACATATTTTTCAATTTATTAATATGCTCCACTGTTGTAAACACTTTATTTTCATCAGTTTTCCATTCCTGGTCTTTGAAATTTTAAGCGACCCCTTCCTTTTTTGTGTAATAGTACATTTGATGCATAAATTGTGGTCTGTTGCTTTTGTTTTGTCACATAATCTTGTTTGATGTTGTGCATTGTTTTCTTTATTTTTTATCTACATTTAGGTAGTTGGCATCATGCGAGTCAATGTGGAGAAGGTTCTAGAACGGGACCAAAAGTTATCAGAGTTAGATAACAGAGCAGGTGAGCTTAGCTCCAGAGAATAGCCATGGAACTAATTGAGGCTGCAAGTAGCGTTAGAAAAAAATGGATGTTGGGTTACTCTTGTAGTTGAAGCATAAATAGAAAATTAAAATACTGGAGTGATCATTGGAATATAAAAAATGGTAAATGGCATTATGAATAAACTAGTGCTGCCAGTTTAAAGGGGCTCGCCACTTGTGGCACTGTGCGGTGCATACAGCGCTTGTCTGCCAACATTCCGTTTGCCATGCCGCCAGCAGTAGAATAGAACATGGAAGGCAATTATTTGTGGGCACTTCAAAAGACAGGGTACATAAGACAAATCCCCGAACATTAGGTGAACTGCAACATAACATAGGGAAGAAATAGTCAACATCTCACAAGAATACTTACTACATGTTAATAAAATTCTGATGTGTTGCACTCACATAACTTTTTCTACTTTTGTACTAACCATTCTTACAAACTCTTATTCCTATATCTTCTTCATGTTTGTTAAAATAAACATTTGTACAAATTATCGTATTGCTTATTTCCTTGTAGGTGCAAGGGGAATATTGGAATACAGTAGGCTTTGTGCGATAGTCAAATCTTTTAAAGCTT
Organism: Tenodera sinensis; assembly: GCA_030765045.1. Lineage (NCBI taxonomy): Eukaryota > Metazoa > Arthropoda > Insecta > Mantodea > Mantidae > Tenodera > Tenodera sinensis. The sequence continues at coordinate 126,140,056 of CM060970.1, forward strand.
TGAGATTGTGTTCTCTTTGCACACGTAACATATAAAAAAATGAACAACAATGACCCATTTCACGAAAGTTCTAAGTTTTCCGAAACTCACACATATAGCAAGGAATATCTCCAAAATGGTTCACCCTACAAGAAAATTTGAGACATAAATTGTGTATTTTAGCAAGATCTACATTTTTTTTGTATAGTATGATTTGGTCTATCTCTAACGGTTTACCAGTTATGCAAAAGTCGTCCAGAGTAAATACGACTACAGGGGCTATAGCCCGAAAATTCAAGATATACATTTCATTTGTCATCAAAATATCTCAAACATATGACATTTTAATAAAAATCGTTAGAGCCATTTTCAGGAAAATCAAAATTTTCGAAAAAAACTTCCATGTAAAGGGTAGTTTAGGGTGGGGCTATTTTCTTCAAAATCTTCGTGTCGCATCCTTGAAAGACATTAAACTTTGAGACAGAATATTAGACCCCAATAGAAAATCGTTCATATAAATGTTTGTTAAAAGTGTATAAATATTAGAATTGTTTGTGTTCCATAATAAAAATAGGAGATGATAATTGGGATCACTTCCCTAACGAAAAAGAACTGTTTGCGCGGATGAATACCACAGATGGAAACGAAAATGGTGGAGTGTCGTGTCAAAGCGACGCCAAGAAACGATTCAGTAGTGTCTATATGTTCAAGGTGATAAGACGTGTTTTGGTAGCGTGTGAACATGGAACTTTCACCAAACTTTCTTCCAGCATAAATTCTACTAAATTAAAAAAAAAGTGTAAAGGTTTTTGAGTATTTAATATGGTGCTGAGAGTGTAAAATATCGAAGTGTTAATAAATAAATACATTGTGATAAAGAAACATTGATATATGCATTCCATCTGTTACCACGACCTTGTAGATAGAAAACGAGTCTCATAGCTCAGCCGATTTTGTTAAAAACTGCACCAACTTAAATACCAACTTTGGTTTTTAACCGACTTTTTGTTTTTGAGTTATGCTGTCCACAGACTGACAGACTGACACACAGACAGACCTTTTTCTAAAAATGCTTTTTTTGGATTCAGGGGGCCTCAAAACATGTATTTCCGGTGAAATCTGTATCAAATTTTTGGGTGGAATACAATACTTCCCCTACTTACCAGTAGAGAAAGTAAAAAAGACGGGTAATGTGTAGTGTTTCCACTTGGAGTTGCACTCAAAGAATCCTGCTATATCCTGCGATGAATTTGTCAAAAGGTTAGGAGTGCATTTCTCCTCAGGGTCTGCCTATATGTTGGTTCTGGAGGTGATGTAGGTAATTTTTGGGGAAGGAGCATGGAATTTAGTTTTCTATAAGGTCCAATTTTTTAGAAATTATCACACAAAATTACGATGTTAACAGCATTCCTGTCACCATTGAATTCTGCAAGTTCCAATATTCTAATATACTTAGATGCTCTGTTATTTTTATATCACACAATTTAAGTTTTGTAATCTCCACTTCGCGTCACTATTCGTGTGCACTTATGTGCATCTATTTTTTATCCCAACGTATTACATGATCATCCTACCAATGATTAAGTCGAACTCCCTTTAAATGTCCCAAAAATCAGCTTATATAGCTTTTTGACCTCCTGTGTAATTTTCTCACTCCTGATAAATTTTCCAGTCTCCTGATTGGGTCTCTCAGGAAGACTAATTTTTATTAGCTGTGGAGTCAAATTTTAAACCTTAACACCAGCAAATTAATCGGAAATAGCGTCATATGCACACCATGGTGCTGCATCGGAAAGATCAAAAGCTATTTCTACTAATAATTTTTGGTTAAATCTTGCAAATTTCCTGCGTAACTGTGCTGTTATTTTATTCATAAGTTTCACAGTATTAAAGCACTCCTTATAGGCCACTCAGATACTTCATAATGCTTTTCTTTGGCCCGACTGTCCCACTCACATATAAAACAACAAAACTTGGTGAAACCACTCTGCATTCCCAGGAGTAACCCTATGGTACATGGAATATGGTAGAGCAATTCCGCGTGTGACTAACTGACATTTACACTACATTTTCTTCTTAAAATGTCTGTCTAATGGTCAATATAGGTGTAAAAATGTTATTTTAATGACATATGATGACAGAGAATTCATTGGCGGTTGTGATAGGGAATATAAAAACCTTAAAAAGTGAAACAATTATTTAATAATGAGCGCTAAACTTTTCGTGACTAACTGACCTACAGTTGACAAAAATGTCAGTTAGTCACGAAAAGTTTAGCGCTCCTTATTAAATAATTGTTTCACATTTTAAGGTTTTTATATTCCCTATCACAACCGCCAATGTATTCTCTGTCATCATATGTCGTTAAAATAACATTTTTACACCTATATTGACCATTAGACAGACATTTTAAGAAGAAAATGTAGTGTAAATGTCAGTCACACACGGAATTGCTCGGTAAGGAATTCTTCTAGCCACAGAGGATGAGAAGGGTGGGGGTGAAGAATTGTCAGCTTTCGGCTAAAAGGTTTGTGTTTAGCACAAAAGCGATGTTCGGCAAAGGCAAACAGCATTATGCCATTTTTGCAATGTTTTGCCATTATTGCTCCAGTATCTTCATGGATAAATGCCGTCTGCTGTCCCTCTTAAGACCTTTCAAAGAAGTAATATTTTAAGCCCCTTGTCAAAATGCTGAAGTTACCTTGCCTGCAATAAAACTCTTACCAGTCTTGAATGACAAGACGTGTGAGCTGACTGATAAAGGCTGCGGCAGTGGGAGCGGCATAGCACAGCAGACTTTTGCAAATCACAAAAAGGATAATATCAAAAAAAAAAAAAACGTTAGGTGATATCACAACAGATTTTAGTTCTGAAATTTGTGCTTAATCTATCAGAATCGCCTATAGCAAGGTGAAAATGAGCACAAGATTTCAAAATAGCAATGGGACCTCAATGACTGCCACTGTAGCGCAGTTGGTAGCGCACTTGCCTCTGGCACGGAGGACCAGGGTTCGATCCCCGGCACCAGCATGGGTTTTTATCCCCTCTGAGAGGTCTGGCACAGGGTGCACTCAGCCTCGTTAGGTCCTGGGGAGACCAATTGAGGAGCTGCGTGATGGAGAAGTAGCGGCTCCAGGTCAAGAAGACCGCATAACTGGCCGGGAGGCCTCAGAGCACTGACCACGTCCCACCCTCAAGTACTGCACCTCACCAATGACGCCTGTAGTGGCAGAGGTGGGGGACGCAACGGTTGGGCAGTAGGCCTTGACCCTTCATGGGCTGTTGCGCCGGGGTTTAGTTTAGTTAATAGGACCTCAATGGATAAAAGAAGCTTATGATAGAGCGAACTGGAAGCAAATTATGGGAGAGCTAACTTTACGTAGAAAAAGGAACACAATGGACATGAAAAGGTTAACACGGAGGCGTTAGAATAGGTGGAGTTCCCTGAGGCAGTCTTTGAGCTAATCTCTACAATGGTAGGAGACCCTGTCCTAAAGGGATTTAATGGGTTTATTTTATTTATTGTCAATTCCTTCTCCACTGTAAGATGTCATTTACCATTTTTGACGCTGATGCCTTTCTTTAATGTTTATGTTAAAAGAAAAATCATGGGTTATTTGCCAAAAAATTGAGATTAAACTAATTTGAAGACCTCTTTTTAAAGAATTCACTCTGCTAATCACTTAATGAGCATGTTCTTCAAAGTGATGTTACAATTAGTAAGTGTGAGAATTGCTTGCAGCCTCCTAAAGTATCATGGCTCGCTGTTTGTAGGATGCATGTAGGTCAGCACAGTGGTATTGTCTTGTAGCATGTATGGCATGTAGAACACTTATGTAGATCTAAGATGGCTTGATTGTTTCTTCAAAGTAGCTTTGTTTTGTGCTTAGATTAATTAATTTACATTTGTTATTTCTCTGATTGGATTACCATCAGGTTGTGGAAATAATGCAAATAAATGTAAGAAACCTAATGGAACGTGAGCAGAGATTGACAAACTTGGAACAGAGAACAGGTAAATAAACAGTAGGAGATATTAAACTATGGAAAAGAATACACAATAAATGATCATGAATAGGAAATTCAGTTGTAGAAAACTTACATTCATTTTTATACTTCCTTTGCCTAAAAAATCACCAACAATTTTTATGAACTTAATTTTCCAACTTTTATAGCTTGCCCATAAAATGTACAGAAATGAGATGTTTTTACAACAAAGGCAAAGGTGTTTTTATGGCTGTAAATAAGGTAAATATTTTTTGTTAGCGACACTATTAATTGTCCGGATCATACCAGTGCCATTGGTGTGCTGAAATTTCTTTTATATGCCAGTAAATCTACTGACATGTGGGTGTTGCATTTAAGCACACTTAAAACCATGGATCTGGGCCAGATTTAAATTGAGCCATCAATTGAGCCATCCAGAACGTTTTACTTTCTCTATGGCGTATAGTAAGTTGGGGGAGTATTGTATTCCGCCCAAAAATTTGATGTCGAGATTCAACCTGCCACCTAGGTGGCCCAGGTTCAACCCCAGGGACCTGCATGTGGTATTCGTGGTGGACGAAGCAGCATCAGGGCTGAATTTCTCTGGGTCCTTAGGTTTCCCCCACCACTTATTCCACGAATTGCTCCATTATCACCTTTCCAGTCATCGATTTTGCCTGCTTCCATACTATCGTATCTGGTCCTTAGGTTCCTGAGCTCCCCAACAGGCATCTGACCCTAGGTACTGGCTTGGAAGTCCTACGAGGTGTAAGTCCTACATAAGGAGAGGGTAGTCAGGGAAAGAAGAAAGATTTCACTGGAAATATGTTTTGATTCCTCTGAATAAAAAAAGGCACTTTTAGAAAATATGTGTGTGTGCGCGCGCGTGCAAGCATGTTTGTTCTACTAAACGAAATAGAGCAATTCCGCATGTGGCTGACATTTAAACTACATTCTCTTCCTAAAATGTCTGTCTAATGGTCAATATAGGTGTAAAAATGTTATTTTAATGACACAATACAGTGTTATCATAGACCAGAGCTTATCTGTGTGTCTGTCCATCATGATCATGGTCCCCCTTCACTGGGCTGTAACAAAATGTATAGCACCACTAGTGACCTCTAGTAAATGGTATACAGTGTTATGATAGACCAGAGCTTATCTGTGTGTCTATCCTTCATCATGATCATGGTCCTCCTTCACTGGACTGTAACAAAATGTATAGCACCACTAGTGACCTCTAGTAAATGGTATACAGTGTTATCATAGACCAGAGCTTATCTGTGTGTCTATCCTTCATCATGATCATGTTCCCTCTTCACTGGGCTGTAACAAAATGTATAGCACCACTAGTGACCTCTAGTAAATGGTATACAGTGTTATGATAGACCAGAGCTTATCTGTGTGTCTGTCCTTCATCATGATCATGGCCCCCTTCACTGGGCTGTAACAAAATGTATAGCACCACTAGTGACCTCTAGTAAATGGTATACAGTGTTATGATAGACCAGAGCTTATCTGTGTGTCTATCCTTCATCATGATCATGGTTCCTCTTTACTGGACTGTAACAAAATGTATAGCATCACTAGTGACCTCTAGTAAATGGTATACAGTGTTATGATAGACCAGAGCTTATCTGTGTGTCTATCCTTCATGGTCCCTCTTCACTGGACTGTAACAAAATGTATAGCATCACTAGTGACCTCTAGTAAATGGTATACAGTGTTATGATAGACCAGAGCTTATCTGTGTGTCTATCCTTCATGGTTCCTCTTCACTGGACTGTAACAAAATGTATAGCATCACTAGTGACCTCTAGTAAATGGTATACAGTGTTATGATAGACCAGAGCTTATCTGTGTGTCTATCCTTCATGGTCCCTCTTCACTGGACTGTAACAAAATGTATAGCATCACTAGTGACCTCTAGTAAATGGTATACAGTGTTATGATAGACCAGAGCTTATCTGTGTGTCTATCCTTCATGGTCCCTCTTCACTGGACTGTAACAAAATGTATAGCACCACTAGTGACCTCTAGTAAATGGTATACAGTGTTATGATAGACCAGAGCTTATCTGTGTGTCTATCCTTCATGGTCCCTCTTCACTGGACTGTAACAAAATGTATAGCATCACTAGTGACCTCTAGTAAATGGTATACAGTGTTATGATAGACCAGAGCTTATCTGTGTGTCTATCCATCATGATCATGGTCCCTCTTCACTGGGCTGTAACAAAATGTATAGCACCACTAGTAAATGGTATACAGTATTATGACAGACCAGAGCTTATCTGTGTGTCTATCCTTCATCATGAACATGGTTCCTCTTCACTGGACTGTAACAAAATGTATAGCACCACTAGTGACCTCTGATAAATGTTATACAGTGCTATAATAGACCAGAGCTTATCTGTGTGGGTTCCTCTTCACTCGGCTGCAACAAAATGCTTGGTGTGTGGATTTAAAATTGAATTGTACCACCTCATTACCTCGAGTAATCAGAGCACAAACATTCAGTAATGGACTGTGTGAATTGTAAAATAAATTCTCTTAAATTCACATTACATGGCTACAGGATATAAGTTTTGCACTTGTTTTTTGTATGTCAGTTTTTATACCAGTGTTTTACAGGCTATGCCATAAACACTGCCCATTGCACCGCATCAGCCGAATGACGGCTGAAATGACTGCTTTGCACTGCTGTGGATGATGTCACTCTCGTAGCACAACAGTGTGCACATTGGCCTTCAGTGGTGAATGTCCCAGGTTCAAATACTGCCACTTGAAGATACTTCTTATGTTCAGCAAGTTTAAGAAGAACTGATAGTTTGGCATGGAAATGTCATTTTAATCACTGGAGGTGGATGCAGCTGCTAAGGCTGCATGTCGTTTGCCGGAGTTATCCATATGCAGTCTGCCTTATAAAATAAAATAACCCCTAGCGCAACAGCCCATGAAGGACCAAGGCCTGCCGCTAGGCGCTGCATCCCCCACCTCTGCCCACTACAGGCGTCATTAGTGGAGTGCAGTACTAGAGGGTGGGACGTGCTCACCGCCCCGAGCCCTCCCAGCCAGTTATACAGCCTTCTTGACCTGGGGCCTTTACTTATCCGTCAAGTAGCTCCTCAATTGGTCCTCCCCGGGACCTAATGAGGCTGACTGCACCCTGTGCCAGACCTCCCAGAGGGGATAAAATCCCCATGCTGGTACCAGGGATCGAACCCGGGTCCTCCAATTCTAGAGGCAAGTGTGCTACCAGCTGTGCTACAGAGGTGGTCTAGTCTGCCTTATACAGATGTACAATACTTCATTATATTTTATCAGTCTGGCAGCTGTCTTGGGAAACCTTAAATGGCACTCAATTTGGACGATCAAGGACACCATGCAACCCTGGATGACATCTTGCAGGGATTGCAGGCAGTCAGAAGTACGTGTCACGCATGGACACCTTTTGCACAGTGATCCGGAACCTGTCTGTTCCACCTGTAGCACATGCCTTGGCTGGGTTCTACTTAGAAGTCAATTTTAGGCGGCAACCCGGTAGCTGTAAATACTTTGTCCTGCAATAAGTTCGGTTCCTCATACAGAGACACCTACTGTATACATAAATGAGAACTACAACAAACAAATGTATGTAACTTGTTTATTGGAGACTATACAAAGTATAAATATACATATCACTTAAAATATCCGCCCTTTGCTTTGACACACACCTTGAGTTGCTCCGGCCACTCATCTATCGCAGCATACATGACATCTTGGGGTATTGAGGTAGCTGCCTTCACCAAATCTGCCTCCAGACCCTGTCTGTACGACGTGTAATATTCCACTCTCCGTCGCACATGTCCTTGATTGTCCGCGATACGCTCATGAGCGCCAGTCTGTTGGCCTGGGCCTTACACTGTGGTCAGTTTTAGGCAACAACCCAGTATCTGTAAATACAGTGCTGTGGTTTTGTTCCACAATTGATTTTATGAAGCAAGTGTAAGGTTATTTTATTTCAGAGATTTTAGCCTTTTAAATTGCCTTACTTTTGGGTTTTTTTTTTAACGTTTGTGGTTTTTTATTTATTTATTTTTTAATTATTTTTTTGTTTACTTTGTAGCAATTTTAAGTTCCAGTTTTTAACATTTTAAATGGAGCATTTTAATAGTTGTTTAGCTGATTTTGTCTATTTTAACTTTAGAGTTTTAGTTGTTTTTATGGGTGATATTTTAACTCTTTACCGTCCCTAATTTTACTTTTGGACTCGGTGCTCTAATGACCAAATTGTTGATGGGCCCTTAAACCCGACACTCACTTACTCACCAAATCTGCCTTTTGGAATGTGATATTTCGGTGAGATTTAGAGCAGGTCTTCTCCTCTAAAATATCCCACAAGTGATAGTCTAGTGGATTTGGGTCAGGGCTTCCAGAAGGCCAATCACTGGTGGAGATAAAGTCTGGAACATCGTGTGGTATTTGCATTGTGCGCAGGTGCAGAGCCGTGCTGGAATATCCAATGCTACCTGCAAACAAGGTGGTGTTTAGGGGCTTCACTACCTTTTCCAGAATGTTGGTTTGGTAGTTGATGGCACGTGTTTTGACCCTCTGTTTGCAGAAATGCAGTGAAGTGACGCTCTCATACAACACCCCCTCCCCTACCAAACCATTACAGATGCTGGATGATGACCTCTTTCCACTTTGGAACTCTTGGCAGCAGTTTCCTGAGATGTGCGAACATACACTCGATCATTTAGCCGGTTGAGTTTTTCTTTCACGGTGAAAAGTTTCTCATCCGTGAAGAGAATTTGGCGGTGACTGCCATTCGCATGCTTCTCCAATAGTCTTTTGGCTCTTATGTGCTTTAAAGCTGCTGTCAATCACCGTCCCATTCTTCTTCAGTATGCTGAGAGTCCAATATCTTCTATTATAATGCGGGACATCATTTGCAGAGCGATTTTCATTTCCCTTGCCATTATTCTTTGATTGTGACGCGGATTTCTCCAATATCTCTCAGCAATAGCTTTAATCGCTGCTGGTGTTCTGGTCTTGCATGGTCGACCACTTCTAGCTCTGTCAGCAAACGAGGAGGTCTCAGTATATCGTTTAATGCATGGATAAACAAATTTGTACGTAATTTGCAATGGTCACAACAACTTGAAAATTTCTACTGGTGTCTTATTACACTTGTGTAGTGCAATCACTAGAACACTATTCTCCTTCGCTCCCTATTCCATCTTAACTAAGCAACAGCTGGCCATGAACTGCATGCATGCAGTAGCTACACATATAATGTTGCTTTGGAATGTGCCAAGCAGCAGGTGTGCCAACCTAACATTTTGTGGCGGTAACTCTAACTTTGGGACAGAACTTATGGCAGGACTAAGTACAGTGCTGAGGTTTGTTGCCAATGTTGGCTTCGGTAAGCCAGTTTAACTTGTAGTTTATTTTGTAGATTTGTTTTATACTTTAAGGATGTTTTATCTTGTTTTAACATTTTAATTGCGTACCTTTTTAGATCACTTTTCACGTTTTAACTGTTATCTGTTTTAACTTTCCCGTTTTAAACCTGAGTGTTAACCGGTGATGAGCTTCCCTGTTTTTATCTTTTTGACTTTGAACCCTAATGACGTAGCTGTCGATGGGCCCTTAAATCCTTTTAACTCATTCATTAAAATATTCTACATCAAGAATTTGTGTCGTCCTTTCTGAAAGTCACACACGCATACCTTGAGAAAAGAATCTCATTGCTCAAGCAATGACCAGAGAGAGTAGCCAGCTAAGAGCTTCTAGACATCGTGAGGTACAATATTTAACAGCATCCAAGCAAGGCCATCTCTAAGTAACAGGCCTGGATATGCGATTCGTGACGTCACAACGCAAGTCTGACGTTCCAAGCAATTCATACGGAATAAACACATGTTTTACAGCATTTCTGCGATGGAAGAAGCATGCATTCATTTATGTTTTCACATTTCGTATTAAAAGTTAATGTGTGTTAGTATGTTAGTGGAAAACATGCTTTGCATAGTTGTTAATGGCAGAGCACGCTTCTTACGTTTGCAATGGGAATATATTTCCAGTTTCTTTCTTTCTTTTCTTTTTTTCCTGTAGATAATACCAAACTGTCTTGTTTAATAATGCAGTAGTTTTTCAAGAGGATGTTGGTTATTACTTTTATTATTTTCCTCGTCAAAATAGCAGACCGTTAACTCGCAATCACTAGCATTACAGTCAGCACCGATATTATTAATGTCACATGTCTCAGCACCTAAATGTAGAATTAAGTTTCTCTGGTTTTCTACTTTAAGAAATTCTTGTTCATATGTCTTAACAAATTTACTATTTTTTCGTGATCACCAAGCATTTTCACCTTCTCTAATAAATATTTTAAATGCAAGAGTTTCTATCAGGACTGAGGGGTTGAGGAAGTTGTCTGAGGTTATCAGGATGGGGTAAAGAAAGAACATTGGAATCACGTAAACTGTCTGAAAGCTGCTGGGTAAGAAAAATAAATTGAGTACGTCCATAACAGGGTATTGGGCGTATACTTAATTTACTTTTGACTGACCAATTTTACCTGCTCTTTTAGGAATTTAGTTTTTAGATGTTGTGTGGAATCTTCATTCATGTCCTCCCAACATTCCTTTAAAATGTTGGCGGCCTGAAGTAGTTTGTTCTGTTTGTTCCCTTGCTATTGTGAACCAAAAGAGCATCAAATTTAGATCATCTATCCAATATCATTTGTTTACCGAGTATCCATTTAAACTTACTATTGGGTATTACAATTTTACCCTATAGGGCCTAAATAATAAAATTGGAATTAATTTTTAATGCTGCTACAATTTTAGGAATTTCTTCAGTATCAATTTTCACAAAAATTACATCGTTTTCTTTTATGATGACGGTGAATCCTTCTAATTTTATGTCACTAATTCTATTTTTAAAGCTCTGAAAATCAACCATTTTTTCACCTTCGAGTCATTTTCGAAATGCTATGGATTTTCAGTAAGTTTAGGAGATGTTCTGGGTGCTACAAACCGCCTTCATCATTTCATGTAGCAGTAAATTCCTTCACTATGTGCTGTTCAGAAAAATGTTTAATACATACAACTGGTTCATAAATATCCCTGTGAATAGCATGTACCCACTGGTCTCTCCTGTGTGGATCCTTTGGAAACGAAAACACTAACATACTTTTCTACACCTGTTTTATAGTTGGAGGTATAACCCGGCACAGATTTCCTAGGCATTTTGTATTGAAAACTACACTACTTTGTAATTTAATTTTTCGCTCACTTAATGTTTACTGACACGTTGTAAGGCACAAGCAACTTCTTAGCGTTCTAACCACGTTCTGATGTGTTGCATTCCCGTAATAAACAAATAGGTGATAAACATCAGCCTCCCGTGATGACGTCATTAACGTAATCTCTTTCCGTATACAGGCCTGTTAGATAAAGATGGCCTTGATCCAAGCAATTCACCAGTACCAAGAAGCAGCAAGGTTACTATCCCCAACAATTGTCATTTGGAGTAAATAGCTTCAAAATAGACACACCAATGATCAGCTTCAACGTGTGGCTTAGATCACCCACTTCAGTATATTCAGGCAATCTTTTGTAATAAAGAAAAATAACTGTCTTTACTAAAAAGTAGTTCATAAATGCCCCAAGAAGTAATAGGAAGGGTATGATCTGATATTTGGCATTCACACAATAGAAATTCTCCTGCATAAGGTAATAATAATGTTTACCATAAAAAAACATTAGTTTAAAATAGTAGGAGTTGTGCAATAACCATTTGAAGAGCTATAATCTTAACCCATAACAGTTCTAGTACCACTGCTTAACAAAAGTAACATTTTGTTATTTATTGAACTCACTATATTTGCATGTGCATGAATATGAAAAATGCATGCAGATGCTTTAAATAGTATGAATTTAATTAAGTGCAACAGATTTAGAATACGTAAATATAGTGACTGATCCAATAGATGATAGATTTCAGGCTTGTAGGCCGTGGTCCAGTCAATGAATTTTCTGACGTTTCGCCCAAGACTGTGTTGGGCATCTTCACAGGTTCTGGCTGGTTAACAACTAGAGGGTGCTCCATAATTGCTCTCTAGTTGTTAACCAGCCAGGAGTCATTCTCTGAAGATGCCCAATGCAGTCTTGGGTGAAACGTCAGAAAATTCATCGACTGGACCACGGTCTACAAGCCTGAAATCTATTATCTATTGGATTAACGCTGGCCATGAAAGCCTAAGCATGTATATGACTAATCATAGGTAGCAAATGTTAGGAATGGAATTGTTTATATTAATATTAGTTGGCTTAATTCCTAATCATTTTTGTTATAGTACTATAGGTACAGGGTGTTTCATTTGTTCTCAGCCCAAATTTAAACTTATGTAAATTAATATATATACTTAGGCTTTCACGGCCGGTGTCTTGACTATTAGAAATGTTTAGTTCTTCCGGGCTTGTAGGCCATGGTCTAGAAGGCATTGTAGATACCAACGTTTCATCAAGTACTGCACTTGGCATCATCAGGGTAACATGATCCGCTGTCTGCACTGGTCAGAGTTTGAATGTGGAAGCAGAGAAACAATGGAAGTAAAGACTGTTAACGTCTGTTAGGGTTGGTTGTTTATATGGTGGGGGTGGGCGGGGCATTGTTGCGCTGGCTACGGTAGTGACTGGCTAGTTGTAGGCGGGGTTTTATTACAACCGTTGTATGTGTCTGAAAGTTTATCTAAGAAACGGTATCTACAATGCCTTCTGGACCACGGCTTACAAGCCCGGAAGAACTAAACATTTCTATATAAATTAACGTCTCCTGGTGTGCAGCAGCACTTTTTATGCCATTTCCAATATCACTGTCTTCAATGAATCTGCTGTCAGCTGCTACAGTAGTGAACTGTATCTGGTAGTATGCATGAGTGGGTGAGAGAATAGATAACGTGGTTAATTCAACTAATATTAACATATTTAGAGACTAGGCTTCACTTATCTGTTGTATATGGTGCAAGATATTGGAATTAATCACAAACTAGAGTTTCCTGAAGCTTTCTTAAAATGGCAAGGAATGACAGTGTAAAGAAAGCTTTGTGAAATTTGAATTACATGTGAGTTTTCACATTGCTTTAATACAAAATTCAAGGGACCAAGAAAAATCTTCAAATTAACGATTTGAAATCATAAACATTCAAATTACCCAAGTTTCATTATATAAATGACGGTGTTCAAAGTTCTAACTCGCCAATAGAACAAATTTCACAACTCAGCGCAGTTTCTAGCAAAGTTTAACATGCTTGCCTTATTCAGTGAAAAACTGAAGCTATTAACAGTGAAGCAATACAATTCTATAAATATAAGAAATATTATATAAATTTTGCATTTAATTTTAAGAACTTTCAGCAAATACTATGATAAGTGAAGCCTATAGTCTCCAAATATTTGTTATATTTGTAGAACATGCTTACCTATTAGTAAAGCTTAGATTAATTAGCTAGACGAGAGTGATATATCGTGAAAATATTTTTGTTTATAGATGCACTTCAGCAAGGAGCATCACAATTTGAGCAGCAAGCTGGGAAGCTGAAACGCAAATACTGGTGGAAAAATTTGAAGGTAAGCCTGTTTACATACATAAGGTTTGATGCTGGGTTGGGGATTGAAATTATTCTTAGGGTGGATACCTCCTGAGGATTCTCTGCTCTGGCAACCTTCCCTCTAGCGTTCTGAAAATGTTACCAAATGTTTAAATTCTGTCAGAGGCACAATTGAGCTTTTACCATATTCAAGATTTTCTTGCAGTGTTATGTGTGATCACTTTGCTATTATAATCTTTGCAAAACTTAAAGGCATATGGAGGCGGGGCGTACTGCGGACTCCAGCAAATCCTACGCTTGCCCCTCCCACCAGCGCTGCCGAATGTGGTGCATGCATCTCACACAACCTTATGTACAGACCGTCTGCCGGTACATGCACTACGCTTGGCATTGCTTGTGCTTGAGCATTGGCCAGCGTTCACATGCCTTTAACTTTTGCGAGCGGTATAGTAGTGGTAACTAGGAGCTATGCTATTTAAATGATCACTCACAGATGAACAACGTGGTATTTATTCACAAAATATTCACAGAATTCAAAACATGAAAATCGTGCAACTATTTCTTTGTTTCCATAACAATGTTCCTATAAGTTCCAAAATGTGTATTTTGATATATGTGAGAAATTAATATAATTTTAAGAGCATTAAAACTATGTATCTGTCCTCCTTGATATTGTCATTGAGGTTGATTGATAGATTTTGTGGGTTTAAGGGCACTCAACTTCTAGGTCATCAGCCCCCTTAAAAAATTCATGGCAATAGCCAGATATAAATTTGAATCAAAAATAAAATCACTAGTAACAAAGAAAATGTATACATAAAAGTAAAAAACAGTGGAAATAGCCAGATATAAAACAAGGTAATAGATATGTCAGAAAGCATACACAAATATCTAAAATTGTAAATCCTCATTGATATTACAGTCCGCTAAAAATTTAAAAACTATAAACCATGGTTTTGTCGTCCGCTTAGACCTCTGCAAGCCTGGCATGCAGCTGCAGAGAATCTCGAAGATGCGCTAGAGAGGAACAGTTTAGCAGCACGTGACAGACAGACAAAAGGTTCTCGCACAGCGGACATAGAAGGGCAGGTTCCCTTTTAAATAGGTAACCATGCGAAAAATAGCAGTGCCCTATTCTTAATCGAACCAAACTAACCTCCTCGCGACGAGATGTGCGACAGGAAGTTACCCAGTTTATTGGAAGTTCTTTCACTTCTCTAACCTTATTACCGCGGAGAGCTGACCACTCTTCATGCCAGGATGACAGCACCGCTCTGTGCACTTCCAGCCTAAAGTCTACCGAAGTAACACGTGAGACGGTAATACTGGGATCTGTAGTTGTCGTCTTTGCTGCCAAATCTGCCATTTCATTCTGTGGCAAACCTATGTGATCAGCAATCCATGTACACACCATGTCAACACCAGAAGCGTGTAAAACATGAAGGGCATCTTGGATACGTTCTACAATAGGGTGGAGGTTGTACAGCTCACAAAGTGCACTAAGGGAATCGCTCAAAATTAGGCAGTCACCTAATTTATGACAGCGCACATACAAAACAGCCCGGTAAATTGCATCCAGCTCTGCAGTAAAAATGGAAGTGCTATTTGGAAAACCGAATTTATGTGGTTCGGTTCCATAAACATAAGCACATCCAACACAGTTGGTGCTGTTTGACCCATTGGTGTAAATACGTGGACGGTCAGGGTAGCCTGACAAAAATTCTAAAAAGCACGTGCGGATACTTGAAAAAAGGCATTGTGGACTTCCGGTGTACGTTCATCCCAAGATCTACATGGGGTGTGCGAGATAGCCAAGAAGGGTAAAGCTTCTTGCCCTTGGCGAACATCCTAGGCAGTTCCATTTCATGCTTCCTTAGAAGATGTTGGAAACGAAACCCCGCTGGCTTAGGATTAAGGGTGTTATTCCTATAGCGTTCTCTTAGCGGTGTAAAAAGAAGTGAACGTTGGGTGGTTAGGCATACACGTAAGCGCACAACCATAATTTGCCAGGAGAATCTCATGCCGATATTGCAGAGGAGGTTCTGCAGACTCTGCGTAAAGGCTCACAACTGGGCTTGTTGGAAAAGCTCCTATTGCAATGCAGATGCCCCTATTGTGGACTGAGTCTAATCTTCTAAGCACAGTAGGTCATGCTGACAAATAAACAATACACCCATAGTCTAGTTTGGATCGGATGAGTGCGCGATACATTGCAACAAAATTGTCCGAAATGCTCCCCACGATTTGCCATTTAGTACTCGTATGATATTAGGGAACTGTCACATTGTGCCCTTAGCTGTGCAATATGCGACGACCAACTAAGCTTCCTGTCCAAGATCAAACCCAGGAAGCGCACCTCATCTGTAAAGGGAAGTAAATCTGGACTGAAACGGAGCAAGGGTGGTAATCGTCTCCTACAATGCCAGAAATTAACGCAGATTGAAATCTCAGTTGAAAAACGGAAGCCGTTTTTGGAGCTCCATTCTATAAGGTTGTCCAAACATTGCTGCAGGCATCGTTGTGAGAACACCGTGCGCTGAGAAGTGCAGTAGACAGCAAAGTCGTCCATGAATAGGCATGACGGAACTCCAGGTGGAACACATTTCCAGATAGAGTTAATTGCTATAGCAAAGAGCGTGACACTTAGCACTGAACTCTGATGTAGTCCCTCCTCCTGAACAAAAGAATTAGAAAAAACCGAGCCGACCCTTTCTCGGAAAAAGTGGTCCTTCATAAACTCCTGAATGAACAGTGGTAGGCATCCATGTATGTCCCAGGCATACAGAGAACGTAGAATCTCTGCTCGCCAGCATGTATCATAAGCCTTCTCAAGATTGACAAATATGCCAACGGTCTGACAGTTCTTCATAAATCTATCCATTATCTGTGTTGATATTGACACAAGATGGTCTACAGTTGAACGGCGTCATCAAAAACCACACTGGATGTTAGTCAGTAGGTTACGACTTTTTAACCACCATACCAATCGTCCATTGATCATGCGTTCCATCACCTTGCAAATGCAACTGGTGAGAGAAATAGGACGATAGCTGATGGGAAGATGACGGTCCTTTCCAGCCTTCAAGATGGGAATAACGGTGGCCTCCCGCCAATTTTCTGGGAGTATACTGTCAACCCAAACACGATTATAGACCTCGAGTAGGAATGCCTTACCTTCAGGAGAGAGCTGTTGTAACATTTGTACATGAATACCGTCCGGTCCTGGTGCTGAACATCGCGAATATTTCAGGGAATGCTCCAGCTCTGCCATGGTGAAAAGGCGATTGTAATCTTCTACGTTTCTAGAACGAAACGTGAAGCCTTGAGATTCCACCTGAGTTTTAATTGGAAGGAACTCAGGGGAGTACTTTTCAGAGCTAGACACTTGAGCAAAAGCACTGCCAAAAGTATTGGCCACTTCAAATGAATCAACATCTCCTTTGGCTGTTTTTAGTCCCGCAATTGGTATATGGGTCGACCGACCAGCAACACGCCTTAACCTATCCCACACATCCGAGGTGAAATGAAGCTACAAATTTGCTCCATGATGACTTTTTGCTATCCTTAATGACCTGGCACACATTTTCTTGTATCGGATTAGGTTATCCAAAGTAGGGTGACGTTGGAAAACCCTAAGAGCACGCCTTCGAGGACGAAATGCATTCCAACATTCCTCTGTCCACCAGGGGACATGAAATCGACAGGGGTGTGAAGTCAACTACGGAATTGATTTTTCAGCAGCAGAGAGAATCGTCTCTGTGAGATGCTGTGCCAAATCATTCACTGAGTCGTGCTTGTTGTACATAAACACAGCCAACTGGGTGTAAAGGTTCCAGTTGGCATGGTCCAAATGCAATCTGAGCATACGAGTGGAACATGTACCTTGCGTCAAGAGACTAATAAGACATGGGAAGTGGTCACTAGAGTGTAAATCAGATGACGTTCCATTGTAAGGAGACTGCCAACTGAGGTGAACAAACTGCAAGATCAAGGTGCGAGAAACTATTGTAAGAGTCAGAAATGAATGTAGGCTCTCCAGTGTTGAGGAGAGCCAGGTTGCAACTGCCCAGAAAATCAGCAAGGAGATTGTCTCTCGCACAAGCGCGACTCAAGCCCCAAAGTGGGTGGTGCACATTGGAGTCTCCCACCAACAGAAACGGTGTTGGTAACTGTGAAACTAGATCCTCTAAATCAATGTGCAAGAAGTCATGGGATGGAGGCAAATATAAGGTACAAATGTTGATCTCGATGTTTTGCAATAGAATCCTTATAGCAACTGATTGTATATCACAGTGTAATGGTACAGATTGTGTGTACACATCATTTCTGACAAGTATCATAGTGCCACCATGTGCCAGAACACTGTCTTCTGGTGTGACATCACACCGTACTGGGGTGTATTGCCTTAGATGGAAAGCGTCTTGAGGACACTGCTTAGTCTCTTGCAAACATGCGACCAGAGGTTCGTTTTTTTTGAGCAAAAGCTCAAGTTGTTGCTGTTGTGTTCTAATACCACGTATGTTCCATTGTAGGATAGCCATATTAATATCTGTGTGGAATAAGTATTCCAGGGTAACTGTGTGTTGCTTTGGAGTAGGCGGTTGTTGAACTAATATTGTGGACTGAGTCTAATCTTCTAAGCACCTTTTCTTTCTTGGGCTGGCATTCTTCTCAGACGCTTTTTCGCGCCTCTTTCCAACTGAGGTTCTCCCAGTGTGGGCAGATTGGTCTAACTCCATGTCCTCTGCCGAGGATGTTCGTTTTCCCATAGAGAACTTGGGTTCGAGTGTCTCGAAGCAGTTGCTAATGGGGACCAGCAAAGATGAAAGACGCTGGTCTGAGTCCACCCCTGAAGATTCCCCAGAAGAGGATGTTCGAGGAGATCTTCTTTGACTCTTATATCCCTTTGGTGTACTGGAATCAGGCTTACCTTCCTTGAGGACATCATTCTTTGTGTAGCTCTTCTTAAACTTTATCGGTGACGCATTATAGATTACAGGTTTGCTGGTCTTGTGTGTTGAGTTTGACATTTTCGTTGGTGATCTAACAGTTGTATTTTTCTCACCAACAGATTTTGTACATGTTGATACAGATGTACGTGCTGATGTTGAGGGCTTTGGAATAGAGCTACGAGCTACAAGTGTCTTTTCAGAAATTGTTGCCCCATTGAAATCGTTGTGATCTCTCTGCTCGGTACCGGTTTAACTGCAACTGAGCTATAGGTCCCGGACCTTGGAACAGAGGGTTGGGGTATATGTAAGAGCCTCCAGGCTTCTGAGAAGGGCACCTTCTCTTTAACCCATATCTCTTGGATACCTCTACAAAACGGGGGCCAATCTTGGGAACTAGATGGACGTTCACCTCTGCAGTTCATGCGTGACGGAGGTGCAATACATGCACCATCGTGGAATTCATCTCCACATTGAGGGCATGTAGCTAGTCCTTTACAAAGCTCGCTTGTATGTCCAAAGCGCTGGCACTTGAAACACTTGAGTGGGTTCAGGATAAAAGGCCTAACTTCGATGGATCCATACCCTGCCTTAATCCTTTGCGGAAGATCTACCCGATCAATGGTCAGAAATAGGGTATTATTATTTATTTATGCCAACAAACTTAATGTTGGTGTTTTTAAACACACAAGCCGTGTGTGGGCAAAGTTTTAAGAGGTAGAACTGGAACTTAAAAATTCAATGCCACAACTGGGATTTGAACCACAGACCTTCCGCTTGCCGGGCGGACGCTCTAACCACTGAGCTATTGTGACAAACTGCCAGAATGGCATTAAATTCTCAAGCATATTCGCTTTCAGTATTTTAGATGCCTGGGTAGCTGAATGTGCTTCAACCAGGAGCGTGCCATTGCGAGATCTAGTGCAAGACTTTACTGGATCAGCAATGTTATCCAAACCCTTTTGAATGGTAAATGGGCTCGCTGATAGAAATTTATCTGCCTCAGTTCTAGCTATTACTAAGTACCAAGGACCACTCGACTCTGCTACTTCCTTTAGACAGACTTTACTAATATTTTTGTTTAAGTTTTAGTAGAACTCATGGCGATATCCTCCACCATTGCAAATGTCTCTGATGGCATGCTCACATCCTGGGCGCCACCCCGGCTTAGGTGAAAGTCCTGCTCTGGATTTTGCTCACCCTAGGGTCACACCTCCCAATGTATAAACAGAGGGACCCAATTGTCTTCAGGAGTGCATCAGCTCATGCAATGGCCCCTCCCCGGGACTGACCTTTATCAATGGATACGAACACAGATCCTACATGATAACCAGGGGCTGGGACTTATGCAGTTACCCAGTCACCGCTTGCATCTCCCCATCCTCCTACAACCTGTGCGTAGGTTATCCATCAGACTGTGTACACGGAGGCATCAGGTAGGAGGTCAAACACAAAAGTGGACCAGAGTTGCTTGGGCGTTTGGCATGTGCCCTCTCACCTCTTAGAGGAACCCAATTGAGAGTATGGCTTGGGGCCCCGGATACGCCAAACCTGTATCTCCCACAGTAGGACCCCCTGGGGGAGTTTGATTTCGAAGTCCTCTTCTCCTAGATGAGTCGCCGACCAAGACTACTGAGCCTCATCTACCTGTTTTGGAATGTTCTTTGCTTCCCCTCACCTCTTGCCTACCTGTAGTCAAAAATGACACACTTGGTAGACCTCTGGATCAGGTACTGAGTTCCAGAACCCCTCTCCAGCCAATCAGACGCCAGCTCCTTGTAGTACTCCACTGGTACAAGTCCAGCCCACTGGCCACCCGGACCTATCACAACGTACTTCCCCTCCAGCCGCCGACATAAATACCGCACCTCTGGTGGTGACCAGCACAGTCGGTGCTGAGATCTCCACTAGGAAACTTCGACCTCGCCGCCACTGAAGATGTCTGCCGTAGTCACAGACGAAACGTTTGGGAAGAAGAAGGAACCCAATAGACCACGGCCCACAAGCCCGGTTAATATTATTGCATCTAGTTTTCTTTGTGCCTGGGGTTATATATGAAGCTGGTCAGTGCTTGGAAGTCAGTCAGGTCAGTTGGTGAAGTTGAGGCAAGGCGAGACAAGTCAGGGTTGCACTGAAAGTAGACAGTTTTTAGCAGACAGTTGACAGTGAGATCCAAGTTCAGCTGTGAGTTGTGACCAAGCAGTTTAACCATGCTTCAATTCGATGGGTCAGTTGTGTTTTGTTCTCAGTGTATGCAACAGTGTCATAAGTGTAACATTTGTGCTACACTAAGTGCCCAAGTGATAAAGGTGTTTAGCAGCAACTGGTGTTCTCATTTGTTACATTAGTGTCAGGAGCAGGTTATAAATGCTACAATAGAGCAAATACTTCAACAATTAAATGAACTGAAGACCATGAAAACTGGAATGCAAAAGATGGAGGCAGAAATGTTATCCCAAATAAAGAATGTAAATTCCGGGATGGAGGAAATAAAGTGTGAAATAATAGTACATTATGCTACGAGACTATAATGGTAGTAATTAAGATGCATGTATATATCAGGGGCTGGCCCTGTAGCGCAGTTGGTAGAGCACCCACCTGATGTGCTGGGTTCGATTCCCGGCGAATTTTTCTCCAGCCAAGAGTATTCTTCATCCTTCCCTGAGTCTGGAGTGGTTAGACCACTCACCTACCACCTAGGCTGGACCTGCATGTGGTATTCGTGGTGGATGAAGCGGCATTTGGGCAGGTTTTCTCTGGTTTCCCCTGCCATTTATTCCACCAATTGCTCCATTATCACCCTTCCAATCATCCATTTCGCCTGCATTTCATATCATCCTCTTCCTCACTATCATAACTGGTATTTGGCTGACCACCTGCTTCCAGGTCTTCACTCTGTCTGATTCAGAGGTCCCTCTGCTCTCCAACAGGCGTCCGACCCTAGGCTGGATTGTAAGTCCTACATAGTGGGAGGATAATCAGGGAAAGAAAGAAAGTACACATTAGGAAACGAGCGAAGTGAATTTTGTAATTTTCATATGAGCGCCTTAATTGCCATTATAGTTAAGTTTCATACGACAATTTATACCCGACCATATACCTAATTTTATATTACTATTATTATTTTGTTGTTTAATGACGCTGTCAATTGCCAGGATCACATCAGCGTCGCTGGTGTGCCGGAATTTTGTCCTGCAGGAGTTCTTTTACATGCCAGTAAATCTACTGACATGGAGCTGTCGTTTCTAAGCACACTTAAAAGTCATCGGCCTGGGCCGGGTTTGAACCCGCAACCTTGGGATCAGTAGACCCCTAATTTTATAGCTGAAATATTGTAAAATGTTGTACACTCACCAGGGACAATGACTTACATATTGCATCAGCTGATATTTGGAGTTCTGCGCATGTGCTAAACAATCGATTCATTTCCAGCACGTCACAGCTGAATGGTGAAAATGTTCTTGGAATGCTATGCAAGTAGCATGAAAAATAGACGGCAAATTGAATATATTGGTTTTCAGACGAAACTTTATTTGATGTATAACTTATTTATTGTACAATTAGTGAAATTAATTTGCGGGACTGTGCTTAGTGCAATATTCTCGGAAGTTAATGCTGTAGTGAGGTGTTTTGTGTAAGTTGCATCTCGCCTCAGTAGTGTCTGGCATTTTAGCGTTTTCTAAACTTGCGCTAGTTGCGTTTGAGAATTAATCGATATTGCGCTTTGCCATTGCTGCATGGGAATTCTTGGATTGGTGGAACACCTGTGCTTTGATGAAAATTAAATTGATTGTAATAAAGACCAGTCCTTTACTGAAAGTTTGAACTTAAGAAGGTCCATTAAAGAATCGCTATCAGACTTACAATTAATAAATTTTGGTATGGTCGAGCATAAACATTTTAGCATTTGACATATTATTTTATACTTTGCCTGATTTGCAGATTTGTTTTTCACTGATGCTATTTGATCATAATGAAGTTTATTCATAACTGTTATCTCTTTTGCAGATGATGATCATAATGGGAATTATAGCACTGATGCTGTTAATCATCATAATTGGTAAGTTTATAAACGTATATCCTTTGCATGAACAGATTGAAATGTTATTTATTTTAACTTTTATTTTGTACATCAGAACTTACTGGAACATGGTTCAGAGACTTGCTCCACTGCCATGCTTCCTCTTGTAACTTATAAATGGCTGAATCAAGGCTGAGGATGGAGACAACATTCTTAGAAACCTATTTCAGTAGGTTGTAGTGTAGATAGTGAAGTTACAGTAGTAAAAAGCCTTTAAACTTTACTTATAAATACAAACAACTTCATTGTGTATTCCCCAAAGAAAAATAAAAAATTACTGGTACATGATCCGAATGAAGGTTAGTAAGCTAAACAAAAACACTTATTAATTCATTTAATTCTATAGAACTGAGACAGGAATTGTAGATTAAAATGCCTCATGGAAAAGAATAATACTGTTATTCTATAAATTGGATAGTTTAGCAAAGATATATGTAAATATCTTTTATAATTATTATTTATTTATGCGAACAAACTTACTGTTGGTGTTTTTAAACACACAAACCATGTGTAGGTGATGTTTGAGAGGTAGAACTGGAACTTAAAAAGTCAATGCCACAGCTGGGATTTGGTCTGTGGTTCAAATCCCAGCTGTGGCATTGAATTTTTGTTCCAGTTCTACCTCTCAATCTTTTATAATGTCTAATTATCATGATTATATTTTATAATTAAAGTCCCAAAGGTATCAAGATCGATAGGAGACATTTGGGGTCGATCATGAAGACGAGATGAACTGCGATGTTCCATTTGACGAGTCTTGTTTTCTGAAACTCACACACATAACAAGGAATATCTTCAAAATGGTTCACCCTACAGGAAAATTTATTCGGACATAAATTGTGTATTTTAGCAAGATCTGCATTTTTTGTAGAGTAAGATTTGGTCTATCTTTAACGGTTTACCAGTTATGCAAAAGTCGTCCAGAGTAAATACGACTACAGGAGCTATAACCAGAAAATTCAAGATATACATTTCATTTGCCATAAAAATGTCTCAAAACATATGACATTTTAATTAAAATCGTTAGAGCCATTTTCAAGAAAATCAAAATTTTCAAAACATTTTCCATGTAAAGGCTAGTGTAGAGTGGGACTACTTTCTTCAAAATCTTCCTGTCGCATCCTTGAAAGACATTAAACTTAAATACCAACTCTGGTTTTTAACAGACTTTTCGTTTTTCAGTTATACTGTCCATAGACTGATAGACACACAGACACACACATGGACCTTTTTCTAAAAATGCTTTTTTTTTTTGGATTCAGGGAGTCTCAAAACATATATTTCTGATGAAATCTCGACATCGAATTTTTGGGTGGAATACAATACTTCCCTCTACTTCACCAGTAGAGAAAGTAAAAATGTATGTTATACAATAGGTTGCAATACATGATGTCGTACTGACCAATTTTTAAGTGTTTACTTAGGATTTAGATGGGACAATTAGATTTTGCTGTTATAGCAAATATGTTAGAAGTGATGTTGCTGTAACTGGCTTGGACTGTGAGTTTTAATCATAGCCCGTTTCTGTCTCGGATGATGGTATTTTTATTTAAATAAGTCTGTGTGAGTAGGTTTGTAATATACTGTGTGTCCAAGTTTGCTGTTGTCTTTCCTGCTGACCAGTACGTCCAGGAAGGCCAGTTGACCATCCTTTTCTTTTTTCATTGTGAACTGATGTGCAAATTGAGACTGTTGAAGTGTTGAAAAAAACCAGACAGAGCTGGCTCGCCGTGGCTCCATATAACGAAGGTATCATCCACATTGTGGAACCAAGCACATGGTTTTGAGGACTGATGTCCAGAGCTGTAGCTTCAAAGGATTCCATGAAAAAGTTAGCTACTACTAGATTGAGTGGGCTGCCCATAGCCGTGCCATCAATTGGTTCATAGTAAGAGTTGTTCTTAGCAGAACTTGGTATCCCATCATGACATCAAACAGCAATCCAGACAGCAAAGCAACGTGGACCAACCAGGAAGCAGCTAGGCCACTCCCACCAGCCGTACTGCCTTAGCCGGCCCAGAGCCAATCAGAGAAAACCCCTCTCTACATAAATACCACACCCTGGACGGTTAACACATTAGATGCAACTAAACCTTCACAGAGAAGAGTTCGTCTGCGCTACTGATGACTGCCACTGCAGTTGTGGACAAAACGTCGGGACATCATTACTCTTGCAGACCACGACAAATCAGCCCGGAAGTTTCTCTATAATTATGAACTCTGGCCATGAAAGCCTATGTTACTTAATTTCTACATGTGACAGTTACTGTAAAATTGTCAGAAAATTATCCCTTAAATGTTTTTGAGTTAAAATTCGGTAAAATGTGCATTATTTTCTGAATGAGACAACTTTTGTGCCATATAACTGAAGTTCCAATTCTACCTCTCATACATTGCCCACACACGGCTTGTGTGTTTAAAAACACTGCCAGTAGGTTTGTTGGCATACATAAATAATTACCATCTAAAGGTTATTTAATTCCGGGACATAAAGTACTTACAATTAGTCATCCTTCGGGTGTTTATCTCTGAAGTCAGTTTCCTTTGTGGCCCACCAGGAAAAATACGAGTCGGTTGGAGAATTCACTGTCATACTAGCAAGTTCACAGTAGCTTAATGATTAGACCAGTCGCACAGTAAGCGGAAGGTCTGATTCAAATCCTGGCTGTGGAATTGAATTTTTCAGTTCAGATTCAAGCCCACACATGGCTTGTGCATTTAAAAACACCAGCATTAAGTTTGTTGGCATAAATATATAATAATTGGAACCACTTGTTTATCATAGCTGCAATTTTGCAAAAGACATTAACTTAATGTCTGCTTTAGATGACAGAAACTTGGAGTGTCCCAAAAAAATGCAAGGTTTCCTGCTGTCCGAAATGAAATAGAACAGCCCACATATGTACGCAGTGAAATATGTCAAACATGGAGGTAGGCTAGGTTACTATCACTGAATGCAAGAAATTCAAATTTCCACCACTGCAGCTGTGAAGGAAGTAGATCAAAACCCACTGTAGTCAAAATACTAAGTAGGATGGCCCTCCAAATACCTTTGTATGAGGGCAAATCAAAAAGTCTTTGCCCCTATTTTTTCGTGGTAAAATAAGATACATACAGCCAACTAAATATGTAGATATTATTCCTTGTACCTTTCACTGTTTTTCCACATAGTCCCTGTGCCGGTTCAGACATTTGTCCCATCGCAGCACTAATTTTGCAATGCCACTGTGGTAGAAATCGGCTGTTGGACTACGGAACCACTGTCGCACTGTTGTCTTGACTTCGTCGTCGCAAGTGAATCGCTGTCCTGCCAGGAACTTCTTCAGCAGACTGAAAAGATGGGAATCACTAGGGGCAAGATCTGGACTGTATGGTGAAAGTTCCTTTGCTTGCCAACGGTCTCGTTTGCCACATGTGGTCTCGCATTGTCGTGGAGGATGATCGTGTCAGCATCAAGAATCCCACGGCACTTCTTTCTGATCGCAGTTTGCAGAAGTGACAGTGTGGAACAATATCTGTTGGCATTGAGCAGTGGCCCCCGTGGCATGAAATCCAGCACAAGCAGTGCACGGCAATCCCAGAAACATCACTTTGTGAACAGATGGCGCAATACAGAATTTTGTTTTCACAGGAGGCTGCGAATGTTTCCACACCATATTCTGCTGTTTTGATTCTTCTGGAGTGTAATGCAGTTCCCACGTTTCATTGCCAGTAACAATGTGATCCAGGAAATTGTCACCCTCCTCGGCATATTGTTGCAGATGATTCAAAGAAGCAATCATTTGCTTGCCTTTCATCACGTCATCCAGCTGCTTAGGAACCCATCGACATGAAACCTTCCAGTACCCTAAGCACCCGTGAACGATGTCCTCTCGGTTTCCTGTCACTGGCACTGCATTGCTCGATGGTTCCACAAGCGGCCGACGAAGTAAGCAGTAGGGCAATGGTCACTTGGATGGCTAGACATCCAAGAACTGACATCCCACTGCCAGTGACAACACAGGAAGCCAACCTGCACCATCAGAGACATAAAAACACTAAAGCTTGTAAAACTAGACAAACCTATACCACCTTACCATCCACCTGGGTTAACCCAGGCGACTCGTACTCACTCCTGGACTCTGTGAATGATGTCGAGCTCCTGTGCAATGTCTTTGATTCGCACATGCTTCTCTGCTTTCACCATTGCATCCACGTGGGCAGTATTTTCATCAGTCTCTGATACACACGGTCTCCCCGCATGCTCATTGTCATGCACATTTTCATGGCCATTTTCAAACTTAGAGCACCATCTCACACTTCTCAAAGCAAGACATCTTTCCCCATATGTTGGCTGCATTTCCCTGTGGATCTCAATGGGTATTCATCCCGTACTCCATAGAAAACGAATCACACTTCGTTGCTCGTAAGCCATAAATGTATTAAGCACACCTGTCTTTTTGAATGTGCTGCTGGAAACTCTGAGAAGTCCACTACTTTGAATGTATATGTTGATTTTTGTTTTACATTCATCATTTGGCCAAAAAAACAGGGGCAAAGACTTTGATTTGTCCTCGTATCTTTTATTTCTTTGGTGTGGTTTTTGAAGAACACTCGTGTTTGTAATGTTTTAGTGTGGGCAACTTCAGGAGGAGATGGTGGAAGTAGCAGTTCTACACCGGCTACTACCGCAGCACCACCACCCTCGTAAGACTACACTCTACATTGCACCAGCAACAAACTATTTTTGTAACACTAAATAATCTTTGTATTATGTATATATTTATGTTGAAGACTCTTGTTCTTGGAACAAGAAGCAGTACCAATACAGACAAATATTAAGGGTGGGAACTATCAATAAGTAAATCGCTGTGCCTGTTCGTAGGTTACTTCAATACCTTATATGCTTACATGAAGAGACGACATAAGTGAGTATTCATGGTATATCATGCTGCAGTTTCTGCATTGTTGGAACAGCTGTCAAAACACAATACAGAAATTAACAAACTGAATAACTGTTTATGGCTGTGCCACATTTGTTATGTAATATTAATATTGTAATTATATTTCTGTATGTTAGTAGATTATTTTTGTAATGTATGGTAACACAGATGCTTTATCTAAGTTGACATGAACACAGTTCACTCAAATGCAAGGTATAACTTGATACAGTTTTATAGACGATCAGTGAACAAGGATGTGCAGCACTAAATGCAAGAATATTATTTTTATTATTGTACTATGAGTATGAATGATTGCATCTGTTGGTTGTAGACACAAATGTTTCTCAGAGGAATTATTTATGCAGTAGTTTAATGTGCAAATATAAAAGCTTTGGTGAATAATATCCATACATTTAATCTTTAACCCTTATTGCACAAATTACACTGGTCTACACTCGAGTATTTATGTTGAAAAATACTGGAGAGCAAGAGGATTAATGACTTCATTGTCAGAAATCCAGCATTAGCTAACAACAACACTCGAGTTAAAAATAGTGTATTCCTATTAATTTCAATGGGAAATAAATTAATAGGACATTTAAAATGA
This sequence comes from Tenodera sinensis, assembly GCA_030765045.1. Taxonomy (NCBI): domain Eukaryota; kingdom Metazoa; phylum Arthropoda; class Insecta; order Mantodea; family Mantidae; genus Tenodera; species Tenodera sinensis. Next base: position 126,168,181 of record CM060970.1, read on the forward strand.
TTGCTTAGCTCTTATTCCCTTGAAAAACAAGAATTTTATGATAGAGGTGGTGCAGGTTTTTAAAAGGTGTTATAAAATGGCCTCATCGTTGAATCTTATGTTATGATGGAAGCTATTGATGATACTCTTTTACTATTTCAGGTCACTGTACAGGGCGAGATGAATTAGGACTCAATTTCTTTGTTTGTTGAATTTTTATTCGCACCTTTGTAGATTACCGCAGTCTTTGAATCTTAGCACATTTGAAAACTCCTTAGTTTTAATTAATTGATTTTTCTTAGCACGATTCTGTATTGAAATATTTAGCAAAATTTCACTAAATTATCTTATCTTCTTAGATCTCGTCAATTTAATTGTATTTTATTAATTAATACGGAGTATATAATTTAACTTTTCATAATCAAATTAGTCAATAATTATTTCCTCACTTCTAAACCTTGGTCCACTAATATTCAATTATTATTAAAAAAACTAAACTAACACCCTAGTGCTACAGCAAAGAAAGGGCGTTGGCTTGCTGCCCAGCCGCTGCATCCCCCACTTCTGTCCACTACAGGCATCATTGGTGGGGTGCAGTACTGGAGGGTGGGAAGTGGTGTGCACCCCAAGCCTTCCTGGCCAGTTATGTGGCCTTCACGACCTGGGGCTGCTACTTCTCCATCAAGTAGCTTCTCAATTGGTCCCCCCACTTCTGTCCACTACAGGCATCATTGGTGGGGTGCAGTACTGGAGGGTGGGAAGTGGTGTGCACCCCAAGCCCTCCTGGCCAGTTATGTGGCCTTCACGACCTGGGGCTGCTACTTCTCCATCAAGTAGCTTCTCAATTGGTCCCCTTGGGACTAACGAGACTTAGTGCACCCCGTGCCAGATCTCCCATCCCCATGCTATGGTGTTGACTTCACTTTTTTTGTAGACCAGTGTAATTTTCCTGTATGTCCCTACTCTTTACCTTATTCGTAACTGGTTTTCATATCTGTCTCAGGCATCTTAATGGAAATGATTCAAATAGGAATGACTGGCTGCCAAACATCAGGTCAAATTAAAAAATGTCAAATATGCATGTATTACGGGATGGGAAGAACACATAAAATAACTGGCAATAGCACACAAATAATGACATTGGATGTAACTTTTTTTATTCATAGAAAACTACTACAGTAGTCAATGAAAAAAAACTGAAGCTATTAACAGTTGGAACATTTAATTAATATATCCACTAGTCACAAGGTGCGACATTTGGAACATGTTTATTTTATTTATATGTGCCACTTGTTACTATTAATGATCCGATGGATGGAAGGGTGGAAGTCTTAGCGTGCTTCAAGATTCTTTTAATAATCATTAATCTCAGGGGTGGTACAGACACATTAGCTAGATTAAATAATGTATTTCACTTTTATGAATTTTTGAACATTTTATTGACACTCGTAAATCATTTATCAACAATTCACTCACAGGAAAATACACTGAACAATGGCGTGTTCCATCTCTAATGGAGTAATTACTAGGTACAGCCAACAATTATTTTAAAGTCAAGTTGAAGAATCACAACAAATTCACTGTTCTTTTTCAGTTTGTTTTATAATCAATACTTTACATTGAGACGTTAAATTTTAATTCATTTCACTTTCTTCATAGCACAAGACAAAAGTCAGACTGTGCTGTCTATATCTTAACTTGATAATGTCAGGGGGCCTTTCTCCTGCCTCTATGTTCATATTGCAGAGGGCTTACACAGGAATACTGTCTCACAGTGAAGCAATATAAATCAATAAATATATAGACTTCACCTAAGTTGGAATATATAATGATCTTATTCTCCAATAACATCTTAAAACTTCTATTTTGGGTGCCATCACTACGGATGCTAGGTGACAATTTTTATTGTATTACCAACTGCTGAAAACAATACATTTAATAGAATCAACTGATATTTCAAAATACATCACTTAGTCCCTTATTTTTCAAAATGAATATTTTCCCCCATATTAATAAAAATATGGGTCCATCTATGTTTTATACTTTAACCTTTGGATTTACTTCAATATTAAATGACCAAAATGATCTGCCACAGCTGATTTATCCATCTGTTTATACTTAATATTTCAAAAATGTTCCTTTATTCTGGTTTACAAATTACGTTTAGCTTTACCAATGTAAACCCTGACAAAATCCAAACAGCTAAATGTATAAATGCCAGATATTTTATAATTTAGAATTTTAACTTTTTTAGAAACATTTAACAAATTTTTTTATATGTTTATTTTGAGGAGCCAAAGTTACTCATTGATTACTCACCTGTATGGAAGACTGACACCCCTAGGACTCTTAGCCTGTGCCTAGGGTCAGATGCCTGTATAGAAGCAGACAAACCAATGTACCAGACAAAGTGAAGACCTGGAAGCGAGCGGTCTGCCCAACATCAGGTATGAGAGTGACGAAGAGGATGATATGAAATGCAGGCGAAATTGATGAATGGAAAGGTGATGATGGATCAGCTGGAATGATTGGCAGGAGAAACCAGAAAACCCATCCACATACCGCTTAGTCCACCACAAACTTGGAGTCAAACCTGGGCCGCCTTGGACAGTCTAACCGCTTGGCCACAATGCTGTGTTCCTTAAACATTTTTGTAAATTTTTTGTTAGCCCAAATATGGTGAGTAAACCTTTTAAAAATACCTATGCCTTATATAGACTACAGATGTATAGGCTACACTTGTATAGGCTACAGATGTATAGGCTACAGATGTATAGGCTACAGATGTATAGGCTACACTTGTATAGGCTACAGATGTACAGGCTACACTTGTATAGGCTACAGATGTATAGGCTACACTTGTATAGGCTACTGATGTATAGGCTACTGACGTATAGGCTACACTTGTATAGGCTACACTTGTATAGGCTACTGACGTATAGGCTACTGTTGTATAGGCTACTGTTGTATAGCCTACAGATGTATAGGCTACACTTGTATAGGCTACTGACGTATAGGCTACTGACGTATAGGCTACTGATGTATAGGCTACTGACGTATAGGCTACTGTTGTATAGCCTACAGATGTATAGGCTACACTTGTATAGGCTACTGACGTATAGGCTACTGACGTATAGGCTACTGACGTATAGGCTACTGACGTATAGGCTACTGTTGTATAGGCTACAGATGTATAGGCTACACTTGTATAGGCTACTGACGTATAGGCTACACTTGTATAGGCTACTGATGTATAGGCTACACTTCTATAGGCTACTGATGTATAGGCTACACTTGTATAGGCTACTGACGTATAGGCTACTGACGTATAGGCTACTGACGTATAGGCTACTGTTGTATAGGCTACAGATGTATAGGCTACACTTGTATAGGCTACTGACGTATAGGCTACACTTGTATAGGCTACTGATGTATAGGCTACTGATGTATAGGCTACTGATGTATAGGCTACACTTCTATAGGCTACTGATGTATAGGCTACACTTCTATAGGCTACTGATGTATAGGCTACTGTTGTATAGGCTACAGTTGTATAGGCTACAGATGTATAGGCTACACTTCTATAGGCTACTGATGTATAGGCTACTGATGTATAGGCAACTGTTGTATAGGCTACAGATGTATAGGCTACACTTCTATAGGCTACTGATGTATAGGCTACTGTTGTATAGGCTACAGATGTATAGGCTACACTTGTATAGGCTACTGACGTATAGGCTACTGACGTATAGGCTACTGACGTATAGGCTACTGACGTATAGGCTACTGACGTATAGGCTACTGTTGTATAGGCTACAGATGTATAGGCTACACTTGTATAGGCTACTGACGTATAGGCTACACTTGTATAGGCTACACTTGTATAGGCTACTGATGTATAGGCTACTGATGTATAGGCTACACTTCTATAGGCTACTGATGTATAGGCTACACTTCTATAGGCTACTGATGTATAGGCTACTGTTGTATAGGCTACAGTTGTATAGGCTACAGATGTATAGGCTACACTTCTATAGGCTACTGATGTATAGGCTACTGATGTATAGGCTACTGATGTATAGGCAACTGTTGTATAGGCTACAGATGTATAGGCTACACTTCTATAGGCTACTGATGTATAGGCTACTGTTGTATAGGCTACAGTTGTATAGGCTACAGTTGTATAGGCTACAGATGTATAGGCTACACATGTATAGGCAACTGTTGTATAGGCTACAGTTGTATAGGCTACAGATGTATAGGCTACAGATGTATAGGCTACAGATGTATAGGCTACAGATGTATAGGCTACAGATGTATAGGCTACAGTTGTATAGGCTACAGATGTATAGGCTACAGATGTATAGGCTACAGATGTATAGGCTACACTTCTATAGGCTACTGATGTATAGGCAACTGTTGTATAGGCTACAGTTGTATAGGCTACAGTTGTATAGGCTGCAGATGTATAGGCAACTGTTGTATAGGCTACAGTTGTATAGGCTACAGTTGTATAGGCTACAGATGTATAGGCTACAGATGTATAGGCTGCAGATGTATAGGCTAGAGATGTATAGGCTACTGATGTATAGGCTACTGATGTATAGGCTACTGATGTATAGGCTACTGATGTATAGGCTACTGATGTATAGGCTACTGATGTATAGGCTACAGATGTATAGGCTACAGTTGTATAGGCTACAGATGTATAGGCTACAGTTGTATAGGCTACAGATGTATAGGCTACTGATGTATAGGCTAGAGATGTATAGGCTACACTTGTATAGGCTACTGATGTATAGGCTAGAGATGTATAGGCTACAGTTGTATAGGCTACTGATGTATAGGCTAGAAATGTATAGGCTACAGATGTATAGGCTAGAGATGTATAGGCTACAGATGTATAGGCTAGAGATGTATAGGCTAGAGATGTATAGGCTACAGATGTATAGGCTACAGATGTATAGGCTACACTTGTATAGGCTACAGATGTATAGGCTACAGATGTATAGGCTACAGATGTATAGGCTACACTTGTATAGGCTACAGATGTATAGGCTACACTTGTATAGGCTACAGATGTATAGGCTACAGATGTATAGGCTAGAGATGTATAGGCTACACTTGTATAGGCTACTGATGTATAGGCTACAGTTGTATAGGCTACTGATGTATAGGCTAGAGATGTATAGGCTACACTTGTATAGGCTACTGATGTATAGGCTACAGATGTATAGGCTACAGATGTATAGGCTACAGATGTATAGGCTAGAGATGTATAGGCTAGAGATGTATAGGCTACACTTGTATAGGCTACTGATGTATAGGCTACAGTTGTATAGGCTACAGATGTATAGGCTACACTTCTATAGGCTACTGATGTATAGGCTACTGATGTATAGGCAACTGTTGTATAGGCTACAGATGTATAGGCTACACTTCTATAGGCTACAGTTGTATAGGCTACAGTTGTATAGGCTACAGATGTATAGGCTACACATGTATAGGCAACTGTTGTATAGGCTACAGTTGTATAGGCTACAGATGTATAGGCTACAGATGTATAGGCTACAGATGTATAGGCTACAGATGTATAGGCTACAGTTGTATAGGCTACAGATGTATAGGCTACAGATGTATAGGCTACAGATGTATAGGCTACACTTCTATAGGCTACTGATGTATAGGCAACTGTTGTATAGGCTACAGTTGTATAGGCTACAGTTGTATAGGCTGCAGATGTATAGGCAACTGTTGTATAGGCTACAGTTGTATAGGCTACAGATGTATAGGCTACAGATGTATAGGCTACAGATGTATAGGCTGCAGATGTATAGGCTAGAGATGTATAGGCTACTGATGTATAGGCTACTGATGTATAGGCTACTGATGTATAGGCTACTGATGTATAGGCTACAGATGTATAGGCTACAGTTGTATAGGCTACAGATGTATAGGCTACAGTTGTATAGGCTACAGATGTATAGGCTACTGATGTATAGGCTAGAGATGTATAGGCTACACTTGTATAGGCTAGAGATGTATAGGCTACAGTTGTATAGGCTACTGATGTATAGGCTAGAAATGTATAGGCTACAGATGTATAGGCTAGAGATGTATAGGCTACAGATGTATAGGCTAGAGATGTATAGGCTAGAGATGTATAGGCTACAGATGTATAGGCTACAGATGTATAGGCTACACTTGTATAGGCTACAGATGTATAGGCTACAGATGTATAGGCTACAGATGTATAGGCTACACTTGTATAGGCTACAGATGTATAGGCTACACTTGTATAGGCTACAGATGTATAGGCTACAGATGTATAGACTAGAGATGTATAGGCTACACTTGTATAGGCTACTGATGTATAGGCTACAGTTGTATAGGCTACTGATGTATAGGCTAGAGATGTATAGGCTACAGATGTATCGGCTAGAGATGTATAGGCTACACTTGTATAGGCTACTGATGTATAGGCTACAGATGTATAGGCTACAGATGTATAGGCTACAGATGTATAGGCTAGAGATGTATAGGCTAGAGATGTATAGGCTACACTTGTATAGGCTACTGATGTATAGGCTACACTTGTATAGGCTACAGATGTATAGGCTACACTTGTATAGGCTACAGATGTATAGGCTACAGATGTATAGGCTAGAGATGTATAGGCTACAGTTGTATAGGCTAGAGATGTATAGGCTACAGTTGTATAGGCTACTGATGTATAGGCTAGAGATGTATAGGCTACAGATGTATAGGCTAGAGATGTATAGGCTACAGATGTATAGGCTACACTTGTATAGGCTACAGATGTATAGGCTACAGATGTATAGGCTACAGATGTATAGGCTACAGATGTATAGGCTACAGATGTATAGGCTACACTTGTATAGGCTACAGATGTATAGGCTACACTTGTATAGGCTACAGATGTATAGGCTACAGATGTATAGGCTACACTTGTATAGGCTACTGATGTATAGGCTACTGATGTATAGGCTACTGATGTATAGGCTACACTTGTATAGGCTACAGATGTATAGGCTACTGATGTATAGGCTACTGATGTATAGGCTACTGATGTATAGGCTACACTTGTATAGGCTACAGATGTATAGGCTACTGATGTATAGGCTACTGATGTATAGGCTACACTTGTATAGGCTACTGATGTATAGGCTACAGATGTATAGGCTACAGATGTATAGGCTACAGTTGTATAGGCTACTGATGTATAGGTTAGAGATGTATAGGCTACAGATGTATAGGCTAGAGATGTATAGGCTACAGATGTATAGGCTACAGTTGTATAGGCTACTGATGTATAGGCTAGAGATGTATAGGCTACACTTGTATAGGCTACAGTTGTATAGGCTAGAGATGTATAGGCTACAGTTGTATAGGCTACAGATGTATAGGCTACAGATGTATAGGCTACAGATGTATAGGCTAGAGATGTATAGGCTAGAGATGTATAGGCTACACTTGTATAGGCTACTGATGTATAGGCTACAGATGTATAGGCTACTGATGTATAGGCTACAGATGTATAGGCTACAGATGTATAGGCTAGAGATGTATAGGCTACAGTTGTATAGGCTACTGATGTATAGGCTAGAGATGTATAGGCTACAGATGTATAGGCTAGAGATGTATAGGCTACAGATGTATAGGCTAGAGATGTATAGTCCACAGTTGTATAGGCTACAGTTGTATAGGCTACAGATGTAGAGGCTACAGATGTATAGGCTACAGTTGTATAGGCTACTGATGTATAGGCTACACTTGTATAGGCTACAGTTGTATAGGCTACTGATGTATAGGCTACAGATGTATAGGCTACAGTTGTATAGGCTACACTTGTATAGGCTACAGATGTATAGGCTACAGTTGTATAGGCTATAGTTGTATAGGCTACTGATGTATAGGCTACAGATGTATAGGCTACAGATGTATAGGCTACTGATGTATAGGCTAGAGATGTATAGGCTACACTTGTATAGGCTACTGAGGTATAGGCTAGAGATGTATAGGCTACAGTTGTATAGGCTACTGATGTATAGGCTAGAGATGTATAGGCTACACTTGTATAGGCTACTGATGTATAGGCTAGAGATGTATAGGCTACAGATGTATAGGCTACTGATGTATAGGCTACACTTGTATAGGCTACAGATGTATAGGCTAGAGATGTATAGGCTACACTTGTATAGGCTACTGATGTATAGGCTAGAGATGTATAGGCTAGAGATGTATAGGCTACACTTGTATAGGCTACAGTTGTATAGGCTACTGATGTATAGGCTACAGATGTATAGGCTACTGATATATAGGCTACAGATGTATAGGCTACAGATGTATAGGCTACAGATGTATAGGCTACTGATGTATAGGCTACTGATGTATAGGCTAGAGATGTATACGCTACAGATGTATAGGCTAGAGATGTATAGGCTACTGATGTATAGGCTACAGATGTATAGGCTACTGATGTATAGGCTACAGATGTATAGGCTACAGATGTATAGGCTACAGATGTATAGGCTACTGATGTATAGGCTACTGATGTATAGGCTACTGATGTATAGGCTACAGATGTATAGGCTACTGATGTATAGGCTACTGATGTATAGGCTACAGATGTATAGGCTACAGATGTATAGGCTACAGATGTATAGGCTACAGATCTATAGGCTACTGATGTATAGGCTACTGATGTATAGGCTGCTGATGTATAGGCTACAGATGTATAGGCTAGAGATGTATAGGCTACACTTGTATAGGCTACTGATGTATAGGCTACACTTGTATAGGCTACAGATGTATAGGCTACACTTGTATAGGCTACAGTTGTATAGGCTACTGATGTATAGGCTACAGATGTATAGGCTACTGATATATAGGCTACAGATGTATAGGCTACAGATGTATAGGCTACAGATGTATAGGCTACAGATGTATAGGCTACTGATGTATAGGCTACACTTGTATAGGCTAGAGATGTATAGGCTACTGATGTATAGGCTACACTTGTATAGGCTACAGATGTATAGGCTACTGATGTATAGGCTACAGATGTATAGGCTACAGATGTATAGGCTACAGATGTATAGGCTACTGATGTATAGGCTACTGATGTATAGGCTACTGATGTATAGGCTACAGATGTATAGGCTACTGATGTATAGGCTACTGATGTATAGGCTACAGATGTATAGGCTACAGATGTATAGGCTACAGATGTATAGGCTACTGATGTATAGGCTACAGATGTATAGGCTACAGATGTATAGGCTACAGATGTATAGGCTACTGATGTATAGGCTACTGATGTATAGGCTACTGATGTATAGGCTACAGATGTATAGGCTACTGATGTATAGGCTACTGATGTATAGGCTACAGATGTATAGGCTACAGATGTATAGGCTACAGATGTATAGGCTACAGATCTATAGGCTACTGATGTATAGGCTACTGATGTATAGGCTGCTGATGTATAGGCTAGAGATGTATAGGCTACAGATGTATAGGCTAGAGATGTATAGGCTAGAGATGTATAGGCTACAGATGTATAGGCTACAGATGTATAGGCTACAGATGTATAGGCTACACTTGTATAGGCTACAGATGTATAGGCTACAGATGTATAGGCTACAGATGTATAGGCTACACTTGTATAGGCTACAGATGTATAGGCTACACTTGTATAGGCTACAGATGTATAGGCTACAGATGTATAGGCTAGAGATGTATAGGCTACACTTGTATAGGCTACTGATGTATAGGCTACAGTTGTATAGGCTACTGATGTATAGGCTAGAGATGTATAGGCTACAGATGTATAGGCTAGAGATGTATAGGCTACACTTGTATAGGCTACTGATGTATAGGCTACAGATGTATAGGCTACAGATGTATAGGCTAGAGATGTATAGGCTAGAGATGTATAGGCTACACTTGTATAGGCTACTGATGTATAGGCTACACTTGTATAGGCTACAGATGTATAGGCTACACTTGTATAGGCTACAGATGTATAGGCTACTGATGCATAGGCTAGAGATGTATAGGCTACAGATGTATAGGCTACTGATGTATAGGCTACTGATGTATAGGCTACTGATGTATAGGCTACACTTGTATAGGCTACTGATGTATAGGCTACAGATGTATAGGCTACAGATGTATAGGCTACAGATGTATAGGCTACACTTGTATAGGCTACTGATGTATAGGCTACACTTGTATAGGCTACAGATGTATAGGCTACTGATGTATAGGCTACTGATGTATAGGCTACTGATGTATAGGCTACTGATGTATAGGCTACTGATGTATAGGCTACTGATGTATAGGCTACTGATGTATAGGCTACTGATGTATAGGCTACACTTGTATAGGCTACTGATGTATAGGCTACACTTGTATAGGCTACAGATGTATAGGCTACTGATGTATAGGCTAGAGATGTATAGGCTACAGATGTATAGGCTAGAGATGTATAGGCCACAGTTGTATAGGCTACAGTTGTATAGGCTACAGATGTAGAGGCTACAGATGTATAGGCTACTGATGTATAGGCTAGAGATGTATAGGCTACAGTTGTATAGGCTACTGATGTATAGGCTAGAGATGTATAGGCTACACTTGTATAGGCTACTGACGTATAGGCTAGAGATGTATAGGCTACAGATGTATAGGCTAGAGATGTATAGGCTACAGATGTATAGGCTACACTTGTATAGGCTACAGATGTATAGGCTACAGATGTATAGGCTACAGATGTATAGGCTACACTTGTATAGGCTACAGATGTATAGGCTACACTTGTATAGGCTACAGATGTATAGGCTACAGATGTATAGGCTACACTTGTATAGGCTACTGATGTATAGGCTACTGATGTATAGGCTACACTTGTATAGGCTACAGATGTATAGGCTACTGATGTATAGGCTACTGATGTATAGGCTACTGATGTATAGGCTACACTTGTATAGGCTACAGATGTATAGGCTACTGATGTATAGGCTACTGATGTATAGGCTACACTTGTATAGGCTACTGATGTATAGGCTACAGTTGTATAGGCTACTGATGTATAGGCTAGAGATGTATAGGCTACAGATGTATAGGCTACACTTGTATAGGCTACTGATGTATAGGCTACACTTGTATAGGCTACAGATGTATAGGCTACACTTGTATAGGCTACTGATGTATAGGCTACACTTGTATAGGCTAGAGATGTATAGGCTACAGATGTATAGGCTACAGATGTATAGGCTAGAGATGTATAGGCTACAGATGTATAGGCTACAGATGTATAGGCTAGAGATGTATAGGCTACACTTGTATAGGCTACAGTTGTATAGGCTACTGATGTATAGGCTAGAGATGTATAGGCTACTGATGTATAGGCTAGTGATGTATAGGCTACAGATGTATAGGCTACAGATGTATAGGCTACAGTTGTATAGGGTACTGATGTATAGGCTACTGATGTATAGGCTACAGATGTATAGGCTAGAGATGTATAGGCTACAGATGTATAGGCTAGAGATGTATAGGCTACTGATGTATAGGCTAGAGATGTATAGGCTACTGATGTATAGGCTACACTTGTATAGGCTACTGATGTATAGGCTACTGATGTATAGGCTAGAGATGTATAGGCTACTGATGTATAGGCTACACTTGTATAGGCTACAGTTGTATAGGCTACAGTTGTATAGGCTACTGATGTATAGGCTACACTTGTATAGGCTACTGATGTATAGGCTAGAGATGTATAGGCTTCTGATGTATAGGCTACACTTGTATAGGCTACAGTTGTATAGGCTACTGATGTATAGGCTACAGATGTATAGGCTACTGATATATAGGCTACAGATGTATAGGCTACAGATGTATAGGCTACAGATGTATAGGCTACTGATGTATAGGCTAGAGATGTATACGCTACAGATGTATAGGCTAGAGATGTATAGGCTACTGATGTATAGGCTACACTTGTATAGGCTACTGATGTATAGGCTACAGATGTATAGGCTACTGATGTATAGGCTACAGATGTATAGGCTACTGACGTATAGGCTACTGTTGTATAGGCTACAGATGTATAGGCTACACTTGTATAGGCTACTGACGTATAGGCTACACTTGTATAGGCTACTGATGTATAGGCTACTGATGTATAGGCTACTGATGTATAGGCTACACTTCTATAGGCTACTGATGTATAGGCTACTGTTGTATAGGCTACAGTTGTATAGGCTACAGATGTATAGGCTACAGATGTATAGGCTACACTTCTATAGGCTACTGATGTATAGGCTACTGATGTATAGGCTACTGATGTATAGGCTACAGTTGTATAGGCTACAGTTGTATAGGCTACAGATGTATAGGCTACACTTCTATAGGCTACTGATGTATAGGCTACTGATGTATAGGCAACTGTTGTATAGGCTACAGTTGTATAGGCTACAGTTGTATAGGCTACAGATGTATAGGCTGCACATGAATAGGCAACTGTTGTATAGGCTACAGTTGTATAGGCTACAGATGTATAGGCTACAGTTGTATAGGGTACTGATGTATAGGCTACTGATGTATAGGCTACAGATGTATAGGCTAGAGATGTATAGGCTACAGATGTATAGGCTAGAGATGTATAGGCTACTGATGTATAGGCTAGAGATGTATAGGCTACTGATGTATAGGCTACACTTGTATAGGCTACTGATGTATAGGCTACTGATGTATAGGCTAGAGATGTATAGGCTACTGATGTATAGGCTACACTTGTATAGGCTACAGTTGTATAGGCTACAGTTGTATAGGCTACTGATGTATAGGCTACACTTGTATAGGCTACTGATGTATAGGCTACTGATGTATAGGCTAGAGATGTATAGGCTTCTGATGTATAGGCTACACTTGTATAGGCTACAGTTGTATAGGCTACTGATGTATAGGCTACAGATGTATAGGCTACTGATATATAGGCTACAGATGTATAGGCTACAGATGTATAGGCTACAGATGTATAGGCTACTGATGTATAGGCTAGAGATGTATACGCTACAGATGTATAGGCTAGAGATGTATAGGCTACTGATGTATAGGCTACACTTGTATAGGCTACTGATGTATAGGCTACAGATGTATAGGCTACTGATGTATAGGCTACAGATGTATAGGCTACTGACGTATAGGCTACTGTTGTATAGGCTACAGATGTATAGGCTACACTTGTATAGGCTACTGACGTATAGGCTACACTTGTATAGGCTACTGATGTATAGGCTACTGATGTATAGGCTACTGATGTATAGGCTACACTTCTATAGGCTACTGATGTATAGGCTACTGTTGTATAGGCTACAGTTGTATAGGCTACAGATGTATAGGCTACAGATGTATAGGCTACACTTCTATAGGCTACTGATGTATAGGCTACTGATGTATAGGCTACTGATGTATAGGCTACAGTTGTATAGGCTACAGTTGTATAGGCTACAGATGTATAGGCTACACTTCTATAGGCTACTGATGTATAGGCTACTGATGTATAGGCAACTGTTGTATAGGCTACAGTTGTATAGGCTACAGTTGTATAGGCTACAGATGTATAGGCTGCACATGAATAGGCAACTGTTGTATAGGCTACAGTTGTATAGGCTACAGATGTATAGGCTACAGATGTATAGGCTACAGATGTATAGGCTACAGATGTATAGGCTACAGATGTATAGGCTACAGTTGTATAGGCTACAGATGTATAGGCTACAGATGTATAGGCTACAGATGTATAGGCTACAGATGTATAGGCTACACTTCTATAGGCTACTGATGTATAGGCAACTGTTGTATAGGCTACAGTTGTATAGGCTACAGTTGTATAGGCTGCAGATGTATAGGCAACTGTTGTATAGGCTACAGTTGTATAGGCTACAGATGTATAGGCTACAGATGTATAGGCTACAGATGTATAGGCTGCAGATGTATAGGCTAGAGATGTATAGGCTACTGATGTATAGGCTACTGATGTATAGGCTACTGATGTATAGGCTACTGATGTATAGGCTACTGATGTATAGGCTACAGATGTATAGGCTACAGTTGTATAGGCTACAGATGTATAGGCTACAGTTGTATAGGCTACAGATGTATAGGCTACTGATGTATAGGCTAGAGATGTATAGGCTACACTTGTATAGGCTACTGATGTATAGGCTAGAGATGTATAGGCTACAGTTGTATAGGCTACTGATGTATAGGCTAGAAATGTATAGGCTACAGATGTATAGGCTAGAGATGTATAGGCTACAGATGTATAGGCTAGAGATGTATAGGCTAGAGATGTATAGGCTACAGATGTATAGGCTACAGATGTATAGGCTACACTTGTATAGGCTACAGATGTATAGGCTACAGATGTATAGGCTACAGATGTATAGGCTACACTTGTATAGGCTACAGATGTATAGGCTACACTTGTATAGGCTACAGATGTATAGGCTACAGATGTATAGGCTAGAGATGTATAGGCTACTGATGTATAGGCTACAGTTGTATAGGCTACTGATGTATAGGCTAGAGATGTATAGGCTACAGATGTATAGGCTACACTTGTATAGGCTACTGATGTATAGGCTACACTTGTATAGGCTACAGATGTATAGGCTACACTTGTATAGGCTACTGATGTATAGGCTACACTTGTATAGGCTAGAGATGTATAGGCTACAGATGTATAGGCTACAGATGTATAGGCTAGAGATGTATAGGCTACAGATGTATAGGCTACAGATGTATAGGCTAGAGATGTATAGGCTACACTTGTATAGGCTACAGTTGTATAGGCTACTGATGTATAGGCTAGAGATGTATAGGCTACTGATGTATAGGCTAGTGATGTATAGGCTACAGATGTATAGGCTACAGATGTATAGGCTACAGTTGTATAGGGTACTGATGTATAGGCTACTGATGTATAGGCTACAGATGTATAGGCTAGAGATGTATAGGCTACAGATGTATAGGCTAGAGATGTATAGGCTACTGATGTATAGGCTAGAGATGTATAGGCTACTGATGTATAGGCTACACTTGTATAGGCTACTGATGTATAGGCTACTGATGTATAGGCTAGAGATGTATAGGCTACTGATGTATAGGCTACACTTGTATAGGCTACAGTTGTATAGGCTACAGTTGTATAGGCTACTGATGTATAGGCTACACTTGTATAGGCTACTGATGTATAGGCTACTGATGTATAGGCTAGAGATGTATAGGCTTCTGATGTATAGGCTACACTTGTATAGGCTACAGTTGTATAGGCTACTGATGTATAGGCTACAGATGTATAGGCTACTGATATATAGGCTACAGATGTATAGGCTACAGATGTATAGGCTACAGATGTATAGGCTACTGATGTATAGGCTAGAGATGTATACGCTACAGATGTATAGGCTAGAGATGTATAGGCTACTGATGTATAGGCTACACTTGTATAGGCTACTGATGTATAGGCTACAGATGTATAGGCTACTGATGTATAGGCTACAGATGTATAGGCTACTGACGTATAGGCTACTGTTGTATAGGCTACAGATGTATAGGCTACACTTGTATAGGCTACTGACGTATAGGCTACACTTGTATAGGCTACTGATGTATAGGCTACTGATGTATAGGCTACTGATGTATAGGCTACTGATGTATAGGCTACACTTCTATAGGCTACTGATGTATAGGCTACTGTTGTATAGGCTACAGTTGTATAGGCTACAGATGTATAGGCTACAGATGTATAGGCTACACTTCTATAGGCTACTGATGTATAGGCTACTGATGTATAGGCTACTGATGTATAGGCTACAGTTGTATAGGCTACAGTTGTATAGGCTACAGATGTATAGGCTACACTTCTATAGGCTACTGATGTATAGGCTACTGATGTATAGGCAACTGTTGTATAGGCTACAGTTGTATAGGCTACAGTTGTATAGGCTACAGATGTATAGGCTGCACATGAATAGGCAACTGTTGTATAGGCTACAGTTGTATAGGCTACAGTTGTATAGGCTACAGATGTATAGGCTACAGATGTATAGGCTACAGATGTATAGGCTACAGATGTATAGGCTACAGATGTATAGGCTACAGTTGTATAGGCTACAGATGTATAGGCTACAGATGTATAGGCTACAGATGTATAGGCTACACTTCTATAGGCTACTGATGTATAGGCAACTGTTGTATAGGCTACAGTTGTATAGGCTACAGTTGTATAGGCTGCAGATGTATAGGCAACTGTTGTATAGGCTACAGTTGTATAGGCTACAGATGTATAGGCTACAGATGTATAGGCTACAGATGTATAGGCTGCAGATGTATAGGCTAGAGATGTATAGGCTACTGATGTATAGGCTACTGATGTATAGGCTACTGATGTATAGGCTACTGATGTATAGGCTACTGATGTATAGGCTACAGATGTATAGGCTACAGTTGTATAGGCTACAGATGTATAGGCTACAGTTGTATAGGCTACAGATGTATAGGCTACTGATGTATAGGCTAGAGATGTATAGGCTACACTTGTATAGGCTACTGATGTATAGGCTAGAGATGTATAGGCTACAGTTGTATAGGCTACTGATGTATAGGCTAGAAATGTATAGGCTACAGATGTATAGGCTAGAGATGTATAGGCTACAGATGTATAGGCTAGAGATGTATAGGCTAGAGATGTATAGGCTACAGATGTATAGGCTACAGATGTATAGGCTACACTTGTATAGGCTACAGATGTATAGGCTACAGATGTATAGGCTACAGATGTATAGGCTACACTTGTATAGGCTACAGATGTATAGGCTACACTTGTATAGGCTACAGATGTATAGGCTACAGATGTATAGGCTAGAGATGTATAGGCTACTGATGTATAGGCTACAGTTGTATAGGCTACTGATGTATAGGCTAGAGATGTATAGGCTACAGATGTATAGGCTAGAGATGTATAGGCTACACTTGTATAGGCTACTGATGTATAGGCTACAGATGTATAGGCTACAGATGTATAGGCTAGAGATGTATAGGCTAGAGATGTATAGGCTACACTTGTATAGGCTACTGATGTATAGGCTACACTTGTATAGGCTACAGATGTATAGGCTACACTTGTATAGGCTACAGATGTATAGGCTACTGATGCATAGGCTAGAGATGTATAGGCTACAGATGTATAGGCTAGAGATGTATAGGCTACAGTTGTATAGGCTACAGTTGTATAGGCTACTGATGTATAGGCTAGAGATGTATAGGCTACAGATGTATAGGCTAGAGATGTATAGGCTACAGATGTATAGGCTAGAGATGTATAGGCTAGAGATGTATAGGCTACACTTGTATAGGCTACAGATGTATAGGCTACAGATGTATAGGCTACAGATGTATAGGCTACACTTGTATAGGCTACAGATGTATAGGCTACACTTGTATAGGCTACAGGTGTATAGGCTACAGATGTATAGGCTACTGATGTATAGGCTACACTTGTATAGGCTACTGATGTATAGGCTACTGATGTATAGGCTACACTTGTATAGGCTACAGATGTATAGGCTACTGATGTATAGGCTACTGATGTATAGGCTACTGATGTATAGGCTACTGATGTATAGGCTACACTTGTATAGGCTAAAGATGTATAGGCTACTGATGTATAGGCTACTGATGTATAGGCTACTGATGTATAGGCTACACTTGTATAGGCTACAGATGTATAGGCTACAGATGTATAGGCTACAGATGTATAGGCTACAGATGTATAGGCTACAGATGTATAGGCTACACTTGTATAGGCTACTGATGTATAGGCTACTGATGTATAGGCTACTGATGTATAGGCTACTGATGTATAGGCTACACTTGTATAGGCTACACTCGTATAGGCTACTGATGTATAGGCTACTGATGTATAGGCTACAGATGTATAGGCTACTGATGTATAGGCTAGAGATGTATAGGCTACAGATGTATAGGCTAGAGATGTATAGGCCACAGTTGTATAGGCTACAGTTGTATAGGCTAGAGATGTATAGGCTACAGATGTATAGGCTACAGTTGTATAGGCTACTGATGTATAGGCTACACTTGTATAGGCTACACTTTTATAGGCTACAGTTGTATAGGCTACACTTGTATAGGCTACAGATGTATAGGCTAGAGATGTATAGGCTTCAGATGTATAGGCTACAGTTGTATAGGCTACTGATGTATAGGCTAGAGATGTATAGGCTACAGATGTATAAGTTACTGATGTATAGGCTAGAGATGTATAGGCTACACTTGTATAGGCTACAGTTGTATAGGCTACACTTGTATAGGCTACAGATGTATACGCTAGAGATGTATAGGCTACAGTTGTATAGGCTACAGATGTATAGGCTACAGATGTATAGGCTAGAGATGTATAGGCTACAGTTGTGTAGGCTACACTGGTATAGGCTACAGATGTATAGGCTACACTTGTATAGGCTACAGATGTATAGGCTACTGATGTATAGGCTAGAGATGTATAGGCTACAGATGTATAGACTAGAGATGTATAGGCTACTGATGTATAGGCTACAGTTGTATAGGCTACTGATGTATAGGCTAGAGATGTATAGGCTACAGATGTATAGGCTACAGATGTATAGGCTACAGATGTATAGGCTACACTTGTATAGGCTACTGATGTATAGGCTACACTTGTATAGGCTACAGATGTATAGGCTACACTTGTATAGGCTACTGATGTATAGGCTACACTTGTATAGGCTACTGATGTATAGGCTAGAGATGTATAGGCTACAGATGTATAGGCTACAGATGTATAGGCTAGAGATGTATAGGCTACAGATGTATAGGCTACAGATGTATAGGCTAGAGATGTATAGGCTACACTTGTATAGGCTACTGATGTATAGGCTAGAGATGTATAGGCCACAGTTGTATAGGCTAGAGATGTATAGGCTACAGATGTATAGGCTACAGTTGTATAGGCTACTGATGTATAGGCTACACTTGTATAGGCTACACTTTTATAGGCTACAGTTGTATAGGCTACACTTGTATAGGCTACAGATGTATAGGCTAGAGATGTATAGGCTTCAGATGTATAGGCTACAGTTGTATAGGCTACTGATGTATAGGCTAGAGATGTATAGGCTACAGATGTATAGGCTACTGATGTATAGGCTACTGATGTATAGGCTAGAGATGTATAGGCTACACTTGTATAGGCTACAGTTGTATAGGCTACACTTGTATAGGCTACAGATGTATACGCTAGAGATGTATAGGCTACAGTTGTATAGGCTACAGATGTATAGGCTACAGATGTATAGGCAACAGTTGTGTAGGCTACACTGGTATAGGCTAGAGATGTATAGGCTAGAGATGTATAGGCTACACTTGTATAGGCTACTGATGTATAGGCTACACTTGTATAGGCTACAGATGTATAGGCTACTGATGTATAGGCTAGAGATGTATAGGCTACAGATGTATAGGGTAGAGATGTATAGGCTACTGATGTATAGGCTACAGTTGTATAGGCTACTGATGTATAGGCTAGAGATGTATAGGCTACAGATGTATAGGCTACAGATGTATAGGCTACAGATGTATAGGCTAGAGATGTATAGGCTACAGATGTATAGGCTAGAGATGTATAGGCTAGAGATGTATAGGCTACACTTGTATAGGCTACAGATGTATAGGCTACAGATGTATAGGCTACAGATGTATAGGCTACACTTGTATAGGCTACAGATGTATAGGCTACACTTGTATAGGCTACAGGTGTATAGGCTACAGATGTATAGGCTACTGATGTATAGGCTACACTTGTATAGGCTACTGATGTATAGGCTACTGATGTATAGGCTACACTTGTATAGGCTACAGATGTATAGGCTACTGATGTATAGGCTACTGATGTATAGGCTACTGATGTATAGGCTACTGATGTATAGGCTACACTTGTATAGGCTAAAGATGTATAGGCTACTGATGTATAGGCTACTGATGTATAGGCTACTGATGTATAGGCTACACTTGTATAGGCTACAGATGTATAGGCTACAGATGTATAGGCTACAGATGTATAGGCTACAGATGTATAGGCTACAGATGTATAGGCTACACTTGTATAGGCTACTGATGTATAGGCTACTGATGTATAGGCTACTGATGTATAGGCTACTGATGTATAGGCTACACTTGTATAGGCTACACTCGTATAGGCTACTGATGTATAGGCTACTGATGTATAGGCTACAGATGTATAGGCTACTGATGTATAGGCTAGAGATGTATAGGCTACAGATGTATAGGCTAGAGATGTATAGGCCACAGTTGTATAGGCTACAGTTGTATAGGCTAGAGATGTATAGGCTACAGATGTATAGGCTACAGTTGTATAGGCTACTGATGTATAGGCTACACTTGTATAGGCTACACTTTTATAGGCTACAGTTGTATAGGCTACACTTGTATAGGCTACAGATGTATAGGCTAGAGATGTATAGGCTTCAGATGTATAGGCTACAGTTGTATAGGCTACTGATGTATAGGCTAGAGATGTATAGGCTACAGATGTATAAGTTACTGATGTATAGGCTAGAGATGTATAGGCTACACTTGTATAGGCTACAGTTGTATAGGCTACACTTGTATAGGCTACAGATGTATACGCTAGAGATGTATAGGCTACAGTTGTATAGGCTACAGATGTATAGGCTACAGATGTATAGGCTAGAGATGTATAGGCTACAGTTGTGTAGGCTACACTGGTATAGGCTACAGATGTATAGGCTACACTTGTATAGGCTACAGATGTATAGGCTACTGATGTATAGGCTAGAGATGTATAGGCTACAGATGTATAGACTAGAGATGTATAGGCTACTGATGTATAGGCTACAGTTGTATAGGCTACTGATGTATAGGCTAGAGATGTATAGGCTACAGATGTATAGGCTACAGATGTATAGGCTACAGATGTATAGGCTACACTTGTATAGGCTACTGATGTATAGGCTACACTTGTATAGGCTACAGATGTATAGGCTACACTTGTATAGGCTACTGATGTATAGGCTACACTTGTATAGGCTACTGATGTATAGGCTAGAGATGTATAGGCTACAGATGTATAGGCTACAGATGTATAGGCTAGAGATGTATAGGCTACAGATGTATAGGCTACAGATGTATAGGCTAGAGATGTATAGGCTACACTTGTATAGGCTACTGATGTATAGGCTAGAGATGTATAGGCCACAGTTGTATAGGCTAGAGATGTATAGGCTACAGATGTATAGGCTACAGTTGTATAGGCTACTGATGTATAGGCTACACTTGTATAGGCTACACTTTTATAGGCTACAGTTGTATAGGCTACACTTGTATAGGCTACAGATGTATAGGCTAGAGATGTATAGGCTTCAGATGTATAGGCTACAGTTGTATAGGCTACTGATGTATAGGCTAGAGATGTATAGGCTACAGATGTATAGGCTACTGATGTATAGGCTACTGATGTATAGGCTAGAGATGTATAGGCTACACTTGTATAGGCTACAGTTGTATAGGCTACACTTGTATAGGCTACAGATGTATACGCTAGAGATGTATAGGCTACAGTTGTATAGGCTACAGATGTATAGGCTACAGATGTATAGGCAACAGTTGTGTAGGCTACACTGGTATAGGCTAGAGATGTATAGGCTAGAGATGTATAGGCTACACTTGTATAGGCTACTGATGTATAGGCTACACTTGTATAGGCTACAGATGTATAGGCTACTGATGTATAGGCTACTGATGTATAGGCTACACTTGTATAGGCTACACTTGTATAGGCTACTGATGTATAGGCTACACTTGTATAGGCTACTGATACATAGGCTACACTTGTATAGGCTACTGATGTATAGGCTACACTTGTATAGGCTACTGATGTATAGGCTACTGATACATAGGCTACACTTGTATAGGCTACTGATGTATAGGCTACTGATACATAGGCTACACTTGTATAGGCTACACTTGTATAGGCTACTGATGTATAGGCTACTGATACATAGGCTACACTTGTATAGGCTACTGATATATAGGCTACACTTGTATAGGCTACTGATGTATAGGCTACACTTGTATAGGCTACAGATGTATAGGCTACACTTGTATAGGCTACAGATGTATAGGCTACACTTGTATAGGCTACTGATACATAGGCTACACTTGTATAGGCTACACTTGTATAGGCTACTGATGTATAGGCTACTGATACATAGGCTACAGATGTATAGGCTACACTTGTATAGGCTACTGATACATAGGCTACACTTGTATAGGCTACACTTGTATAGGCTACTGATGTATAGGCTACACTTGTATAGGCTACTGATACATAGGCTACAGATGTATAGGCTACAGATGTATAGGCTACTGATGTATAGGCTACACTTGTATAGGCTACAGATGTATAGGCTACTGATGTATAGGCTACACTTGTATAGGCTACTGATGTATAGGCTACTGATACATAGGCTACAGATGTATAGGCTACACTTGTATAGGCTACTGATACATAGGCTACACTTGTATAGGCTACACTTGTATAGGCTACTGATGTATAGGCTACACTTGTATAGGCTACTGATGTATAGGCTACTGATACATAGGCTACAGATGTATAGGCTACACTTGTATAGGCTACTGATACATAGGCTACACTTGTATAGGCTACACTTGTATAGGCTACTGATGTATAGGCTACTGATACATAGGCTACAGATGTATAGGCTACACTTGTATAGGCTACTGATACATAGGCTACAGATGTATAGGCTACAGATGTATAGGCTACACTTGTATAGGCTACTGATGTATAGGCTACACTTGTATAGGCTACTGATACATAGGCTACAGATGTATAGGCTACACTTGTATAGGCTACACTTGTATAGGCTACTGATGTATAGGCTACACTTGTATAGGCTACTGATACATAGGCTACAGATGTATAGGCTACAGATGTATAGGCTACTGATGTATAGGCTACACTTGTATAGGCTACAGATGTATAGGCTACTGATGTATAGGCTACACTTGTATAGGCTACAGATGTATAGGCTACACTTGTATAGGCTACACTTGTATAGGCTACTGATGTATAGGCTACTGATACATAGGCTACAGATGTATAGGCTACACTTGTATAGGCTACTGATACATAGGCTACACTTGTATAGGCTACACTTGTATAGGCTACTGATGTATAGGCTACACTTGTATAGGCTACAGATGTATAGGCTACTGATACATAGGCTACAGATGTATAGGCTACACTTGTATAGGCTACACTTGTATAGGCTACTGATACATAGGCTACAGATGTATAGGCTACACTTGTATAGGCTACTGATGTATAGGCTACTGATGTATAGGCTACACTTGTATAGGCTACTGATACATAGGCTACAGATGTATAGGCTACACTTGTATAGGCTACTGATACATAGGCTACAGATGTATAGGCTACAGATGTATAGGCTACTGATGTATAGGCTACTGATGTATAGGCTACACTTGTATAGGCTACAGATGTATAGGCTACTGATACATAGGCTACAGATGTATAGGCTACACTTGTATAGCCTACTGATACATAGGCTACAGATGTATAGGCTACACTTGTATAGGCTACTGATGTATAGGCTACTGATGTATAGGCTACACTTGTATAGGCTACTGATACATAGGCTACAGATGTATAGGCTACACTTGTATAGGCTACACTTGTATAGGCTACACTTGTATAGGCTACACTTGTATAGGCTACTGAGGTATAGGCTACACTTGTATAGGCTACTGATGTATAGGCTACTGATGTATAGGCTACACTTGTATAGGCTACACTTGTATAGGCTACACTTGTATAGGCCACTGATGTATAGGCTACACTTGTATAGGCTACTGATGTATAGGCTACTGATGTATAGGCTACACTTGTATAGGCTACTGATACATAGGCTACAGATGTATAGGCTACACTTGTATAGGCTACTGATGTATAGGCTACACTTGTATAGGCTACTGATGTATAGGCTACACTTGTATAGGCTACTGATGTATAGGCTACTGATGTATAGGCTACACTTGTATAGGCTACTGATGTATAGGCTACACTTGTATAGGCTACTGATGTATAGGCTACTGATGTATAGGCTACACTTGTATAGGCTACTGATACATAGGCTACAGATGTATAGGCTACACTTGTATAGGCTACACTTGTATAGGCTACTGATGTATAGGCTACACTTGTATAGGCTACTGATGTATAGGCTACACTTGTATAGGCTACTGATGTATAGGCTACTGATGTATAGGCTACTGATGTATAGGCTACACTTGTATAGGCTACTGATACATAGGCTACAGATGTATAGGCTACACTTGTATAGGCTACACTTGTATAGGCTACTGATGTATAGGCTACACTTGTATAGGCTACTGATGTATAGGCTACACTTGTATAGGCTACACTTGTATAGGCTACACTTGTATAGGCTACACTTGTATAGGCTACTGATGTATAGGCTACACTTGTATAGGCTACACTTGTATAGGCTACACTTGTATAGGCTACACTTGTATAGGCTACACTTGTATAGGCTACACTTGTATAGGCTACTGATGTATAGGCTACACTTGTATAGGCTACACTTGTATAGGCTACTGACGTATAGGCTACACTTGTATAGGCTACACTTGTATAGGCTACTGATGTATAGGCTACACTTGTATAGGCTACACTTGTATAGGCTACTGATGTATAGGCTACACTTGTATAGGCTACACTTGTATAGGCTACTGATGTATAGGCTACACTTGTATAGGCTACACTTGTATAGGCTACTGACGTATAGGCTACACTTGTATAGGCTACACTTGTATAGGCTACACTTGTATAGGCTACTGATGTATAGGCTACACTTGTATAGGCTACACTTGTATAGGCTACTGATGTATAGGCTACACTTGTATAGGCTACACTTGTATAGGCTACACTTGTATAGGCTACTGATGTATAGGCTACACTTGTATAGGCTACACTTGTATAGGCTACTGATGTATAGGCTACACTTGTATAGGCTACACTTGTATAGGCTACACTTGTATAGGCTACACTTGTATAGGCTACACTTGTATAGGCTACACTTGTATAGGCTACACTTGTATAGGCTACTGATGTATAGGCTACACTTGTATAGGCTACACTTGTATAGGCTACTGACGTATAGGCTACACTTGTATAGGCTACACTTGTATAGGCTACTGATGTATAGGCTACACTTGTATAGGCTACACTTGTATAGGCTACTGATGTATAGGCTACACTTGTATAGGCTACACTTGTATAGGCTACTGATGTATAGGCTACACTTGTATAGGCTACTGACGTATAGGCTACACTTGTATAGGCTACACTTGTATAGGCTACTGATGTATAGGCTACACTTGTATAGGCTACACTTGTATAGGCTACTGATGTATAGGCTACACTTGTATAGGCTACACTTGTATAGGCTACTGATGTATAGGCTACACTTGTATAGGCTACACTTGTATAGGCTACTGACGTATAGGCTACACTTGTATAGGCTACACTTGTATAGGCTACACTTGTATAGGCTACACTTGTATAGGCTACTGATGTATAGGCTACACTTGTATAGGCTACACTTGTATAGGCTACTGATGTATAGGCTACACTTGTATAGGCTACACTTGTATAGGCTACACTTGTATAGGCTACACTTGTATAGGCTACTGACGTATAGGCTACTGACGTATAGGCTACTGACGTATAGGCTACTAACGTATAGGCTACACTTGTATAGGCTACTGATGTATAGGCTACACTTGTATAGGCTACACTTGTATAGGCTACACTTGTATAGGCTACACTTGTATAGGCTACTGACGTATAGGCTACTGACGTATAGGCTACTAACGTATAGGCTACACTTGTATAGGCTACTGATGTATAGGCTACACTTGTATAGGCTACACTTGTATAGGCTACACTTGTATAGGCTACACTTGTATAGGCTACTGACGTATAGGCTACTGACGTATAGGCTACTAACGTATAGGCTACACTTGTATAGGCTACTGATGTATAGGCTACACTTGTATAGGCTACTGACGTATAGGCTACTGACGTATAGGCTACTGACGTATAGGCTACTAACGTATAGGCTACACTTGTATAGGCTACTGATGTATAGGCTACACTTGTATAGGCTACACTTGTATAGGCTACTGACGTATAGGCTACTGACGTATAGGCTACTAACGTATAGGCTACTGATTTATAGGCTACACTTGTATAGGCTACTGATGTATAGGCTACACTTGTATAGGCTACTGACGTATAGGCTACACTTGTATAGGCTACTGATGTATAGGCTACACTTGTATAGGCTACTGACGTATAGGCTACACTTGTATAGGCTACTGATGTATAGGCTACACTTGTATAGGCTACTGATGTATAGGCTACACTTGTATAGGCTACTGACGTATAGGCTACACTTGTATAGGCTACTGATGTATAGGCTACACTTGTATAGGCTACTGACGTATAGGCTACACTTGTATAGGCTACTGATGTATAGGCTACACTTGTATAGGCTACTGACGTATAGGCTACTAATGTATAGGCTACACTTGTATAGGCTACACTTGTATAGGCTACTAACGTATAGGCTACACTTGTATAGGCTACTGACGTATAGGCTACTGACGTATAGGCTACTAACGTATAGGCTACACTTGTATAGGCTACACTTGTATAGGCTACACTTGTATAGGCTACTGACGTATAGGCTACTAACGTATAGGCTACACTTGTATAGGCTACTGATGTATAGGCTACACTTGTATAGGCTACACTTGTATAGGCTACTGACGTATAGGCTACTGACGTATAGGCTACTAACGTATAGGCTACACTTGTATAGGCTACTGATGTATAGGCTACACTTGTATAGGCTACACTTGTATAGGCTACACTTGTATAGGCTACTGATGTATAGGCTACACTTGTATAGGCTACACTTGTATAGGCTACTGACGTATAGGCTACTGACGTATAGGCTACACTTGTATAGGCTACTGATGTATAGGCTACACTTGTATAGGCTACTGACGTATAGGCTACTAACGTATAGGCTACACTTGTATAGGCTACTGACGTATAGGCTACTAACGTATAGGCTACACTTGTATAGGCTACACTTGTATAGGCTACAGATGTATAGGCTACAGATGTATAGGCTACACTTGTATAGGCTACACTTGTATAGGCTACACTTGTATAGGCTACACTTGTATAGGCTACTGACGTATAGGCTACTGACGTATAGGCTACTAACGTATAGGCTACACTTGTATAGGCTACACTTGTATAGGCTACTGACGTATAGGCTACTGACGTATAGGCTACTAACGTATAGGCTACACTTGTATAGGCTACTGATGTATAGGCTACACTTGTATAGGCTACACTTGTATAGGCTACTGACGTATAGGCTACACTTGTATAGGCTACTGATGTATACGCTACTAACGTATAGGCTACACTTGTATAGGCTACTGACGTATAGGCTACTGATGTATAGGCTACACTTGTATAGGCTACACTTGTATAGGCTACTGACGTATAGGCTACTGACGTATAGGCTACTAACGTATAGGCTACACTTGTATAGGCTACTGACGTATAGGCTACACTTGTATAGGCTACACTTGTATAGGCTACTGACGTATAGGCTACACTTGTATAGGCTACACTTGTATAGGCTACTGATGTATAGGCTACTAACGTATAGGCTACACTTGTATAGGCTACACTTGTATAGGCTACAGATGTATAGGCTACACTTGTATAGGCTACACTTGTATAGGCTACTGACGTATAGGCTACACTTGTATAGGCTACACTTGTATAGGCTACTGACGTATAGGCTACACTTGTATAGGCTACACTTGTATAGGCTACTGACGTATAGGCTACACTTGTATAGGCTACACTTGTATAGGCTACTGATGTATAGGCTACTAACGTATAGGCTACACTTGTATAGGCTACACTTGTATAGGCTACACTTGTATAGGCTACACTTGTATAGGCTACTGACGTATAGGCTACTAACGTATAGGCTACACTTGTATAGGCTACACTTGTATAGGCTACACTTGTATAGGCTACACTTGTATAGGCTACACTTGTATAGGCTACTGATGTATAGGCTACACTTGTATAGGCTACTGATGTATAGGCTACACTTGTATAGGCTACACTTGTATAGGCTACTGATGTATAGGCTACACTTGTATAGGCTACTGATGTATAGGCTACACTTGTATAGGCTACACTTGTATAGGCTACACTTGTATAGGCTACACTTGTATAGGCTACTGATGTATACGCTACACTTGTATAGGCTACACTTGTATAGGCTACACTTGTATAGGCTACACTTGTATAGGCTACTGATGTATAGGCTACAGATGTATACGCTACACTTGTATAGGCTACACTTGTATAGGCTACTGATGTATAGGCTACACTTGTATAGGCTACACTTGTATAGGCTACTGATGTATAGGCTACACTTGTATAGGCTACACTTGTATAGGCTACACTTGTATAGGCTACACTTGTATAGGCTACACTTGTATAGGCTACACTTGTATAGGCTACACTTGTATAGGCTACTGATGTATAGGCTACACTTGTATAGGCTACTGATGTATAGGCTACACTTGTATAGGCTACTGATGTATAGGCTACACTTGTATAGGCTACTGATGTATAGGCTACACTTGTATAGGCTACTGATGTATAGGCTACACTTGTATAGGCTACACTTGTATAGGCTACACTTGTATAGGCTACACTTGTATAGGCTACTGATGTATAGGCTACACTTGTATAGGCTACACTTGTATAGGCTACACTTGTATAGGCTACACTTGTATAGGCTACACTTGTATAGGCTACACTTGTATAGGCTACTGACGTATAGGCTACTAACGTATAGGCTACACTTGTATAGGCTACACTTGTATAGGCTACACTTGTATAGGCTACACTTGTATAGGCTACACTTGTATAGGCTACACTTGTATAGGCTACACTTGTATAGGCTACACTTGTATAGGCTACACTTGTATAGGCTACACTTGTATAGGCTACTGACGTATAGGCTACTAACGTATAGGCTACACTTGTATAGGCTACACTTGTATAGGCTACACTTGTATAGGCTACACTTGTATAGGCTACACTTGTATAGGCTACACTTGTATAGGCTACTGACGTATAGGCTACTAACGTATAGGCTACACTTGTATAGGCTACACTTGTATAGGCTACACTTGTATAGGCTACACTTGTATAGGCTACACTTGTATAGGCTACACTTGTATAGGCTACACTTGTATAGGCTACACTTGTATAGGCTACACTTGTATAGGCTACACTTGTATAGGCTACACTTGTATAGGCTACACTTGTATAGGCTACACTTGTATAGGCTACTGACGTATAGGCTACTAACGTATAGGCTACACTTGTATAGGCTACACTTGTATAGGCTACACTTGTATAGGCTACACTTGTATAGGCTACACTTGTATAGGCTACACTTGTATAGGCTACACTTGTATAGGCTACACTTGTATAGGCTACACTTGTATAGGCTACACTTGTATAGGCTACACTTGTATAGGCTACACTTGTATAGGCTACACTTGTATAGGCTACTGACGTATAGGCTACTAACGTATAGGCTACACTTGTATAGGCTACACTTGTATAGGCTACACTTGTATAGGCTACACTTGTATAGGCTACACTTGTATAGGCTACACTTGTATAGGCTACTGACGTATAGGCTACTAACGTATAGGCTACACTTGTATAGGCTACACTTGTATAGGCTACACTTGTATAGGCTACACTTGTATAGGCTACACTTGTATAGGCTACACTTGTATAGGCTACACTTGTATAGGCTACACTTGTATAGGCTACACTTGTATAGGCTACACTTGTATAGGCTACACTTGTATAGGCTACTGACGTATAGGCTACTAACGTATAGGCTACACTTGTATAGGCTACACTTGTATAGGCTACACTTGTATAGGCTACACTTGTATAGGCTACTGACGTATAGGCTACACTTGTATAGGCTACACTTGTATAGGCTACTGATGTATAGGCTACACTTGTATAGGCTACACTTGTATAGGCTACACTTGTATAGGCTACTGATGTATAGGCTACTGATGTATAGGCTACACTTGTATAGGCTACACTTGTATAGGCTACACTTGTATAGGCTACACTTGTATAGGCTACACTTGTATAGGCTACACTTGTATAGGCTACAGATGTATACGCTACACTTGTATAGGCTACACTTGTATAGGCTACACTTGTATAGGCTACACTTGTATAGGCTACAGATGTATACGCTACACTTGTATAGGCTACACTTGTATAGGCTACTGATGTATAGGCTACACTTGTATAGGCTACACTTGTATAGGCTACTGATGTATAGGCTACACTTGTATAGGCTACACTTGTATAGGCTACACTTGTATAGGCTACACTTGTATAGGCTACACTTGTATAGGCTACACTTGTATAGGCTACACTTGTATAGGCTACTGATGTATAGGCTACACTTGTATAGGCTACTGATGTATAGGCTACACTTGTATAGGGTACTGATGTATAGGCTACACTTGTATAGGCTACTGATGTATAGGCTACACTTGTATAGGCTACTGATGTATAGGCTACACTTGTATAGGCTACACTTGTATAGGCTACACTTGTATAGGCTACACTTGTATAGGCTACTGATGTATAGGCTACACTTGTATAGGCTACACTTGTATAGGCTACACTTGTATAGGCTACACTTGTATAGGCTACACTTGTATAGGCTACTGACGTATAGGCTACTAACGTATAGGCTACACTTGTATAGGCTACACTTGTATAGGCTACACTTGTATAGGCTACACTTGTATAGGCTACACTTGTATAGGCTACTGATGTATAGGCTACACTTGTATAGGCTACACTTGTATAGGCTACACTTGTATAGGCTACACTTGTATAGGCTACACTTGTATAGGCTACTGACGTATAGGCTACTAACGTATAGGCTACACTTGTATAGGCTACACTTGTATAGGCTACACTTGTATAGGCTACACTTGTATAGGCTACACTTGTATAGGCTACACTTGTATAGGCTACACTTGTATAGGCTACACTTGTATAGGCTACACTTGTATAGGCTACTGACGTATAGGCTACTAACGTATAGGCTACACTTGTATAGGCTACACTTGTATAGGCTACACTTGTATAGGCTACACTTGTATAGGCTACACTTGTATAGGCTACACTTGTATAGGCTACACTTGTATAGGCTACACTTGTATAGGCTACACTTGTATAGGCTACACTTGTATAGGCTACACTTGTATAGGCTACTGACGTATAGGCTACTAACGTATAGGCTACACTTGTATAGGCTACACTTGTATAGGCTACACTTGTATAGGCTACACTTGTATAGGCTACTGACGTATAGGCTACACTTGTATAGGCTACACTTGTATAGGCTACTGATGTATAGGCTACACTTGTATAGGCTACACTTGTATAGGCTACACTTGTATAGGCTACTGATGTATAGGCTACTGATGTATAGGCTACACTTGTATAGGCTACACTTGTATAGGCTACACTTGTATAGGCTACACTTGTATAGGCTACTGACGTATAGGCTACTAACGTATAGGCTACACTTGTATAGGCTACACTTGTATAGGCTACACTTGTATAGGCTACACTTGTATAGGCTACTGACGTATAGGCTACTAACGTATAGGCTACACTTGTATAGGCTACTGATGTATAGGCTACACTTGTATAGGCTACACTTGTATAGGCTACTGACGTATAGGCTACTGACGTATAGGCTACTGACGTATAGGCTACTGATGTATAGGCTACTGACGTATAGGCTACTAACGTATAGGCTACACTTGTATAGGCTACACTTGTATAGGCTACTGACGTATAGGCTACTGACGTATAGCCTACTGACGTATAGGCTACTGATGTATAGGCTACTGACGTATAGGCTACTGATGTATAGGCTACTGACGTATAGGCTACTGACGTATAGGCTACTGACGTATAGGCTACTAACGTATAGGCTACACTTGTATAGGCTACACTTGTATAGGCTACTGACGTATAGGCTACTGACGTATAGCCTACTGACGTATAGGCTACTGATGTATAGGCTACTGACGTATAGGCTACTGACGTATAGGCTACTGACGTATAGGCTACTAACGTATAGGCTACACTTGTATAGGCTACACTTGTATAGGCTACTGACGTATAGGCTACACTTGTATAGGCTACACTTGTATAGGCTACTGACGTATAGGCTACTGACGTATAGGCTACTAACGTATAGGCTACACTTGTATAGGCTACACTTGTATAGGCTACTAACGTATAGGCTACACTTGTATAGGCTACACTTGTATAGGCTACTGATGTATAGGCTACACTTGTATAGGCTACACTTGTATAGGCTACTGACGTATAGGCTACTGACGTATAGGCTACTGACGTATAGGCTACTGACGTATAGGCTACTGACGTATAGGCTACACTTGTATAGGCTACACTTGTATAGGCTACTGACGTATAGGCTACTGACGTATAGGCTACACTTGTATAGGCTACTGATGTATAGGCTACTGACGTATAGGCTACTGACGTATAGGCTACTGACGTATAGGCTACTAACGTATAGGCTACACTTGTATAGGCTACTGACGTATAGGCTACACTTGTATAGGCTACTGACGTATAGGCTACTGACGTATAGGCTACACTTGTATAGGCTACACTTGTATAGGCTACTGACGTATAGGCTACACTTGTATAGGCTACTGACGTATAGGCTACTGACGTATAGGCTACTGACGTATAGGCTACACTTGTATAGGCTACACTTGTATAGGCTACTGACGTATAGGCTACTGACGTATAGGCTACTGACGTATAGGCTACTAACGTATAGGCTACACTTGTATAGGCTACACTTGTATAGGCTACTGATGTATAGGCTACTGACGTATAGGCTACTGACGTATAGGCTACTGACGTATAGGCTACTAACGTATAGGCTACACTTGTATAGGCTACTGACGTATAGGCTACACTTGTATAGGCTACTGACGTATAGGCTACTGACGTATAGGCTACACTTGTATAGGCTACACTTGTATAGGCTACTGACGTATAGGCTACACTTGTATAGGCTACTGACGTATAGGCTACTGACGTATAGGCTACTGACGTATAGGCTACACTTGTATAGGCTACACTTGTATAGGCTACTGACGTATAGGCTACTGACGTATAGGCTACTGACGTATAGGCTACTAACGTATAGGCTACACTTGTATAGGCTACACTTGTATAGGCTACTGATGTATAGGCTACTGACGTATAGGCTACTGACGTATAGGCTACTGACGTATAGGCTACTGACGTATAGGCTACACTTGTATAGGCTACACTTGTATAGGCTACTGACGTATAGGCTACTGACGTATAGGCTACTAACGTATAGGCTACACTTGTATAGGCTACACTTGTATAGGCTACTGACGTATAGGCTACTGACGTATAGGCTACTGACGTATAGGCTACTGATGTATAGGCTACTGACGTATAGGCTACTGACGTATAGGCTACTGACGTATAGGCTACTAACGTATAGGCTACACTTGTATAGGCTACACTTGTATAGGCTACTGACGTATAGGCTACTAACGTATAGGCTACACTTGTATAGGCTACACTTGTATAGGCTACTGATGTATAGGCTACACTTGTATAGGCTACACTTGTATAGGCTACTGACGTATAGGCTACTGACGTATAGGCTACTGACGTATAGGCTACTGACGTATAGGCTACTGACGTATAGGCTACACTTGTATAGGCTACACTTGTATAGGCTACTGACGTATAGGCTACTGACGTATAGGCTACACTTGTATAGGCTACTGATGTATAGGCTACTGACGTATAGGCTACTGACGTATAGGCTACTGACGTATAGGCTACTAACGTATAGGCTACACTTGTATAGGCTACTGACGTATAGGCTACACTTGTATAGGCTACTGACGTATAGGCTACTGACGTATAGGCTACACTTGTATAGGCTACACTTGTATAGGCTACTGACGTATAGGCTACACTTGTATAGGCTACTGACGTATAGGCTACTGACGTATAGGCTACTGACGTATAGGCTACACTTGTATAGGCTACACTTGTATAGGCTACACTTGTATAGGCTACACTTGTATAGGCTACTGACGTATACGCTACTGACGTATAGGCTACTGACGTATAGGCTACACTTGTATAGGCTACACTTGTATAGGCTACACTTGTATAGGCTACTGATGTATAGGCTACTGACGTATAGGCTACACTTGTATAGGCTACACTTGTATAGGCTACACTTGTATAGGCTACACTTGTATAGGCTACTGATGTATAGGCTACTGATGTATAGGCTACTGATGTATAGGCTACTGACGTATAGGCTACACTTGTATAGGCTACACTTGTATAGGCTACTGATGTATAGGCTACTGATGTATAGGCTACTGACGTATAGGCTACACTTGTATAGGCTACACTTGTATAGGCTACTGATGTATAGGCTACTGACGTATAGGCTACACTTGTATAGGCTACACTTGTATAGGCTACTGACGTATAGGCTACTGACGTATAGGCTACACTTGTATAGGCTACTGACGTATACGCTACTGACGTATAGGCTACACTTGTATAGGCTACACTTGTATAGGCTACACTTGTATAGGCTACTGACGTATACGCTACTAACGTATAGGCTACTAACGTATAGGCTACACTTGTATAGGCTACACTTGTATAGGCTACACTTGTATAGGCTACTGACGTATAGGCTACTGACGTATAGGCTACACTTGTATAGGCTACACTTGTATAGGCTACACTTGTATAGGCTACACTTGTATAGGCTACTGACGTATAGGCTACTAACGTATAGGCTACACTTGTATAGGCTACACTTGTATAGGCTACACTTGTATAGGCTACACTTGTATAGGCTACACTTGTATAGGCTACTGACGTATAGGCTACACTTGTATAGGCTACACTTGTATAGGCTACACTTGTATAGGCTACACTTGTATAGGCTACACTTGTATAGGCTACACTTGTATAGGCTACACTTGTATAGGCTACACTTGTATAGGCTACACTTGTATAGGCTACACTTGTATAGGCTACTGACGTATAGGCTACTGACGTATAGGCTACTAACGTATAGGCTACACTTGTATAGGCTACACTTGTATAGGCTACACTTGTATAGGCTACACTTGTATAGGCTACACTTGTATAGGCTACACTTGTATAGGCTACACTTGTATAGGCTACACTTGTATAGGCTACACTTGTATAGGCTACACTTGTATAGGCTACACTTGTATAGGCTACTGACGTATAGGCTACTGACGTATAGGCTACTAACGTATAGGCTACACTTGTATAGGCTACACTTGTATAGGCTACACTTGTATAGGCTACACTTGTATAGGCTACACTTGTATAGGCTACTGACGTATAGGCTACACTTGTATAGGCTACACTTGTATAGGCTACACTTGTATAGGCTACACTTGTATAGGCTACACTTGTATAGGCTACACTTGTATAGGCTACACTTGTATAGGCTACACTTGTATAGGCTACACTTGTATAGGCTACTGACGTATAGGCTACTAACGTATAGGCTACACTTGTATAGGCTACACTTGTATAGGCTACACTTGTATAGGCTACACTTGTATAGGCTACACTTGTATAGGCTACACTTGTATAGGCTACACTTGTATAGGCTACACTTGTATAGGCTACTGACGTATAGGCTACTAACGTATAGGCTACACTTGTATAGGCTACACTTGTATAGGCTACACTTGTATAGGCTACACTTGTATAGGCTACACTTGTATAGGCTACTGACGTATAGGCTACTAACGTATAGGCTACACTTGTATAGGCTACACTTGTATAGGCTACACTTGTATAGGCTACACTTGTATAGGCTACACTTGTATAGGCTACACTTGTATAGGCTACACTTGTATAGGCTACTGACGTATAGGCTACTGACGTATAGGCTACACTTGTATAGGCTACACTTGTATAGGCTACACTTGTATAGGCTACACTTGTATAGGCTACACTTGTATAGGCTACACTTGTATAGGCTACACTTGTATAGGCTACACTTGTATAGGCTACACTTGTATAGGCTACTGACGTATACGCTACTGACGTATAGGCTACACTTGTATAGGCTACACTTGTATAGGCTACACTTGTATAGGCTACAGATGTATAGGCTACTGACGTATAGGCTACTGACGTATAGGCTA
The DNA here is from genome assembly GCA_030765045.1 of Tenodera sinensis. Classification (NCBI taxonomy): domain Eukaryota; kingdom Metazoa; phylum Arthropoda; class Insecta; order Mantodea; family Mantidae; genus Tenodera; species Tenodera sinensis. The sequence continues at coordinate 126,204,901 of CM060970.1, forward strand.
CACTTGTATAGGCTACTGACGTATACGCTACTGACGTATAGGCTACACTTGTATAGGCTACACTTGTATAGGCTACACTTGTATAGGCTACACTTGTATAGGCTACTGACGTATACGCTACTAACGTATAGGCTACTAACGTATAGGCTACACTTGTATAGGCTACACTTGTATAGGCTACTGACGTATACGCTACTGACGTATAGGCTACTAACGTATAGGCTACACTTGTATAGGCTACTGATGTATACGCTACACTTGTATAGGCTACACTTGTATAGGCTACTGATGTATACGCTACACTTGTATAGGCTACTGACGTATACGCTACTGACGTATAGGCTACTAACGTATAGGCTACACTTGTATAGGCTACTGACGTATACGCTACTGACGTATAGGCTACTAACGTATAGGCTACACTTGTATAGGCTACACTTGTATAGGCTACACTTGTATAGGCTACACTTGTATAGGCTACACTTGTATAGGCTACACTTGTATAGGCTACTGACGTATAGGCTACACTTGTATAGGCTACTGATGTATAGGCTACACTTGTATAGGCTACAGATGTATAGGCTACACTTGTATAGGCTACACTTGTATAGGCTACTGACGTATAGGCTACACTTGTATAGGCTACACTTGTATAGGCTACTGATGTATAGGCTACACTTGTATAGGCTACACTTGTATAGGCTACACTTGTATAGGCTACTGATGTATAGGCTACTGATGTATAGGCTACACTTGTATAGGCTACACTTGTATAGGCTACACTTGTATAGGCTACACTTGTATAGGCTACTGACGTATAGGCTACTAACGTATAGGCTACACTTGTATAGGCTACACTTGTATAGGCTACACTTGTATAGGCTACACTTGTATAGGCTACTGACGTATAGGCTACTAACGTATAGGCTACACTTGTATAGGCTACTGATGTATAGGCTACACTTGTATAGGCTACACTTGTATAGGCTACTGACGTATAGGCTACTGACGTATAGGCTACTGACGTATAGGCTACTGATGTATAGGCTACTGACGTATAGGCTACTAACGTATAGGCTACACTTGTATAGGCTACACTTGTATAGGCTACTGACGTATAGGCTACTGACGTATAGCCTACTGACGTATAGGCTACTGATGTATAGGCTACTGACGTATAGGCTACTGATGTATAGGCTACTGACGTATAGGCTACTGACGTATAGGCTACTCACGTATAGGCTACTAACGTATAGGCTACACTTGTATAGGCTACACTTGTATAGGCTACTGACGTATAGGCTACTGACGTATAGCCTACTGACGTATAGGCTACTGATGTATAGGCTACTGACGTATAGGCTACTGACGTATAGGCTACTGACGTATAGGCTACTAACGTATAGGCTACACTTGTATAGGCTACACTTGTATAGGCTACTGACGTATAGGCTACACTTGTATAGGCTACACTTGTATAGGCTACTGACGTATAGGCTACTGACGTATAGGCTACTAACGTATAGGCTACACTTGTATAGGCTACACTTGTATAGGCTACTAACGTATAGGCTACACTTGTATAGGCTACACTTGTATAGGCTACTGATGTATAGGCTACACTTGTATAGGCTACACTTGTATAGGCTACTGACGTATAGGCTACTGACGTATAGGCTACTGACGTATAGGCTACTGACGTATAGGCTACTGACGTATAGGCTACACTTGTATAGGCTACACTTGTATAGGCTACTGACGTATAGGCTACTGACGTATAGGCTACACTTGTATAGGCTACTGATGTATAGGCTACTGACGTATAGGCTACTGACGTATAGGCTACTGACGTATAGGCTACTAACGTATAGGCTACACTTGTATAGGCTACTGACGTATAGGCTACACTTGTATAGGCTACTGACGTATAGGCTACTGACGTATAGGCTACACTTGTATAGGCTACACTTGTATAGGCTACTGACGTATAGGCTACACTTGTATAGGCTACTGACGTATAGGCTACTGACGTATAGGCTACTGACGTATAGGCTACACTTGTATAGGCTACACTTGTATAGGCTACTGACGTATAGGCTACTGACGTATAGGCTACTGACGTATAGGCTACTAACGTATAGGCTACACTTGTATAGGCTACACTTGTATAGGCTACTGATGTATAGGCTACTGACGTATAGGCTACTGACGTATAGGCTACTGACGTATAGGCTACTAACGTATAGGCTACACTTGTATAGGCTACTGACGTATAGGCTACACTTGTATAGGCTACTGACGTATAGGCTACTGACGTATAGGCTACACTTGTATAGGCTACACTTGTATAGGCTACTGACGTATAGGCTACACTTGTATAGGCTACTGACGTATAGGCTACTGACGTATAGGCTACTGACGTATAGGCTACACTTGTATAGGCTACACTTGTATAGGCTACTGACGTATAGGCTACTGACGTATAGGCTACTGACGTATAGGCTACTAACGTATAGGCTACACTTGTATAGGCTACACTTGTATAGGCTACTGATGTATAGGCTACTGACGTATAGGCTACTGACGTATAGGCTACTGACGTATAGGCTACTGACGTATAGGCTACACTTGTATAGGCTACACTTGTATAGGCTACTGACGTATAGGCTACTGACGTATAGGCTACTAACGTATAGGCTACACTTGTATAGGCTACACTTGTATAGGCTACTGACGTATAGGCTACTGACGTATAGGCTACTGACGTATAGGCTACTGATGTATAGGCTACTGACGTATAGGCTACTGACGTATAGGCTACTGACGTATAGGCTACTAACGTATAGGCTACACTTGTATAGGCTACACTTGTATAGGCTACTGACGTATAGGCTACTAACGTATAGGCTACACTTGTATAGGCTACACTTGTATAGGCTACTGATGTATAGGCTACACTTGTATAGGCTACACTTGTATAGGCTACTGACGTATAGGCTACTGACGTATAGGCTACTGACGTATAGGCTACTGACGTATAGGCTACTGACGTATAGGCTACACTTGTATAGGCTACACTTGTATAGGCTACTGACGTATAGGCTACTGACGTATAGGCTACACTTGTATAGGCTACTGATGTATAGGCTACTGACGTATAGGCTACTGACGTATAGGCTACTGACGTATAGGCTACTAACGTATAGGCTACACTTGTATAGGCTACTGACGTATAGGCTACACTTGTATAGGCTACTGACGTATAGGCTACTGACGTATAGGCTACACTTGTATAGGCTACACTTGTATAGGCTACTGACGTATAGGCTACACTTGTATAGGCTACTGACGTATAGGCTACTGACGTATAGGCTACACTTGTATAGGCTACTGACGTATAGGCTACACTTGTATAGGCTACACTTGTATAGGCTACACTTGTATAGGCTACACTTGTATAGGCTACTGACGTATACGCTACTGACGTATAGGCTACTGACGTATAGGCTACACTTGTATAGGCTACACTTGTATAGGCTACACTTGTATAGGCTACTGATGTATAGGCTACTGACGTATAGGCTACACTTGTATAGGCTACACTTGTATAGGCTACACTTGTATAGGCTACACTTGTATAGGCTACTGATGTATAGGCTACTGATGTATAGGCTACTGATGTATAGGCTACTGACGTATAGGCTACACTTGTATAGGCTACACTTGTATAGGCTACTGATGTATAGGCTACTGATGTATAGGCTACTGACGTATAGGCTACACTTGTATAGGCTACACTTGTATAGGCTACTGATGTATAGGCTACTGACGTATAGGCTACACTTGTATAGGCTACACTTGTATAGGCTACTGACGTATAGGCTACTGACGTATAGGCTACTGACGTATAGGCTACACTTGTATAGGCTACTGACGTATACGCTACTGACGTATAGGCTACACTTGTATAGGCTACACTTGTATAGGCTACACTTGTATAGGCTACTGACGTATACGCTACTAACGTATAGGCTACTAACGTATAGGCTACACTTGTATAGGCTACACTTGTATAGGCTACACTTGTATAGGCTACTGACGTATAGGCTACTGACGTATAGGCTACACTTGTATAGGCTACACTTGTATAGGCTACACTTGTATAGGCTACACTTGTATAGGCTACTGACGTATAGGCTACTAACGTATAGGCTACACTTGTATAGGCTACACTTGTATAGGCTACACTTGTATAGGCTACACTTGTATAGGCTACACTTGTATAGGCTACTGACGTATAGGCTACACTTGTATAGGCTACACTTGTATAGGCTACACTTGTATAGGCTACACTTGTATAGGCTACACTTGTATAGGCTACACTTGTATAGGCTACACTTGTATAGGCTACACTTGTATAGGCTACACTTGTATAGGCTACACTTGTATAGGCTACTGACGTATAGGCTACTGACGTATAGGCTACTAACGTATAGGCTACACTTGTATAGGCTACACTTGTATAGGCTACACTTGTATAGGCTACACTTGTATAGGCTACACTTGTATAGGCTACACTTGTATAGGCTACACTTGTATAGGCTACACTTGTATAGGCTACACTTGTATAGGCTACACTTGTATAGGCTACACTTGTATAGGCTACTGACGTATAGGCTACTGACGTATAGGCTACTAACGTATAGGCTACACTTGTATAGGCTACACTTGTATAGGCTACACTTGTATAGGCTACACTTGTATAGGCTACACTTGTATAGGCTACTGACGTATAGGCTACACTTGTATAGGCTACACTTGTATAGGCTACACTTGTATAGGCTACACTTGTATAGGCTACACTTGTATAGGCTACACTTGTATAGGCTACACTTGTATAGGCTACACTTGTATAGGCTACACTTGTATAGGCTACTGACGTATAGGCTACTAACGTATAGGCTACACTTGTATAGGCTACACTTGTATAGGCTACACTTGTATAGGCTACACTTGTATAGGCTACACTTGTATAGGCTACACTTGTATAGGCTACACTTGTATAGGCTACACTTGTATAGGCTACTGACGTATAGGCTACTAACGTATAGGCTACACTTGTATAGGCTACACTTGTATAGGCTACACTTGTATAGGCTACTGACGTATAGGCTACTAACGTATAGGCTACACTTGTATAGGCTACACTTGTATAGGCTACACTTGTATAGGCTACTGACGTATAGGCTACTAACGTATAGGCTACACTTGTATAGGCTACACTTGTATAGGCTACACTTGTATAGGCTACACTTGTATAGGCTACACTTGTATAGGCTACACTTGTATAGGCTACACTTGTATAGGCTACTGACGTATAGGCTACTGACGTATAGGCTACACTTGTATAGGCTACACTTGTATAGGCTACACTTGTATAGGCTACACTTGTATAGGCTACACTTGTATAGGCTACACTTGTATAGGCTACACTTGTATAGGCTACACTTGTATAGGCTACACTTGTATAGGCTACTGACGTATACGCTACTGACGTATAGGCTACACTTGTATAGGCTACACTTGTATAGGCTACACTTGTATAGGCTACAGATGTATAGGCTACTGACGTATAGGCTACTGACGTATAGGCTACACTTGTATAGGCTACTGACGTATACGCTACTGACGTATAGGCTACACTTGTATAGGCTACACTTGTATAGGCTACACTTGTATAGGCTACACTTGTATAGGCTACTGACGTATACGCTACTAACGTATAGGCTACTAACGTATAGGCTACACTTGTATAGGCTACACTTGTATAGGCTACTGACGTATACGCTACTGACGTATAGGCTACTAACGTATAGGCTACACTTGTATAGGCTACTGATGTATACGCTACACTTGTATAGGCTACACTTGTATAGGCTACTGATGTATACGCTACACTTGTATAGGCTACTGACGTATACGCTACTGACGTATAGGCTACTAACGTATAGGCTACACTTGTATAGGCTACTGACGTATACGCTACTGACGTATAGGCTACTAACGTATAGGCTACACTTGTATAGGCTACACTTGTATAGGCTACACTTGTATAGGCTACACTTGTATAGGCTACACTTGTATAGGCTACACTTGTATAGGCTACTGACGTATAGGCTACACTTGTATAGGCTACTGATGTATAGGCTACACTTGTATAGGCTACAGATGTATAGGCTACACTTGTATAGGCTACACTTGTATAGGCTACACTTGTATAGGCTACACTTGTATAGGCTACTGACGTATAGGCTACACTTGTATAGGCTACTGACGTATAGGCTACACTTGTATAGGCTACAGATGTATAGGCTACACTTGTATAGGCTACACTTGTATAGGCTACACTTGTATAGGCTACACTTGTATAGGCTACTGACGTATAGGCTACACTTGTATAGGCTACACTTGTATAGGCTACACTTGTATAGGCTACTGACGTATAGGCTACACTTGTATAGGCTACACTTGTATAGGCTACATTTGTATAGGCTACTGACGTATAGGCTACACTTGTATAGGCTACACTTGTATAGGCTACACTTGTATAGGCTACACTTGTATAGGCTACTGACGTATAGGCTACACTTGTATAGGCTACACTTGTATAGGCTACACTTGTATAGGCTACACTTGTATAGGCTACACTTGTATAGGCTACACTTGTATAGGCTACTGACGTATAGGCTACACTTGTATAGGCTACACTTGTATAGGCTACTGACGTATAGGCTACACTTGTATAGGCTACACTTGTATAGGCTACTGACGTATAGGCTACACTTGTATAGGCTACTGACGTATAGGCTACACTTGTATAGGCTACACTTGTATAGGCTACACTTGTATAGGCTACACTTGTATAGGCTACACTTGTATAGGCTACACTTGTATAGGCTACACTTGTATAGGCTACTGACGTATAGGCTACACTTGTATAGGCTACACTTGTATAGGCTACTGACGTATAGGCTACACTTGTATAGGCTACACTTGTATAGGCTACTGACGTATAGGCTACACTTGTATAGGCTACTGACGTATAGGCTACACTTGTATAGGCTACACTTGTATAGGCTACTGACGTATAGGCTACACTTGTATAGGCTACACTTGTATAGGCTACACTTGTATAGGCTACACTTGTATAGGCTACACTTGTATAGGCTACTGACGTATAGGCTACACTTGTATAGGCTACTGATGTATAGGCTACACTTGTATAGGCTACACTTGTATAGGCTACACTTGTATAGGCTACACTTGTATAGGCTACTGATGTATAGGCTACTGATGTATAGGCTACACTTGTATAGGCTACACTTGTATACGCTACACTTGTATAGGCTACACTTGTATAGGCTACACTTGTATAGGCTACACTTGTATAGGCTACAGATGTATAGGCTACTGATGTATAGGCTACTGATGTATAGGCTACACTTGTATAGGCTACACTTGTATAGGCTACACTTGTATAGGCTACTGACGTATACGCTACACTTGTATAGGCTACACTTGTATAGGCTACAGATGTATACGCTACACTTGTATAGGCTACACTTGTATAGGCTACTGACGTATAGGCTACACTTGTATAGGCTACACTTGTATAGGCTACTGACGTATACGCTACACTTGTATAGGCTACACTTGTATAGGCTACTGACGTATACGCTACACTTGTATAGGCTACACTTGTATAGGCTACTGATGTATACGCTACACTTGTATAGGCTACACTTGTATGGGCTACAGATGTATACGCTACACTTGTATAGGCTACTGACGTATACGCTACACTTGTATAGGCTACACTTGTATAGGCTACTGATGTATACGCTACACTTGTATAGGCTACACTTGTATAGGCTACTGACGTATAGGCTACACTTGTATAGGCTACACTTGTATAGGCTACTGACGTATACGCTACACTTGTATAGGCTACACTTGTATAGGCTACACTTGTATAGGCTACTGACGTATAGGCTACACTTGTATAGGCTACACTTGTATAGGCTACTGACGTATAGGCTACACTTGTATAGGCTACACTTGTATAGGCTACACTTGTATAGGCTACACTTGTATAGGCTACACTTGTATAGGCTACTAACGTATAGGCTACTGATGTATAGGCTACACTTGTATAGGCTACTGACGTATAGGCTACACTTGTATAGGCTACACTTGTATAGGCTACACTTGTATAGGCTACTGACGTATAGGCTACACTTGTATAGGCTACACTTGTATAGGCTACTGACGTATAGGCTACACTTGTATAGGCTACACTTGTATAGGCTACTGACGTATACGCTACACTTGTATAGGCTACACTTGTATAGGCTACAGATGTATACGCTACACTTGTATAGGCTACACTTGTATAGGCTACACTTGTATAGGCTACACTTGTATACGCTACACTTGTATAGGCTACACTTGTATAGGCTACACTTGTATAGGCTACTGACGTATAGGCTACACTTGTATAGGCTACACTTGTATAGGCTACACTTGTATAGGCTACACTTGTATAGGCTACTGACGTATAGGCTACACTTGTATAGGCTACACTTGTATAGGCTACACTTGTATAGGCTACACTTGTATAGGCTACACTTGTATACGCTACACTTGTATACGCTACACTTGTATAGGCTACACTTGTATAGGCTACACTTGTATAGGCTACACTTGTATAGGCTACACTTGTATAGGCTACACTTGTATAGGCTACACTTGTATAGGCTACAGATGTATACGCTACACTTGTATAGGCTACACTTGTATAGGCTACTGATGTATACGCTACACTTGTATAGGCTACTGATGTATACGCTACACTTGTATAGGCTACACTTGTATAGGCTACAGATGTATACGCTACACTTGTATAGGCTACTGATGTATACGCTACACTTGTATAGGCTACTGATGTATACGCTACACTTGTATAGGCTACACTTGTATAGGCTACACTTGTATACGCTACACTTGTATACGCTACACTTGTATAGGCTACACTTGTATAGGCTACACTTGTATACGCTACACTTGTATAGGCTACACTTGTATAGGCTACTGATGTATACGCTACACTTGTATAGGCTACACTTGTATAGGCTACACTTGTATACGCTACACTTGTATACGCTACACTTGTATAGGCTACACTTGTATAGGCTACACTTGTATACGCTACACTTGTATAGGCTACACTTGTATAGGCTACACTTGTATACGCTACACTTGTATAGGCTACACTTGTATAGGCTACACTTGTATAGGCTACACTTGTATAGGCTACACTTGTATAGGCTACACTTGTATACGCTACACTTGTATAGGCTACACTTGTATACGCTACACTTGTATAGGCTACACTTGTATAGGCTACACTTGTATACGCTACACTTGTATAGGCTACACTTGTATAGGCTACACTTGTATACGCTACACTTGTATAGGCTACACTTGTATAGGCTGCACTTGTATAGGCTACACTTGTATAGGCTACTGATGTATAGGCTACACTTGTATACGCTACACTTGTATAGGCTACACTTGTATAGGCTACACTTGTATAGGCTACACTTGTATAGGCTACACTTGTATAGGCTACACTTGTATAGGCTACACTTGTATACGCTACACTTGTATAGGCTACACTTGTATACGCTACACTTGTATAGGCTACACTTGTATAGGCTACACTTGTATACGCTACACTTGTATAGGCTACACTTGTATAGGCTACACTTGTATACGCTACACTTGTATAGGCTACACTTGTATAGGCTACACTTGTATAGGCTACACTTGTATAGGCTACTGATGTATAGGCTACACTTGTATACGCTACACTTGTATAGGCTACACTTGTATAGGCTACACTTGTATAGGCTACTGACGTATAGGCTACACTTGTATAGGCTACACTTGTATAGGCTACACTTGTATAGGCTACTGACGTATAGGCTACACTTGTATAGGCTACACTTGTATAGGCTACACTTGTATACGCTACACTTGTATAGGCTACACTTGTATAGGCTACACTTGTATAGGCTACTGACGTATACGCTACACTTGTATAGGCTACACTTGTATACGCTACACTTGTATAGGCTACACTTGTATAGGCTACACTTGTATAGGCTACACTTGTATAGGCTACACTTGTATAGGCTACACTTGTATACGCTACACTTGTATAGGCTACACTTGTATAGGCTACACTTGTATACGCTACACTTGTATAGGCTACACTTGTATAGGCTACACTTGTATAGGCTACACTTGTATAGGCTACACTTGTATAGGCTACACTTGTATAGGCTACACTTGTATAGGCTACACTTGTATACGCTACACTTGTATAGGCTACACTTGTATAGGCTACACTTGTATAGGCTACACTTGTATAGGCTACACTTGTATAGGCTACACTTGTATACGCTACACTTGTATAGGCTACACTTGTATAGGCTACACTTGTATACGCTACACTTGTATAGGCTACACTTGTATAGGCTACACTTGTATAGGCTACTGATGTATACGCTACACTTGTATAGGCTACTGACGTATAGGCTACACTTGTATAGGCTACACTTGTATAGGCTACTGATGTATACGCTACACTTGTATAGGCTACTGACGTATACGCTACACTTGTATAGGCTACACTTGTATAGGCTACACTTGTATAGGCTACACTTGTATAGGCTACACTTGTATAGGCTACACTTGTATAGGCTACACTTGTATAGGCTACACTTGTATAGGCTACACTTGTATAGGCTACACTTGTATAGGCTACTGACGTATACGCTACACTTGTATAGGCTACACTTGTATAGGCTACAGATGTATACGCTACACTTGTATAGGCTACACTTGTATAGGCTACTGACGTATACGCTACACTTGTATAGGCTACACTTGTATAGGCTACTGATGTATACGCTACACTTGTATAGGCTACAGATGTATACGCTACACTTGTATAGGCTACACTTGTATAGGCTACTGACGTATACGCTACACTTGTATAGGCTACAGATGTATACGCTACACTTGTATAGGCTACTGAAGTATACGCTACACTTGTATAGGCTACACTTGTATAGGCTACAGATGTATACGCTACACTTGTATAGGCTACTGAAGTATACGCTACACTTGTATAGGCTACACTTGTATACGCTACACTTGTATAGGCTACACTTGTATACGCTACACTTGTATAGGCTACACTTGTATAGGCTACAGATGTATACGCTACACTTGTATAGGCTACACTTGTATAGGCTACTGATGTATACGCTACACTTGTATAGGCTACTGATGTATACGCTACACTTGTATAGGCTACACTTGTATAGGCTACAGATGTATACGCTACACTTGTATAGGCTACTGATGTATACGCTACACTTGTATAGGCTACTGATGTATACGCTACACTTGTATAGGCTACACTTGTATAGGCTACTGATGTATACGCTACACTTGTATAGGCTACTGATGTATACGCTACACTTGTATAGGCTACACTTGTATAGGCTACTGACGTATACGCTACACTTGTATAGGCTACTGATGTATACGCTACACTTGTATAGGCTACTGATGTATACGCTACACTTGTATAGGCTACAGATGTATACGCTACACTTGTATAGGCTACTGATGTATACGCTACACTTGTATAGGCTACACTTGTATAGGCTACTGATGTATACGCTACACTTGTATAGGCTACTGATGTATACGCTACACTTGTATAGGCTACACTTGTATAGGCTACAGATGTATACGCTACACTTGTATAGGCTACACTTGTATACGCTACACTTGTATAGGCTACACTTGTATAGGCTACACTTGTATACGCTACACTTGTATAGGCTACACTTGTATAGGCTACAGATGTATACGCTACACTTGTATAGGCTACTGAAGTATACGCTACACTTGTATAGGCTACACTTGTATAGGCTACACTTGTATACGCTACACTTGTATAGGCTACACTTGTATAGGCTACAGATGTATACGCTACACTTGTATAGGCTACTGAAGTATACGCTACACTTGTATAGGCTACACTTGTATACGCTACACTTGTATAGGCTACAGATGTATACGCTACACTTGTATACGCTACACTTGTATAGGCTACACTTGTATACGCTACACTTGTATAGGCTACACTTGTATAGGCTACAGATGTATACGCTACACTTGTATAGGCTACTGAAGTATACGCTACACTTGTATAGGCTACACTTGTATACGCTACACTTGTATAGGCTACACTTGTATACGCTACACTTGTATAGGCTACACTTGTATAGGCTACACTTGTATAGGCTACAGATGTATACGCTACACTTGTATAGGCTACTGAAGTATACGCTACACTTGTATAGGCTACACTTGTATACGCTACACTTGTATAGGCTACACTTGTATAGGCTACAGATGTATACGCTACACTTGTATAGGCTACTGAAGTATACGCTACACTTGTATAGGCTACACTTGTATACGCTACACTTGTATAGGCTACACTTGTATACGCTACACTTGTATAGGCTACACTTGTATAGGCTACACTTGTATAGGCTACAGATGTATACGCTACACTTGTATAGGCTACTGAAGTATACGCTACACTTGTATAGGCTACACTTGTATACGCTACACTTGTATAGGCTACACTTGTATACGCTACACTTGTATAGGCTACACTTGTATAGGCTACACTTGTATAGGCTACAGATGTATACGCTACACTTGTATAGGCTACAGATGTATACGCTACACTTGTATACGCTACACTTGTATAGGCTACTGATGTATAGGCTACACTTGTATAGGCTACACTTGTATAGGCTACAGATGTATACGCTACACTTGTATACGCTACACTTGTATAGGCTACACTTGTATAGGCTACACTTGTATAGGCTACACTTGTATACGCTACACTTGTATAGGCTACTGATGTATAGGCTACACTTGTATAGGCTACTGATGTATACGCTACACTTGTATAGGCTACTGATGTATACGCTACACTTGTATACGCTACACTTGTATAGGCTACACTTGTATAGGCTACACTTGTATACGCTACACTTGTATAGGCTACAGATGTATAGGCTACACTTGTATAGGCTACACTTGTATAGGCTACTGATGTATACGCTACACTTGTATACGCTACACTTGTATAGGCTACTGATGTATACGCTACACTTGTATACGCTACACTTGTATAGGCTACTGATGTATACGCTACACTTGTATACGCTACACTTGTATAGGCTACTGATGTATACGCTACACTTGTATACGCTACACTTGTATAGGCTACACTTGTATAGGCTACACTTGTATAGGCTACAGATGTATACGCTACACTTGTATAGGCTACAGATGTATACGCTACACTTGTATAGGCTACACTTGTATAGGCTACTGACGTATACGCTACACTTGTATACGCTACACTTGTATAGGCTACTGATGTATACGCTACACTTGTATAGGCTACACTTGTATAGGCTACTGATGTATACGCTACACTTGTATAGGCTACTGATGTATACGCTACACTTGTATACGCTACACTTGTATAGGCTACTGATGTATACGCTACACTTGTATAGGCTACTGATGTATACGCTACACTTGTATAGGCTACACTTGTATAGGCTACTGATGTATACGCTACACTTGTATACGCTACACTTGTATAGGCTACTGATGTATACGCTACACTTGTATAGGCTACTGATGTATACGCTACACTTGTATACGCTACACTTGTATAGGCTACTGATGTATACGCTACACTTGTATAGGCTACTGATGTATACGCTACACTTGTATACGCTACTGATGTATACGCTACACTTGTATACGCTACACTTGTATAGGCTACAGATGTATACGCTACACTTGTATAGGCTACTGATGTATACGCTACACTTGTATACGCTACACTTGTATAGGCTACTGATGTATACGCTACACTTGTATAGGCTACACTTGTATACGCTACACTTGTATAGGCTACTGATGTATACGCTACACTTGTATAGGCTACACTTGTATACGCTACACTTGTATAGGCTACTGATGTATACGCTACACTTGTATACGCTACTGAAGTATACGCTACACTTGTATACGCTACACTTGTATAGGCTACAGATGTATACGCTACACTTGTATAGGCTACTGATGTATACGCTACACTTGTATACGCTACACTTGTATAGGCTACTGATGTATACGCTACACTTGTATACGCTACACTTGTATAGGCTACTGATGTATACGCTACACTTGTATACGCTACACTTGTATAGGCTACTGATGTATACGCTACACTTGTATACGCTACACTTGTATAGGCTACTGATGTATACGCTACACTTGTATACGCTACACTTGTATAGGCTACTGATGTATACGCTACACTTGTATACGCTACACTTGTATAGGCTACTGATGTATACGCTACACTTGTATAGGCTACTGACGTATACGCTACACTTGTATACGCTACACTTGTATAGGCTACTGATGTATACGCTACACTTGTATAGGCTACAGATGTATACGCTACACTTGTATAGGCTACACTTGTATAGGCTACACTTGTATAGGCTACTGACGTATACGCTACACTTGTATAGGCTACACTTGTATAGGCTACAGATGTATACGCTACACTTGTATACGCTACACTTGTATAGGCTACTGATGTATACGCTACACTTGTATAGGCTACAGATGTATACGCTACACTTGTATAGGCTACTGATGTATACGCTACACTTGTATAGGCTACACTTGTATAGGCTACACTTGTATAGGCTACACTTGTATAGGCTACTGACGTATAGGCTACACTTGTATAGGCTACTGATGTATACGCTACACTTGTATAGGCTACACTTGTATACGCTACTGACGTATAGGCTACACTTGTATAGGCTACAGATGTATACGCTACACTTGTATAGGCTACTGATGTATACGCTACACTTGTATAGGCTACACTTGTATAGGCTACAGATGTATAGGCTACACTTGTATAGGCTACACTTGTATAGGCTACAGATGTATAGGCTACACTTGTATAGGCTACACTTGTATAGGCTACACTTGTATAGGCTACTGATGTATACGCTACACTTGTATACGCTACACTTGTATAGGCTACTGATGTATACGCTACACTTGTATAGGCTACACTTGTATAGGCTACTGATGTATACGCTACACTTGTATAGGCTACACTTGTATAGGCTACAGATGTATAGGCTACACTTGTATAGGCTACACTTGTATAGGCTACACTTGTATAGGCTACACTTGTATAGGCTACTGATGTATACGCTACACTTGTATACGCTACACTTGTATACGCTACACTTGTATAGGCTACTGATGTATACGCTACACTTGTATAGGCTACACTTGTATAGGCTACAGATGTATAGGCTACACTTGTATAGGCTACACTTGTATAGGCTACACTTGTATAGGCTACACTTGTATAGGCTACACTTGTATAGGCTACACTTGTATAGGCTACACTTGTATAGGCTACACTTGTATACGCTACACTTGTATAGGCTACACTTGTATAGGCTACTGACGTATACGCTACACTTGTATAGGCTACAGATGTATAGGCTACACTTGTATAGGCTACACTTGTATAGGCTACTGATGTATACGCTACACTTGTATAGGCTACTAACGTATAGGCTACACTTGTATAGGCTACAGATGTATACGCTACACTTGTATAGGCTACAGATGTATACGCTACACTTGTATAGGCTACACTTGTATAGGCTACACTTGTATAGGCTACTGACGTATACGCTACACTTGTATAGGCTACACTTGTATAGGCTACACTTGTATAGGCTACAGATGTATACGCTACACTTGTATAGGCTACACTTGTATAGGCTACTGATGTATAGGCTACACTTGTATAGGCTACAGATGTATACGCTACACTTGTATAGGCTACACTTGTATAGGCTACACTTGTATAGGCTACACTTGTATAGGCTACAGATGTATACGCTACACTTGTATAGGCTACAGATGTATACGCTACACTTGTATAGGCTACACTTGTATAGGCTACACTTGTATAGGCTACTGACGTATACGCTACACTTGTATAGGCTACACTTGTATAGGCTACACTTGTATAGGCTACAGATGTATACGCTACACTTGTATAGGCTACACTTGTATAGGCTACTGATGTATAGGCTACACTTGTATAGGCTACAGATGTATAGGCTACACTTGTATAGGCTACACTTGTATAGGCTACTGATGTATAGGCTACACTTGTATAGGCTACACTTGTATAGGCTACTGATGTATAGGCTACACTTGTATAGGCTACACTTGTATAGGCTACTGACGTATACGCTACACTTGTATAGGCTACAGATGTATAGGCTACACTTGTATAGGCTACACTTGTATAGGCTACTGATGTATAGGCTACACTTGTATAGGCTACACTTGTATAGGCTACACTTGTATAGGCTACAGATGTATACGCTACACTTGTATAGGCTACACTTGTATAGGCTACTGATGTATAGGCTACACTTGTATAGGCTACTGATGTATAGGCTACACTTGTATAGGCTACACTTGTATAGGCTACACTTGTATAGGCTACAGATGTATACGCTACACTTGTATAGGCTACACTTGTATAGGCTACACTTGTATAGGCTACAGATGTATACGCTACACTTGTATAGGCTACACTTGTATAGGCTACTGATGTATAGGCTACACTTGTATAGGCTACAGATGTATAGGCTACACTTGTATAGGCTACTGACGTATACGCTACACTTGTATAGGCTACAGATGTATAGGCTACACTTGTATAGGCTACACTTGTATAGGCTACACTTGTATAGGCTACTGATGTATAGGCTACACTTGTATAGGCTACACTTGTATAGGCTACACTTGTATAGGCTACAGATGTATACGCTACACTTGTATAGGCTACACTTGTATAGGCTACTGATGTATAGGCTACACTTGTATAGGCTACACTTGTATAGGCTACACTTGTATAGGCTACAGATGTATACGCTACACTTGTATAGGCTACACTTGTATAGGCTACAGATGTATACGCTACACTTGTATAGGCTACACTTGTATAGGCTACTGATGTATAGGCTACACTTGTATAGGCTACACTTGTATAGGCTACTGACGTATAGGCTACACTTGTATAGGCTACACTTGTATAGGCTACACTTGTATAGGCTACAGATGTATACGCTACACTTGTATAGGCTACACTTGTATAGGCTACTGATGTATAGGCTACACTTGTATAGGCTACACTTGTATAGGCTACACTTGTATAGGCTACAGATGTATACGCTACACTTGTATAGGCTACACTTGTATAGGCTACTGATGTATAGGCTACACTTGTATAGGCTACTGATGTATAGGCTACACTTGTATAGGCTACTGATGTATAGGCTACACTTGTATAGGCTACACTTGTATAGGCTACTGATGTATAGGCTACTGATGTATAGGCTACACTTGTATAGGCTACACTTGTATAGGCTACAGATGTATAGGCTACACTTGTATAGGCTACTGATGTATAGGCTACACTTGTATAGGCTACTGATGTATAGGCTACACTTGTATAGGCTACACTTGTATAGGCTACTGATGTATAGGCTACACTTGTATAGGCTACTGATGTATAGGCTACACTTGTATAGGCTACTGATGTATAGGCTACACTTGTATAGGCTACAGATGTATAGGCTACTGATGTATAGGCTACACTTGTATAGGCTACTGACGTATAGGCTACACTTGTATAGGCTACTGATGTATAGGCTACACTTGTATAGGCTACTGATGTATAGGCTACACTTGTATAGGCTACTGACGTATAGGCTACACTTGTATAGGCTACTGATGTATAGGCTACACTTGTATAGGCTACAGATGTATAGGCTACAGATGTATACGCTACACTTGTATAGGCTACTGACGTATAGGCTACACTTGTATAGGCTACACTTGTATAGGCTACACTTGTATAGGCTACTGACGTATAGGCTACTGATGTATAGGCTACACTTGTATAGGCTACTGATGTATAGGCTACACTTGTATAGGCTACTGATGTATAGGCTACACTTGTATAGGCTACTGACGTATAGGCTACACTTGTATAGGCTACTGATGTATAGGCTACACTTGTATAGGCTACACTTGTATAGGCTACACTTGTATAGGCTACTGATGTATAGGCTACACTTGTATAGGCTACTGACGTATAGGCTACACTTGTATAGGCTACTGACGTATAGGCTACACTTGTATAGGCTACTGATGTATAGGCTACACTTGTATAGGCTACACTTGTATAGGCTACACTTGTATAGGCTACTGATGTATAGGCTACACTTGTATAGGCTACTGATGTATAGGCTACACTTGTATAGGCTACACTTGTATAGGCTACACTTGTATAGGCTACTGACGTATAGGCTACACTTGTATAGGCTACTGACGTATAGGCTACACTTGTATAGGCTACTGACGTATAGGCTACACTTGTATAGGCTACACTTGTATAGGCTACTGACGTATAGGCTACACTTGTATAGGCTACTGACGTATACGCTACACTTGTATAGGCTACTGATGTATAGGCTACACTTGTATAGGCTACTGACGTATAGGCTACACTTGTATAGGCTACTGACGTATAGGCTACACTTGTATAGGCTACTGACGTATAGGCTACACTTGTATAGGCTACTGATGTATAGGCTACACTTGTATAGGCTACACTTGTATAGGCTACTGATGTATAGGCTACACTTGTATAGGCTACTGACGTATAGGCTACACTTGTATAGGCTACTGACGTATAGGCTACACTTGTATAGGCTACTGATGTATAGGCTACACTTGTATAGGCTACACTTGTATAGGCTACACTTGTATAGGCTACTGATGTATAGGCTACACTTGTATAGGCTACTGACGTATAGGCTACACTTGTATAGGCTACTGACGTATAGGCTACACTTGTATAGGCTACACTTGTATAGGCTACACTTGTATAGGCTACTGACGTATAGGCTACTGATGTATAGGCTACACTTGTATAGGCTACTGACGTATAGGCTACACTTGTATAGGCTACACTTGTATAGGCTACACTTGTATAGGCTACACTTGTATAGGCTACTGACGTATAGGCTACTGATGTATAGGCTACACTTGTATAGGCTACTGATGTATAGGCTACACTTGTATAGGCTACTGATGTATAGGCTACACTTGTATAGGCTACTGACGTATAGGCTACACTTGTATAGGCTACTGACGTATAGGCTACACTTGTATAGGCTACTGATGTATAGGCTACACTTGTATAGGCTACACTTGTATAGGCTACACTTGTATAGGCTACACTTGTATAGGCTACACTTGTATAGCCTAAAGTTGTATAGGCTACAGATGTATAGGCTACAGATGTATAGGCTACAGATGTATAGGCTACACTTGTATAGGCTACTGATGTATAGGCTACACTTGTATAGGCTACTGACGTATAGGCTACACTTGTATAGGCTACTGATGTATAGGCTACACTTGTATAGGCTACTGATGTATAGGCTACACTTGTATAGGCTACACTTGTATAGGCTACACTTGTATAGGCTACACTTGTATAGGCTACACTTGTATAGCCTAAAGTTGTATAGGCTACACTTGTATAGGCTACACTTGTATAGGCTACACTTGTATAGGCTACACTTGTATAGGCTACACTTGTATAGGCTACACTTGTATAGGCTACTGACGTATAGGCTACACTTGTATAGGCTACAGATGTATAGGCTACAGATGTATAGGCTACACTTGTATAGGCTACTGATGTATAGGCTACACTTGTATAGGCTACTGACGTATAGGCTACACTTGTATAGGCTACTGATGTATAGGCTACACTTGTATAGGCTACTGATGTATAGGCTACACTTGTATAGGCTACACTTGTATAGGCTACACTTGTATAGGCTACACTTGTATAGGCTACACTTGTATAGGCTACTGATGTATAGGCTACACTTGTATAGGCTACTGATGTATAGGCTACACTTGTATAGGCTACACTTGTATAGGCTACACTTGTATAGGCTACACTTGTATAGGCTACAGATGTATAGGCTACAGATGTATAGGCTACAGATGTATAGGCTACACTTGTATAGGCTACTGATGTATAGGCTACACTTGTATAGGCTACACTTGTATAGGCTACACTTGTATAGCCTAAAGTTGTATAGGCTACAGATGTATAGGCTACAGATGTATAGGCTACAGATGTATAGGCTACAGATGTATAGGCTACAGATGTATAGGCTACACTTGTATAGGCTACTGATGTATAGGCTACACTTGTATAGGCTACACTTGTATAGGCTACACTTGTATAGGCTACACTTGTATAGGCTACACTTGTATAGCCTAAAGTTGTATAGGCTACAGATGTATAGGCTACAGATGTATAGGCTACAGATGTATAGGCTGCAGATGTATAGGCTACAGATGTATAGGCTACAGATGTATAGGCTACAGTTGTATAGGCTACAGTTGTATAGGCTACAGTTGTATAGGCTGAAGATGTATAGGCAACTGTTGTATAGGCTACAGTTGTATAGGCTACAGATGTATAGGATACAGATGTATAGGCTACAGATGTATAGGCTGCAGATGTATAGGCTAGAGATGTATAGGCTACTGACGTATAGGCTACTGACGTATAGGCTACTGACGTATAGGCTACTGACGTATAGGCTACTGATGTATAGGCTACTGATGTATAGGCTACTGATGTATAGGCTACTGATGTATAGGCTACTGATGTATAGGCTACACTTCTATAGGCTACTGATGTATAGGCAACTGTTGTATAGGCTACAGTTGTATAGGCTACTGATGTATAGGCTAGAGATGTATACGCTACTGATGTATAGGCTACTGATGTATAGGCTACAGATGTATAGGCTACAGATGTATAGGCTAGAGATGTATACGCTACTGATGTATAGGCTACTGATGTATAGGCTACAGATGTATAGGCTACTGATGTATAGGCTACTGATGTATAGGCTAGAGATGTATAGGCTACAGATGTATAGGCTACAGATGTATAGGCTACTGATGTATAGGCTACAGATGTATAGGCTACTGATGTATAGGCTACAGATGTATAGGCTACAGATGTATAGGCTACAGATGTATAGGCTACAGATGTATAGGCTACAGATGTATAGGCTACAGATGTATAGGCTACAGATGTATAGGCTACAGATGTATAGGCTACAAATGTATAGGCTACAGATGTATAGGCTAGAGATGTATAGGCTACAGATGTATAGGCTAGAGATGTATAGGCTACAGATGTATAGGCTACAGATGTATAGGCTACACTTGTATAGGCTACTGATGTATAGGCTACAGATGTATAGGCTACAGATGTATAGGCTACAGATGTATAGGCTACAGATGTATAGGCTACAGATGTATAGGCTACAGATGTATAGGCTACAGATGTATAGGCTACTGATGTATAGGCTACAGATGTATAGGCTACAGATGTATAGGCTACAGATGTATAGGCTACAGATGTATAGGCTACAGATGTATAGGCTAGAGATGTATAGGCTACAGATGTATAGGCTAGAGATGTATAGGCTAGAGATGTATAGGCTACAGATGTATAGGCTACAGATGTATAGGCTACAGATGTATAGGCTACAGATGTATAGGCTACAGATGTATAGGCTACAGATGTATAGGCTACAGATGTATAGGCTACAGATGTATAGGCTAGAGATGTATAGGCTACAGATGTATAGGCTACAGATGTATAGGCTACACTTGTATAGGCTACAGATGTATAGGCTACTGATGTATAGGCTACAGATGTATAGGCAACAGATGTATAGGCTACTGATGTATAGGCTACTGATGTATAGGCTACAGATGTATAGGCTACAGATGTATAGGCTACTGATGTATAGGCTACAGATGTATAGGCTACAGATGTATAGGCTACTGATGTATAGGCTACTGATGTATAGGCTACTGATGTATAGGCTACTGATGTATAGGCTACAGATATATAGGCTACTGATGTATAGGCTAGTGATGTATAGGCTACAGATGTATAGGCTACAGATGTATAGGCTACAGATGTATAGGCTAGAGATGTATAGGCTACTGATGTATAGGCTACAGTTGTATAGGCTACTGATGTATAGGCTAGAGATGTATATATCTGTTTAGCCTTCACTAGCCTATCTAGTTACCCTTTACTAGCCTATCTGTTTAGCCTCCACTAGCCCATCTGTTTAGCCTCCACTAGCCTATCTAGTTAACCTTTACTAGCCTATCTGTTTAGCCTCCACTAGCCCATCTGTTTAGCCTCCACTAGCCCATCTGTTTAGCCTCCACTAGCCTATCTGTTTAGCCTTCACTAGCCATTCTAGTTACCCTTTACTAGCCTATCTGTTTAGCCTCCACTAGCCTATCTGTTTAGCCTCCACTAGCCTATCTGTTTAGCATGCACTAGCCTATCTGTTTAGCCTCCAATAGCCCATCTGTTTAGCCTCCACTACCCTATCTGTTTAGCCTCTACTAGCCTATCTGTTTAGCCTGTACTACCCTATCGGTTTAGCCTGTACTAGCCTATCTGTTTAGCATCCACTAGCCTATTTGTTTAGCCTCCACTAGCCCATCTGTTTAGCCCTCACTAGCCCATCTGTTTAGCCTCAACTAGCCCATCTGTTTACCCTTTACTAGCCCATCTGTTTAGCCTCCACTAGCCCTTCTGTTTAGCCTTCACTAGCCTATCTGTTTAGCCTCCACTAGCCTATCTGTTTGGCCTCCACTAGCCTATCTGTTTGGGCTTCACTAGCCCATCTGTTTAGCCTTCACTGGCCCATCTGTTTAGCCTTCACTTGCCTATGTGTTTAGCCTCCACTAGCCTATCTGTTTAGCCTCCAATAGCCCATCTGTTTAGCCTGCACTACCCTATCTGTTTAGCCTTCACTAGCCTATCTGTTTAGCCTCTACTAGCCCAGCTGTTTAGCCTTCAATAGCCCATTTGTTCAGCCTTCACTAGCCCATTTGTTCAGCCTTCACTAGCCCATCTGTTTTAGCCTCCACTAGCCTATCTGTTTAGCCTTCACTAGCCTATCTGTTTAGCCTTCACTAGCCTATCTGTTTAGCCTCTACTAGCCTATCTACTTACCCTTTACTACCCTATCTTTTTAGCCTTTATTACTTTATCTGGTTAGCCTTCACTAGCCTATCTGTTTAGCCTCTACTAGCCTATCTGTTTTGAGTTTACTAGCCCATCTCTTTAGCCTGTACTACTTTATCTGGTTAGCCTTTACTAGCCTATCTGTTTACCCTTTGCTAGCCTATCTGTTTTGCCTTTACTAGCCTATCGGTTTAGCCTTTACTACCCCATCTGGTTACCCTTTCCTAGCCTATCTGTTTAGCGTTTACTAGCTTATCTGTTTAGTTTTTACTAGCGTATCTGTTTAGCCTTTTCTAGCTTACCTGGCTAGCCTCTAGTATTCTATCTGTTTAGTCTTTACTACCCTATCTAGTTACCCTTTACTAGCCTATCTGTTTAGCCTTTACTAGCCCATGTATTTAGCCTTTACTACCCTATCTAGGTACCCTTTACTAGCCTATCTGTTCAGCCTTTACTACCCTATCTCTTTAGCCTTTACTACCCTATCTAGTTACCCTTTACTAGCCTATGTGTTTAGCCTCTACTATTTTATCTGTTTAGCCTTTACTACCCTATCTAGTTACTCTTTACTACCCTATCTCTTTAGCCTTTATTACCCTATCTAGTTACCCTTTACTAGCCTATGTGTTTAGCCTCTACTATTCTATCTGTTTAGCCGTTACTACCCTATCTAGGTACCCTTTACTAGCCTATCTATTCAGCCTTTACTACCCTATCTCTTTAGCCTTTACTACCCTATCTAGTTACCCTTTACTAGCCTATCTGTTTAGCCTTTACTACCCTATCTCTTTAGCCTATATTACCCTATCTAGTTATCCTTTACTAGCCTATGTGTTTAGCCTCTACTATTCTATCTGTTTAGCCCTTACTACCCTATCTAGTTACCCTTTACTACCCTATCTGTTTAGCCTTTACTACCCGATCTCTTTAGCCTTTATTACCCTATCTAGTTACCCTTTACTAGCCTGTGTGTTTAGCCTCTACTATTCTATCTGTTTAGCCTTTACTACCCTATCTAGGTACCCTTTACAAGCCTATCTGTTCAGCCTTTACTACCCTATCTCTTTAGCCTTTACTACCCTATCTAGTTTAGCCTTTACTACCCTATCTCTTTAGCCTTTATTACCCTATCTAGTTACCCTTTACTAGCCTATGTGTTTAGTGTCTACTATTCTATCTGCTTAGCCTTTACTAGCCTATCTCTTTAGCCTTTATTAACCTATCTAGTTACCCTTTACTAGCCTATGTGTTTAGCCTCTACTATTCTATCTGCTTAGCCTTTACTACCCTATCTAGTTACCCTTTACTAACCTATCTGTTTAGCCTTTACTACCCTACCTCTTTAGCCTTTATTACCCTATCTAGTTACCCATTACTACCCTATCTGTTTAGCCTTTACTACCCTATCTGTTTACCCGTTACTAGCCTATCTGTTTAGCCTCTACTATTCTATCTGTTTAGCCTCTACTAGCCTATCTGTTCAGCCTCTACTACCCTATCTGTTTAGCCTGTACTAGCCTATCTGTTTAGCCTGTACTAGCCTATCTGTTTAGCCTGTACTAGCCTATCTGTTTAGCCTCTACTAGCCTATCTGTTTAGCCTCTACTAGCCTATCTGTTTAGCCTGTACTAGCCTATCGGTTTAGCCTGTACTAGCCTTTCGGTTTAGCCTGTACTAGCCTATCGGTTTAGCCTTTACTACCCTATCGGTTTAGCCTTTACTACCCTATCTGTCTAGCCTGTACTACCCTATCTGTCTAGCCTGTACTTCCCTATCTGTCTAGCCTCTACTACCCTATCTGTTTAGCCTCTACTACCCTATCTGTTTAGCCTCTACTACCCTCTCTGTTTAGCCTCTACTAGCCTATCTGTTTAGCCTGTACTACCCTATGTGTTTAGCCTCTACTACCCTATCTGTTTAGCCTCTACTGCCCTATCTGTTTAGCCTGTACTAACCTATCGGTTTAGCCTGTACTAGCCTATCGGTTTAGCCTTTACTACCCTATCTGTTTAGCCTCTAAAAGCCTAGCTGTTTAGCCTGTACTAGCCTATCGGTTTAGCCTTTACTAGCCTATCGGTTTAGTTTCTACTAGCCTATCGGTTTAGTCTCTACTAGGCTATCTGTTTAGCCTTTAATACCGTGTCTGTTTAGCCTCTACTACGCTATCTGTTTAGCCTCTACTACCCTATCTGTTTAGCCTGTACTAGTCTATCGGTTTAGCCTTTACTACCCTATCTGTTTAGCCTCTAAAAGCCTATCTGTTTAGCCTGTACTAGCCTATCGGTTTAGCCTTTACTAGCCTATCGGTTTAGCCTCTACTAGCCTATCGGTTTAGCCTTTAATAGCCTATCTGTTTAGCCTCTACTAGCCTATCTGTTTAGCCTCTACTAGCCTATCTGTTTAGCCTGTACTAGCCTATCGGTTTAGCCTGTACTAGCCTTTCGGTTTAGCCTGTACTAGCCTATCGGTTTAGCCTTTACTACCCTATCGGTTTAGCCTTTACTACCCTATCTGTCTAGCCTGTACTACCCTATCTGTCTAGCCTGTACTTCCCTATCTGTCTAGCCTCTACTACCCTATCGGTTTAGCCTTTACTACCCTATCTGTTTAGCCTGTACTACACTATCTGTTTAGCCTCTACTAGCCTATCTGTTTAGCCTTTACTACCCTATCTGTTTAGCCTCTACTACGCTATCTGTTTAGCCTCTACTACCCTATCTGTTTAGCCTGTACTAGTCTATCGGTTTAGCCTTTACTACCCTATCTGTTTAGCCTCTAAAAGCCTATCTGTTTAGCCTGTACTAGCCTATCGGTTTAGCCTTTACTAGCCTATCGGTTTAGCCTCTACTAGCCTATCGGTTTAGCCTTTAATAGCCTATCTGTTTAGCCTGTACTAGCCTATCGGTTTAGCCTTTACTAAACTATCGGTTTAGCCTGTACTAGCCTATCGGTTTAGCCTTTACTACCCTATCTGTTTAGCCTTAACTACCCTATCTGTTTAGCCTGTACTACCCTATCTGTTTAGCCTGTACTAGCCTATAGGTTTAGCCTTTACTACCCTATCTGTTTAGCCTCTACTAGCCTATCTGTTTAGCCTCTACTAGCCTATCTGGTTAGGCTTTACTACCCTATCTGTTTAGCCTCTGCTAGCCTATCTGTTTAGCCTTTACTACCCTATGTGTTTAGCCTCTACTAGCCTATCTGTTTAGCCTCTACTACCGTATCTGTTTAGCCTCTACTACCCTATCTGTTTAGCCTTTATTACCCTATCTGTTTAGCCTTTACTACCCTATCTGTTTAGCCTCTAAAAGCCTATGTGATTAGCCTGTACTAGCCTATCGATTTAGGCTTTACTAGCCTATCGGTTTAATCTCTACTAGCCGATCTGTTTAGCCTTTAATACCCTGTCTGTTTAGTCTGTACTACCCTATCTGTTTAGCCTCTACTAGCCTATCTGTTTAGCCTGTACTACCCTATCGGTTTAGCCTGTACTAGCCTATCTGTTTAGCATCCACTAGCCTATCTGTTTAGCCTCCACTAGCCCATCTGTTTAGCCCTCACTAGCCCTTCTGTTTAGCCCTCACTAGCCCATCTGTTTAGCCTCCACTAGCCCATCTGTTTACCCTTTACTAGCCCATCTGTTTAGCCTCCACTAGCCGATCTGTTTAGCCTTCACTAGCGTATCTGTTTAGCCTCCACTAGCCTATCTGTTTGGCCTTCACTAGCCCATCTGTTCAGCCTTCACTAGCATATCTATTTAGCCTTCACTAGCCCATATGTTTAGCCTTCACTGGCCCATCTGTTTAGCCTTCACTAGCCTATGTGTTTAGCCTCCCCTAGCCTATCTGTTTAGCATCCACTAGCCTATCTGTTTAGCCTCCAATAGCCCATCTGTTTAGCCTCCACTACCCTATCTGTTTAGCCTGTACTACCCTATCTGTTTAGGCCTCACTAGCCTATCTGTTTAGCCTTCACTAGCCCATCTGTTTAGCCTCTACTAGCCCATCTGTTTAGCCTTCACTAGCCCATTTGTTCAGCCTTCACTAGCCCATCTGTTTTAGGCTTCACTAGCCTATCTGTTTAGCCTTCACTAGCCTATCTGTTTAGCCTTCACTTGCCTATCTGTTTAGCCTCTACTAGCCTATTTATTTACCCTTTACTACCCTATCTGTTTAGACTTTATTACTTTATCTGGTTAGCCTTCACTAGCCTATCTGTTTAGGCTCTACTAGCCTATCTGTTTTGAGTTTACTAGCCCATCTGTTTTGCGTTTACTAGCCTATCTCTTTAGCCTGTACTACTTTATCTGGTTAGCCTTTACTAGCCTATCTGTTTACCCTTTGCTAGCCTATCTGTTTTGCCTTTACTAGCCTATCGGTTTAGCCTTTACTACCCCATCTGGTTACCCTTTACTAGCCTATCTGTTTAGCGTTTACTAGCTTATCTGCTTAGTTTTTACTAGCGTATCTGTTTAGGCTTTTCTGGCTTACCTGGCTAGTCTTTACTAACCTATCTAGTTACCCTTTACTAGCCTATCTGTTTAGCCTTTACTAGCCCATGTATTTAGCCTTTACTACCCTATCTAGGTACCCTTTACTAGCCTATCTGTTCAGCCTTTACTACCCTATCTCTTTAGCCTTTACTACCCTATCTAGTTACCCTTTACTAGCATATACTTAGCCTTTACTATCCTATCTCTTTAGCCTTTATTACCCTATCTAGTTACCCTTTACTAGCCTATGTGTTTAGCCTCTACTATTTTATCTGTTTAGCCTTTACTACCCTATCTAGTTACCCTTTACTACCCTATCTCTTTAGCCTTTATCACCCTATCTAGTTACCCTTTACTAGCCTATGAGTTTAGCCTCTACTATTCTATCTGTTTAGCCGTTACTACCCTATCTAGGTACCCTTTACTAGCCTATCTGTTCAGCCTTTACTACCCTATCTCTTTAGCCTTTACTACCCTATCTAGTTACCCTTTACTAGCCTATCTGTTTAGCCTTTACTACCCTATCTCTTTAGCCTTTATTACCCTATCTAGTTACCCTTTACTAGCCTATGTGTTTAGCCTCTACTATTCTATCTGTTTAGCCTTTACTACCCTATCTAGTTAACCTTTACTACCCTATCTGTTTAGCCTTTACTGCCCTATCTCTTTAGCCTATATTACCCTATCTAGTTACCCTTTACTAGCCTATGTGTTTAGCCTCTACTATTCTATCTCTTTAGCCTTTACTACCCTATCTAGGTACCCTTTACTAGCCTATCTGTTCAGCCTTTACTACCCTATCTCTTTAGCCTTTACTACCCTATCTAGTTTAGCCTTTACTACCCTATCTCTTTAGCCTTTATTAACCTATCTAGTTACCCTTTACTAGCCTATGTGTTTAGCCTCTACTATTCTATCTGCTTAGCCTTTACTACCCTATCTAGTTACCCTTTACTAGCCTATCTGTTTAGCCTTTACTACCCTACCTCTTTAGCCTTTATTACCCTATCTAGTTACCCCTTACTACCCTATCTGTTTAGCCTTTACTACCCTATCTCTTTAGCCTTTATTACGCTATCTTTTTACCCTTTGCTAGCCTATCGGTTTAGCCTGTACTAGCCTATCGGTTTAGCCTTTACTACTCTATGTGTTTAGCCTCTACTAGCCTATCTGTTTAGCCTCTACTAGCCTATCTGTTTAGCCTTTACTACCCTATCTGTTTAACCTCTACTAGCCTATCTGTTTAGCCTCTACTAGCCTATCTGTTGAGCCTCTACTACCCTATCTGTTTAGCCTGTACTAGCCTATCTGTTTAGGCTGTACTAGCCTATCGGTTTAGCCTCTACTAGCCTATCGGTTTAGCCTCTACTACCCTATCGGTTTAGCCTCTACTACCCTATCTGTTTAGCCTCTACTACCCTATCTGTTTAGCCTCTACTAGCCTATCTGTTTAGCCTCTACTAGCCTATCTGTTTAGCCTCTACTACCCTATCTGTTAAGCCTGTACTAGCCTATCGGTTTAGCCTGTACTAGCCTATCGGTTTAGCCTGTACTAGCCTATCGGTATAGCCTGTACTAGCCTATCGGTTTAGCCTTTACTACCCTATCTGTTTAGCCTGTACTACCCTATCTGTCTAGCCTGTACTACCCTATCTGTTTAGCCTCTACTACCCTATCTGTTTAGCCTCTACTACCCTA
Organism: Tenodera sinensis; assembly: GCA_030765045.1. Lineage (NCBI taxonomy): Eukaryota > Metazoa > Arthropoda > Insecta > Mantodea > Mantidae > Tenodera > Tenodera sinensis. Next base: position 126,234,576 of record CM060970.1, read on the forward strand.
TCTGTTGAGCCTGTACTACCCTACCTGTTTAGCCTCTACTAGCCTATCTGTTTAGCCTCTACTACCCTATCTGTTTAGCCTCTACTACCCTATCTGTTTAGCCTCTACGACCCTATCTGTTTAGCCTCTACCACCCTATCTGTTTAGCCTCTACTACCCTATCTGTTTAGCCTCTACTGCCCTATCTGTTTAGCCTCTAAAAGCCTATCTGTTTAGCCTGTACTAGCCTATCGGTTTAGCCTTTACTAGCCTATCGGTTAAGCCTCTACTAGCCTATCTGTTTAGCCTCTACTAGCCTATCTGTTTAGCCTTTAATACCCTATCTGTTTAGCCTGTACTAGCCTATCGGTTTAGCCTGTACTAGGCAATCGGTTTAGCCTTTACTACCCTATCTGTTTACCCTCTACTAGCCTATCTGTTTAGCCTGTACTACCCTATCTGTTTAGCCTTTACTACCCTATCTGTTTAGCCTGTACTAGCCTATAGGTTTAGCCTGTACTAGCCTATAGGTTTAGCCTTTACTACCCTATCTGTTTAGCCTCTACTAGCCTATCTGTTTAGCCTCTACTAGCCTATCTGTTTAGCCTCTACTAGCCTATCTGGTTAGCCTTTACTACCCTATCTGTTTAGCCTCTGCTAGCCTATCTGTTTAGCCTTTACTACCCTATGTGTTTAGCCTCTACTAGCCTATCTGTTTAGCGTCTACTACCGTATCTGTTTAGCCTCTACTACCCTATCTGTTTAGCCTTTACTACCCTATCTGTTTAGCCTCTAAAAGCCTATCTGATTAGCCTGTACTAGCCTATCCGTTTAGGCTTTACTAGCCTATCGGTTTAGTCTCTACTAGCTGAACTGTTTAGCCTTTAATACCCTGTCTGTTTAGCCCGTACTAGCCTATCGGTTTAGCCTTTACTAAACTATCGGTTGAGCCTGTACCAGCCTATCGGTGTAGCCTTTACTACCCAATCTGTTTAGCCTGTACTACCCTATCTGTTTAGCCTTTACTACCCTATCCGTTTAACCTGTACTACCCTATCCGTTTAGCCTGTACTAGCCTATCTGTTTAGCCTGTACTAGCCTATCTGTTTAGCCTGTACTAGCCTATCTGTTTAGAATGTACTAGCCTATCTGTTTAGCCTGTACTAGCGTATCTGTTTAGCCTTCACTAGCCTATCTGTTTAGCCTCTACTAGCCTAACTGTTTTGAGTTTACTAGCCCATCTGTTTTGCGTTTACTAGCCTATCTCTTTAGCCTGTACTACTTTATCTGGTTAGCCTTTACTAGCCTATCTGTTTACCCTTTGCTAGCCTATCTGTTTTGCCTTTACTAGCCTATCGGTTTAGCCTTTACTACCCCATCTGGTTACCCTTTACTAGCCTATCTGTTTAGCGTTTACTAGCTTATCTGTTTAGTTTTTACTAGCGTATCTGTTTAGCCTTTTCTGGCTTACCTGGCTAGCCTCTACTACCCTATCTAGTAACCCTTTACTAGCCTATCTGTTTACCCTTTACTAGCCCATCGGTTTAGCCTTTACTACCCCATCTGGTTACCTCTACTACCCTATCGGTTTAGCCTCTACTACCCTATCTGTTTAGCCTCTACTACCCTATCTGTTTAGCCTCTACTAGCCTATCTGTTTAGCCTCTACTACCCTATCTGTTAAGCCTGTACTAGCCTATCGGTTTAGCCTGTACTAGCCTATCGGTTTAGCCTGTACTAGCCTATCGGTTTAGCCTGTACTAGCCTATCGGTTTAGCCTTTACTACCCTATCTGTTTAGCCTGTACTACCCTATCTGTCTAGCCTGTACTACCCTATCTGTTTAGCCTCTACTACCCTATCTGTTTAGCCTCTACTACCCTATCTGTTGATCCTGTACTACCCTACCTGTTTAGCCTCTACTAGCCTATCTGTTTAGCCTCTACTACCCTATCTGTTTAGCCTCTACTACCCTATCTGTTTAGCCTCTACTACCCTATCTGTTTAGCCTCTACTACCCTATATGTTTAGCCTCTACTACCCTATCTGTTTAGCCTGTACTAGCCTATCGGTTTAGCCTTTACTACCCTACCTGTTTAGTCTTTACTAGCCTATCGGTTTAATCTCTACTAGTGTATCTGTTTAGCCTTTAATACCCTGTCTGTTTAGCCTGTACTAGCCTATCGGTTTAGCCTTTACTAAACTATCTGTTTAGTCTCTCTAGCCTATCTGTTAGGCTTTACTACCCTATCTGTTTAGCCTCTACTACCCTATCTGTTTAGCCTGTACTAGTCTATCGGTTTAGCCTCTAAAAGCCTATCTGTTTAGCCTGTACTAGCCTATCGGTTTAGCCTTTACTAGCCTATCGGTTTAGCCTCTACTAGCCTATCTGTTTAGCCTTTAATACCCTATCTGTTTAGCCTGTACTAGCCTATCGGTTTAGCCTTTACTAAACTATCGGTTTAGCCTGTACTAGCCTATCGGTTTAGCCTTTACTACCTAATCTGTTTAGCCTGTACTACCCTATCTGTTTAGCCTGTACTAGCCTATCTGTTTAGCCTGTACTACCCTATCTGTTTAGCCTTTACTACCCTATCTGTTTAGCCTGTACTAGCCTATAGGTTTAGCCTTTACTACCCTATCTGTTTAGCCTCTACTAGCCTATCTGTTTAGCCTCTACTAGCCTATCTGGTTAGCCTTTACTACCCTATCTGTTTAGCCTCTGCTAGCCTATCTGTTTAGTCTTTACTACCCTATGTGTTTAGCCTCTACTAGCCTATCTGTTTAGCGTCTACTACCGTATCTGTTTAGCCTCTACTACCCTATCTGTTTAGCCTTTACTACCCTATCTGTTTACCCTTTGCTAGCCTATCTGTTTTGCCTTTACTAGCCTATCGGTTTAGCCTTTACTACCCCATCTGGTTACCCTTTACTAGCCTATCTGTTTAGCCTCTACTAGCCTATCTGGTTAGCCTTTACTACCCTATCTGTTTAGCCTCTGCTAGCCTATCTGTTTAGTCTTTACTACCCTATGTGTTTAGCCTCTACTAGCCTATCTGTTTAGCGTCTACTACCGTATCTGTTTAGCCTCTACTACCCTATCTGTTTAGCCTTTACTACCCTATCTGTTTACCCTTTGCTACCCTATCTGTTTAGCCTGTACTAGCCTATAGGTTTAGCCTTTACTACCCTATCTGTTTAGCCTCTACTAGCCTATCTGTTTAGCCTCTACTAGCCTATCTGGTTAGCCTTTACTACCCTATCTGTTTAGCCTCTGCTAGCCTATCTGTTTAGTCTTTACTACCCTATGTGTTTAGCCTCTACTAGCCTATCTGTTTAGCGTCTACTACCGTATCTGTTTAGCCTCTACTACCCTATCTGTTTAGCCTTTACTACCCTATCTAGTAACCCTTTACTAGCCTATCTGTTTACCCTTTACTAGCCCATCGGTTTAGCCTTTACTACCCCATCTGGTTACCTTTACTACCCTATCTGTTTAGCCTCTACTAGCCTATCCAGTTACCCTTTACTACCCTATCGGTATAGCCTTTACTACCCCATCTGGCTACCCTTTAGTAGCCTATCTGTTTAGCCTTTACTAGCCCATGTATTTAGCCTTTACTACCCTATCTAGTTACCCTTTACTAGCCTATCTGCTTAGCCTTTACTACCCTATCTCTTTAGCCTTTATTACCCTATCTAGTTACCCTTTACTAGCCTATGTGTTTAGCCTCTACTATTTTATCTGTTTAGCCTTTACTACCCTATCTAGTTACCCTCTACTACCCTATCTCTTTAGCCTTTATTACCCTATCTAGTTACCCTTTACTAGCCTATGTGTTTAGCCTCTACTATTCTATCTGTTTAGCCGTTACTACCCTATCTAGGTACCCTTTACTAGCCTATCTGTTCAGCCTCTACTATTCTATCTGTGTAGCCGTTACTACCCTATCCAGTTACCCTTTACTACCCTATCGGTATAGCCTTTACTACCCCATCTGGCTACCCTTTAGTAGCCTATCTGTTTAGCCTTTTCTAGCTTACCAGGCTAGCCTCTACTAGCCTATTTGTTTAGCCTGTAGTATTCTATCTGCTTTGCCTTTACTACCCTATCTGTTTAGCCTTTACTACCCTATCTAGGTACCCTTTACTAGCCTATCTGTTCAGCCTTTACTACCCTATCTCTTTAGCCTTTACTACCCTATCTAGTTACCCTTTACTAGCCTATCTGCTTAGCCTTTACTACACTATCTCTTTAGCCTTTATTACCCTATCTAGTTACCCTTTACTAGCCTATGTGTTTAGCCTATACTATTCTATCTGTTTAGCCGTTACTACCCAATCTAGGTACCCTTTACTAGCCTATCTGTTCAGCCTCTACTATTCTATCTGTTTAGCCTTTACTACCCTATCTAGTTACCCTTTACTAGCCTATCTGCTTAGCCTTTACTACACTATCTCTTTAGCCTTTATTACCCTATCTAGTTACCCTTTACTAGCCTATGTGTTTAGCCTATACTATTCTATCTGTTTAGCCGTTACTACCCAATCTAGGTACCCTTTACTAGCCTATCTGTTCAGCCTTTACTACCCTACCTCTTTAGCCTTTACTACCCTATGTAGTTTAGCCTTTACTACCCTATCTCTTTAGCCTTTATTAACCTATCTAGTTACCCTTTACTAGCCTATGTGTTTAGTGTCTACTATTCTATCTGCTTAGCCTTTACTAGCCTATCTGTTTAGCCTTTACTACCCTACCTCTTTAGCCTTTATTACCCTATCTAGTTACCCTTACTACCCTATCTGTTTAGCCTTTACTACCCTATCTGTTTACCCGTTACTAACCTATCTGTTTAGCCTTTACTACCCTATCTCTTTAGCCTTTATTACGCTATCTAGTTACCCTTTACTAGCCTATCGGTTTAGCCTTTACTACTCTATGTGTTTAGCCTCTACTAGCCTATCTGTTTAGCCTCTACTAGCCTATCTGTTTAGCCTTTACTACCCTATCTGTTTAGCCTCTACTAGCCTATCTGTTTAGCCTCTACTAGCCTATCTGTTTAGCCTCTACTAGCCTATCTGTTTAGCGTCTACTACCCTATCTGTTTAGCCTGTACTAGCCTATCTGTTTAGCCTGTACTAGCCTATCTGTTTAGCCTGTACTAGCCTATCTGTTTAGCCTGTACTAGCCTATCTGTTTAGACTGTACTAGCCTATCTGTTTAGCCTGTACTAGCCTATCGGTTTAGCCTGTACTAGCCTATCGGTTTAGCCTCTACTACCCTATCTGTTTAGCCTCTGCTACCCTATCTGTTTAGCCTCTACTAGCCTATCTGTTTAGCCTCTACTAGCCTATCTGTTTAGCCTCTACTACCCTATCTGTTTAGCCTCTACTATCCTATCTGTTAAGCCTGTACTAGCCTATCGGTTTAGCCTGTACCAGCCTATCGGTTTAGCCTGTACTAGCCTATCGGTTTAGCCTTTGCTACCCTATCTGTTTAGCCTGTACTACCCTATCTGACTAGCCTGTACTACCCTATCTGTTTAGCCTCTACTACCCTATCTGTTTAGCCTCTACTACCCTATCTGTTCAGCCTGTACTACCCTATTTGTTTAGCCTCTACTAGCCTATCTGTTTAGCCTTTACTACCCTATCTGTTTAGCCTCTACTACCCTATCTGTTTAGCCTCTACTACCCTATCTGTTTAGCCTCTACTGCCCTATCTGTTTAGCCTCTACTGCCCTATCTGTTTAGCCTGTACTAGCCTATCGGTTTAGCCTGCACTAGCCTATCTGTTTAGCCTCTACTACCCTATCTGTTTAGCCTCTACTAGCCTATCTGTTTAGCCTTTACTACCCTATCTGTTTAGCCTCTACTACCCTATCTGTTTAGCCTGTACTACCCTATCTGTTTAGCCTGTACTACCCTATCTGTTTAGCCTTTACTACCATATCTGTTTAACCTGTACTACCCTATCCGTTTAGCCTGTACTAGCCTATCTGTTTAGCCTGTACTAGCCTATCTGTTTAGCCTGTACTAGCCTATCTGTTTAGAATGTACTAGCCTATCTGTTTAGCCTGTACTAGCGTATCTGTTTAGCCTTCACTAGCCTATCTGTTTAGCCTCTACTAGCCCAACTGTTTTGAGTTTACTAGCCCATCTGTTTTGCGTTTACTAGCCTATCTCTTTAGCCTGTACTACTTTATCTGGTTAGCCTTTACTAGCCTATCTGTTTACCCTTTGCTAGCCTATCTGTTTTGCCTTTACTAGCCTATCGGTTTAGCCTTTACTACCCCATCTGGTTACCCTTTACTAGCCTATCTGTTTAGCGTTTACTAGCTTATCTGTTTAGTTTTTACTAGCGTATCTGTTTAGCCTTTTCTGGCTTACCTGGCTAGCCTCTACTACCCTATCTAATAACCCTTTACTAGCCTATCTGTTTACCATTTACTAGCCCATCGGTTTAGCCTTTACTACCCCATCTGGTTACCTCTACTACCCTATCGGTTTAGCCTCTACTACCCTATCGGTTTAGCCTCTACTACCCTATCTGTTTAGCCTCTACTAGCCTATCTGTTTAGCCTCTACTAGCCTATCTGTTTAGCCTCTACTACCCTATCTGTTAAGCCTCTACTGCCCTATCTCTTTAGCCTTTACGAGCCTATCGGTTTAGCCTGTACTAGCCTATCGGTTTAGCCTTTACTACCCTATCTGTTTAGCCTGTACTACCCTATCTGTCTAGCCTGTACTACCCTACCTGTTTAGCCTCTACTAGCCTATCTGTTTAGCCTCTACTACCCTATCTTTTTAGCCTCTACTACCCTATCTGTTTAGCCTCTACTACCCTATCTGTTTAGCCTCTACGACCCTATCTGTTTAGCCTCTACTACCCTATCTGTTTAGCCTCTACTACCCTATCTGTTTAGCCTCTACTGCCCTATCTCTTTAGCCTTTACTAGCCTATCGGTTTAGCCTTTACTACCCTATCTGTTTAGTCTTTACTAGCCTATCGGTTTAATCTCTACTAGTCTATCTGTTTAGCCTCTACTACCCTATCTGTTTAGCCTTTACTAAACAATCTGTTCAGCCTGTACTAGCCTATTGGTTTAGCGTTTACTACCCTATTTGTTTAGCCTGTACTACACTATCTGTTTAGCCTCTACTAGCCTATCTGTTAGGCTTCACTACCCTATCTGTTTAGCCTCTACTACCCTATCTGTTTAGCCTGTACTAGTCTATCGGTTTAGCCTCTAAAAGCCTATCTGTTTAGCCTGTACTAGCCTATCGGTTTAGCCTTTTCTAGCCTATCGGTTTAGCCTCTACTAGCCTATCTGTTTAGCCTTTAATACCCTATCTGTTTAGCCTGTACTAGCCTATCGGTTTAGCCTTTACTAAACTATCGGTTTAGCCTGTACTAGCCTATCTGTTTAGCCTGTACTACCCTATCTGTTTAGCCTGTACTAGGCAATCGGTTTAGCCTTTACTACCCTATCTGCTTACCCTCTACTAGCCTATCTGTTTAGCCTGTACTACCCTATCCGTTTAGCCTTTACTACCCTATCTGTTTAGCCTGTACTAGCCTATAGGTTTAGCCTGTACTAGCCTATAGGTTTAGCCTTCACTACCCTATCTGTTTAGCCTCTACTAGCCTATCTGTTTAGCCTCTACTAGCCTATCTGTTTAGCCTCTACTAGCCTATCTGGTTAGCCTTTACTACCCTAACTGTTTAGCCTCTACTAGCCTATCTGTTTAGCCTTTACTACCCTATGTGTTTAGGATCTACTAGCCTATCTGTTTAGCGTCTACTACCGTATCTGTTTAGCCTCTACTACCCTATCTGTTTAGCCTTTACTACCCTATCTGTTTAGCCTCTAAAAGCCTATCTGATTAGCCTGTACTAGCCTATCGGTTTAGGCTTTACTAGCCTATCGGTTTAGTCTCTACAAGCTGAACTGTTTAGCCTTTAATACCCTGTCTGTTTAGCCTGTACTAGCTTATCGGTTTAGCCTTTACTAAACTATCGGTTTAGCCTGTACCAGCCTATCGGTGTAGCCTTTACTACCCAATCTGTTTAGCCTGTACTACCCTATCTGTTTAGCCTGTACTACCCTATCTGTTTAGCCTTTTCTAGCTTACCAGGCTAGCCTCTACTAGCCTATTTGTTTAGCCTGTAGTATTCTATCTGCTTTGCCTTTACTACCCTATGTGTTTAGCCTTTACTACCCTATCTAGGTACCCTTTACTAGCCTATCTGTTCAGCCTTTACTACCCTATCTCTTTAGCCTTTACTACCCTATCTAGTTACCCTTTACTACCCTATCTGCTTAGCCTTTACTACACTATCTCTTTAGCCTTTATTACCCTATCTAGTTACCCTTTACTAGCCTATGTGTTTAGTGTCTACTGTTCTATCTGCTTAGCCTTTACTAGCCTATCTGTTTAGCCTTTACTACCCTACCTCTTTAGCCCTTATTACCCTATCTAGTTACCCTTTACTACCCTATCTGTTTAGCCTTTACTACCCTATCTGTTTACCCGTTACTAACCTATCTCTTTAGCCTTTATTACGCTATCTAGTTACCCTTTACTAGCCTATCGGTTTAGCCTTTACTACTCTATGTGTTTAGCCTCTACTAGCCTATCTGTTTAGCCTCTACTAGCCTATCTGTTTAGCCTTTACTTCCCTATCTGTTTAGCCTCTACTAGCCTATCTGTTTAGCCTCTACTAGCCTATCTGTTTAGCGTCTACTACCCTATCTGTTTAGCCTGTACTAGCCTATCTGTTCAGCCTGTACTAGCCTATTTGTTTAGCCTGTACTAGCCTATCTGTTTAGCCTGTACTAGCCTATCGGTTTAGCCTGTACTAGCCTATCGGTTTAGCCTGTACTAGCCTATCGGTTTAGCCTCTACTACCCTATCTGTTTAGCCTCTGCTACCCTATCTGTTTAGCCTCTACTAGCCTATCTGTTTAGCCTCTACTAGCCCATCTGTTTAGCCTCTACTACCCTATCTGTTTAGCCTCTACTACCCTATCTGTTAAGCCTGTACTAGCCTATCGGTTTAGCCTGTACTAGCCTATCGGTTTAGCCTGTACTAGGCTATCGGTTTAGCCTGTACTAGGCTATCGGTTTAGCCTGTACTAGCCTATCGGTTTAGCCTTTGCTACCCTATCTGTTTAGCCTGTACTACCCTATCTGACTAGCCTGTACTACCCTATCTGTTTAGCCTCTACTACCCTATCTGTTTAGCCTCTACTACCCTATCTGTTCAGCCTGTACTACCCTATCTGTTTAGCCTCTACTAAGCTATCTGTTTAGCCTTTACTACCCTATCTGTTTAGCCTCTACTACCCTATCTGTTTAGTCTCTACTACCCTATCTGTTTAGCCTCTACTGCCCTATCTGTTTAGCCTGTACTAGCCTATCGGTTTAGCCTGCACTAGCCTATCGGGTTAGCCTTTACTACCCTATCTGTTTAGCCTCTAAAAGCCTAGCTGTTTAGCCTGTACTAGCCTATCGGTTTAGCCTTTACTAGCCTATCGGTTTAGTCTCTACTAGCCTATCGGTTTAATCTCTACTAGCCTATCTGTTTAGCCTTTAATACCCTGTGTGTTTAGCCTGTACTAGCCTATTGGTGTAGCCTTTACTAAACTATCGGTTTAGCCTGTACTAGCCTATCGGTTTAGCCTTTACTACCCTATCTGTTTAGCCTGTACTACCCTATCTGTTTAGCCTGTACTACACTATCTGTTTAGCCTCTACTACCCTATCTGTTTAGCCTGTACTACACTATCTGTTTAGCCTCTACTAGCCTATCTGTTAAGCCTGTACTAGCCTATCGGTTTAGCCTGTACTAGCCTATCGGTTTAGCCTGTACTAGCCTATCGGTTTAGCCTGTACTAGCCTATCGGTTTAGCCTTGACTACCCTATCTGTTTAGCCTGTACTACCCTATCTGTCTAGCCTGTACTACCCTATCTGTTTAGCCTCTACTACCCTATCTGTTTAGCCTCTACTACCCTATCTGTTCAGCCTGTACTACCCCATCTGTTTAGCCTCTACTAGCCTATCTGTTTAGCCTCTACTACCCTATCTGTTTAGCCTCTACTACCCTATCTGTTTAGCCTCTACTACCCTATCTGTTTAGCCTCTAGTGCCCTATCTGTTTAGCCTGTACTAGCCTATCTGTTTAGCCTTTACTACCCTATCTGTTTAGCCTGTACTAGCCTATCTGTTTAGCCTCTACTACCCTATCTGTTTAGCCTCTAGTGCCCTATCTGTTTAGCCTGTACTACCCTATCTGTTTAGCCTCTACTACCCTATCGGTTTAGCCTCTACCACCCTATCTGTTTAGCCTCTACTACCCTATCTGTTTAGCCTCTACTAGCCTATCTGTTTAGCCTCTACTAGCCTATCTGTTTAGCCTCTACTACCCTATCTGTTAAGCCTGTACTAGCCTATCGGTTTACCCTGTACTAGCCTATCGGTTTAGCCTGTACTAGCCTATCGGTTTAGCCTTTACTACCCTATCTGTTTAGCCTGTACTACCCTATCTGTCTAGCCTGTACTACCCTATCTGTTTAGCCTCTACTACCCTATCTGTTTCGCCTCTACTACCCTATCTGTTGAGCCTGTACTACCCTATCTGTTTAGCCTCTACGACCCTATCTGTTTAGCCTCTACTACCCTATCTGTTTAGCCTCTACTGCCCTATCTCTTTAGCCTTTACTAGCCTATCGGTTTAGCCTTTACTACCCTATCTGTTTAGTCTTTACTAGCCTATCGGTTTAATCTCTACTAGTCTATCTGTTTAGCCTTTAATACCCTGTCTGTTTAGCCTGTACTAGCCTATCGGTTTAGCCTTTACTAAACTATCTGTTTAGCCTGTACTAGCCTATTGGTTTAGCGTTTACTACCCTATCTGTTTAGCCTGTACTTCCCTATCTGTTTAGCCTGTACTACGCTATCTGTTTAGCCTCTACTACCCTATCTGTTTAGCCTGTACTAGTCTATCGGTTTAGCCTCTAAAAGCCTATCTGTTTAGCCTGTACTAGCCTATCGGTTTAGCCTTTACTAGCCTATCGGTTTAGCCTCTACTAGCCTATCTGTTTAGCCTTTAATACCCTATCTGTTTAGCCTGTACTAGCCTATCGGTTTAGCCTTTACTAAACTATCGGTTTAGCCTGTACTAGCCTATCGGTTTAGCCTTTACTACCTAATCTGTTTAGCCTGTACTACCCTATCTGTTTAGCCTGTACTAGGCAATCGGTTTAGCCTTTACTACCCTATCTGTTTACCCTCTACTAGCCTATCTGTTTAGCCTGTACTACCCTATCTGTTTAGCCTTTACTACCCTATCTGTTTAGCCTGTACTAGCCTATAGGTTTAGCCTGTACTAGCCTATAGGTTTGGCCTTTACTACCCTATCTGTTTAGCCTCTACTAGCCTATCTGTTTAGCCTCTACTAGCCTATCTGGTTAGCCTTTACTACCCTATCTGTTTAGCCTCTGCTAGCCTATCTGTTTAGCCTTTACTACCCTATGTGTTTAGCCTCTACTAGCCTATCTGTTTAGCGTCTACTACCGTATCTGTTAAGCCTCTACTACCCTATCTGTTTAGCCTTTACTACCCTATCTGTTTAGCCTCTAAAAGCCTATCTGATTAGCCTGTACTAGCCTATCGGTTTAGTCTCTACTAGCTGAACTGTTTAGCCTTTAATACCCTGTCTGTTTAGCCTGTACTAGCCTATCGGTTTAGCCTTTACTAAACTATCGGTTTAGCCTGTACCAGCCTATCGGTGTAGCCTTTACTACCCAATCTGTTTAGCCTGTACTACCCTATCTGTTTAGCCTGTACTACGCTATCTGTTTAGCCTTTACTACCCTATCTGTTTAACCTGTACTACCCTATCCGTTTAGCCTGTACTAGCCTATCTGTTTAGCCTGTACTAGCCTATCTGTTTAGCCTGTACTAGCCTATCTGTTTAGAATGTACTAGCCTATCTGTTTAGCCTGTACTAGCGTATCTGTATAGCCTTCACTAGCCTATATGTTTAGCCTCTACTAGCCTAACTGTTTTGAGTTTACTAGCCCATCTGTTTTGCGTTTACTAGCCCATCTGTTTTGCGTTTACTAGCCTATCTCTTTAGCCTGTACTACTTTATCTGGTTAGCCTTAACTAGCCTATCTGTTTACCCTTTGCTAGCCTATCTGTTTTGCCTTTACTAGCCTATCGGTTTAGCCTTTACTACCCCATCTGGTTACCCTTTACTAGCCTATCTGTTTAGCGTTTACTAGCTTATCTGCTTAGTTTTTACTAGCGTATGTGTTTAGCCTTTTCTGGCTTACCTGGCTAGCCTCTACTACCCTATCTAGTAACCCTTTACTAGCCTATCTGTTTACCCTTTACTAGCCCATCGGTTTAGCCTTTACTACCCCATCTGGTTACCTTTACTACCCTATCTGTTTAGCCTCTACTAGCCTATCCAGTTACCCTTTACTACCCTATCGGTATAGCCTTTACTACCCCATCTGGCTACCCTTTAGTAGCCTATCTGTTTAGTCTTTACTAGCCCATGTATTTAGCCTTTACTACCCTATCTAGTTACCCTTTACTAGCCTATCTGCTTAGCCTTTACTACCCTATCTCTTTAGCCTTTATTACCCTATCTAGTTACCCTTTACTAGCCTATGTGTTTAGCCTCTACTATTTTATCTGTTTAGCCTTTACTACCCTATCTAGTTACCCTCTACTACCCTATCTCTTTAGCCTTTTTTACCCTATCTAGTTACCCTTTACTAGCCTATGTGTTTAGCCTCTACTATTCTATCTGTTTAGCCGTTACTACCCTATCTAGGTACCCTTTACTAGCCTATCTGTTCAGCCTCTACTATTCTATCTGTTTAGCCGTTACTACCCTATCCAGTTACCCTTTACTACCCTATCGGTATAGCCTTTACTACCCCATCTGGCTACCCTTTAGTAGCCTATCTGTTTAGCCTTTTCTAGCTTACCAGGCTAGCCTCTACTAGCGTATTTGTTTAGCCTGTAGTATTCTATCTGCTTTGCCTTTACTACCCTATCTGTTTAGCTTTTACTACCCTATCTAGGTACCCTTTACTAGCCTATCTGTTCAGCCTTTACTACCCTATCTCTTTAGCCTTTACTACCCTATCTAGTAACCCATTACTAGCCTATCTGCTTAGCCTTTACTACCCTATCTCTTTAGCCTTTATTACCCTATCTAGTTACCCTTTACTAGCCTATGTGTTTAGCCTCTACTATTCTATCTGTTTAGCCGTTACTACCCTATCTAGGTACCCTTTACTAGCCTATCTGTTCAGCCTCTACTATTCTATCTGTTTAGCCTTTACTACCCTATCTAGTTACCCTTTACTACCCTATCTGTTTAGCCTTTACTACCCTATCTCTTTAGCCTTTATTACCCTATCTAGTTACCCTTTACTAGCCTATGTGTTTAGCCTCTACTATTCTATCTGTTTAGCCTTTACTACCCTATCTAGTTACCCTTTACTAGCCTATGTGTTTAGCCTCTACTATTCTATCTGTTTAGCCGTTACTACCCTATCTAGGTACCCTTTACTAGCCTATCTGTTCAGCCTCTACTATTCTATCTGTTTAGCCTTTACTACCCTATCTAGTTACCCTTTACTACCCTATCTGTTCAGCCTTTACTACCCTACCTCTTTAGCCTTTACTACCCTATGTAGTTTAGCCTTTACTACCCTATCTCTTTAGCCTTTATTAACCTATCTAGTTACCCTTTACTAGCCTATGTGTTTAGTGTCTACTATTCTATCTGCTTAGCCTTTACTAGCCTATCTGTTTAGCCTTTACTACCCTACCTCTTTAGCCTTTATTACCCTATCTAGTTACCCTTTACTACCCTATCTGTTTAGCCTTTACTACCCTATCTGTTTACCCGTTACTAACCTATCTGTTTAGCCTTTACTACCCTATCTCTTTAGCCTTTATTACGCTATCTAGTTACCCTTTACTAGCCTATCGGTTTAGCCTTTACTACTCTATGTGTTTAGCCTCTACTAGCCTATCTGTTTAGCCTCTACTAGCCTATCTGTTTAGCCTTTACTACCCTATCTGTTTAGCCTCTACTAGCCTATCTGTTTAGCCTCTACTAGCCTATCTGTTTAGTCTCTACTACCCTATCTGTTTAGCCTGTACTAGCCTATCTGTTTAGCCTGTACTAGCCTATCTGTTTAGCCTGTACTAGCCTATCTGTTTAGCCTGTACTAGCCTATCTGTTTAGCCTGTACTAGCCTATCGGTTTAGCCTGTACTAGCCTATCGGTTTAGCCTCTACTACCCTATCTGTTTAGCCTCTGCTACCCTATCTGTTTAGCCTCTACTAGCCTATCTGTTTAGCCTCTACTAGCCTATCTGTTTAGCCTCTACTACCCTATCTGTTAAGCCTGTACTAGCCTATCGGTTTAGCCTGTACTAGCCTATCGGTTTAGCCTGTACTAGCCTATCGGTTTAGCCTGTACTTGCCTATCGGTTTAGCCTTTACTACCCTATCTGTTTAGCCTGTACTACCCTATCTGACTAGCCTGTACTACCCTATCTGTTTAGCCTCTACTACCCTATCTGTTTAGCCTCTACTACCCTATCTGTTCAGCCTGTATTACCCTATCTGTTTAGCCTCTACTAGCCTATCTGTTTAGCCTCTACTGCCCTATCTGTTTAGCCTGTACTAGCCTATCGGTTTAGCCTGCACTAGCCTATCGGGTTAGCCTTTGCTACCCTATCTGTTTAGCCTCTAAAAGCCTAGCTGTTTAGCCTTTACTAGCCTATCGGTTTAGCCTGTACTAGCCTATCGGTTTAGCCTTTACTAGCCTATCGGTTTAGTCTCTACTAGCCTATCGGTTTAATCTCTACTAGCCTATCGCTTTAATCTCTACTAGCCTATCTGTTTAGTCTCTACTAGCCTATCGGTTTAGTCTCTACTAGCCTATCGGTTTAATCTCTACTAGCCTATCGGTTTAATCTCTACTAGCCTATCGGTTTAATCTCTACTAGCCTATCTGTTTAGTCTCTACTAGCCTATCGGTTTAGTCTCTACTAGCCTATCGGTTTAATCTCTACTAGCCTATCGGTTTAATCTCTACTAGCCTATCGGTTTAGTCTCTACTAGCCTATCGGTTTAGTCTCTACTAGCCTATCGGTTTAATCTCTACTAGCCTATCTGTTTAGCCTTTAATACCCTGTCTGTTTAGCCTGTACTAGCCTATTGGTGTAGCCTTTACTAAACTATCGGTTTAGCCTGTACTAGCCTATCGGTTTAGCCTTTACTACCCTATCTGTTTAGCCTGTACTACCCTATCTGTTTAGCCTGTACTACACTATCTGTTTAGCCTCTACTACCCTATCTGTTTAGCCTGTACTACACTATCTGTTTAGCCTCTACTAGCCTATCTGTTAAGCCTGTAAAAGCCTAACTGTTTAGCCTGTACTAGCCTATCGGTTTAGCCTTTACTAGCCTATCGGTTTAGCCTCTACTAGCCTATCTGTTTAGCCTTTAATACCCTATCTGTTTAGCCTGTACTAGCCTATCGGTTTAGCCTTTACTAAACTATCGGTTTAGCCTGTACTAGCCAATCGGTTTAGCCTTTACTACCCTATCTGTTTACCCTCTACTAGCCTATCTGTTTAGCCTGTACTACCCTCTCTGTTTAGCCTCTACAAGCCTATCTGTTTAGCCTTTACTACCCTATCTGTTTAGCCTGTACTAGCCTATAGGTTTAGCCTTTACTACCCTATCTGTTTAGCCTCTACTAGCCTATCTGTTTAGCCTCTACTAGCCTATCTGGTTAGCCTTTACTACCCTATCTGTTTAGCCTCTACTAGCCTATCTGTTTAGCCTCTACTACCGTATGTCTTCAGCCTCTACTACCCGATCTGTTTAGCCTTTACTACCCTATCTGTTTAGCCCTTAAAAGCCTATCTGATTAGCCTGTACTAGCCTATCGGTTTAGGCTTTACTAGCCTATCGGTTTAGTCTCTAATGGCCGATCTGTTTAGCCTTCAATACCGTGTCTGTTTAGCCTGTACTACCCTATCGGTATAGCCTTTACTAATCTATCGGTTTAGCCTGTAGCAGCCTATCGGTCTAGCCTTTACTACCCTATCTGTTTAGCCTGTGCTACCCTATCTGTTTAGCCTTTACTACCCTATCTGTTTAACCTATACTACCCTATTGGTTTAGCCTTTACTAAACTATCGGTTTAGCCTGTACTAGCCTATCTGTTTAGCCTGTATTAGCCTATCTGTTTAGAATGTACTAGCCTATCTGTTTAGCCTGTACTAGCGTATCTGTTTAGCCTTTACTAGCCTATCGGTTCAGCCTGTACTAGCCTATCGGTTCAGCCTGTACTAGCCTATCGGTTTAGCCTGTACTAGCCTATCAGTTTAGCCTGTACTAGCCTATCAGTTTAGCCTGTACTACACTATCTGTTTAGCCTGTACTACCCTATCTGTTTAGCCTCTACTACCCTATCTGTTCAGCCTGTAGTACCCTATCTGTTTAGCCTCTACTAGCCTATCTGTTTAGCCTTTACTACCCTATCTGTTTAGCCTCTACTACCCTATCTGTTTAGCCTCAACTACCCTATCTGTTTAGCCTGTACTAGCCTATTGGTTTAGCCTTTACTATCCTATCTGTTTAGCCTCTAAAAGCCTATCTGTTTAGCCTGTACTAGCCTATCGGTTTAGCCTTTACTAAACTATCGGTTTAGCCTGTACTAGCCTATCGGTTTAGCCTTTACTACCCTATCTGTTTATCCTTTACTACCCTATGTGTTTAGCCTGTACTACCCTATCTGTTTAGCCTGTACTAGCCTATCGGTTTACCCTCTACTAGCCTATCTGTTTAGCCTGCACTACCCTATCTGTTTAGCCTCTACTAGCCGATCTGTTTAGCCTTTACTACCCTATCTGTTTAGCCTGTATTAGCCTATCGGTTTAGCCTTTACTACCCTATCTGTTTAGCCTCTACAAGCCTATCTGTTTAGCCTCTACTAGCCTATCTGCTTAGCCTTTACTACCCTATCTGTTTAGCGCCTACTAGCCTATCTGGTTAGCCTCTAGTAGTCTATCTGGTTAGCCTCTAGTAGTCTATCTGGTTAGCCTCTACTAACCTATCTGGTTAGCCTCTACTACCCTATCTGGTTAGCCTCTACTAACCTATCTGGTTAGCCTCTACTAACCTATCTGTTTAGCCTCTACTAGCCTATCTGTTTAGCCTCTACTAGCCTATCTGTTTAGCCTCTACTAGCCTATCTGTTTAGCCTCTACTACCATATCTGTTTAGCCTCTACTACCCTATCTGTTTAGCCTCAACTACCCTATCTGTTTAGCCTCAACTACCCTATCTGTTTAGCCTCTACTACCCTATCTGTTTAGCCTGTACTAGCCTATTGGTTTAGCCTTTACTATCCTATCTGTTTAGCCTCTAAAAGCCTATCTGTTTAGCCTGTACTAGCCTATTGGTTTAGCCTTTACTATCCTATCTGTTTAGCCTCTAAAAGCCTATCTGTTTAGCCTGTACTAGCCTATCGGTTTAGCCTTTACTAAACTATCGGTTTAGCCTTTACTAAACTATCGGTTTAGCCTGTACTAGCCTATCGGTTTAGCCTTTACTACCCTATCTGTTTATCCTTTACTACCCTATGTGTTTAGCCTGTACTACCCTATCTGTTTAGCCGGTACTAGCCTATCGGTTTACCCTCTACTAGCCTATCTGTTTAGCCTGTACTACCCTATGTGTTTAGCCTCTACTAGCCTATCTGTTTAGCCTCTACTAGCCTATCTGCTTAGCCTTTACTACCCTATCTGTTTAGCCTCTACTAGCCTATCTGGTTAGCCTCTACTAACCTATCTGGTTAGCCTCTAGTAGTCTATCTGGTTAGCCTCTACTAACCTATCTGGTTAGCCTCTAGTAGTCTATCTGGTTAGCCTCTACTAACCTATCTGGTTAGCCTGTACTACCCTATCTGCTTAGCCTGTACTACCCTATCTGTTTAGCCGGTACTAGCCTATCGGTTTACCCTCTACTAGCCTATCTGTTTAGCCTGTACTACCCTATCTGTTTAGCCTCTACTAGCCGATCTGTTTAGCCTTTACTACCCTATCTGTTTAGCCTGTACTAGCCTATCGGTTTCGCCTTTACTACCCTATCTGTTTAGCCTCTACTAGCCTATCTGTTTAGCCTCTACTAGCCTATCTGCTTAGCCTTTACTACCCTATCTGTTTAGCCTCTACTAGCCTATCTGGTTAGCCTCTACTAACCTATCTGGTTAGCCTCTAGTAGTCTATCTGGTTAGCCTCTACTAACCTATCTGGTTAGCCTGTACTAACCTTTCTGCTAAGCCTCTACTAGCTTATCTGGATAGCCTCTACTAACCTATCTGGTTAGCCTCTACTAGCCCTTCTGGTTAGCCTCTACTAGCCCTTCTGGTTAGCCTCTACTAGCCTATCTGGTTAGCCTCTACTAGCCTATCTGGTTAGCCTCTACTAGCGTATCTGGTTAGCCTCTACTAGCCTATCTGGTTAGCCTATACTAGCCTATCTGGTTAGCCTCTACTAGCCTATCTGGTTAGCCTCTACTAGCCTATCTGGTTAGCCTCTACTAGCCTATCTGGTTAGCCTCTACTAACCTATCTGGTTAGCCTCTACTAACCTATCTGGTTAGCCTCTACTAGCCTATCTGGTTAGCCTCTACTAGCCTATCTGGTTAGCCTCTACTAGCCTATCTGGTTAGCCTCTACTAGCTTATCTGGATAACCTCTACTAACCTATCTGGTTAGCCTCTACTAACCTATCTGGTTAGCCTCTACTAACCTATCTGGTTAGACTCTACTAACCTATCTGGTTAGCCTCTAGTAGTCTATCTGGTTAGCCTCTAGTAGTCTATCTGGTTAGCCTCTACTAGCCTATCTGGTTAGCCTCTACTAGCCTATCTGGTAAGCCTCTACTAGCTTATCTGATTAGACTCCTCTAACCTATCTGGTTAGCCTCTACTAACCTATCTGGTTAGCCTCTACTAACCTTTCTGCTAAGCCTCTACTAGCTTATCTGCTAAGCCTCTACTAGCTTATCTGGATAGCCTCTACTAGCCTATCTGGTTAGCCTCTACTAACCTATCTGGTTAGCCTCTACTAACCTATCTGGTTAGCCTCTACTAACCTTTCTGCTAAGCCTCTACTCGCTTATCTGGATAGCCTCTAATAACCTATCTGGTTAGCGTCTACTAACCTTTCTGCTAAGCCTCTACTAGCTTATGTGCTAAGCCTCTACTAGCCTATCTGGTTAGGCTCTACTAGCCTATCTGGTTAGCCTCTACTAGCTTATCTGGATAGCCTGTACTAGTCTATCGGTTTAGCCTTTACTACCCTATATGTTTAGCCTCTAAAAGCCTATCTGTTTAGCCTGTACTAGCCTATCGGTTTAGCCTTTACTAGCCTATCGGTTTAGCCTCTACTAGCCTATCTGTTTAGCCTTTAATACCCTAATCTGTTGAGCCTGTACTAGCCTATCGGTTTAGCCTTGACTTAACTATTAGTTTAGCCTGTACTAGCCAATCTGTTTAGCCTTAACTACCCTATCTGTTTAGCCTGTACTACCCTATCTGTTTAGCCTGTACTAGCCTATCGGTTTAGCCTTTACTACCCTATCTGTTTACCCTCTACTAGCCTATCTGTTTAGCCTGTACTACCCTATCTGTTTAGCCTCTAAGAGCCTATGTGTTTAGTCTTTACTACCCTATCTGTTTAGCCTGTACTAGCCTATAGGTTTAGCCTTTACTACCCTATCTGTTTAGCCTCTACTAGCCTATCTGGTTTGCCTTTACTACCCTATCTTTTTAGCCTCTGCTGGCCTATCTGTTTAGCCTTTACTACCCTATGTGTTTAGCCTCTACTAGCCTATCTGTTTAGCCTCTACTACCGTATCTGTTTAGCCTCTAGTACCCTATCTGTTTAGCCTTTACTACCCTATCTGTTTAGCCTCTAAAAGCGTATCTGATTAGCCTGTACTAGCCTATCGGTTTAGGCTTTACTAGCCTATCGGTTTAGTCTCTACTAGCCGATCTGTTTAGCCTTTAATACCCTGTGTGTTTAGCCTGTACTAGCCAATCGGTTTAGCCTTTACTAAACTATCGGTTTAGCCTGTACCAGCCTATCGGTGTAGCCTTTACTACCCAATCTGTTTAACCTGTACTACCCTATCGGTTTAGGCTGTACTAGCCTATCTGTTTAGCCTGTACTACCTAATCTGTTTAGCCTTTACTACCCAATCTGTTTAACCTGTACTACCCAATCTGTTTAGCCTGTACTACCCTATCTGTTTAGCCTGTACTACCCAATCTGTTTAGCCTTTACTGCCCAATCTGTTTAACCTGTACAACCCTATCGGTTTAGCCTGTACTAGCCTATCTGTGTAGCCTGTACTAGCCTATCTGTTTAGCCTGTACTAGCCTATCGGTTTAGAATGTACTAGCCTATCTGTTTAGCCTGTACTAGCCTATCTGTTTAGCCTTTACTAGCCTATCGGTTTAGCCATTACTAGCCTATCGGTTCAGCCTGTACTAGCCTATGTGTTTAGCCTGTACTAGCCTATCGGTTTAGCCTTTACTACCCTATCTGCTTAGCCTCTACTAGCCTATCTGTTTAGCCTCTACTAGCCTATCTGCTTAGCCTTTACTACCGTATATGTTTAGCCTCTGCTAGCCTATCTGTTTAGCCTTTACTACCCTATGTGTGTAGCCTCTACTAGCCTATCTGTTTAGCCTTTACTACCCTATCTGTTTAGCCTCTACTAGCCTATCTGTTTAGCCTCTACTAGCCTATCTGGTTAGCCTTTACTACCCTATCTGTTTAGCCTCTACTAGCCTATCTGTTTAGCCTCTACTACCGTATGTCTTCAGCCTCTACTACCCTATCTGTTTAGCCTTTACTACCCTATCTGTTTAGCCTCTAAAAGCCTATCTGATTAGCCTGTACTAGCCTATCGGTTTAGGCTTTACTAGCCTATCGGTTTAGTCTCTACTAGCCGATCTGTTTAGCCTTTAATACCCTGTCTGTTTAGCCTGTACTAGCCTATCGGTATAGCCTTTACTAATCTATCGGTTTAGCCTGTACCAGCGTATCGGTCTAGCCTTTACTACCCTATCTGTTTAACCTGTACTACCCTATCGGTTTAGCCTGTACTAGCCTATGTGTTTAGCCTGTACTAGCCTATCTGTTTAGAATGTACTAGCCTATCTGTTTAGCCTGTACTAGCGCATCTGTTTAGCCTTTACTAGCCTATCGTTTCAGCCTGTACTAGCCTATCGGTTCAGCCTTTACTAGCCTATCGGTTTAGCCTGTACTAGCCTATCGGTTTAGCCTGTACTAGCTTGTCTGTTTAGCCTGTACTACACTATCTGTTTAGCCTGTACTACCCTATCTGCTTAGCCTCTACTACCCTATCTGTTCAGCCTGTAGTACCGTATCTGTTTAGCCTCTACTAGCCTATCTGTTTAGCCTTTACTACCCTATCTGTTTAGCCTCTACTACCCTATCTGTTTAGCCTCTACTACCCTATCTGTTTAGCCTGTACTAGCCTATTGGTTTAGCCTGTACTATCCTATCTGTTTAGCCTCTAGAAGCCTATCTGTTTAGCCTGTACTAGCCTATCGGTTTACCCTTTACTAAACTATCGGTTTAGCCTGTACTAGCCTATCGGTTTAGCCTTTACTACCCTATCTGTTTATCCTTTACTACCCTATGTGTTTAGCCTGTACTACCCTATCTGTTTAGCCTGTACTAGCCTATCGGTTTACCCTCTACTAGCCTATCTGTTTAGCCTGTACTACCCTATCTGTTTAGGCTCTACTAGCCGATCTGTTTAGGCTCTACTAGCCGATCTGTTTAGCCTTTACTACCCTATCTGTTTAGCCTGTACTAGCCTATCGGTTTAGCCTTTACTACCCTATCTGTTTAGCCTCTACTAGCCTATCTGTTTAGCCTCTACTAGTCTATCTGCTTAGCCTTTACTAGCCTATCTGGTTAGCCTCTAGTAGTCCATCTGGTTAGCCTCTAGTAGTCTATCTGGTTAGCCTCTACTAACCTATCTGGTTAGCCTCTACTAACCTTGCTGCTAAGCCTCTACTAGCTTATCTGGATAGCCTCTACTACCCTATCTGGATAGCCTCTACTAGCCTATCTGGATAGCCTCTACTAGCCTATCTGGTTAGCCTCTACTAGCCTATCTGGTTAGCCTCTACTAGCCTATCTGCTTAGCCTCTACTAGCCTATCTGGTTAGCCTCTACTAGCCTATCTGGTTAGCCTCTTCTAGCCTATCTGGTTAGCCTCTACTAGCCTATCTGGTTAGCCTCTACTAGCCTATCTGGTTAGCCTCTAGTAGCCTATCTGGTTAGCCTCTACTACCCTATCTGGTAAGCCTCTACTAGCCTATCTGGTTAGCCTCTA
Source organism: Tenodera sinensis (assembly GCA_030765045.1). Taxonomy (NCBI): domain Eukaryota; kingdom Metazoa; phylum Arthropoda; class Insecta; order Mantodea; family Mantidae; genus Tenodera; species Tenodera sinensis. The sequence continues at coordinate 126,257,057 of CM060970.1, forward strand.
CTAACCTATCTGGTTAGCCTCTACTAACCTATCTGGTTAGCCTCTACTACCCTATCTGGTTAGCCTCTACTAACCTATCTGGTTAGCCTCTACTAGCCTATCTGTTTAGCCTTTACTACCCTATCTGTTTAGCGTCTACTAGCCTATCTGTTTAGCCTCTACTAGCCTATCTGCTTAGCCTTTACTACCCTATCTGTTTAGCGCCTACTAGCCTATCTGGTTAGCCTCTACTAACCTATCTGGTTAGCCTCTAGTAGTCTATCTGGTTAGCCTCTAGTAGTCTATCTGGTTAGCCTCTACTAACCTATCTGGTTAGCCTCTACTAGCCTATCTGGTTAGCCTCTACTAGCCTATCTGGTTAGCCTCTACTAGCCTATCTGGTTAGCCTCTACTAGCCTATCTGGTTAGCCTCTACTAGCCTATCTGGTTAGCCTCTACTAGCCTATCTGGTTAGCCTCTACTAGCCTATCTGGTTAGCCTCTACTAGCCTATCTGGTTAGCCTCTACTAACCTATCTGGTTAGCCTCTACTACCCTATCTGGTTAGCCTCTACTAACCTATCTAGTTAGCCTCTACTAGCCTATCAGTTTAGCCTCTACTAGCCTATCTGTTTAGCCTCTACTAGCCTATCTGTTTAGCCTCTACTAGCCTATCTGTTTAGCCTCTAATACCCTATCTGTTTAGCCTCTACTACCCTATCTGTTTAGCCTCCACTACCCTATCTGTTTAGCCTACTAGCCTATTGGTTTAGCCTTTACTATCCTATCTGTTTAGCCTCTAAAAGCCTATCTGTTTAGCCTGTACTAGCCTATTGGTTTAGCCTTTACTATCCTATCTGTTTAGCCTCTAAAAGCCTATCTGTTTAGCCTGTACTAGCCTATCGGTTTAGCCTTTACTAAACTATCGGTTTAGCCTTTACTAAACTATCGGTTTAGCCTGTACTAGCCTATCGGTTTAGCCTTTACTACCCTATCTGTTTATCCTTTACTACCCTATGTGTTTAGCCTGTACTACCCTATCTGTTTAGCCGGTACTAGCCTATCGGTTTACCCTCTACTAGCCTATCTGTTTAGCCTGTACTACCCTATCTGTTTAGCCTCTACTAGCCGATCTGTTTAGCCTTTACTACCCTATCTGTTTAGCCTGTACTAGCCTATCGGTTTAGCCTTTACTACCCTATCTGTTTAGCCTCTACTAGCCTATCTGCTTAGCCTCTACTAGCCTATCTGCTTAGCCTTTACTACCCTATCTGTTTAGCCTCTACTACCCTATCTGGTTAGCCTCTACTAGCCTATCTGGTTAGCCTCTACTAGCCTATCTGGTTAGCCTCTACTAGCCTATCTGGTTAGCCTCTACTAGCCTATCTGGTTAGCCTCTACTAACCTATCTGGTTAGCCTCTACTAACCTATCTGGTTAGCCTCTACTAACCTATCTGGTTAGCCTCTACTAACCTATCTGGTTAGCCTCTACTAACCTATCTGGTTAGCCTCTACTAGCCTATCTGGTTAGCCTCTACTAGCCTATCTGGTTAGCCTCTACTAACCTATCTGGTTAGCCTCTACTAGCCTATCTGGTTAGCCTCTACTAGCTTATCTGGATAACCTCTACTAACCTATCTGGTTAGCCTCTACTAACCTATCTGGTTAGCCTCCACTAACCTATCTGGTTAGCCTCTAGTAGTCTATCTGGTTAGCCTCTAGTAGTCTATCTGGTTAGCCTCTACTAACCTATCTGGTTAGCCTCTACTAGCCTATCTGGTTAGCCTCTACTAGCCTATCTGGTATGCCTCAACTAGCTTATCTGATTAGACTCCTCTAACCTATCTGGTTAGCCTCTACTAACCTATCTGGTTAGCCTCTACTAACCTATTTGGTTAGCCTCTACTAACCTATCTGGTTAGCCTCTACTAACCTTTCTGCTAAGCCTCTACTAGCTTATCTGCTAAGCCTCTACCAGCTTATCTGGATAGCCTCTACTAGCCTATCTGGTTAGCCTTTACAAACCTATCTGGTTAGCCTCTACTAACCTATCTGGTTAGCCTCTACTAACCTTTCTGCTAAGCCTCTACTAGCTTATCTGGATAGCCTCTACTAACCTATCTGGTTAGCCTCTACTAACCTTTCTGCTAAGCCTCTACTAGCTTATCTGCTAAGCCTCTACTAGCCTATCTGGTTAGCCTCTACTAGCCTATCTGGTTAGGCTCTACTAGCCTATCTGGTTAGCCTCTACTAGCTTATCTGGATAGCCTGTACTAGTCTATCGGTTTAGCCTTTACTACCCTATATGTTTAGCCTCTAAAAGCCTATCTGTTTAGCCTGTACTAGCCTATCGGTTTAGCCTTTACTAGCCTATCGGTTTAGCCTTTACTACCCTATCTGTTTACCCTCTACTAGCCTATCTGTTTAGCCTGTACTACCCTATCTGTTTAGCCTCTAAGAGCCTATCTGTTTAGTCTTTACTACCCTATCTGTTTAGCCTGTACTAGCCTATAGGTTTAGCCTGTACTAGCCTATCGGTTTAGCCTTTACTACCCTATCTGTTTACCCTCTACTAGCCTATCTGTTTAGCCTGTACTACCCTATCTGTTTAGCCTCTAAGAGCCTATCTGTTTAGTCTTTACTACCCTATCTGTTTAGCCTGTACTAGCCTATAGGTTTAGCCTTTACTACCCTATGTGTTTAGCCTCTAGTAGCCTATCTGGTTAGCCTTTACTACCCTATCTGTTTAGCCTCTGCTAGCCTATCTGTTTAGCCTCTAAGAGCCTATCTGTTTAGTCTTTACTACCCTATCTGTTTAGCCTGTACTACCCTATCTGTTTAGCCTGTGCTAGCCTATCGGTTTAGCCTTTACTACCCTATCTGTTTACCCTCTACTAGCCTATCTGTTTAGCCTGTACTACCCTATCTGTTTAGCCTCTAAGAGCCTATCTGTTTAGTCTTTACTACCCTATCTGTTTAGCCTGTACTAGCCTATAGGTTTAGCCTTTACTACCCTATGTGTTTAGCCTCTAGTAGCCTATCTGGTTAGCCTTTACTACCCTATCTGTTTAGCCTCTGCTAGCCTATCTGTTTAGCCTTTACTACCCTATGTGTTTAGCCTCTACTAGCCTATCTGTTTAGCCTCTACTACCGTATCTGTTTAGCCTCTAGTACCCTATCTGTTTAGCCTTTACTACCCTATCTGTTTAGCCTCTAAAAGCGTATCTGATTAGCCTGTACTAGCCTATCGGTTTAGGCTTTACTAGCCTATCGGTTTAGTCTCTACTAGCCGATCTGTTTAGCCTTTAATACCCTGTGTGTTTAGCCTGTACTAGCCTATCGGTTTAGCCTTTACTAAACTATCGGTTTAGCCTGTACCAGCCTATCGGTGTAGCCTTTACTACCCAATCTGTTTAACCTGTACTACCCTATCGGTTTAGCCTGTACTAGCCTATCTGTTTAGCCTGTACTACCCAATCTGTTTAGCCTTTACTACCCAATCTGTTTAGCCTGTACTACCCTATCTGTTTAGCCTGTACTACCCTATCCGTTTAGCCTGTACTACCCAATCTGTTTAGCCTTTACTACCCTATCTGTTTAACCTGTACTACCCTATCGGTTTAGCCTGTACTAGCCTATCTGTGTAGCCTGTACTAGCCTATCTGTTTAGCCTGTACTAGCCTATCTGTTTAGAATGTACTAGCCTATCTGTTTAGCCTGTACTAGCCTATCTGTTTAGCCTTTACTAGCCTATCGGTTTAGCCATTACTAGCCTATCGGTTCAGCCTGTACTAGCCTATGTGTTTAGCCTGTACTAGCCTATCGGTTTAGCCTTTACTACCCTATCTGCTTAGCCTCTACTAGCCTATCTGTTTAGCCCATACTAGCCTATCTGCTTAGCCTTTACTACCGTATCTGTTTAGCCTCTGCTAGCCTATCTGTTTAGCCTTTACTACCCTATGTGTGTAGCCTCTACTAGGCTATCTGTTTAGCCTTTACTACCCTATCTGTTTAGCCTCTACTAGCCTATCTGTTTAGCCTCTACTAGCCTATCTGGTTAGCCTTTACTACCTTATCTGTTTAGCCTCTACTAGCCTATCAGTTTAGCCTCTACTACTGTATCTCTTCAGCCTCTACTACCCTATCTGTTTAGCCTTTACTACCCTATCTGTTTAGCCTCTAAAAGCCTATCTGATTAGCCTGTACTAGCCTATCGGTTTAGGCTTTACTAGCCTATCGGTTTAGTCTCTACTAGCCGATCTGTTTAGCCTTTAATACCATGTCTGTTTAGCCTGTACTAGCCTATCGGTATAGCCTTTACTAATCTATCGGTTTAGCCTGCACCAGTGTATCGGTCTAGCCTTTACTACCCTATCTGTTTAGCCTGTCCTACCCTATCTGTTTAGCCTTTACTACCCTATCTGTTTAACCTGTACTACTCTATCGGTTTAGCCTGTACTAGCGTATCTGTTTAGCCTGTACTAGCCTATCTTTTTAGAATGTACTAGCCTATCTGTTTAGCCTGTACTAGCGTATCTGTTTAGCCTTTACTAGCCTATCGGTTCAGCCTGTACTAGCCTATCGGTTCAGCCTGTACTAGCCTATCGGTTTAGCCTGTACTAGCCTATCGGTTTAGCTTGTACTAGCCTGTCTGTTTAGCCTGTACTACCCTATCTGTTTAGCCTCTACTACCCTATCTGTTCAGCCTGTAGTACCGTATCTGTTTAGCCTCTACTAGCCTATCTGTTTAGCCTTTACTACCCTATCTGTTTAGCCTCTACTACCCTATCTGTTTAGCCTGTACTAGCCTATTGGTTTAGCCTTTACTATCCTATCTGTTTAGCCTCTAAAAGCCTATCTGATTAGCCTCTACTACCCTATCTGTTTAGCCTCAACTACCCTATCTGTTTAGCCTGTACTAGCCTATTGGTTTAGCCTTTACTATCCTATCTGTTTAGCCTCTAAAAGCCTATCTGGTTAGCCTCTACTAGCCTATCTGGTTAGCCTCTACTAGCCTATCTGGTTAGCCTCTACTAGCCTATCTGGTTAGCCTCTACTAGCCTATCTGGTTAGCCTCTACTAGCCTATCTGGTTAGCCTCTAGTAGCCTATCTGGTTAGCCTCTACTAGGCTATCTGGTTAGCCTCTACTAACCTATCTGGTTAGCCTCTACTAACCTATCTGGTTAGCCTCTACTACCCTATCTGGTTAGCCTCTACTAACCTATCTGGTTAGCCTCTACTAGCCTATCTGGTTAGCCTCTACTAGCCTATCTGGTTAGCCTCTACTAGCCTATCTGGTTAGCCTCTACTAACCTATCTGGTTAGCCTCTACTAGCCTATCTGTTTAGCCTCTACTAGCTTATCTGGATAACCTCTACTAACCTATCTGGTTAGCCTCTACTAACCTATGTGGTTAGCCTCTACTAGCCTATCTGGTTAGCCTCTACTAGCCTATCTGGTAAGCCTCTACTAGCTTATCTGATTAGACTCCTCTAACCTATCTGGTTAGCCTCTACTAACCTATCTGGTTAGCCTCTACTAACCTATCTGGTTAGCCTCTACTAACCTATCTGGTTAGCCTCTACTAACCTATCTGGCTAGCCTCTACTAACCTTTCTGCTAAGCCTCTACTAGCTTATCTGGAGAGCCTCTACTAATCTATCTGGTTAGCCTCTACAAACCTATCTGGTTAGCCTCTACTAACCTATCTGGTTAGCCTCTACTAGTCTATCTGGTTAGCCTCTACTAGCCTATCTGGTTAGCCTCTACTAACCTATCTGGTTAGCCTCTACTAACCTATCTGGTTAGCCTCTACTAGCCTATCTGGTTAGCCTCTACTAGCTTATCTGGATAACCTCTACTAACCTATCTGGTTAGCCTCTACTAACCTATCTGGTTAGCCTCTACTAACCTATCTGGTTAGCCTCTACTAGCCTATCTGGTAAGCCTCTACTAGCTTATCTGATTAGACTCCTCTAACCTATCTGGTTAGCCTCTAATAACCTATCTGGTTAGCCTCTACTAACCTTTCTGCTAAGCCTCTACTAGCTTATCTGCTAAGCCTCTACTAGCTTATCTGGATAGCCTCTACTAGCCTATCTGGTTAGCCTCTACTAGCCTATCTGGTTAGGCTCTACTAGCCTATCTGGTTAGCCTCTACTAGCTTATCTGGATAGCCTGTACTAGTCTATCGGTTTAGCCTTTACTACCCTATATGTTTAGCCTCTAAAAGCCTATCTGTTTAGCCTGTACTAGCCTATCGGTTTAGCCTTTACTAGCCTATCGGTTTAGCCTCTACTAGCCTATCTGTTTAGCCTTTAATACCCTAATCTGTTGAGCCTGTAGTAGCCTATCGGTTTAGCCTTGACTTAACTATTGGTTTAGCCTGTACTAGCCTATCTGTTTAGCCTGTACTACCCTATCTGTTTAGCCTTTACTACCCTATCTGTTTAACCTGTACTACCCTATCGGTTTAGCCTGTACTAGCGTATCTGTTTAGCCTGTACTAGCCTATCGGTTCAGCCTGTACTAGCCTATCGGTTCAGCCTGTACTAGCCTATCGGTTTAGCCTGTACTAGCCTATCGGTTTAGCCTGTACTAGCCTGTCTGTTTAGCCTGTACTACACTATCTGTTTAGCCTGTACTACCCTATCTGTTTAGCCTCTACTACCCTATCTGTTCAGCCTTTAGTACCGTATCTGTTTAGCCTCTATAGCCTATCTGTTTAGCCTTTACTACCCTATCTGTTTAGCCTCTACTACCCTATCTGTTTAGCCTCAACTATCCTATCTGTTTAGCCTGTACTAGCCTATTGGTTTAGCCTTTACTATCCTATCTGTTTAGCCTCTAAAAGCCTATCTGTTTAGCCTGTACTAGCCTATCGGTTTAGCCTTTACTAAACTATCGGTTTAGCCTGTACTAGCCTATCGGTTTAGCCTTTACTACCCTATCTGTTTATCCCTTACTACCCTATGTGTTTAGCCTGTACTACCCTATCTGTTTAGCCTGTACTAGCCTATCGGTTTACCCTCTACTAGCCTATCTGTTTAGCCTGTACTACCCTATCTCTTTAGCCTCTACTAGCCGATCTGTTTAGCCTTTACTACCCTATCTGTTTAGCCTGTACTAGCCTATCGGTTTAGCCTTTACTACCCTTATCTGTTTAGCCTCTACTAGCCTATCTGTTTAGCCTCTACTAGCCTATCTGCTTAGCCTTTACTACCCTATCTGTTTAGCCTCTACTAGCCTATCTGGTTAGCCTCTACTAACCTATCTGGTTAGCCTCTAGTAGTGTATCTGGTTAGCCTCTAGTAGTCTATCTGGTTAGCCTCTACTAACCTATCTGGTTAGCCTCTACTAACCTTGCTGCTAAGCCTCTACTAGCTTATCTGGATAGCCTCTACTAACCTATCTGGATAGCCTCTACTAGCCTACCTGGTTAGCCTCTACTAGCCTATCTGGTTAGCCTCTACTAGCCTATCTGGTTAGCCTCTACTAACCTATCTGGTTAGCCTTTACTACCCTATCTGGTTAGCCTCTACTAACCTATCTGGTTAGCCTCTACTAGCCTATCTGGTTAGCCTCTACTAGCCTATCTGGTTAGCCTCTACTAACCTATCTGGTTAGCCTCTACTAGCCTATCTGTTTAGCCTCTACTAGCTTATCTGGATAACCTCTACTAACCTATCTGGTTAGCCTCTACTAACCTATGTGGTTAGCCTCTACTAGCCTATCTGGTTAGCCTCTACTAGCCTATCAGGTAAGCCTCTACTAGCTTATCTGATTAGACTCCTCTAACCTATCTGGTTAGCCTCTACTAACCTATCTGGTTAGCCTCTACTAACCTTTCTGCTAAGCCTCTACTAGCTTATCTGCTAAGCCTCTACTAGTTTATCTGGATAGCCTCTACTAGCCTATCTGGTTAGCCTCTACTAACCTATCTGGTTAGCCTCTACCAACCTATCTGGTTAGCCTCTACTAACCTTTCTGCTAAGCCTCTACTAGCTTATCTGGATAGCCTCTACTAACCTATCTGGTTAGCCTCTACTAACCTTTCTGCTAAGCCTCTACTAGCTTATCTGCTAAGGCTCTACTAGCCTATCTGGTTAGCCTCTACTAGCCTATCTAGTTAGCCTCTACTAGCCTATCTGGTTAGCCTCTACTAGCCTATCTGGTCAGCCTCTACTAGCCTATCTGGTTAGCCTCTACTAGCTTATCTGGATAGCCTGTACTAGTCTATCGGTTTAGCCTTTACTACCCTATCTGTTTAGCCTCTAAAAGCCTATCTGTTGAGCCTGTACTAGCCTATCGGTTTAGTCTTGACTTAACTATTGGTTTAGCCTGTACTAGCCTATCTGTTTAGCCTTAACTACCCTATCTGTTTAGCCTGAACTACCCGATCTGTTTAGCCTGTACTAGCCTATCGGTTTAGCCTTTACTACCATATCTGTTTACCCTCTACTAGCCTATCTGTTTAGCCTGTACTACCCTATCTGTTTAGCCTCTACAAGCCTATCTGTTTAGTCTTTACTACCATATCTGTTTAGCCTGTACTAGCCTATAGGTTTAGCCTTTACTACCCTATCTGTTTAGCCTCTACTAGCCTATCTGGTTAGCCTTTACTACCCTATCTGTTTAGCCTCTGCTAGCCTATCTGTTTAGCCTTTACTACCCTATGTGTTTAGCCTCTACTAGCCTATCTGTTTAGCCTCTACTACCGTATCTGTTTAACCTCTACTACCCTATCTGTTTAGCCTTTACTTCCCTATCTGTTTAGCCTCTAAAAGCCTATCTGATTATCCTGTACTAGCCTATCGGTTTAGGCTTTACTAGCCTATCGGTTTAGTCTCTACTAGCCGATCTGTTTAGCCTTTAATACCCTGTGTGTTTAGCCTCTACTAGCCTCTCTGCTTAGCCTTTACTACCCTATCTGTTTAGCCTCTGCTAGCCTATCTGTTTAGCCTTTACTACCCTATGTGTGTAGCCTCTACTAGCCTATCTGTTTAGCCTTTCTACCCTATCTGTTTAGCCTCTAAAAGCCTATCTGTTTAGCCTCTAAAAGCCTATCTGTTTAGCCTGTACTAGCCTATCGGTTTAGCCTTTACTAAACTATCGGTTTAGCCTGTACTAGCCTATCGGTTTAGCCTTTACTACCCTATCTGTTTATCCTTTACTACCCTATGTGTTTAGCCTGTACTACCCTATCTGTTTAGCCTGTACTAGCCTATCGGTTTACCCTCTACTAGCCTATCTGTTTAGCCTGTACTACCCTATCTCTTTAGCCTCTACTAGCCGATCTGTTTAGCCTTTACTACCCTATCTGTTTAGCCTGTACTAGCCTATCGGTTTAGCCTTTACTACCCTATCTGTTTAGCCTCTACTAGCCTATCTGTTTAGCCTGTACTACCCTATCTGTTTAGCCTGTACTAGCCTATCTGTTTAGCCTGTACTAGCCTATCTGGTTAGCCTCTACTACCCTATCTGTTTAGCCTCTACTAGCCTATCTGGTTAGCCTCTACTACCCTATCTGTTTAGCCTCTACTAGCCTATCTGGTTAGCCTCTACTAGCCTATCTGTTTAGCCTGTACTAGCCTATCGGTTTAGCCTGTACTACCCTATCTCTTTAGCCTCTACTAGCCTATCTGCTTAGCCTTTACTACCCTATCTGTTTAGCCTCTACTAGCCTATCTGGTTAGCCTCTACTAACCTATCTGGTTAGCCTCTACTAACCTTGCTGCTAAGCCTCTACTAGCTTATCTGGATAGCCTCTACTAACCTATCTGGATAGCCTCTACTAACCTTGCTGCTAAGCCTCTACTAGCTTATCTGGATAGCCTCTACTAACCTATCTGGATAGCCTCTACTAGCCTACCTGGTTAGCCTCAACTAGCCTATCTGGTTAGCCTCTACTAGCCTATCTGGTTAGCCTCTACTAACCTTGCTGCTAAGCCTCTACTAGCTTATCTGGATAGCCTCTACTAACCTATCTGGATAGCCTCTACTAGCCCTCCTGGTTAGCCTCTACTAGCCTATCTGGTTAGCCTCTACTAGCCTATCTGGTTAGCCTCTACTAACCTATCTGGTTAGCCTTTACTACCCTATCTGGTTAGCCTCTACTAACCTATCTGGTTAGCCTCTACTAGCCTATCTGGTTAGCCTCTACTAGCCTATCTGGTTAGCCTCTACTAACCTATCTGGTTAGCCTCTACTAGCCTATCTGTTTAGCCTCTACTAGCTTATCTGGATAACCTCTACTAACCTATCTGGTTAGCCTCTACTAACCTATGTGGTTAGCCTCTACTAGCCTATCTGGTTAGCCTCTACTAGCTTATCTGCTAAGCCTCTACTAGTTTATCTGGATAGCCTCTACTAGCCTATCTGGTTAGCCTCTACTAACCTATCTGGTTAGCCTCTACTACCCTATCTGGTTAGCCTCTACTAACCTATCTGGTTAGCCTCTACTAGCCTATCTGTTTAGCCTTTACTACCCTATCTGTTTAGCCTGTACTAGCCTATCGGTTTAGCCTTTACTACCCTATCTGTTTAGCCTCTACTAGCCTATCTGTTTAGCCTCTACTAGCCTATCTGCTTAGCCTTTACTACCCTATCTGTTTAGCGCCTACTAGCCTATCTGGTTAGCCTCTACTAACCTATCTGGTTAGCCTCTAGTAGTCTATCTGGTTAGCCTCTAGTAGTCTATCTGGTTAGCCTCTACTAACCTATCTGGTTAGCCTCTACTAGCCTATCTGGTTAGCCTCTACTAGCCTATCTGGTTAGCCTCTACTAGCCTATCTGGTTAGCCTCTACTAGCCTATCTGGTTAGCCTCTACTAGCCTATCTGGTTAGCCTCTACTAACCTTGCTGCTAAGCCTCTACTAGCTTATCTGGATAGCCTCTACTAACCTATCTGGATAGCCTCTACTAGCCTACCTGGTTAGCCTCTACTAGCCTATCTGGTTAGCCTCTACTAACCTATCTGGTTAGCCTCTACTAACCTATCTGGTTAGCCTCTACTAGCCTATCTGGTTAGCCTCTACTAGCCTATCTGGTTAGCCTCTACTAACCTATCTGGTTAGCCTCTACTAGCCTATCTGTTTAGCCTCTACTAGCTTATCTGGATAACCTCTACTAACCTATCTGGTTAGCCTCTACTAACCTATGTGGTTAGCCTCTACTAGCCTATCTGGTTAGCCTCTACTAGCCTATCTGGTAAGCCTCTACTAGCTTATCTGATTAGACTCCACTAACCTATCTGGTTAGCCTCTACTAACCTATCTGGTTAGCCTCTACTAACCTATCTGGTTAGCCTCTACTAACCTTTCTGCTAAGCCTCTACTAGCTTATCTGCTAAGCCTCTACTAGTTTATCTGGATAGCCTCTACTAGCCTATCTGGTTAGCCTCTACTAACCTATCTGGTTAGCCTCTACTACCCTATCTGGTTAGCCTCTACTAACCTATCTGGTTAGCCTCTACTAGCCTATCTGTTTAGCCTTTACTACCCTATCTGTTTAGCCTGTACTAGCCTATCGGTTTAGCCTTTACTACCCTATCTGTTTAGCCTCTACTAGCCTATCTGTTTAGCCTCTACTAGCCTATCTGCTTAGCCTTTACTACCCTATCTGTTTAGCGCCTACTAGCCTATCTGGTTAGCCTCTACTAACCTATCTGGTTAGCCTCTAGTAGTCTATCTGGTTAGCCTCTAGTAGTCTATCTGGTTAGCCTCTACTAACCTATCTGGTTAGCCTCTACTAGCCTATCTGGTTAGCCTCTACTAGCCTATCTGGTTAGCCTCTACTAGCCTATCTGGTTAGCCTCTACTAGCCTATCTGGTTAGCCTCTAGTAGCCTATCTGGTTAGCCTCTACTAGCCTATCTGGTTAGCCTCTACTAACCTATCTGGTTAGCCTCTACTAACCTATCTGGTTAGCCTCTACTACCCTATCTGGTTAGCCTCTACTAACCTATCTAGTTAGCCTCTACTAGCCTATCAGTTTAGCCTCTACTAGCCTATCTGTTTAGCCTCTACTAGCCTATCTGTTTAGCCTCTACTAGCCTATCTGTTTAGCCTCTAATACCCTATCTGTTTAGCCTCTACTACCCTATCTGTTTAGCCTCAACTACCCTATCTGTTTAGCCTCCACTACCCTATCTGTTTAGCCTACTAGCCTATTGGTTTAGGCTTTACTATCCTATCTGTTTAGCCTCTAAAAGCCTATCTGTTTAGCCTGTACTAGCCTATTGGTTTAGCCTTTACTATCCTATCTGTTTAGCCTCTAAAAGCCTATCTGATTAGCCTGTACTAGCCTATCGGTTTAGCCTTTACTAAACTATCGGTTTAGCCTGTACTAGCCTATCGGTTTAGCTTTTACTACCCTATCTGTTTATCCTTTACTACCCTATGTGTTTAGCCTGTACTACCCTATCTGTTTAGCCGGTACTAGCCTATCGGTTTACCCTCTACTAGCCTATCTGTTTAGCCTGTACTAACCTATCTGTTTAGCCTCTACTAGCCGATCTGTTTAGCCTTTACTACCCTATCTGTTTAGCCTGTACTAGCCTATCGGTTTAGCCTTTACTACCCTATCTGTTTAGCCTCTTCTAGCCTATCTGCTTAGCCTCTACTAGCCTATCTGCTTAGCCTTTACTACCCTATCTGTTTAGCCTCTACTAGCCTATCTGGTTAGCCTCTACTAGCCTATCTGGTTAGCCTCTACTAGCCTATCTGGTTAGCCTCTACTAGCCTATCTGGTTAGCCTCTACTAGCCTATCTGGTTAGCCTCTACTAACCTATCTGGTTAGCCTCTACTAACCTATCTGGTTAGCCTCTACTAACCTATCTGGTTAGCCTCTACTAACCTATCTGGTTAGCCTCTACTAACCTATCTGGTTAGCCTCTACTAGCCTATCTGGTTAGCCTCTACTAGCCTATCTGGTTAGCCTCTACTAACCTATCTGGTTAGCCTCTACTAGCCTATCTGGTTAGCCTCTACTAGCTTATCTGGATAACCTCTACTAACCTATCTGGTTAGCCTCTACTAACCTATCTGGTTAGCCTCCACTAACCTATCTGGTTAGCCTCTACTAACCTATCTGGTTAGCCTCTAGTAGTCTATCTGGTTAGCCTCTAGTAGTCTATCTGGTTAGCCTCTACTAACCTATCTGGTTAGCCTCTACTAGCCTATCTGGTTAGCCTCTACTAGCCTATCTGGTAAGCCTCAACTAGCTTATCTGATTAGACTCCTCTAACCTATCTGGTTAGCCTCTACTAACCTATCTGGTTAGCCTCTACTAACCTATTTGGTTAGCCTCTACTAACCTATCTGGTTAGCCTCTACTAACCTTTCTGCTAAGCCTCTACTAGCTTATCTGCTAAGCCTCTACCAGCTTATCTGGATAGCCTCTACTAGCCTATCTGGTTAGCCTTTACAAACCTATCTGGTTAGCCTCTACTAACCTTTCTGCTAAGCCTCTACTAGCTTATCTGGATAGCCTCTACTAACCTATCTGGTTAGCCTCTACTAACCTTTCTGCTAAGCCTCTACTAGCCTATCTGGTTAGCCTCTACTAGCCTATCTGGTTAGGCTCTACTAGCCTATCTGGTTAGCCTCTACTAGCTTATCTGGATAGCCTGTACTAGTCTATCGGTTTAGCCTTTACTACCCTATATGTTTAGCCTCTAAAAGCCTATCTGTTTAGCCTGTACTAGCCTATCGGTTTAGCCTTTACTAGCCTATCGGTTTAGCCTCTACTAGCCTATCTGTTTAGCCTTTAATACCCTAATCTGTTGAGGCTGTAGTAGGCTATCGGTTTAGCCTTGACTTAACTATTGGTTTAATCTGTACTCGGCTATCTGTTTAGCCTTAACTACCCTATCTGTTTAGCCTGTACTACCCTATCTGTTTAGCCTCTACTAGCCTATCGGTTTAGCCTTTACTACCCTATCTGTTTACCCTCTACTAGCCTATCTGTTTAGCCTGTACTACCCTATCTGTTTAGCCTCTAAGAGCCTATCTCTTTAGTCTTTACTACCCTATCTGTTTAGCCTGTACTAGCCTATAGGTTTAGCCTTTACTACCCTATGTGTTTAGCCTCTAGTAGCCTATCTGGTTAGCCTTTACTACCCTATCTGTTTAGCCTCTGCTAGCCTATCTGTTTAGCCTTTACTACCCTATGTGTTTAGCCTCTACTAGCCTATCTGTTTAGCCTCTACTACCGTATCTGTTTAGCCTCTAGTACCCTATCTGTTTAGCCTTTACTACCCTATCTGTTTAGCCTCTAAAAGCGTATCTGATTAGCCTGTACTAGCCTATCGGTTTAGGCTTTACTAGCCTATCGGTTTAGTCTCTACTAGCCGATCTGTTTAGCCTTTAATACCCTGTGTGTTTAGCCTGTACTAGCCTATCGGTTTAGCCTTTACTAAACTATCGGTTTAGCCTGTACCAGCCTATCGGTGTAGCCTTTACTACCCAATCTGTTTAACCTGTACTACCCTATCGGTTTAGCCTGTACTAGCCTATCTGTTTAGCCTGTACTACCCAATCTGTTTAGCCTTTACTACCCAATCTGTTTAGCCTGTACTACCCTATCTGTTTAGCCTGTACTACCCTATCTGTTTAGCCTGTACTACCCAATCTGTTTAGCCTTTACTACCCTATCTGTTTAACCTGTACTACCCTATCGGTTTAGCCTGTACTAGCCTATCTGTGTAGCCTGTACTAGCCTATCTGTTTAGCCTGTACTAGCCTATCTGTTTAGAATGTACTAGCCTATCTGTTTAGCCTGTACTAGCCTATCTGTTTAGCCTTTACTAGCCTATCGGTTTAGCCATTACTAGCCTATCGGTTCAGCCTGTACTAGCCTATGTGTTTAGCCTGTACTAGCCTATCGGTTTAGCCTTTACTACCCTATCTGCTTAGCCTCTACTAGCCTATCTGTTTAGCCCATACTAGCCTATCTGCTTAGCCTTTACTACCGTATCTGTTTAGCCTCTGCTAGCCTATCTGTTTAGCCTTTACTACCCTATGTGTGTAGCCTCTACTAGCCTATCTGTTTAGCCTTTACTACCCTATCTGTTTAGCCTCTACTAGCCTATCTGTTTAGCCTCTACTAGCCTATCTGGTTAGCCTTTACTACCCTATCTGTTTAGCCTCTACTAGCCTATCAGTTTAGCCTCTACTACCGTATCTCTTCAGCCTCTACTACCCTATCTGTTTAGCCTTTACTACCCTATCTGTTTAGCCTCTAAAAGCCTATCTGATTAGCCTGTACTAGCCTATCGGTTTAGGCTTTACTAGCCTATCGGTTTAGTCGCTACTAGCCGATCTGTTTAGCCTTTAATACCATGTCTGTTTAGCCTGTACTAGCCTATCGGTATAGCCTTTACTAATCTATCGGTTTAGCCTGCACCAGCGTATCGGTCTAGCCTTTACTACCCTATCTGTTTAGCCTGTACTACCCTATCTGTTTAGCCTTTACTACCCTATCTGTTTAACCTGTACTACTCTATCGGTTTAGCCTGTACTAGCGTATCTGTTTAGCCTGTACTAGCCTATCTTTTTAGAATGTACTAGCCTATCTGTTTAGCCTGTACTAGCGTATCTGTTTAGCCTTTACTAGCCTATCGGTTCAGCCTGTACTAGCCTATCGGTTCAGCCTGTACTAGCCTATCGGTTTAGCCTGTACTAGCCTATCGGTTTAGCTTGTACTAGCCTGTCTGTTTAGCCTGTACTACACTATCTGTTTAGCCTGTACTACCCTATCTGTTTAGCCTCTACTACCCTATCTGTTCAGCCTGTAGTACCGTATCTGTTTAGCCTCTACTAGCCTATCTGTTTAGCCTTTACTACCGTATCTGTTTAGCCTCTACTACCCTATCTGTTTAGCCTGTACTAGCCTATTGGTTTAGCCTTTACTATCCTATCTGTTTAGCCTCTAAAAGCCTATCTGGTTAGCCTCTACTACCCTATCTGTTTAGCCTAAACTACCCTATCTGTTTAGCCTGTACTAGCCTATTGGTTTAGCCTTTACTATCCTATCTGTTTAGCCTCTAAAAGCCTATCTGGTTAGCCTCTACTAGCCTATCTGGTTAGCCTCTACTAGCCTATCTGGTTAGCCTCTACTAGCCTATCTGTTTAGCCTGTACTACCCTATCTGTTTAGCCTCTACTAGCCGATCTGTTTAGCCTTTACTACCCTATCTGTTTAGCCTGTACTAGCCTATCGGTTTAGCCTTTACTACCCTATCTGTTTAGCCTCTTCTAGCCTATCTGCTTAGCCTCTACTAGCCTATCTGCTTAGCCTTTACTAGCCTATCTGGTTAGCCTCTACTAGCCTATCTGGTTAGCCTCTACTAGCCTATCTGGTTAGCCTCTACTAGCTTATCTGGATAGCCTCTACTAACCTATCTGGATAGCCTCTACTAGCCTACCTGGTTAGCCTCTACTAGCCTATCTGGTTAGCCTCTACTAGCCTATCTGGTTAGCCTCTACTAGCCTATCTGGTTAGCCTCTACTAGCCTATCTGGTTAGCCTCTACTAGCTTATCTGGATAGCCTCTACTAACCTATCTGGATAGCCTCTATTAGCCTACCTGGTTAGCCTCTACTAGCCTATCTGGTTAGCCTCTACTAGCCTATCTGGTTAGCCTCTACTAACCTTGCTGCTAAGCCTCTACTAGCTTATCTGGATAGCCTCTACTAACCTATCTGGATAGCCTCTACTAGCCTACCTGGTTAGCCTCTACTAGCCTATCTGGTTAGCCTCTACTAGCCTATCTGGTTAGCCTCTACTAACCTATCTGGTTAGCCTTTACTACCCTATCTGGTTAGCCTCTACTAACCTATCTGGTTAGCCTCTACTAGCCTATCTGGTTAGCCTCTACTAGCCTATCTGGTTAGCCTCTACTAACCTATCTGGTTAGCCTCTACTAGCCTATCTGTTTAGCCTCTACTAGCTTATCTGGATAACCTCTACTAACCTATCTGGTTAGCCTCTACTAACCTATGTGGTTAGCCTCTACTAGCCTATCTGGTTAGCCTCTACTAGCCTATCTGGTAAGCCTCTACTAGCTTATCTGATTAGACTCCACTAACCTATCTGGTTAGCCTCTACTAACCTATCTGGTTAGCCTCTACTAACCTATCTGGTTAGCCTCTACTAACCTTTCTGCTAAGCCTCTACTAGCTTATCTGCTAAGCCTCTACTAGTTTATCTGGATAGCCTCTACTAGCCTATCTGGTTAGCCTCTACTAACCTATCTGGTTAGCCTCTACTACCCTATCTGGTTAGCCTCTACTAACCTATCTGGTTAGCCTCTACTAGCCTATCTGTTTAGCCTTTACTACCCTATCTGTTTAGCCTGTACTAGCCTATCGGTTTAGCCTTTACTACCCTATCTGTTTAGCCTCTACTAGCCTATCTGTTTAGCCTCTACTAGCCTATCTGCTTAGCCTTTACTACCCTATCTGTTTAGCGCCTACTAGCCTATCTGGTTAGCCTCTACTAACCTATCTGGTTAGCCTCTAGTAGTCTATCTGGTTAGCCTCTAGTAGTCTATCTGGTTAGCCTCTACTAACCTATCTGGTTAGCCTCTACTAGCCTATCTGGTTAGCCTCTACTAGCCTATCTGGTTAGCCTCTACTAGCCTATCTGGTTAGCCTCTACTAGCCTATCTGGTTAGCCTCTACTAGCCTATCTGGTTAGCCTCTACTAACCTTGCTGCTAAGCCTCTACTAGCTTATCTGGATAGCCTCTACTAACCTATCTGGATAGCCTCTACTAGCCTACCTGGTTAGCCTCTACTAGCCTATCTGGTTAGCCTCTACTAGCCTATCTGGTTAGCCTCTACTAACCTATCTGGTTAGCCTCTACTAACCTATCTGGTTAGCCTCTACTAGCCTATCTGGTTAGCCTCTACTAGCCTATCTGGTTAGCCTCTACTAACCTATCTGGTTAGCCTCTACTAGCCTATCTGTTTAGCCTCTACTAGCTTATCTGGATAACCTCTACTAACCTATCTGGTTAGCCTCTACTAACCTATGTGGTTAGCCTCTACTAGCCTATCTGGTTAGCCTCTACTAGCCTATCTGGTAAGCCTCTACTAGCTTATCTGATTAGACTCCACTAACCTATCTGGTTAGCCTCTACTAACCTATCTGGTTAGCCTCTACTAACCTATCTGGTTAGCCTCTACTAACCTTTCTGCTAAGCCTCTACTAGCTTATCTGCTAAGCCTCTACTAGTTTATCTGGATAGCCTCTACTAGCCTATCTGGTTAGCCTCTACTAACCTATCTGGTTAGCCTCTACTACCCTATCTGGTTAGCCTCTACTAACCTATTTGGTTAGCCTCTACTAGCCTATCTGTTTAGCCTTTACTACCCTATCTGTTTAGCCTGTACTAGCCTATCGGTTTAGCCTTTACTACCCTATCTGTTTAGCCTCTACTAGCCTATCTGTTTAGCCTCTACTAGCCTATCTGCTTAGCCTTTACTACCCTATCTGTTTAGCGCCTACTAGCCTATCGGGTTAGCCTCTACTAACCTATCTGGTTAGCCTCTAGTAGTCTATCTGGTTAGCCTCTAGTAGTCTATCTGGTTAGCCTCGACTAACCTATCTGGTTAGCCTCTACTAGCCTATCTGGTTAGCCTCTACTAGCCTATCTGGTTAGCCTCTACTAGCCTATCTGGTTAGCCTCTACTAGCCTATCTGGTTAGCCTCTACTAGCCTATCTGGTTAGCCTCTACTAGCCTATCTGGTTAGCCTCTACTAACCTATCTGGTTAGCCTCTACTACCCTATCTGGTTAGCCTCTACTAACCTATCTAGTTAGCCTCTACTAGCCTATCAGTTTAGCCTCTACTAGCCTATCTGTTTAGCCTCTACTAGCCTATCTGTTTAGCCTCTACTAGCCTATCTGTTTAGCCTCTAATACCCTATCTGTTTAGCCTCTACTACCCTATCTGTTTAGCCTCAACTACCCTATCTGTTTAGCCTCCACTACCCTATCTGTTTAGCCTACTAGCCTATTGGTTTAGGCTTTACTATCCTATCTGTTTAGCCTCTAAAAGCCTATCTGTTTAGCCTGTACTAGCCTATTGGTTTAGCCTTTACTATCCTATCTGTTTAGCCTCTAAAAGCCTATCTGATTAGCCTGTACTAGCCTATCGGTTTAGCCTTTACTAAACTATCGGTTTAGCCTTTACTAAACTATCGGTTTAGCCTGTACTAGCCTATCGGTTTAGCTTTTACTACCCTATCTGTTTATCCTTTACTACCCTATGTGTTTAGCCTGTACTACCCTATCTGTTTAGCCGGTACTAGCCTATCGGTTTACCCTCTACTAGCCTATCTGTTTAGCCTGTACTACCCTATCTGTTTAGCCTCTACTAGCCGATCTGTTTAGCCTTTACTACCCTATCTGTTTAGCCTGTACTAGCCTATCGGTTTAGCCTTTACTACCCTATCTGTTTAGCCTCTTCTAGCCTATCTGCTTAGCCTCTACTAGCCTATCTGCTTAGCCTTTACTACCCTATCTGTTTAGCCTCTACTAGCCTATCTGGTTAGCCTCTACTAGCCTATCTGGTTAGCCTCTACTAGCCTATCTGGTTAGCCTCTACTAGCCTATCTGGTTAGCCTCTACTAACCTATCTGGTTAGCCTCTACTAACCTATCTGGTTAGCCTCTACTAACCTATCTGGTTAGCCTCTACTAACCTATCTGGTTAGCCTCTACTAACCTATCTGGTTAGCCTCTACTAGCCTATCTGGTTAGCCTCTACTAGCCTATCTGGTTAGCCTCTACTAACCTATCTGGTTAGCCTCTACTAGCCTATCTGGTTAGCCTCTACTAGCTTATCTCGATAACCTCTACTAACCTATCTGGTTAGCCTCTACTAACCTATCTGGTTAGCCTCCACTAACCTATCTGGTTAGCCTCTACTAACCTATCTGGTTAGCCTCTAGTAGTCTATCTGGTTAGCCTCTAGTAGTCTATCTGGTTAGCCTCTACTAACCTATCTGGTTAGCCTCTACTAGCCTATCTGGTTAGCCTCTACTAGCCTATCTGGTAAGCCTCAACTAGCTTATCTGATTAGACTCCTCTAACCTATCTGGTTAGCCTCTACTAACCTATCTGGTTAGCCTCTACTAACCTATTTGGTTAGCCTCTACTAACCTATCTGGTTAGCCTCTACTAACCTTTCTGCTAAGCCTCTACTAGCTTATCTGCTAAGCCTCTACCAGCTTATCTGGATAGCCTCTACTAGCCTATCTGGTTAGCCTTTACAAACCTATCTGGTTAGCCTCTACTAACCTTTCTGCTAAGCCTCTACTAGCTTATCTGGATAGCCTCTACTAACCTATCTGGTTAGCCTCTACTAACCTTTCTGCTAAGCCTCTACTAGCCTATCTGGTTAGCCTCTACTAGCCTATCTGGTTAGCCTCTACTAGCTTATCTGGATAGCCTGTACTAGTCTATCGGTTTAGCCTTTACTACCCTATATGTTTAGCCTCTAAAAGCCTATCTGTTTAGCCTGTACTAGCCTATCGGTTTAGCCTTTACTAGCCTATCGGTTGAGCCTCTACTAGCCTATCTGTTTAGCCTTTAATACCCTAATCTGTTGAGGCTGTAGTAGGCTATCGGTTTAGCCTTGACTTAACTATTGGTTTAATCTGTACTCGGCTATCTGTTTAGCCTTAACTACCCTATCTGTTTAGCCTGTACTACCCTATCTGTTTAGCCTCTACTAGCCTATCGGTTTAGCCTTTACTACCCTATCTGTTTACCCTCTACTAGCCTATCTGTTTAGCCTGTACTACCCTATCTGTTTAGCCTCTAAGAGCCTATCTCTTTAGTCTTTACTACCCTATCTGTTTAGCCTGTACTAGCCTATAGGTTTAGCCTTTACTACCCTATGTGTTTAGCCTCTAGTAGCCTATCTGGTTAGCCTTTACTACCCTATCTGTTTAGCCTCTGCTAGCCTATCTGTTTAGCCTTTACTACCCTATGTGTTTAGCCTCTACTAGCCTATCTGTTTAGCCTCTACTACCGTATCTGTTTAGCCTCTAGTACCCTATCTGTTTAGCCTTTACTACCCTATCTGTTTAGCCTCTAAAAGCGTATCTGATTAGCCTGTACTAGCCTATCGGTTTAGGCTTTACTAGCCTATCGGTTTAGTCTCTACTAGCCGATCTGTTTAGCCTTTAATACCCTGTGTGTTTAGCCTGTACTAGCCTATCGGTTTAGCCTTTACTAAACTATCGGTTTAGCCTGTACCAGCCTATCGGTGTAGCCTTTACTACCCAATCTGTTTAACCTGTACTACCCTATCGGTTTAGCCTGTACTAGCCTATCTGTTTAGCCTGTACTACCCAATCTGTTTAGCCTTTACTACCCAATCTGTTTAGCCTGTACTACCCTATCTGTTTAGCCTGTACTACCCTATCTGTTTAGCCTGTACTACCCAATCTGTTTAGCCTTTACTACCCTATCTGTTTAACCTGTACTACCCTATCGGTTTAGCCTGTACTAGCCTATCTGTGTAGCCTGTACTAGCCTATCTGTTTAGCCTGTACTAGCCTATCTGTTTAGAATGTACTAGCCTATCTGTTTAGCCTGTACTAGCCTATCTGTTTAGCCTTTACTAGCCTATCGGTTTAGCCATTACTAGCCTATCGGTTCAGCCTGTACTAGCCTATGTGTTTAGCCTGTACTAGCCTATCGGTTTAGCCTTTACTACCCTATCTGCTTAGCCTCTACTAGCCTATCTGTTTAGCCCATACTAGCCTATCTGCTTAGCCTTTACTACCGTATCTGTTTAGCCTCTGCTAGCCTATCTGTTTAGCCTTTACTACCCTATGTGTGTAGCCTCTACTAGCCTATCTGTTTAGCCTTTAGTACCCTATCTGTTTAGCCTCTACTAGCCTATCTGTTTAGCCTCTACTAGCCTATCTGGTTAGCCTTTACTACCCTATCTGTTTAGCCTCTACTAGCCTATCAGTTTAGCCTCTACTACCGTATCTCTTCAGCCTCTACTACCCTATCTGTTTAGCCTTTACTACCCTATCTGTTTAGCCTCTAAAAGCCTATCTGATTAGCCTGTACTAGCCTATCGGTTTAGGCTTTACTAGCCTATCGGTTTAGTCGCTACTAGCCGATCTGTTTAGCCTTTAATACCATGTCTGTTTAGCCTGTACTAGCCTATCGGTATAGCCTTTACTAATCTATCGGTTTAGCCTGCACCAGCGTATCGGTCTAGCCTTTACTACCCTATCTGTTTAGCCTGTACTACCCTATCTGTTTAGCCTTTACTACCCTATCTGTTTAACCTGTACTACTCTATCGGTTTAGCCTGTACTAGCGTATCTGTTTAGCCTGTACTAGCCTATCTTTTTAGAATGTACTAGCCTATCTGTTTAGCCTGTACTAGCGTATCTGTTTAGCCTTTACTAGCCTATCGGTTCAGCCTGTACTAGCCTATCGGTTCAGCCTGTACTAGCCTATCGGTTTAGCCTGTACTAGCCTATCGGTTTAGCTTGTACTAGCCTGTCTGTTTAGCCTGTACTACACTATCTGTTTAGCCTGTACTACCCTATCTGTTTAGCCTCTACTACCCTATCTGTTCAGCCTGTAGTACCGTATCTGTTTAGCCTCTACTAGCCTATCTGTTTAGCCTTTACTACCCTATCTGTTTAGCCTCTACTACCCTATCTGTTTAGCCTGTACTAGCCTATTGGTTTAGCCTTTACTATCCTATCTGTTTAGCCTCTAAAAGCCTATCTGGTTAGCCTCTACTACCCTATCTGTTTAGCCTAAACTACCCTATCTGTTTAGCCTGTACTAGCCTATTGGTTTAGCCTTTACTATCCTATCTGTTTAGCCTCTAAAAGCCTATCTGGTTAGCCTCTACTAGCCTATCTGGTTAGCCTCTACTAGCCTATCTGGTTAGCCTCTACTACCCTATCTGGTTAGCCTCTACTAGCCTATCTGGTTAGCCTCTACTAGCCTATCTGGTTAGCCTCTAGTAGCCTATCTGGTTAGCCTCTACTAGGCTATCTGGTTAGCCTCTACTAACCTATCTGGTTAGCCTCTACTAACCTATCTGGTTAGCCTCTACTACCCTATCTGGTTAGCCTCTACTAACCTATCTGGTTAGCCTCTACTAGCCTATCTGGTTAGCCTCTACTAGCCTATCTGGTTAGCCTCTACTAGCCTATCTGGTTAGCCTCTACTAACCTATCTGGTTAGCCTCTACTAGCCTATCTGTTTAGCCTCTACTAGCTTATCTGGATAACCTCTACTAACCTATCTGGTTAGCCTCTACTAACCTATGTGGTTAGCCTCTACTAGCCTATCTGGTTAGCCTCTACTAGCCTATCTGGTAAGCCTCTACTAGCTTATCTGATTAGACTCCTCTAACCTATCTGGTTAGCCTCTACTAACCTATCTGGTTAGCCTCTACTAACCTATCTGGTTAGCCTCTACTAACCTATCTGGTTAGCCTCTACTAACCTATCTGGTTAGCCTCTACTAACCTTTCTGCTAAGCCTCTACTAGCTTATCTGCTAAGCCTCTACTAGCTTATCTTGATAGCCTCTACTAGCCTATCTGGTTAGCCTCTACTAACCTATCGGGTTAGCCTCTACTAACCTATCTGGCTAGCCTCTACTAACCTTTCTGCTAAGCCTCTACTAGCTTATCTGGAGAGCCTCTACTAACCTATCTGGTTAGCCTCTACTAACCTATCTGGTTAGCCTCTACTAGCCTATCTGGTTAGCCTCTACTAGCCTATCTGGTTAGCCTCTACTAACCTATCTGGTTAGCCTCTACTAACCTATCTGGTTAGCCTCTACTAGCCTATCTGGTTAGCCTCTACTAGCTTATCTGGATAACCTCTACTAACCTATCTGGTTAGCCTCTACTAACCTATCTGGTTAGCCTCTACTAACCTATCTGGTTAGCCTCTACTAGCCTATCTGGTAAGCCTCTACTAGCTTATCTGATTAGACTCCTCTAACCTATCTGGTTAGCCTCTAATAACCTATCTGGTTAGCCTCTACTAACCTTTCTGCTAAGCCTCTACTAGCTTATCTGCTAAGCCTCTACTAGCTTATCTGGATAGCCTCTACTAGCCTATCTGGTTAGCCTCTACTAGCCTATCTTGTTAGGCTCTACTAGCCTATCTGGTTAGCCTCTACTAGCTTATCTGGATAGCCTGTACTAGTCTATCGGTTTAGCCTTTACTACCCTATATGTTTAGCCTCTAAAAGCCTATCTGTTTAGCCTGTACTAGCGTATCGGTTTAGCCTTTACTAGCCTATCGGTTTAGCCTCTACTAGCCTATCTGTTTAGCCTTTAATACCCTAATCTGTTGAGCCTGTAGTAGCCTATCGGTTTAGCCTTGACTTAACTATTGGTTTAGCCTGTAGTAGCCTATCTGTTTAGCCTGTACTACCCTATCTGTTTAGCCTTTACTACCCTATCTGTTTAACCTGTACTACCCTATCGGTTTAGCCTGTACTAGCGTATCTGTTTAGCCTGTACTAGCCTATCGGTTCAGCCTGTACTAGCCTATCGGTTCAGCCTGTACTAGCCTATCGGTTTAGCCTGTACTAGCCTATCGGTTTAGCCTGTACTAGCCTGTCTGTTTAGCCTGTACTACACTATCTGTTTAGCCTGTACTACCCTATCTGTTTAGCCTCTACTACCCTATCTGTTCAGCCTGTAGTACCGTATCTGTTTAGCCTCTATAGCCTATCTGTTTAGCCTTTACTACCCTATCTGTTTAGCCTCTACTACCCTATCTGTTTAGCCTCAACTATCCTATCTGTTTAGCCTGTACTAGCCTATTGGTTTAGCCTTTACTATCCTATCTGTTTAGCCTCTAAAAGCCTATCTGTTTAGCCTGTACTAGCCTATCGGTTTAGCCTTTACTAAACTATCGGTTTAGCCTGTACCAGCCTATCGGTTTAGCCTTTACTACCCTATCTGTTTATCCCTTACTACCCTATGTGTTTAGCCTGTACTACCCTATCTGTTTAGCCTGTACTAGCCTATCGGTTTACCCTCTACTAGCCTATCTGTTTAGCCTGTACTACCCTATCTCTTTAGCCTCTACTAGCCGATCTGTTTAGCCTTTACTACCCTATCTGTTTAGCCTGTACTAGCCTATCGGTTTAGCCTTTACTACCCTATCTGTTTAGCCTCTACTAGCCTATCTGTTTAGCCTCTACTAGCCTATCTGCTTAGCCTTTACTACCCTATCTGTTTAGCCTCTACTAGCCTATCTGGTTAGCCTCTACTAACCTATCTGGTTAGCCTCTAGTAGTGTATCTGGTTAGCCTCTAGTAGTCTATCTGGTTAGCCTCTACTAACCTATCTGGTTAGCCTCTACTAACCTTGCTGCTAAGCCTCTACTAGCTTATCTGGATAGCCTCTACTAACCTATCTGGATAGCCTCTACTAGCCTACCTGGTTAGCCTCTACTAGCCTATCTGGTTAGCCTCTACTAGCCTATCTGGTTAGCCTCTACTAGCCTATCTGGTTAGCCTCTACTAGCCTATCTGGTTAGCCTCTACTAGCCTATCTGGTTAGCCTCTACTAGCCTATCTGGTTAGCCTCTACTAACCTATCTGGTTAGCCTTTACTACCCTATCTGGTTAGCCTCTACTAACCTATCTGGTTAGCCTCTACTAGCCTATCTGGTTAGCCTCTACTAGCCTATCTGGTTAGCCTCTACTAACCTATCTGGTTAGGCTCTACTAGCCTATCTGTTTAGCCTCTACTAGCTTATCTGGATAACCTCTACTAACCTATCTGGTTAGCCTCTACTAACCTATGTGGTTAGCCTCTACTAGCCTATCTGGTTAGCCTCTACTAGCCTATCATGTAAGCCTCTACTAGCTTATCTGATTAGACTCCTCTAACCTATCTGGTTAGCCTCTACTAACCTATCTGGTTAGCCTCTACTAACCTATCTGGTTAGCCTCTACTAACCTTTCTGCTAAGCCTCTACTAGGTTATCTGGATAGCCTCTACTAGGTTATCTGGATAGCCTCTACTAACCTATCTGGTTAGCCTCTACTAACCTTTCTGCTAAGCCTCTACTAGCTTATCTGCTAAAGCTCTACTAGCCTATCTGGTTAGCCTCTACTAGCCTATCTAGTTAGCCTCTACTAGCCTATCTGGTTAGCCTCTACTAGCCTATCTGGTCAGGCTCTACTAGCCTATCTGGTTAGCCTCTACTAGCCTATCTGGTTAGCCTCTACTAGCTTATCTGGATAGCCTGTACTAGTCTATCGGTTTAGCCTTTACTACCCTATCTGTTTAGCCTCTAAAAGCCTATCTGTTGAGCCTGTACTAGCCTATCGGTTTAGCCTTGACTTAACTATTGGTTTAGCCTGTACTAGCCTATCTGTTTAGCCTTAACTACCCTATCTGTTTAGCCTGAACTACCCGATCTGTTTAGCCTGTACTAGCCTATCGGTTTAGCCTTTACTACCATATCTGTTTACCCTCTACTAGCCTATCTGTTTAGCCTGTACTACCCTATCTGTTTAGCCTCTACAAGCCTATCTGTTTAGTCTTTACTACCATATCTGTTTAGCCTGTACTAGCCTATAGGTTTAGCCTTTACTACCCTATCTGTTTAGCCTCTACTAGCCTATCTGGTTAGCCTTTACTACCCTATCTGTTTAGCCTCTGCTAGCCTATCTGTTTAGCCTTTACTACCCTATGTGTTTAGCCTCTACTAGCCTATCTGTTTAGCCTCTACTACCGTATCTGTTTAACCTCTACTACCCTATCTGTTTAGCCTTTACTTCCCTATCTGTTTAGCCTCTAAAAGCCTATCTGATTATCCTGTACTAGCCTATCGGTTTAGGCTTTACTAGCCTATCGGTTTAGTCTCTACTAGCCGATCTGTTTAGCCTTTAATACCCTGTGTGTTTAGCCTCTACTAGCCTCTCTGCTTAGCCTTTACTACCCTATCTGTTTAGCCTCTGCTAGCCTATCTGTTTAGCCTTTACTACCCTATGTGTGTAGCCTCTACTAGCCTATCTGTTTAGCCTTTCTACCCTATCTGTTTAGCCTCTAAAAGCCTATCTGTTTATCCTGTACTAGCCTATCGGTTTAGCCTTTACTAAACTATCGGTTTAGCCTGTACTAGCCTATCGGTTTAGCCTTTACTACCCTATCTGTTTATCCTTTACTACCATATGTGTTTAGCCTGTACTACCCTATCTGTTTAGCCTGTACTAGCCTATCGGTTTACCCTCTACTAGCCTATCTGTTTAGCCTGTACTACCCTATCTCTTTAGCCTCTACTAGCCGATCTGTTTAGCCTTTACTACCCTATCTGTTTAGCCTGTACTAGCCTATCGGTTTAGCCTTTACTACCCTATCTGTTTAGCCTCTACTAGCCTATCTGTTTAGCCTCTACTAGCCTATCTGCTTAGCCTTTACTACCCTATCTGTTTAGCCTCTACTAGCCTATCTGGTTAGCCTCTACTAACCTATCTGGTTAGTCTCTAGTAGTGTATCTGGTTAGCCTCTAGTAGTCTATCTGGTTAGCCTCTACTAACCTATCTGGTTAGCCTCTACTAACCTTGCTGCTAAGCCTCTACTAGCTTATCTGGATAGCCTCTACTAACCTATCTGGATAGCCTCTACTAGCCTACCTGGTTAGCCTCTACTAGCCTATCTGGTTAGCCTCTACTAGCCTATCTGGTTAGCCTCTACTAACCTATCTGGTTAGCCTCTACTAACCTATCTGGTTAGCCTCTACTAGCCTATCTGGTTAGCCTCTACTAGCCTATCTGGTTAGCCTCTACTAACCTATCTGGTTAGCCTCTACTAGCCTATCTGTTTAGCCTCTACTAGCTTATCTGGATAACCTCTACTAACCTATCTGGTTAGCCTCTACTAACCTATGTGGTTAGCCTCTACTAGCCTATCTGGTTAGCCTCTACTAGCCTGTCTGGTAAGCCTCTACTAGCTTATCTGATTAGACTCCTCTAACCTATCTGGTTAGCCTCTACTAACCTATCTGGTTAGCCTCTACTAACCTATCTGGTTAGCCTCTACTAACCTTTCTGCTAAGCCTCTACTAGCTTATCTGCTAAGCCTCTACTAGTTTATCTGGATAGCCTCTACTAGCCTATCTGGTTAGCCTCTACTAACCTATCTGGTTAGCCTCTACCAACCTATCTGGTTAGCCTCTACTAACCTTTCTGCTAAGCCTCTACTAGCTTATCTGGATATCCTCTACTAACCTATCTGGTTAGCCTCTACTAACCTTTCTGCTAAGCCTCTACTAGCTTATCTGCTAAGGCTCTACTAGCCTATCTGGTTAGCCTCTACTAGCCTATCTGGTTAGCCTCTACTAGCCTATCTGGTTAGCCTCTACTAGCCTATCTGGTCAGCCTCTACTAGCCTATCTGGTTAGCCTCTACTAGCTTATGTGGATAGCCTGTACTAGTCTATCGGTTTAGCCTTTACTACCCTATCTGTTTAGCCTCTAAAAGCCTATTTGTTGTGCCTGTACTAGCCTATCGGTTTAGCCTTGACTGAACTATTGGTTTAGCCTGTACTAGCCTATCTGTTTAGCCTTAACTACCCTATCTGTTTAGCCTGAACTACCCGATCTGTTTAGCCTGTACTAGCCTATCGGTTTAGCCTTTACTACCATATCTGTTTACCCTCTACTAGCCTATCTGTTTAGCCTGTACTACCCTATCTGTTTAGCCTCTACAAGCCTATCTGTTTAGTCTTTACTACCATATCTGTTTAGCCTGTACTAGCCTATAGGTTTAGCCTTTACTACCCTATCTGTTTAGCCTCTACTAGCCTATCTGGTTAGCCTTTACTACCCTATCTGTTTAGCCTCTGCTAGCCTATCTGTGTAGCCTTTACTACCCTATGTGTTTAGCCTCTACTAGCCTATCTGTTTAGCCTCTACTACCGTATCTGTTTAGCCTCTACTACCCTATCTGTTTAGCCTTTACTTCCCTATCTGTTTAGCCTCTAAAAGCCTATCTGATTATCCTGTACTAGCCTATCGGTTTAGGCTTTACTAGCCTATCGGTTTAGTCTCTACTAGCCGATCTGTTTAGCCTTTAATACACTGTGTGTTTAGCCTCTACTAGCCTCTCTGCTTAGCCTTTACTACCCTATCTGTTTAGCCTCTGCTAGCCTATCTGTTTAGCCTTTACTACCCTATGTGTGTAGCCTCTACTAGCCTATCTGTTTAGCCTTTCTACCCTATCTGTTTAGCCTCTACTAGCCTATCTGTTTAGCCTGTACTAGCCTATCTGTTTAGCCTTTACTACCCTATCTGTTTAGCCTCTACTAGCCTATCGGTTTAGCCTTTACTACCCTATGTGTTTAGCCTTTACTACCCTATGTGTTTAGCCTCTACTAGCCTATCTGTTTAGCCTGTCTACCCTATCTGTTTAGCCTCTACTAGCCTATCAGTTTAGCCTCTACTAGCCTATCAGTTTAGCCTCTACTAGCCTATCGGTTTAGCCTCTACTACCCTATCTGTTTAGCCTCTACTAGCCTATCGGTTTAGCCTCTACTACCCTATCTGTTTAGCCTCTACTAGCCTATCTGTTTAGCCTCTACTACCCTATCGGTTTAGCCTCTACTAGCCTATCTGTTTAGCCTTTACTACCCTATCTGTTTAGCCTGTACTAGCCTATCGGTTTAGCCTGTACTACCATATCTTTTTAGCCTCTACTAGCCGATCTGTTTAGCCTCTACTACCCTATTTGTTTAGCCTGTACTAGCCTATCGGTTTAGCCTGTACTACCGTATCTGTTTAGCCTCTACTAGCCTATCTGTTTAGCCTTTACTACCCTATCTGTTTAGCCTGTACTAGCCTATCGGTTTAGCCTTTACTACCATATCTTTTTAGCCTCTACTAGCCTATCTGTTTAGCCTCTACTAACCTATCTGTTTAGCCTGTACTAGCCTATCGGTTTAGCCTTTACTACCCTATCGGTTTAGCCTGTACTACCCTATCGGTTTAGCCTGTACTACCCTATCTGTTTAGCCTGTACTAGCCTATCGGTTTAGCCTGTACTAGCCTATGGGTTTAGCCTGTACTACCATATCTTTTTAGCCTCTACTAGCCGATCTGTTTAGCCTCTACTACCCTATCTGTTTAGCCTGTACTAGCCTATCGGTTTAGCCTGTACTACCGTATCTGTTTAGCCTCTACTAGCCTATCTGTTTAGCCTTTACTACCCTATCTGTTTAGCCTGTACTAGCCTATCGGTTTAGCCTTTACTACCATATCTTTTTAGCCTCTACTACCCTATCTGTTTAGCCTCTACTACCCTATCTGTTTAGCCTGTACTAGCCTATCGGTTTAGCCTGTACTAGCCTATTGGTTTAGCCTGTACTACCATATCTTTTTAGCCTCTACTAGCCGATCTGTTTAGCCTCTACTACCCTATCTGTTTAGCCTGTAGTAGCCTATCGGTTTAGCCTGTACTACCGTATCTGTTTAGCCTCTACTAGCCTATCTGTTTAGCCTTTACTAGCCTATCTGCTTGGCCTTTACTACCCTATCTGTTTAACCTCTGCTAGCCTATCTGTTTAGCCTTTACTACCCTATGTGTTTAGCCTCTACTAGCCTATCTGTTTAGCCTGTCTACCCTATCTGTTTAGCCTCTACTAGCCTATCAGTTTAGCCTCTACTAGCCTATCAGTTTAGCCTCTACTAGCCTATCGGTTTAGCCTCTACTACCCTATCTGTTTAGCCTCTACTAGCCTATCTGTTTAGCCTCTACTACCCTATCGGTATAGCCTCTACTAGCCTATCTGTTTAGCCTTTACTACCCTATCTGTTTTGCCTGTACTAGCCTATCTGTTTAGCCTCTACTACCCTATCGGTTTAGCCTGTACTACCCTATCTGTTTAGCCTGTACTAGCCTATCGGTTTAGCCTGTACTAGCCTATCGGTTTAGCCTGTACTACCATATCTTTTTAGCCTCTACTAGCCGATCTGTTTAGCCTCTACTACCCTATCTGTTTAGCCTGTACTAGCCTATCGGTTTAGCCTTTACTACCATATCTTTTTAGCCTCTACTAGCCTATCTGTTTAGCCTCTACTACCCTATCCGTTTAGCCTGTACTAGCCCATCTGTTTAGCCTTTACTACCCTATCTGTTTAGCCTGTACTAGACTATCGGGTTAGCCTTTACTACCCTATCTGTTTAGCCCCTACTAGCCTATCTCCTTAGCCTCTACAAAACCATCTGTTTAGGCTCTGCTAGGCTGTCTGTTTAGCCTCTACGAGCCTACCACCTTAGTCTATATTAGTCTATCTGCTTAGCCTTTATTAGCCTCGTTAGTCTCTACTAGCCTATCTGCATAGGCTATAATAGCCTGTCGGCCTGATCAGTACTACCCTATCTCCACAGTCTATACTAGCGTAACTGCATAGCATATACTAGCCTATCTGAACAACATACTGGCTGATCTGCTTAATTTATAACAGCCTAGAATCTTAGGAAATACTAGCGTATATCTTAAGCCTATACTAGTAAATTTTCTTCTGCGTACCTTCTCAGCCTTTGGTTCTGGGTTGCTCAATTGTTTAGGCGCTGTCGTACTGATCCCAAGTTTGCGGGTTGAAACCTCACCCAGGATGATGGTTTTTAAGTGTACACAAAATATACAGCTTAAAGTCAGTAAATTTACTGGCATGTCAAGGAAGTGCTGTGGGACGGAATTCTGACACTCCGACGACGCTGATGTGATCCCTGTAATACACAGCGTCATTAAGCAAATAAATAATAATTTTCTCAGCCTGCATTAGCCTATCTCCTTAGCCTCTAGTAGTCTCATTAGCCCCTCGTAGCCTATGTCCATTGCCTCTAGTAACCTATGTCCTCAGGATCTAGTAGTCTATCTCGTTAGCCTCTACTAGTGTATCTGGTTAGCGTGTACTAGCTTACCTGGTAGGCCTGTAGTAGCCTATCTGGTTAGCCTCTACTAGCTTACCTGGTAGGCCTGTAGTAGCCTATCTGGTTAGCCTCTACTGGCCAATCTGGTTAGCGTCTACTAGCCTATCTGGTTAGCCTCTACTAGCCTATCTGGTTAGCCTCTACTAGCCTATCTGGTTAGCCTCTACTAGCCTATCTGGTTAGCCTCTACTAGCCTAGCTGGTTAGCCTCTACTAGCCTATCTGGTTAGCCTCTACTAGCCTATCTGGTTAGCCTCTACTAGCCTATCTTCTTAGCCTCTAGTAGCCTATCAAATTAGTATTATCTCTTTAGTCTCAAGTAGCTTATCTCCTCAGCCTCTAGTAGTCCATGTCCTTAGCCTTTAGTAGTCTATCTGGTTAACCTCTACTAATATATTTAGTTAGCCTCTACTAACCTATCTGGATAGCCTCTGCTAGCTTATCTGGTTAGACTCTACTAGCTTATCTGGTTAGACTCTACTAGCTTATCTGGTTAGACTCTACTAGCTTATCTGGTTAGCCTCCGCTAGCTTATCTGGTTAGCCTCAACTAGCTTATCTGGTTAGACTCTACTAGCTTATCTGGTTAGACTCTACTAACCTATCTGGCTAGACTCTACTAGCCTATCTGGTTAGACTCTGCTAGCTTATCTGGTTAGACTCTGCTAGCTTATCTGGTTAGCCTCGGCTAGCTTATCTGGTTAGCCTCTGCTAGCTTATCTGGTTAGACTCTGCTAGCTTATGTGGTTAGACTCTGCTAGCTTATCTGGTTATCCTCTGCTAGCTTATCTGGGTAGCCTCTACTAGCTTATCTGATTAGACTCTGCTAGCTTATCTGGTTAGCCTCTACTAGCCTATCTGGTTAGCCTCTACTAGCCTATCTGGTTAGCCTCTACTAGCCTACCTGGTAAGCCTTTACTAGCTTATCTGTTTAGCGTCTACTAGCTTATCTGGTTAGCCTCTACTAGCTTATCTGGTTAGCCTCTACTAGCTTATCTGGTTAGGCTCTACTAGCCTATCTGGTAAGCCTCTACTAGCCTATCTGGTTAGCCTCTACTAGCTTATCTGGTTAGCCTCTACTAGCTTATCTGGTTAGCCTCTACTAGCCCATCTGGTTAGCCTCTACTACCCTACCTGGTTAGCCTCTACTAGCCTATGTGGTTAGCCTCTACTAGCCTATCTGGTTTGCCTCTACTAGCCTATCTGGTTAGCCTCTACTAGCCTATCACGTTAGCCTCTACTAGCCTATCTGGTTAGCCTCTACTAGCCTATCTGGTTAGCCTCTACTAGCGTATTTGGTTAGCCTCTACTAGCCTATCTGGTTAGCCTCTACTAGCTTATCTGTTTAGCCTCTACTAGCGTATCTGGTTAGCCTCTACTACCCTATCTGGTTAGCCTCTACTAGCCTATCTGTTTAGTCTCTACTAGCCTATCTGTTTAGCCTCTACTAGCCTATCTGGTTAGCCTCTACTAGCCTATCTGGTTAGCCTCTACTAGCTTATCTGGTTAGCCTCTACTAGCTTATCTGGATAGCCTCTACCAGCTTATCTGGATAGCCTCTACTAGCCTATCTGGATAGCCTCTACTAGCCTATCTGGATAGCCTCTTTTAGCCTACCTGGATAGCCTCTACTAGCTTATCTGTATAGCCTCTACTAGCTTATCTGGATATCCTCTACTAGCCTATCTGGATAGGCTTTACTACCCTATCTGTTTAGCCTCTACTACCCTATCTGTTTAGCCTGGACTACCCTATCTGTTTAGCCTGTACTAGCCTATCGGTTTAGGCTTTACTACCCTATCGGTTTAGCCTCTACTACCCTATCTGTTTAGCCTCTACTAGCCTACTTGTTTAGCCTTTACTACCCTATCTGTTTAGCCTGTACTAGCCTATCGGTTTATCCATTTTCTACCCTATCTGTTTAGCCCGTGCTAGCCTATCTCCTTAGCCTCTACAAAACCATCTGTTTAGCCTCTACTAGCCTACCACCTTAGTCTATATTAGTTGATCTGCTTAGCCTTTATTAGCCTCGTTAGTCTCTACCAGCCTATCTGCATAGGCTATAATAGCCTGTCGGCCTGATCAGTACTACCCTATCTCCACAGTCTATACTAGCGTAACGGCATAGCAGATACTAGCCTATGTGAACAATATACTGGCTGATCTGCTTAGTTTATAACAGCCTAGTTGCTTAGCCAATACTAGCGTATATCTTAAGCCTATACTAGTCAATTTTCTTCAGCCTACCTTCTCAGCCTTTGGTTCTGGGTTGCTCAATTGTTTAGGCGCTGTCGTACTGATCCCAAGATTGCGTGTTCAAACCTCACACCGGATGATGGTTTTTAATTGTGCATAAAATATACAGCTTCAAGTCAGTAGATTTACTGGCATGTCAAGGAAGTCCTGTGGGACAGAATTCGGACACTCCGAGGACGCTGATGTGAAACCTGTAATACACAGCATCATTAAGCAAATAAATAATAATTTTCTCAGCCTGCATTAGCCTATCTCCTTAGCCTCTAGTAGTCTCATTAGCCCCTTGTAGCCTATGTCCATAGCCTCTAGTAACCTATGTCCTCAGGATCTAGTAGTCTATCTTGTTAGCCTCTACTAGCGTATGTGGTTAGCGTGTACTAGCTTACCTGGTAGGCCTGTAGTAGCCTATCTGGTTAGCCTCTACTAGCGTATCTGGTTAGCCTGTACTAGCTTACCTGGTAGGCCTGTAGTAGCCTATCTGGTTAGCCTCTACTAGCCTATCTGGTAAGCCTCTCCTAGCCTATCTGTTTACCCTCTACTGGCCTATGTCTTTAGCCTCTACAAAACTATCTTCTCAGCCTCTAGTAGCCTTTCAAATTAGAATTATCTCTTTAGTCTCAAGTAGCTTATCTCCTCAGCCTTTAGTAGTCTATCTGGTTAACCTCTACTAATATATTTAGTTAGCCTCTACTAACCTATCTGGACAGCCTCTACTAGCCTATCTGGTTAGCCTCTACTAGGTTATATGGTTAGCCTCTACTAACCTATCTGGTTAGCCTCTACTAGCTTATCTGGTGAGCCTCTAGTAGTCTATCTGGTTAGCCTCTACTAACCTATCTGCTAAGCCTCTACTAACCTATGTGCTAAGCCTTTACTAGCTTATCTGTATAGCCTCTACTAGCCTATCTGGTTAGCCTCTACTAACCTATCTGGTTAGCCTCTAGTAGTCTATCTGGTTAGCCTCTACTAACCTATCTGGATAGCCTCTACTAACCTATCTGGTTAGCCTCTACTAAGCTATCTGGTTAGCCTCTACTAACCTATCTGGTTAGCCTCTACTAACCTTTCTGCTAAGCCTCTACTAGCTTATCTGGATAGCCTCTACTAACCTATCTGGTTAGCCTCTACTAGCCTATCTGGTTAGCCTCTACTAGCCTATCTGGTTAGCCTCTACTAGCCTATCTGGTTAGCCTCTACTAGCCTATCTGGTTAGCCTCTACTAGCCTATCTGGTTAGCCTCTGCTAGCCTATCTGGTTAGCCTCTGCTAGCCTATCTGGTTAGCCTCTACTAGCCTATCTGGATAGCCTCTACTAACCTATCTGGTTAGCCTCTACTACCCTTTCTGGTTAGCCTCTACTAACCTATCTGGTTAGCCTCTACTAGCCTATCTGGTTAGCCTCTACTAGCCTATCTGGTTAGCCTCTACTAACCTATCTGGTTAGCCTCTACTAGCCTATCTGGTTAGCCTCTACTAGCTTATCTGGATAGCCTCTACTAACCTATCTGGTTAGCCTCTACTAGCCTATCTGGTTAGCCTCTACTAGCCTATCTGGTAAGCCTCTACTAGCTTATTGATTAGACTCCTCTAACCTATCTGGTTAGCCTCTACTAACCTATCTGGTTAGCCTCTACTAACCTATCTGGTTAGCCTCTACTAACCTATCTGGTTAGCCTCTACTAACCTATCTGGTTAGCCTCTACTAACCTATCTGGTTAGCCTCTACTAAACTTTCTGCTAAGCCTCTACTAACCTTTCTGCTAAGCCTCTACTAGCTTATCTGCTAAGCCTCTACTAGCTTTTCTGGATAGCCTCTACTAGCCTATCTGGATAGCCTCTACTAGCCTATCTGGTTAGCCTCTACTAGCCTATCTGGTTAGCCTCTACTAACCTATCTGGTTAGCCTCTACTAACCTATCTGGTTAGCCTCTACTAACCTTTCTGCTAAGCCTCTACTAGCTTATCTGCTAAGCCTCTACTAGCCTATCTGGTTAGCCTCTACTAGCCTATCTGGTAAGCCTCTACTAGCTTATCTGATTAGACTCCTCTAACCTATCTGGTTAGCCTCTACTAACCTATCTGGTTAGCCTCTACTAACCTATCTGGTTAGCCCTCTACTACCCTATCTGGTTAGCCTCTACTAACCTATCTGGTTAGCCTCTACTAGCCTATCTGGTTAGCCTCTACTAGCCTATCTGGTTAGCCTCTACTAACCTATCTGGTTAGCCTCTACTAGCCTATCTGTTTAGCCTCTACTAGTTTATCTGGATAACCTCTACTAACCTACTGGTTAGCCTCTACTAACCTATCTGGTTAGCCTCTACTAGCCTATCTGGTTAGCCTCTACTAGCCTATCTGGTAAGCCTCTACTAGCTTATCTGATTAGACTCCTCTAAGCTATCTGGTTAGCCTCTACTAACCTATCTGGTTAGCCTCTACTAACCTATCTGGTTAGCCTCTACTAACCTTTCTGCTAAGCCTCTACTAGCTTATCTGCTAAGCCTCTACTAGCTTATCTGGATAGCCTCTACTAGCCTATCTGGTTAGCCTCTACTAACCTATCTGGTTAGCCTCTACTAACCTATCTGGTTAGCCTCTACTAACCTATCTGGTTAGCCTCTACTAACCTTTCTGCTAAGCCTCTACTAGCTTATCTGGATAGCCTCTACTAACCTATCTGGTTAGCCTCTACTAACCTTTCTGCTAAGCCTCTACTAGCTTATCTGCTAAGGCTCTACTAGCCTATCTGGTTAGCCTCTACTAGCCTATCTGGTTAGCCTCTACTAGCCTATCTGGTTAGGCTCTACTAGCCTATCTGGTTAGCCTTTACTACCCTATCTGTTTAGCCTCTGCTAGCCTATCTGTGTAGCCTTTACTACCCTATGTGTTTAGCCTCTACTAGCCTATCTGTTTAGCCTCTACTACCGTATCTGTTTAGCCTCTACTACCCTATCTGTTTAGCCTTTACTTCCCTATCTGTTTAGCCTCTAAAAGCCTATCTGATTATCCTGTACTAGCCTATCGGTTTAGGCTTTACTAGCCTATCGGTTTAGTCTCTACTAGCCGATCTGTTTAGCCTTTAATACACTGTGTGTTTAGCCTCTACTAGCCTCTCTGCTTAGCCTTTACTACCCTATCTGTTTAGCCTCTGCTAGCCTATCTGTTTAGCCTTTACTACCCTATGTGTGTAGCCTCTACTAGCCTATCTGTTTAGCCTTTCTACCCTATCTGTTTAGCCTCTACTAGCCTATCTGTTTAGCCTGTACTAGCCTATCTGTTTAGCCTTTACTACCCTATCTGTTTAGCCTCTACTAGCCTATCGGTTTAGCCTTTACTACCCTATGTGTTTAGCCTTTACTACCCTATGTGTTTAGCCTCTACTAGCCTATCT
This sequence comes from Tenodera sinensis, assembly GCA_030765045.1. NCBI lineage: Eukaryota > Metazoa > Arthropoda > Insecta > Mantodea > Mantidae > Tenodera > Tenodera sinensis. The sequence continues at coordinate 126,294,647 of CM060970.1, forward strand.
GTTTAGCCTGTCTACCCTATCTGTTTAGCCTCTACTAGCCTATCAGTTTAGCCTCTACTAGCCTATCAGTTTAGCCTCTACTAGCCTATCGGTTTAGCCTCTACTACCCTATCTGTTTAGCCTCTACTAGCCTATCGGTTTAGCCTCTACTACCCTATCTGTTTAGCCTCTACTAGCCTATCTGTTTAGCCTCTACTACCCTATCGGTTTAGCCTCTACTAGCCTATCTGTTTAGCCTTTACTACCCTATCTGTTTAGCCTGTACTAGCCTATCGGTTTAGCCTGTACTACCATATCTTTTTAGCCTCTACTAGCCGATCTGTTTAGCCTCTACTACCCTATTTGTTTAGCCTGTACTAGCCTATCGGTTTAGCCTGTACTACCGTATCTGTTTAGCCTCTACTAGCCTATCTGTTTAGCCTTTACTACCCTATCTGTTTAGCCTGTACTAGCCTATCGGTTTAGCCTTTACTACCATATCTTTTTAGCCTCTACTAGCCTATCTGTTTAGCCTCTACTAACCTATCTGTTTAGCCTGTACTAGCCTATCGGTTTAGCCTTTACTACCCTATCGGTTTAGCCTGTACTACCCTATCGGTTTAGCCTGTACTACCCTATCTGTTTAGCCTGTACTAGCCTATCGGTTTAGCCTGTACTAGCCTATGGGTTTAGCCTGTACTACCATATCTTTTTAGCCTCTACTAGCCGATCTGTTTAGCCTCTACTACCCTATCTGTTTAGCCTGTACTAGCCTATCGGTTTAGCCTGTACTACCGTATCTGTTTAGCCTCTACTAGCCTATCTGTTTAGCCTTTACTACCCTATCTGTTTAGCCTGTACTAGCCTATCGGTTTAGCCTTTACTACCATATCTTTTTAGCCTCTACTACCCTATCTGTTTAGCCTCTACTACCCTATCTGTTTAGCCTGTACTAGCCTATCGGTTTAGCCTGTACTAGCCTATTGGTTTAGCCTGTACTACCATATCTTTTTAGCCTCTACTAGCCGATCTGTTTAGCCTCTACTACCCTATCTGTTTAGCCTGTAGTAGCCTATCGGTTTAGCCTGTACTACCGTATCTGTTTAGCCTCTACTAGCCTATCTGTTTAGCCTTTACTAGCCTATCTGCTTGGCCTTTACTACCCTATCTGTTTAACCTCTGCTAGCCTATCTGTTTAGCCTTTACTACCCTATGTGTTTAGCCTCTACTAGCCTATCTGTTTAGCCTGTCTACCCTATCTGTTTAGCCTCTACTAGCCTATCAGTTTAGCCTCTACTAGCCTATCAGTTTAGCCTCTACTAGCCTATCGGTTTAGCCTCTACTACCCTATCTGTTTAGCCTCTACTAGCCTATCTGTTTAGCCTCTACTACCCTATCGGTATAGCCTCTACTAGCCTATCTGTTTAGCCTTTACTACCCTATCTGTTTTGCCTGTACTAGCCTATCTGTTTAGCCTCTACTACCCTATCGGTTTAGCCTGTACTACCCTATCTGTTTAGCCTGTACTAGCCTATCGGTTTAGCCTGTACTAGCCTATCGGTTTAGCCTGTACTACCATATCTTTTTAGCCTCTACTAGCCGATCTGTTTAGCCTCTACTACCCTATCTGTTTAGCCTGTACTAGCCTATCGGTTTAGCCTTTACTACCATATCTTTTTAGCCTCTACTAGCCTATCTGTTTAGCCTCTACTACCCTATCCGTTTAGCCTGTACTAGCCCATCTGTTTAGCCTTTACTACCCTATCTGTTTAGCCTGTACTAGACTATCGGGTTAGCCTTTACTACCCTATCTGTTTAGCCCCTACTAGCCTATCTCCTTAGCCTCTACAAAACCATCTGTTTAGGCTCTGCTAGGCTGTCTGTTTAGCCTCTACGAGCCTACCACCTTAGTCTATATTAGTCTATCTGCTTAGCCTTTATTAGCCTCGTTAGTCTCTACTAGCCTATCTGCATAGGCTATAATAGCCTGTCGGCCTGATCAGTACTACCCTATCTCCACAGTCTATACTAGCGTAACTGCATAGCATATACTAGCCTATCTGAACAACATACTGGCTGATCTGCTTAATTTATAACAGCCTAGAATCTTAGGAAATACTAGCGTATATCTTAAGCCTATACTAGTAAATTTTCTTCTGCGTACCTTCTCAGCCTTTGGTTCTGGGTTGCTCAATTGTTTAGGCGCTGTCGTACTGATCCCAAGTTTGCGGGTTGAAACCTCACCCAGGATGATGGTTTTTAAGTGTACACAAAATATACAGCTTAAAGTCAGTAAATTTACTGGCATGTCAAGGAAGTGCTGTGGGACGGAATTCTGACACTCCGACGACGCTGATGTGATCCCTGTAATACACAGCGTCATTAAGCAAATAAATAATAATTTTCTCAGCCTGCATTAGCCTATCTCCTTAGCCTCTAGTAGTCTCATTAGCCCCTCGTAGCCTATGTCCATTGCCTCTAGTAACCTATGTCCTCAGGATCTAGTAGTCTATCTCGTTAGCCTCTACTAGTGTATCTGGTTAGCGTGTACTAGCTTACCTGGTAGGCCTGTAGTAGCCTATCTGGTTAGCCTCTACTAGCTTACCTGGTAGGCCTGTAGTAGCCTATCTGGTTAGCCTCTACTGGCCAATCTGGTTAGCGTCTACTAGCCTATCTGGTTAGCCTCTACTAGCCTATCTGGTTAGCCTCTACTAGCCTATCTGGTTAGCCTCTACTAGCCTATCTGGTTAGCCTCTACTAGCCTAGCTGGTTAGCCTCTACTAGCCTATCTGGTTAGCCTCTACTAGCCTATCTGGTTAGCCTCTACTAGCCTATCTTCTTAGCCTCTAGTAGCCTATCAAATTAGTATTATCTCTTTAGTCTCAAGTAGCTTATCTCCTCAGCCTCTAGTAGTCCATGTCCTTAGCCTTTAGTAGTCTATCTGGTTAACCTCTACTAATATATTTAGTTAGCCTCTACTAACCTATCTGGATAGCCTCTGCTAGCTTATCTGGTTAGACTCTACTAGCTTATCTGGTTAGACTCTACTAGCTTATCTGGTTAGACTCTACTAGCTTATCTGGTTAGCCTCCGCTAGCTTATCTGGTTAGCCTCAACTAGCTTATCTGGTTAGACTCTACTAGCTTATCTGGTTAGACTCTACTAACCTATCTGGCTAGACTCTACTAGCCTATCTGGTTAGACTCTGCTAGCTTATCTGGTTAGACTCTGCTAGCTTATCTGGTTAGCCTCGGCTAGCTTATCTGGTTAGCCTCTGCTAGCTTATCTGGTTAGACTCTGCTAGCTTATGTGGTTAGACTCTGCTAGCTTATCTGGTTATCCTCTGCTAGCTTATCTGGGTAGCCTCTACTAGCTTATCTGATTAGACTCTGCTAGCTTATCTGGTTAGCCTCTACTAGCCTATCTGGTTAGCCTCTACTAGCCTATCTGGTTAGCCTCTACTAGCCTACCTGGTAAGCCTTTACTAGCTTATCTGTTTAGCGTCTACTAGCTTATCTGGTTAGCCTCTACTAGCTTATCTGGTTAGCCTCTACTAGCTTATCTGGTTAGGCTCTACTAGCCTATCTGGTAAGCCTCTACTAGCCTATCTGGTTAGCCTCTACTAGCTTATCTGGTTAGCCTCTACTAGCTTATCTGGTTAGCCTCTACTAGCCCATCTGGTTAGCCTCTACTACCCTACCTGGTTAGCCTCTACTAGCCTATGTGGTTAGCCTCTACTAGCCTATCTGGTTTGCCTCTACTAGCCTATCTGGTTAGCCTCTACTAGCCTATCACGTTAGCCTCTACTAGCCTATCTGGTTAGCCTCTACTAGCCTATCTGGTTAGCCTCTACTAGCGTATTTGGTTAGCCTCTACTAGCCTATCTGGTTAGCCTCTACTAGCTTATCTGTTTAGCCTCTACTAGCGTATCTGGTTAGCCTCTACTACCCTATCTGGTTAGCCTCTACTAGCCTATCTGTTTAGTCTCTACTAGCCTATCTGTTTAGCCTCTACTAGCCTATCTGGTTAGCCTCTACTAGCCTATCTGGTTAGCCTCTACTAGCTTATCTGGTTAGCCTCTACTAGCTTATCTGGATAGCCTCTACCAGCTTATCTGGATAGCCTCTACTAGCCTATCTGGATAGCCTCTACTAGCCTATCTGGATAGCCTCTTTTAGCCTACCTGGATAGCCTCTACTAGCTTATCTGTATAGCCTCTACTAGCTTATCTGGATATCCTCTACTAGCCTATCTGGATAGGCTTTACTACCCTATCTGTTTAGCCTCTACTACCCTATCTGTTTAGCCTGGACTACCCTATCTGTTTAGCCTGTACTAGCCTATCGGTTTAGGCTTTACTACCCTATCGGTTTAGCCTCTACTACCCTATCTGTTTAGCCTCTACTAGCCTACTTGTTTAGCCTTTACTACCCTATCTGTTTAGCCTGTACTAGCCTATCGGTTTATCCATTTTCTACCCTATCTGTTTAGCCCGTGCTAGCCTATCTCCTTAGCCTCTACAAAACCATCTGTTTAGCCTCTACTAGCCTACCACCTTAGTCTATATTAGTTGATCTGCTTAGCCTTTATTAGCCTCGTTAGTCTCTACCAGCCTATCTGCATAGGCTATAATAGCCTGTCGGCCTGATCAGTACTACCCTATCTCCACAGTCTATACTAGCGTAACGGCATAGCAGATACTAGCCTATGTGAACAATATACTGGCTGATCTGCTTAGTTTATAACAGCCTAGTTGCTTAGCCAATACTAGCGTATATCTTAAGCCTATACTAGTCAATTTTCTTCAGCCTACCTTCTCAGCCTTTGGTTCTGGGTTGCTCAATTGTTTAGGCGCTGTCGTACTGATCCCAAGATTGCGTGTTCAAACCTCACACCGGATGATGGTTTTTAATTGTGCATAAAATATACAGCTTCAAGTCAGTAGATTTACTGGCATGTCAAGGAAGTCCTGTGGGACAGAATTCGGACACTCCGAGGACGCTGATGTGAAACCTGTAATACACAGCATCATTAAGCAAATAAATAATAATTTTCTCAGCCTGCATTAGCCTATCTCCTTAGCCTCTAGTAGTCTCATTAGCCCCTTGTAGCCTATGTCCATAGCCTCTAGTAACCTATGTCCTCAGGATCTAGTAGTCTATCTTGTTAGCCTCTACTAGCGTATGTGGTTAGCGTGTACTAGCTTACCTGGTAGGCCTGTAGTAGCCTATCTGGTTAGCCTCTACTAGCGTATCTGGTTAGCCTGTACTAGCTTACCTGGTAGGCCTGTAGTAGCCTATCTGGTTAGCCTCTACTAGCCTATCTGGTAAGCCTCTCCTAGCCTATCTGTTTACCCTCTACTGGCCTATGTCTTTAGCCTCTACAAAACTATCTTCTCAGCCTCTAGTAGCCTTTCAAATTAGAATTATCTCTTTAGTCTCAAGTAGCTTATCTCCTCAGCCTTTAGTAGTCTATCTGGTTAACCTCTACTAATATATTTAGTTAGCCTCTACTAACCTATCTGGACAGCCTCTACTAGCCTATCTGGTTAGCCTCTACTAGGTTATATGGTTAGCCTCTACTAACCTATCTGGTTAGCCTCTACTAGCTTATCTGGTGAGCCTCTAGTAGTCTATCTGGTTAGCCTCTACTAACCTATCTGCTAAGCCTCTACTAACCTATGTGCTAAGCCTTTACTAGCTTATCTGTATAGCCTCTACTAGCCTATCTGGTTAGCCTCTACTAACCTATCTGGTTAGCCTCTAGTAGTCTATCTGGTTAGCCTCTACTAACCTATCTGGATAGCCTCTACTAACCTATCTGGTTAGCCTCTACTAAGCTATCTGGTTAGCCTCTACTAACCTATCTGGTTAGCCTCTACTAACCTTTCTGCTAAGCCTCTACTAGCTTATCTGGATAGCCTCTACTAACCTATCTGGTTAGCCTCTACTAGCCTATCTGGTTAGCCTCTACTAGCCTATCTGGTTAGCCTCTACTAGCCTATCTGGTTAGCCTCTACTAGCCTATCTGGTTAGCCTCTACTAGCCTATCTGGTTAGCCTCTGCTAGCCTATCTGGTTAGCCTCTGCTAGCCTATCTGGTTAGCCTCTACTAGCCTATCTGGATAGCCTCTACTAACCTATCTGGTTAGCCTCTACTACCCTTTCTGGTTAGCCTCTACTAACCTATCTGGTTAGCCTCTACTAGCCTATCTGGTTAGCCTCTACTAGCCTATCTGGTTAGCCTCTACTAACCTATCTGGTTAGCCTCTACTAGCCTATCTGGTTAGCCTCTACTAGCTTATCTGGATAGCCTCTACTAACCTATCTGGTTAGCCTCTACTAGCCTATCTGGTTAGCCTCTACTAGCCTATCTGGTAAGCCTCTACTAGCTTATTGATTAGACTCCTCTAACCTATCTGGTTAGCCTCTACTAACCTATCTGGTTAGCCTCTACTAACCTATCTGGTTAGCCTCTACTAACCTATCTGGTTAGCCTCTACTAACCTATCTGGTTAGCCTCTACTAACCTATCTGGTTAGCCTCTACTAAACTTTCTGCTAAGCCTCTACTAACCTTTCTGCTAAGCCTCTACTAGCTTATCTGCTAAGCCTCTACTAGCTTTTCTGGATAGCCTCTACTAGCCTATCTGGATAGCCTCTACTAGCCTATCTGGTTAGCCTCTACTAGCCTATCTGGTTAGCCTCTACTAACCTATCTGGTTAGCCTCTACTAACCTATCTGGTTAGCCTCTACTAACCTTTCTGCTAAGCCTCTACTAGCTTATCTGCTAAGCCTCTACTAGCCTATCTGGTTAGCCTCTACTAGCCTATCTGGTAAGCCTCTACTAGCTTATCTGATTAGACTCCTCTAACCTATCTGGTTAGCCTCTACTAACCTATCTGGTTAGCCTCTACTAACCTATCTGGTTAGCCCTCCACTACCCTATCTGGTTAGCCTCTACTAACCTATCTGGTTAGCCTCTACTAGCCTATCTGGTTAGCCTCTACTAGCCTATCTGGTTAGCCTCTACTAACCTATCTGGTTAGCCTCTACTAGCCTATCTGTTTAGCCTCTACTAGTTTATCTGGATAACCTCTACTAACCTACTGGTTAGCCTCTACTAACCTATCTGGTTAGCCTCTACTAGCCTATCTGGTTAGCCTCTACTAGCCTATCTGGTAAGCCTCTACTAGCTTATCTGATTAGACTCCTCTAAGCTATCTGGTTAGCCTCTACTAACCTATCTGGTTAGCCTCTACTAACCTATCTGGTTAGCCTCTACTAACCTTTCTGCTAAGCCTCTACTAGCTTATCTGCTAAGCCTCTACTAGCTTATCTGGATAGCCTCTACTAGCCTATCTGGTTAGCCTCTACTAACCTATCTGGTTAGCCTCTACTAACCTATCTGGTTAGCCTCTACTAACCTATCTGGTTAGCCTCTACTAACCTTTCTGCTAAGCCTCTACTAGCTTATCTGGATAGCCTCTACTAACCTATCTGGTTAGCCTCTACTAACCTTTCTGCTAAGCCTCTACTAGCTTATCTGCTAAGGCTCTACTAGCCTATCTGGTTAGCCTCTACTAGCCTATCTGGTTAGCCTCTACTAGCCTATCTGGTTAGGCTCTACTAGCCTATCTGGTTAGCCTCTAAAAGCCTATCTGTTTAGCCTGTACTAGCCTATCGGTTTAGCCTTTACTAGCCTATCGGTTTAGCCTCTACTAGCCTATCTGTTTAGCCTTTAATACCCTAATCGGTTGAGCCTGTACTAGCCTATCGGTTTAGCCTTGACTTAACTATTGGTTAAGCTGTACTAGCCTATCTGTTTAGCCTTAACTACCCTATCTGTTTAGCCTGTACTACCCTATCTGTTTAGCCTGTACTACCATATCTGTTTACCCTCTACTAGCCTATCTGTTTAGCCTGTACTACCCTATCTGTTTAGCCTCTACAAGCCTACCTGTTTAGTCTTTACTACCCTATCTGTTTAGCCTGTACTAGCCTATAGGTTTAGCCTTTACTACCCTATCTGTTTAGCCTCTACTAGCCTATCTGGTTAGCCTTTACTACCCTATCTGTTTAGCCTCTGCTAGCCTATCTGTTTAGCCTTTACTACCCTATGTGTTTAGCCTCTACTAGCCTATCTGTTTAGCCTCTACTACCGTATCTGTTTAGCCTCTACTACCCTAACTTTTTAGCCTTTACTACCCTATCTGTTTAGCCTCTAAAAGCCTATCTGATTAGCCTGTACTAGCCTATCGGTTTAGGCTTTACTAGCCTATCGGTTTAGTCTCTACTAGCCGATCTGTTTAGCCTTTAATACCCTGTGTGTTTAGCCTCTACTAGCCTATCTGCTTAGCCTTTACTACCCTATCTGTTTAGCCTCTGCTAGCCTATCTGTTTAGCCTTTACTACCCTATGTGTGTAGCCTCTACTAGCCTATCTGTTTAGCCTTTCTACCCTATCTGTTTAGCCTCTTCTAGCCTATCTGTTTAGCCTGTACTAGCCTATCTGTTTAGCCTTTACTACCCTATCTCTTTAGCCTCTACTAGCCTATCGGTTTAGCCTTTACTACCCTATGTGTTTAGCCTCTACTAGCCTATCTGTTTAGCCTCTACTAGCCTATCTGGTTAGCCTTTACTACCCTATCTGTTTAGCCTCTGCTAGCCTATCTGTTTAGCCTTTACTACCCTATGTGTTTAGCCTCTACTAGCCTATCTGTTTAGCCTGTCTACCCTATCTGTTTAGCCTCTACTAGCCTATCAGTTTAGCCTCTACTAGCCTATCGGTTTAGCCTCTACTACCCTATCTGTTTAGCCTGTACTAGCCTATCTGTTTAGCCTCTACTAGCCTATCTGTTTAGCCTCTACTAGCCTATCTGTTTAGCCTTTACTACCCTATCTGTTTTGCCTGTACTAGCCTATCTGTTTAGCCTCTACTACCCTATCGGTTTAGCCTGTACTACCCTATCTGTTTAGCCTGTACTAGCCTATCGGTTTAGCCTGTACTACCATATCTTTTTAGCCTCTACTAGCCGATCTGTTTAGCCTCTACTACCCTATCTGTTTAGCCTGTACTAGCCTATCGGTTTAGCCTGTACTACCGTATCTGTTTAGCCTCTACTAGCCTATCTGTTTAGCCGTTACTACCCTATCTGTTTAGCCTGTACTAGCCTATCGGTTTAGCCTTTACTACCATATCTTTTTAGCCTCTACTAGCCTATCTGTTTAGCCTCTACTACCCTATCTGTTTAGCCTGTACTAGCCTATCGGTTTAGCCTTTACTACCCTATCTGTTTAGCCTCTACTAGCCTATCTGTTTAGCCTTTACTACCCTATCTGTTTAGCCTGTACTAGACTATCGGGTTAGCGTTTACTACCCTATCTGTTTAGCCCCTACTAGCCTATCTCCTTAGCCTCTACAAAAACCATCTGTTTAGGCTCTGCTAGGCTGTCTGTTTAGCCTCTACGAGCCTACCACCTTAGTGTATATTAGTCTATCTGCTTAGCCTTTATTAGCCTCGTTAGTCTCTACTAGCCTATCTGCATAGGCTATAATAGCCTGTCGGCCTGATCAGTACTACCCTATCTCCACAGTCTATACTAGCGTAACTGCATAGCATATACTAGCCTATCTGAACAACATACTGGCTGATCTGCTTAATTTATAACAGCCTAGAATCTTAGGAAATACTAGCGTATATCTTAAGCCTATACTAGTCAATTTTCTTCTGCGTACCTTCTCAGCCTTTGGTTCTGGGTTGCTCAATTGTTTAGGCGCTGTCGTACTGATCCCAAGTTTGCGGGTTGAAACCTCACCCAGGATGATGGTTTTTAAGTGTACATAAAATATACAGCTTAAAGTCAGTAAATTTACTGGCATGTCAAGGAAGTCCTGTGGGACGGAATTCTGACACTCCGACGAGGCTGATGTGATCCCTGTAATACACAGCGTCATTAAGCAAATAAATAATAATTTTCTCAGCCTGCATTAGCCTATCTCCTTAGCCTCTAGTAGTCTCATTAGCCCCTTGTAGCCTATGTCCATAGCCTCTAGTAACCTATGTCCTCAGGATCTAGTAGTCTATCTCGTTAGCCTCTACTAGCGTATCTGGTTAGCGTGTACTAGCTTACCTGGTAGGCCTGTAGTAGCCTATCTGGTTAGCCTCTACTAGCTTACCTGGTAGGCCTGTAGTAGCCTATCTGGTTAGCCTCTACTGGCCTATCTGGTTAGCCTCTACTAGCCTATCTGGTTAGCCTCTACTAGCCTATCTGGTTAGCCTCTACTAGCCTAGCTGGTTAGCCTCTACTAGCCTATCTTCTTAGCCTCTACTAGCCTATCTGGTTAGCCTCTACTAGCCTATCTTCTTAGCCTCTAGTAGCCTATCAAATTAGTATTATCTCTTTAGTCTCAAGTAGCTTATCTCCTCAGCCTCTAGTAGTCCATGTCCTCAGCCTTTAGTAGTCTATCTGGTTAAGCTCTACTAATATATTTAGTTAGCCTCTACTAACCTATCTGGATAGCCTCTGCTAGCTTACCTGGTTAGCCTCTACTAGCTTATCTGGTTAGACTCTACTAGCTTATCTGGTTAGCCTCCGCTAGCTTATCTGGTTAGCCTCAACTAGCTTATCTGGTTAGACTCTACTAGCCTATCTGGTTAGACTCTACTAGCTTATCTGATTAGACACTACTAGCCTATCTGGTTAGACTCTGCTAGCTTATCTGGTTAGCCTCGGCTAGCTTATCTGGTTAGCCTCTGCTAGCTTATCTGGTTAGACTCTGCTAGCTTATCTGGTTAGACTCTGCTAGCTTATCTGGTTATCCTCTGCATGCTTATCTGGTTATCCTCTGCTAGCTTATCTGGGTAGCCTCTACTAGCTTATCTGATTAGACTCTGCTAGCTTATCTGGTTAGCCTCTACTAGCCTATCTGGTAAGCCTCTACTAGCTTATCTGTTTAGCATCTACTAGCTTATCTGGTTAGCCTCTACCAGCTTATCTGGTTAGCCTCGGCTAGCTTATCTGCTTAGCCTCTGCTAGCTTATCTGGTTAGACTCTGCTAGCTTATGTGGTTAGACTCTGCTAGCTTATCTGGTTAGACTCTGCTAGCTTATCTGGTTATCCTCTGCTAGCTTATCTGGGTAGCCTCTACTAGCTTATCTGATTAGACTCTGCTAGCTTATCTGGTTAGCCTCTACTAGCCTATTTGGTTAGCCTCTACTAGCCTATCTGGTAAGCCTCTACTAGCTTATCTGTTTAGCGTCTACTAGCTTATCTGGTTAGCCTCTACTAGCTGATCTGTTTAGCGTCTACTAGCTTATCTGGTTAGGCTCTACTAGCCTATCTGGTAAGCCTCTACTAGCCTATCTGGTTAGCGTCTACTAGCTTATCTGGTTAGCCTCTACTAGCTTATCTGGTTAGCCTCTACTAGCTTATCTGGTTAGCCTCTACTAGCCCATCTGGTTAGCCTCTACTAGCCCATCTGGTTAGCCTCTACTACCCTACCTGGTTAGCCTCTACTACCCTATCTGGTTAGCCTCTACTAGCCTATGTGGTTAGCCTCTACTAGCCTATCTGGTTTGCCTCTACTAGCCTATCTGGTTAGCCTCTACTAGCCTATCTGGTTAGCCTCTACTAGCCTATCTGGTTAGCCTCTACTAGCCTATCTGGTTAGCCTCTACTAGCGTATTTGGTTAGCCTCTACTAGCCTATCTGGTTAGCCTCTACTAGCTTATCTGTTTAGCCTCTACTAGCTTATCTCGTTAGCCTCTACTAGCGTATCTGGTTAGCCTCTACTAGCCTATCTGGTTAGCCTCTACTAGCTTATCTGGTTAGCCTCTACTAGCTTATCTGGATAGCCTCTACTAGCTTATCTGGTAAGCCTCTACTAGCTTATCTGGATAGCCTCTACTAGCCTATCTGGATAGCCTCTACTAGCCTATCTGGATAGCCTCTACTAGCCTATCTGGATAGCCTCTACTAGCTTATCTGTATAGCCTCTACTAGCTTATCTGGATATCCTCTACTAGCCTATCTGGATAGGCTTTACTACCCTATCTGTTTAGCCTCTACTACCCTATCTGTTTATCCTGGACTACCCTATCTGTTTAGCCTGTACTAGCCTATCGGTTTAGCCTTTACTACCCTATCGGTTTGGCCTCTACTACCCTATCTGTTTAGCCTCTACTAGCCTACTTGTTTAGCCTTTACTACCCTATCTGTTTAGCCTGTACTAGCCTATCGGTTTATCCATTTTCTACCCTATCTGTTTAGCCCGTGCTAGCCTATCTCCTTAGCCTCTACAAAACCATCTGTTTAGCCTCTACTAGCCTACCACCTTAGTCTATATTAGTCTATCTGCTTAGCCTTTATTAGCCTCGTTAGTCTCTACCAGCCTATCTGCATAGGCTATAATAGCCTGTCGGCCTGATCAGTACTACCCTATCTCCACAGTCTATACTAGCGTAACTGCATAGCAGGTACTAGCCTATGTGAACAATATACTGGCTGTTCTGCTTAGTTTATAACAGCCTAGTTGCTTAGCCAATACTAGCGTATATCTTAAGCCTATACTAGTCAATTTTCTTCAGCCTACCTTCTCAGCCTTTGGTTCTGGGTTGCTCAATTGTTTAGGCGCTGTCGTACTGATCCCAAGTTTGCGTGTCAAACCTCACACCGGATGATGGTTTTTAAGTGTGCATAAAATATACAGCTTCAAGTCAGTAGATTTACTGGCATGTCAAGGAAGTCCTGTGGGACAGAATTCGGACACTCCGAGGACGCTGATGTGATCCCTGTAATACACAGCATCATTAAGCAAATAAATAATAATTTTCTCAGCCTGCATTAGCCTATCTCCTTAGCCTCTAGTAGTCTCATTAGCCCCTTGTAGCCTATGTCCATAGCCTCTAGTAACCTATGTCCTCAGGATCTAGTAGTCTATCTTGTTAGCCTCTACTAGCGTATGTGGTTAGCGTGTACTAGCTTACCTGGTAGGCCTGTAGTAGCCTATCTGGTTAGCCTCTACTAGCGTATCTGGTTAGCCTGTACTAGCTTACCTGGTAGGCCTGTAGTAGCCTATCTGGTTAGCCTCTACTAGCCTATCTGGTAAGCCTCTCCTAGCCTATCTGTTTACCCTCTACTAGCCTATGTCTTTAGCCTCTACAAAACTATCTTCTCAGCCTCTAGTAGCCTTTCAAATTAGAATTATCTCTTTAGTCTCAAGTAGCTTATCTCCTCAGCCTTTAGTAGTCTATCTGGTTAACCTCTACTAATATATTTAGTTAGCCTCTACTAACCTATCTGGATAGCCTCTACTAGCCTATCTGGTTAGCCTCTACTAGGTTATATGGTTAGCCTCTACTAACCTATCTGGTTAGCCTCTACTAGCTTATCTGGTGAGCCTCTAGTAGTCTATCTGGTTAGCCTCTACTAACCTATCTGCTAAGCCTCTACTAACCTATCTGCTAAGCCTTTACTAGCTTATCTGTATAGCCTCTACTAGCCTATCTGGTTAGCCTCTACTAACCTATCTGGTTAGCCTCTAGTAGTCTATCTGGTTAGCCTCTACTAACCTATCTGGTTAGCCTCTACTAACCTATCTGGTTAGCCTCTACTAACCTTTCTGCTAAGCCTCTACTAGCTTATCTGGATAGCCTCTACTAACCTATCTGGTTAGCCTCTACTAGCCTATCTGGTTAGCCTCTACTAGCCTAACTGGTTAGCCTCTACTAGCCTATCTGGTTAGCCTCTACTAGCCTATCTGGTTAGCCTCTACTAGCCTATCTTGTTAGCCTCTACTAGCCTATCTGGATAGCCTCTACTAACCTATCTGGTTAGCCTCTACTACCCTATCTGGTTAGCCTCTACTAACCTATCTGGTTAGCCTCTACTAGCCTATCTGGTTAGCCTCTACTAGCCTATCTGGTTAGCCTCTACTAACCTATCTGGTTAGCCTCTACTAACCTATCTGGTTAGCCTCTACTAGCCTATCTGGTTAGCCTCTACTAGCCTATCTGGTTAGCCTCTACTAGCTTATCTGGATAGCCTCTACTAACCAAATCTGGTTAGCCTCTACTAACCTATCTGGTTAGCCTCTACTAGCCTATCTGGTTAGCCTCTACTAGCCTATCTGGTAAGCCTCTACTAGCTTATCTGATTAGACTCCTCTAACCTATCTGGTTAGCCTCTACTAACCTATCTGGTTAGCCTCTACTAACCTATCTGGTTAGCCTCTACTAACCTATCTGGTTAGCCTCTACTAGCCTATCTGATTAGCCTCTACCAGCCTATCTGGTTAGCCTCTACTAGCTTATCTGGTTAGCCTCTAGTAGCTGATCTGGTAAGCCTTTACTAGCTTATCTGGTAAGCCTCTACTAGCTTATCTGGTAAGCCTCTACTAGCTTATCTGGTTAGCCTCTACTAGTGTATTTTCTTACCCTCATGTAGCCTATCTCCTTAACCTCAAGTAGTCTATCGCAATAGCATCTAGTATTCTATCACATTAGCCTCTAGTGGTCTATATCCTTAGCACTTAACACCCTATCTCCTTAGTTTCTAGTTGTCTATATCCTTAACCTCTAGTGGTCTATCTCCTTAGCCTCTGGTAGTCTATCCCCATAGCCTCTAGCACCCTATCTCCTTAGCCTCTAGTAGCCTATCTCCATAGACCCTAGCAGTCTCCTTAGCCTCTAGTAGCCTATCTCCACAGACCCTAGCAGTCTCCTTAGCCTCTAGTAGCCTATCTCCATAGACCCTAGCAGTATCCTTAGCCTCTAGTAGCCTATCTCCTTAGCCTCTATTTGTCTATCTGGTTAGCCTCTACTAGCCCATCTGCTTAGCCAGTAGAAGCTTAACTGCTACGTAAGAGATAGTAGCCTATCTCCTTAGCCTCTAGTAGCCTATCTCCATAGACCCTAGCAGTCTCCTTAGCCTCTAGTAGCCTATCTCCATAGACCCTAGCAGTCTCCTTAGCCTCTAGTAGCCTATCTCCTTAGCCTCTAGTAGCCTATCTCCATAGACCCTAGCAGTCTCCTTAGCCTCTAGTAGCCTATGTCCTTAGCCTCTAGTTGTCTATCTGGTTGGCCTCTACTAACCCATCTGCTTAGCCAGTAGAAGCCTAACTGCTACGTAAGAGATAGTAGCCTATCTCTTTAGCCTCTAGTAGTCTATCTGGTTAGACTCTACGAGCCTATCTGGTTAACCTCTATTAGCCCATCTGGTAAGCCTGTAGTAGCCTAACTGCTACTTAAGATATAGTAGCCTATCACATTAGCCTCTAGTAGTCCATCTCCTTAGCCTCTACTAGCATATCTGGGTAGCCTCTACTAGCCTACCTCATTAGTCTCTACTAGCCTATCTGCTTAGACTATAATAGCCTGTCAGCCTAATTAATACACCCTATTTCCACACTCTATACTAGTCTAACTGCATAGCATATACTAGCCTATCTGAGTAACAATACTGGCGTATCTGCTTAACTTATAACAACCTAGCTGCTTAGCCAATACTAGCGTATATCTCAAGTTCATATTGGTCAATTTCGTTCAGCTTACCTTCTCAGCCTTTCTTCTGGTTTGCTCAATTGTTTATGTGCTGTCATACTGATCCAAAGGTTGCGGGTTCAAACTTCGCCCAGGATGATGGTTTATAAGTGTGCTTAAAAATGACAGCTTCAAGTCAGGAGATTTAGTGGCATGTCAAGGAAGACCTGCCGGACGAAATTCTGCCATTCCGGCGACACTGGTGTCATCTCTGAAATACACAGCGTTATTGAAAGACAAAATAATAATAATTTTCTCAGCCTGCATTAGCCTATCTCCTTAGCCTCAAGTACCCTATCTCCTTAGCCTCAAGTACCCTATCTCCTTAGCCTCTAGTAGTCTATCTCCTTAACCTCTAGTAGTCTATCTCCTTAACCTCTAGTAGCCTATCACATTAGCCTCTAGTAGTATATCTCCTTAACCTCTAGTAGCCTATCTCCTTAGTCCCTAGTAATCTATATCTTAGCACCTAGTAGTCTATCACCTTTGTTTCTAGTGCCCTATCTCCTTAGTCTCTAGTAGACTATCTCCATAGACTCTAGTAGTCTCCTTAGCCTCTAATAGTCTCATTGGTTTGCCTCTAGTAGTCTATATCCTAAGACTCTTGTCTATCTGGTTAACCTCTACTAGTGTATTTAGTTAGCCTCTACTAACCTATGTGATTAGCCTCTACTAGCGTATTTTCTTAGCCTCTAGTAGTCTATCTCCTTAGCCTCTAGTAGTCTTGATAGTCTCTAGCAGCCTATATCCTTAGCCTCTAATAGTCTATGTCAGTAGCCCTTAGTAGTCCCTCTGCTTAGCCTATAGAAGTCTATGTCTTTAGCCTCTACAAAACGATCTGCGCAGCCTGTACTGGCATATGCTCTTAGCATCTAGAAGCCTATCTCCTTAGCCTCTATTATTTTAGCCTCTAGTAGCCTACGTCCTTAGCCTCTAGTGGTCTATCTGGTTAGCTTCTACTAGCTTATCTGGTTAGCCTTTACTAGCGTATCTGGTCAGCCTCTACTAGAGTATCTGGTCAGCCTTTACTAGCGTATCTGGTCAGCCTTTACTAGCGTATATGGTCAGCCTCTACTAGCCTACCTCCTTAACCTACACTTGCCTATCTGCTTAGCCCTCACTAGTCTATCTGCCTTACCCTATACTAGTCTATTTGCTTAGCCTTTACTAGCCTATCTGCTTAGACTCTAGTAGTCTATCTGCCCAGCCTCTACTAGTCTATTTGACTAGCCTCTACTAGCCTACCACCTTAGCCTATTCTAGCCTATCTGCCTAGCCTCCACTAGGCTATCTGCTTAGCCTATATTGGACTGCATGCCCAGCCTATGCTTGACTATCTGCTACACCTACACTAGCCTGTCTCCTTAGCCAATAGTAGCCTAGGTCGTTAGATTATACTAAGCCTATCTGTTTAGCCTCTACTAGCCTACCACTTTAGCCTATACTAGCCTATGAGCTTAGCCTTTACTAGCCTATCTGCTCAGCCTTTACTAATCTATCTGCTAAGCTTCTATTTGCCTACTTCTTTGCATATACTAAGCCTATCTGCCTAGCCTTTACTAGTCTATCTGCTCAGCTTCTATTTGTCTACTCCTTTGCATATACTAAGCCTATCTGCCTAGCCTTCACTAGGCTATCTGCTTAGCCTCTACTAGTCTATCTGCTTATCCTATAACAGCCTTATCTGGTTGGCCAGTACTACCCTATCTCCACAGTTTATACTAGCCTAACTGTATAGCGTATACTAGCCTAACTGCATAGCATATACTAGCCTATCTGAATAGCCTACTGGCATATCTGCTTAACCTATACTAGCCTAGTTGCTTGGCCAATACTAGCTATATCTTAAGCCTATACTGGTCAATTTTGTTCAGTCTACCTGCTCAGCCTGTCTGTCTCATTGGCTCAATTGGTTAGGCGCTGTTGTACTGATCCCAAGTTTGCAATTTCAAACCTGGCCCAGGAGGATGGTTTTTAAGTGTGCTTAAAAACAACAGCTCCAAGTCAGTAGACTTACTGGCATGTAAAGGAACTCCTGCATGATGAAATTCTGACACACCAGCAACGCTGATGTGTTCTCTGCAATACACAGCGTCATTAAACAACAAAATAATAATAATAATTAATAATAATAATAATAATAATAATAATAATAATAATAATAATAATAATAATAATAATAATAATAATAATAATAATAATAATAATAATAATAATAATAATAATAATAATAATAATAATAATAATAGCCTCTGCTAGCCTATCTCCTCAGCCTGTACCAGGATATCTCATTAGCCTGTACTAGCCTATCTCATTAGCCCATACTAGCCTATCTCATTAGCCCATACTAGCCTATCTCATTAGCCTGTACTAGCCTATCTCGTTAGCATCTACTCCACTACCTCTTATGCTATACTAGCCTATCTCCTCAGCCCGTACTAGCCTACCTCCTTAGGCTATACTATTATCTCCTCAGCCTGTACTAGCCTATCTTCCCAGGCTGTACTAGCCTATCGCCACAGATTGTACTAGCCGATCTCATTGGCCTATATTAGGCCATATCCTAGACTTTATTAGCCTATCAGATTGGCCTATACTACACTATTTCAGCACCCCATGCTAGCCTTTTTGGTCAGCCTATACCAGGATATCTTCTCAACTTAGAACAGCCTACCTCGTTGGTCTATACTAGCCAATCCCCTTTGTCTGTAGCCTACTCACATAGGTTATATTTGATTACCCCCTTAGCCTATACTGGCCTATCTACTCAGTCTATACAAGGCTAACCCGATAAGCTATATTTGCCTACCTCCTTAGCCTATGCTAGCCTACCCGGTTGGCCTATACTGGCCTACCGCTTTAGCCTATACTGGGCTACTGGCTTAGCCTATGCTAGCTTACCCAGTTAGCCCATACTGACCTATTTTCTCAGGCTATACCAGCCTATGCTAGCCTACTTTCGCAGATTGTACTGCCTATCTGCCTATCCTATAGTAGTCTATCTTCTTAGCGCACCCTAGCCTATATACTCAACCTATACGTAGTTTTCGTGCTTAGTCCATCCGCTCAGGTACTAGCCTATATCCATAGTGCATACTTATTGTGTACAGATCTGCTGGTGTAGCATATTAGAGGCTACATTAGCCTACCTCCTCACTTACTTATGTACAGATATGGTGTAGCCAAAGTCAGCTTATGCTAGCCTATATCCTTAGTTTTGCCCGCCTCTGTAGCGTGATGATTAGCGTGTCTGCCTCACGTTCAAGAGGTCGCGAGTTCGAATCTCGCTTAGGGTAAGGTTTTTTTCCGAGGTTTTCCCTACCCTGAGAAGACGAATGTCGGGTAACTTAAAGCTCCATGGACCTCGGGCTCATTTGAGCATCATTTCACCCATTTCATTTCATTCATTTGTCCGATATGGCACAATGTTGGAGGACGTTAATTAATATATATATCCTTAGCCCATACATATTATATACAAATCTGGTGTGGCCTATGCTTATTATATGCAGATCCGTTATAGATATCAGCGAATACTAGGCTGCCTCTTCAGCTTATAGTTATTATTTACATATATGGTTCAGCTTACCCTATATCCTTAGCCCATACTTATTGGATAGAGGTCTGGTGTAGCCTATTTCAGCCCATACCAGCCTACCTCTTCAGCATGTACGAGTACTCTCTGGTGTAGCCAATGTCAGCCTATATAGCCTGTCTGTGGTGAAGCTCACTCTATACAATCCTACTGTGCTTATCAGATGTGAAGAGTTCTGATCTGCAGCCAATGAGATACATTTATATGCACAGCATTGCAAGCTCATTACTCCCACTCTTCATATATCTTGGCACGCGTCAAGCTCAACTTAAGGGGAAAGCAATATGACAACACAGCAGGACTCCGATTGGTTACCAGCCTGAAGATGCTCAAGGACAAACTCCTTCCAATTTGAAAAGTACTATAGCTTTCTAGCCTGTACTTATTATGTACAAATCTGGTGTTGCCTATGTCAGCCTATACTAAGCTATCTCCTCAGTCTATACTTATGTACAGATCTGATATAGTCTGTCAGCCTATATTACCCTGTCTCCTTAGCCCACACTTATTATAAACAGATCTGGTGTAGCGTATGTCAGCCTATAATTATATCAGCGAGTACTAGCCCACCTCTTCAGACTATAGCTATTATATACATATATGGTGCAGCCTATGTCAGCCTATTCTAACCTATCTCCTCAGCCTATGCTTTGCATGTACAGATCAGGTGTAGCCTATGTCCAGCCTGTCTCTGGTGTAGCGTATGCCAGCCTATACTATATGTGCAGCCTATGTCAGCCTATACTAGCTCGTCTCCCCAGCCTACACTTATTATGTGCAACTCTTTTGCAGCCTATATGTATATGGTGTAGCCTATGTGAGCCTATCTCCTCAGCCTATGCCTATTATGTAGAGATCAGTTTTACCCCATGTCAGCCAATACTAGCCTATCTGCTCTGCCTATACTAGTATTCTGCAAAGAATGGATAACTTGCATTCCATTACAATCTTACAAGTATAAACCTTTTGGTCAAGAACAATAGGAAGACCAGTAAACAGATGAGAAAAAATATGAGGACAGAATAGAAGGATTCTCCTTAGCCATGCAGAATTGATTATCATTAATATAACTGCTAAGAACGGTTATTGAAATGCATAGGTAGTGTACTGCAGGAGCTGTTTTCTGGTTAATCTGAATGTTTTGTAATCCTGGTCACAATTAGTTCAGTTTGGGGATCCACGGTGTTTTATTCAAGTGCTGTGGTAAATTTACATTCCTCATGGCTGGGCTTGAATTCTGGATGTAAGAGCTTGACCAGGTTACATGCAAATAATACAATATCACCTTTCTCCCATGATTGTTTTCCTAGTGATAGTCAATATCCATTTTTTACTTTATACAGACGTTCCCCTGAATTCCTGATTTCAACTTTTTCCCTAAAAATATTCTTAGCTGTTATCTTAGTCTATTTTTCTTTGATTAGTTGACTCCTCTATTCTATTGTTCCTGACCATTTTCATTACTATTACACACTGGACACAGATTCACATCCTTTAAATCACCATGTTCCAAATCTAAACCAAACTAGCGCTTCTCAGGTTCAACTATCCTCTTAATTCTTGGTAGATTGTCTCCTAATAGTGGCACACACATCTTGTCTATCTGCAACATCCTGTGATGTGGTTTCAAAATCTGCCTGTAGACTGGCTTTTCTTAACCATTACAATTAGACTGAATTCCCATCCAATTTTGCCTACCCTGCTCACTTCTCAAGTGGATTCCTGAAGTTTTAAACATTGTTTCAAAACATAGCCTTAAAGCATCCATTTCACTCTATACTAGTATTCAGGGGAGAAACCTAAGGGGAGACATGGTAGACAGCGTCTACCCCAGAAACTCTGCGAAAGAGAATTTCTTTAACTTTTGCATGAAGCAGGTATTTGTATTTCCTGCTTAAGAAGTTTTTGTCTCTGTACCAGCATTTGCGCAACTCTGCTACAGAGATGTGGTACTGGACTGCCTGTTGTAGACATTTGCCGATCTGTGTATTTTGTCATGCTTAGAGCATAGGAGAAACATGCGCGCCATCTGACACCGGCTTGTGAACTAAAATGCTTCTATATAGCCAGATTTCTGCACCCAGTAGACAGTTGAGCCCCTGTCTCCTTTGGCTTTGATTGGCTGTTGTGGTAATGGAATGTTTTCGAGGTAAAGGACAAGGGCTCTTATTGGTTACCTTTAAAACGAGCAATTCTTACAAATAAGTGTGTGTGTATATATATATATCTCATGTACCTACCCTCTTATATATGTCGCATTATCTCCGAAACGGCTCGAACGATTTGGATCAAATTTTCCATTATTAGATCTATATTCAGATACGGGTTTTCTTTTGATGTGTATCTAGGTGTCCTTCCTGAAAAAAACACAATTTTACTCAAAAAAGCATTTTTATTCCCTCTTCTTCAGAGCAATTCTTGCATATATATTTTGAATTTTTCGGAAACGACTAACAATTTGGATCAAATTTTGTATTCAGATGAAGTTTTGCTTTCTAAGTTTGTCTATATAAATGTCACTCTTGAAAAAACACAATTTTAGTTTTCTCCCGAAGCAAGCTTATGGTGAAGGATCACGGTAAGATGAATCTGTCTATCCTGCTCCTTATTTCATGCCTCGCCACTGCTAGTATTTCATATTTTCTTCACCATCCTACCCGGGTTCAAATGACCTTGTGTTTGAATGGGCCCACTCCACTCACTCCATCACGCACTTTTTCACCCTTACCCATCTGCCTCAAAGCATCGGCATTGGCTGTTTTGTGGAGTACCTAATAGTTTTACAAAACATAGTATTTTATCCATCTCGTTCCAACTATCCTCCACTCCCAATATTTCAATATCCAAATAATATATTGACTGCACATGAGAATTGTATATTTTTCACATCACATTACCCCCATGTTGGGTCCAAAATGTAAACAGTCCTTTAAAAACAGTATTGCCATTCTCACCTTAGGGAAGGCCAAGCTTTTCTGCTTCTATCATGGGCTGAGCTGCTAAATCTTATTCCCACATAGGTAAACTCAAATGAAACACTATGCTTCCATTTTCAGAATATTTCCCCTATTAAAAACTAACTCTAGTCACTCCAGTTGACATTTGGATCCATTCTTCACAATATTTTGAGAATTATATTCAACAACCCAATCCAGAGAAAGGAGTTACCATCAAGTCATTTACATTCAAGAACCTAGGAATATCGGTTACTTATTACCGTCATGGGCTTTTTCAAACTTGACTCAACAGCAGAACTTCCCTGTAAAGGTGAGACTTGTGCATTTATTTACTCTCATGTATCAAATTATGCAATTTCAACTGTGACAACCGAGTAAAGCTCTTCCCACTGTGGCGGTTTTTTACTATGGGCGGTGTAGCAATAGGGCTCTTATTTTCAGGGCGTTAAAAGGTTAGCAGATATATGTCAATGATAGTGTATTCTCCAAATATTCAGATTTCGCGAAATTATCTTTATTATAATGAAGCAGCAATACTAAAATAACTTCACTTTTCACAAATATAACCGTAATAAGTTTCTGAAGCTATTCAGTTCAATATCTTTGTGATCTTTGGATATGTGAAACTTAATACGGCATCTCTGGTAAATATTACTTATGCTTTAGATATGTTTGCACATAGCAAATAATATTGTGCAATCCTTTGTTGAATATCTCTCATAATGCAATCTGCTACTGCTGATTGCCGACTTGTAGCTTATGTTTTATCACTTGAACACACACAGTGCTTATAGGGTATCTTATATACTTGTCCTAGATATGTGACAAGCAATTGCCGCTTCTCGGTTATCTACCATTATTGATCTTAAGAGGTTACGATCAATGTTGGCCATGTCTCTCATTAGCCGAATAGCTTCGAGTTTGACACCGGCATTTACAAAATATAACCTTGATATTCAGTTTATACAGGAAATTTACACATATTAGGTAGATATAACTTGACACATGAAATATTAACGTGGATTTTCTCATTAGCTCATTTGGACACACAAATGCTGTCACACCACAAAATGTTATATTTCTGAGGCTCTTAACTCTTGTGTGTTAAACTATGTGATTTCAAAGTTGACTGCTGAGTAAAGCTCTTCCCACAAATTTCACACATGTGTGGCTTTTTACCCTCATGTATCAAATTATGTGATTTCAGATGTGACAAGAGAGTAAAGCTCTTTTCACAAATTTTACATTTGTGAGGCTTTTTACCTTCATGTATCAAATTATGCCTCTTCAAAGCTGACAAATGAGTAAAGCTCTTGTTACAAACTTCACACCTGTGAGGTTTTTTGCCCTCATGTGTCAAATTATGTGATTTCAAATGTGACAGCAGAGTAAAGCTCTTCCCACAAATATTACACTTGTGAGGCTTTTTACCCTCATGTATCAAATTATGCCTTTTTAGATCACCCAAAAGGGTAAAGTTTTTCTCACAAATGTTGCAACGGTGAGACTTTATATCCTCATGTATCAAGGTATGCGATTTCAAAGTTGATCGCTGAGTAAAGCTCTTACCGCAAATTTCACACATGTGAGGCTTTTTACCCTCATGTATCAAATTATGCGATTTCAAATATGACAGCAGAGTAAAGCTCTTCCCACAAATTGTACACTTGTGAGGCTTTTTACCCTCGTGTATCAAATTATGCCTTTTTAGATCACCCAAAAGTGTAAAGCTTTTCTCACAAACGTTGCAATGGTGAGACTTTCTATCCTCATGTATCGAAGTATGTGATTTCAAATGTGACAAGAGAGTAAACCTCTTTTCACAGATTTCACATTTGTGAAGTCTTCCATCCTTGTGCATCAATAAAGTCCTACTAATAAGTTCACTCCTTTCACTACATTTACTTGATTGTTGCGAGTGAATATGTTCTTCTAAAGATGGTATTTTTTTAACATCACTTTTAACACTTCCCCATTGAGGACAATTCTTTCCATTAATTAAACTTGGGTATTTCCATGAGGCTGCTGCACAGGGAAAATGTGAATCATTGCTATCACCAGAAACTGCTTCTGTGCATAATCTGAAAACAAAACCACCATTTGCTAATAATTTTATATCTCAGAATTCACTAGTTAAAATAACTCTTAACTTCAACACTTTAGAAAATTATCTTTTTAACTTTGATGCACCCTTAACTTAAATGCATTTGTAATAGAGTAAATTTGCATATTAAGAGAACCCAGGTTCGATTCCCAGTACTGATATGGGATCATCTGCTGGGAGCCTGGTCCAAAGTGCACTCAATCATGTTAGGTTTGTGAAGGGCCAATTGAGCAGCTACATAACTGAGAAGTCGTGTCCCATGGTTGTGTAGAATGCATATACTGGTCAAGAGCTACCAGGACCACTCCAGTACTGTACCCCACTCATGACACCTGTAGTGGCCATAGGTGGGAAATTGAAATTGAGTGTTATTTATGGATGCTCTTTAACTGCTGTGGTTCTCAGATTCCCATTCAACACTGGGCGCTAAAAAACCACTTAATTTGGCTCAACGGCCTCTATCAGGCTTGAGGTTCCTTTACGCGCCGTAAATCTACGACATGGGTTCATCAGCTTTACTTCCATTCTGGAGGAGGCTATGTTAAGGATTTTTATGCTCGAAAAAATGTTGCCCTCCACCAATTTGAACTGGTGACCTTGGGAACCAAAAGGTATCATATCCCGATCATGGAGGACGACTCCATAGGTGGAAGTTAACCTCTTGAGCGATTGGCCATTTAAAACGTCCGCAAGCCGAGAACTGCTAGCATTTAAATTGTTAAATGCACTTCGTATATACACAGCTGTATTTTGTGTAAATATTAAGTTATTTTAATGAAACAAAAGCTGGTATAAAACTCGTTATTTGCAGTATAAATGTACGTCATCAACAAAGTTGAGTTGTATTTACAAAACGTTGAAATGGCACAATTTTGTTTCACTGTGGTGAAAAGTCAACTTTGCTCTGTCGAACGCATCTAATATAAGTTCTCGGAAAGATACAGTAAAGAAACACCTATTGTATGTGTGGCTTATGCGTCAGCATACTGTGTAATAAAGCACTACTGCATGCGTGGTCTCTTGAGTCATCAGAATTGATCAACATTGCAACTTTTGCTTATGCGAGTTTCGTAACTTAGTAGAGTCCGTGTCTTTCTTTGTTGAAATACATACGTATTCTTTCCTGCTTGTAGCTGAAGGGAGAAGTGTTATAAAAAGGGTGTTTTTGCACCAACTGGATATAACCATATACAATTGTTTGGGGATTTGGACAGCTCTCTAAACCCACACAGGACAATGACCGACCTTGACTGCCGACTATAAATAGCCCGCAGCCTAATTGAACAATACCACGTTGGGGGTTGAAAATCCAAAACCCCTGCACCCCTCAGACTTCAAGGAAAACATTATCCTAAAAGGATACCACCAACAGCAAAGAAGTCCCGCCCATCTCCAAAGTGTTTCGTGTGCCGCAAGAAGGGAATTCGCGAATGTGAAGATTTACGTACCCTTGTGTGTCTATCCCTGTTTTGACGTAAATCACTGCAGAACGAACATATTAAGGTAAGCCAATAAAGTATATAGACCTTACTAAAATGTTTCATAAAGGGAAAATTATAATAAGTTGAGTTGGATAAGGGATAAATAAGGGTTAAATGCTTAAACGCACATGACGCTCATATCGCTCATCCGTCATTTTAAATGGACGTGATTTCACGTCCTTATCCCTCAAGAGGTTAAAGCAGCCCAGCAGTAGGCCTTGGCCCAGAAACGACCGTTGTATCACCAGGTTAGTTAGATTCTTGTATTAAAACTAGTGATACAATATGACAGGGCATTAAAAATTGCCATTAAACATTCACTATATATAAATAAAAAAACAACACTGGATTTTTGGTAATATGGTAAGGTTTGCTGTAACATGTCCTGACAGTACATTTTTCTGTTGCACTGTTTCCTATGCTGTACATGCTCTAAGAGACGTTGCTTTTCAGAATTTAAAGTCCCCTTTTTAATGCTTTCTGTATATAGTCAGGGAGCAGATTCTCTAACCAGCCAATCTGTTCATCAACAGAGTACAAGCCAGAGCACTGAATTCTACCTCTCAAACATTGCCCACACATGGCTTGTGTTTAAAAATACCAGCAGTAGGTTTGTTGGCATAAATAAACAACTACCAGCTAAAGGTTATTTAATCCTGGGACATAAAGTACTTATGATAGTAAGTTGCCCCTGGGGTAATTCTAATTTGGTTTCTGGCACTAAAAATGAGAAAGCATGTATTTGATTACTATAATTATCAAAGTGAATGGCAACCTGTCTACTAGATCTGAAAGTTAGAGAGAGAGTGTGCATGCGTGTGTGTGAATGGGCGTAACTCTAAAATGAAGTTTTCTTAAATACTTAAATTTGGTATTACGTCAGCTTCTTTCAAGAACGCAACATTTGGAAACCAGAATAAGAGAAATTTTAGAAAAATATAAACAGATTGATAAATTGGCTGTAGCAGATCCTTTTTGGTCATTTAATCATAAAGTAAATCCAGAGGATAGATTATTGTAACAATTAAGTGGACTCATTAGATTTAACAGGTTGTTAGCCTGTCATATCCACCCAACATAATTTCTTATACATACATTTTGCTTCGCTATAACTAACACAAAATTTTTAATTCTGTTCTCTTTGTACAGACCAATTCCATTTTTTCTTAACTCTACTTAAAAACTGACCTAAGTTCCTGACCTTCTTTCTAAAAATCCTCTTAAATGCTGTTATCCTATCTCCCTTCTCCTATTTCTGCCCCAGAAGTTCTTTCCTCTACAGGTCCATTCCTTGGCACTCAAAGACTATGTGCTCCAGATCTTCCTCCCCCCCTCCCCTGCAAATAAGACGCTGACTGAGGGATACCCTTTCTTAGTCCTCTCAACCTCCAAATACCAGTTCTTAGCCATGCTATTGTCTCCCTTTGTTCATTGTTTACCTTATCAATATGTTTCCCTTTCCCATGTTTCCTTCAATGATTTGTAATCTACCAGGGACCTTTTTTCCATTATACCGCCAAACAGTTTTTGGATTTCTAGGTCTTCAAACCTCTTTCTTATTATTTTCCAGTTATGATTGTTGTTATGATTACTCTCCCCTATCTTCCAGTAGTCCATCACATTTACTTCTAGGTTCTTTCGAATACTACTCGTCCATCCAGATTCCCTAAGACTCTTTTCCTGGTATTCTACACACTGCCTTAACAAATTATTTTTATGCAAATTCAAAATCCTGTACCAAAATTTCAGAGCTCTTTCTATAATCATACCCTTCCTCGACACCCTTCCCATCTCCATCTGTGCTACTTCTCTTGCACTTGGAAGACACAACACTTCCCTGCAAAACATCCTATAAGCTGTATCAATGGTTTCCTCCCCCTCATTCAGTCCCCATATTTCTACACCATATAGCAATTTTGGTTCTACCACCATATTATAAATTTTTTTCCAACCATTTGACCCCAATATTTGGTACTCAGTACATACAACTTCTTATTGCTGACAGCTCCTTTCCCCTTTGTCAGAGCTAAACCAAGGGAAAGAACATATTGACATACAAGTCCTAGCTCTAGTAATAAGCAGCATGCTGACGGAGCCGAGTGCATGCATAATCTAACAAGTGTTTAAGAAAGTCACCCAACACCAGTGGAAACTTCTACAAGGGTTGAATCCAAGGCATCCTTCTCAGAACGACTAGAAGAAAAATACTACCAGTTGGGCCAGTGTGTGTTTGACCATTTAATAACACGAGTATGGCCCTGGCAGACATTTTCTGCTTCATTCGGTTGTTTGCGACAGGTGAGTGTGCATCAACTTTTATAGTGTGTTTGTATTTTAAATTAACTGTAGCTAGTTAAATTGACTAAAGATTTGAAATTGAGTGCCGCATTTATCTAATCTAGTGTCATTATATACGCATATCTAAACTTTTACGAACAGTTCACATACATCATACACATCTATGTAGTTCCCAAAGGTTAAAAATATAACATCTATAAATTAAGGAGGACAGTAAAGGAAAAGGTAACACATTAGCCATGAGTCAAGTCTTACCTTGGTGAATTTAATGGAGCAAAGTCTTCTTCCTGTAACAAAATAATTCACAGCATTAGTTAAATCTCCTGTATCACACAGTACCCTATTTTATTCACATCTTAAGTGCTATATATCATCAGGAACAAAAATTGGCATTACATCAAGTGAAACAAGAGGAATGAAGATCTTGACTTAAACAACAGAGAACTGACAAAAGGAAAGTTCAGTAAATGTAACTTAAGACACTATGATTCAGTTGGCCCCCAAGTATTTAGGCAAACCTCAGATACAATCACATGACTTTCTCTACCAATAACAAATTCACATTACAATGAGTTAAGCTTCATTCAAAATGAAAAGTAAGCATAGATACAACACAATTGCAAGAATCTGCATGCATGGTATTAACAGAAACATTCACATATAGTCTCATAAGGTGTTACCTAATGCAAGCAATATCAAACTTCTAAACTTTATTCTTATGTTGCATGCATAGACAGAATTCTGCATTTCTTTCTCCAAGCATGCCAACTTTTGAAGGAATGTCATATTTTATGTCAGGCATGATCCACTTTGTACAACATTTTTTACGTCTTATTTATTTATTAACAATGGATGAATTTCCATGCTGTATACTATTCGTTATGTTATTTAATTTAAAACTTGAGGTATAGTTATAAGATTTTGCAGCCCGTGTTCGATCCCACTGCTGGGGGTGCAGATTTTAAGTCCTGGGTATAGGACTGGTGCCCACTCAGCATCGTGAGGATATTGAGGAGCTTGCGATAGGTAAGCGGCCCTGGTCATGAAAGCCAACTTTCCGGCTGGGGGTGTTGAGATGTTGACCACATCTCCTCCCCATATCGGTTGGATGTTCGCCCACCTCTACCTTGCGTATGTGGGAATGAGGCTGGCAATCAGGTTGGCAGGCCCTGGTCCAATATGGACTGTAGTGCCACGGGTTTAATTAATTTACAGATTTAGAAAGCTGTGCCATTTTTGTTCTACCTATGACTGTATTGTGAATGTATCCTGGTTCTTCTATCCATGTTATGTTACAGTATATATATTTTTTTCCAAGAATGAATTAAAATTACGCAAGAAGTAATTTGTAATTCAAACAACAAAGTGAAGGTTTGACATGTTGACACACATACAAATTTCACTGAATTAGATATTTACGTTAGAACTAGAAATGAGAGTTTATTCTAGAAAAAAACCAAATATACATAATAACCTTTTGGAGAAATGAAAATAATCTAAATTCCAAACCAAAAGGCCAATAAATGGGATCAGTTCACTTAATTTTGGATAAAGAAGATTGCAACCAAAGAATGGAAGAGCTAAACACCTCAGAATAATAAGAAAAGCTCCTATTAACAAACTCATCCAGAATATGCAGTTGTTAAGCACTGTTTGTCGCAAAGATGGTAAGCCTGGAAAGGAAACAAGACAAATCATGTCGTGTATCTGAGCACCAACCTATGTATAACTTGGCAAAATGGCTAAACCTTAAATTTCACAGAATTGCTTTGAGTTACAGAACTCCCAGTTTAACGATGATGGCACATTAGTTTTAGTTTACATATTCTCATTACACCCCTAAGCAAGAGCTTTAGCAAAGGAGTGAAATGGAAATTGAAGATATCATTAACTTAATGAAATGCTGCATTGAGCAAACATTTTTTAAAAGTTATATAAAAATATTTTACACAAGGGTGCTGTGTTTAAGGGGAGGCATCTGTGAAAATGACAAAATCCACAATTTTTGTCACAATGAAGTGAAAATTTGTATGTATGTGTGCCAAAACATAACTAGAAGGTTTATCAAATTTCACTTTTCTATCTAAGATAGTTTTTGCAACAACAAAAATTGTTAGTGGTTTTTTTGTTGCAATTTTAGGGTAGTATAGCAAATGCTTCTTATAAAATATTATTTGTTCTAAGTTAACTAAACTCTGACAATATGTTTTCCTAGATTATGTCTACAAAACCTGGTATTTTTATTTGGATATGTCAAACAGTTTTGGAGAAAAAAAATATTGAATACCTCAATGTCCATTTTTTTTTTCAAATTATTAATAATTTTCAAAATAAAAATTCAATAACAATTAAACTACTCCATTTAGAGCATTTAAAATACCAAGTTTTATGAAGCAAATATCTAAGAACAGGTGTGCAAAATTTAAAACAAATCTATTAAGAACTGTATGAGAAGATGCATTTTGAAGATTGAAATATGTGAAAAAATAGAAAGCAGAGAAAAATGACTTTAAAGTTTTAAGTGTATGACAACATACATTTACTGCTTTAGAATTCCTCTGGACCATATGAAGGTCCATCACCTGTTTAGCTTCTTTTTCTTTAAGTTTTGCTACTCTTAACTGTTTTTTTTTTTTTTTTGGCTGATTTGAATGTATTTAATGTACTCAGTGCACTCTGCTTTAATCTTCCCTTATCCCTAACATTACTAATTCTTTTGCTGACTGGACTTACTTTTCTAGCTGTGACTCTTTTCTTTACATAGAGAGTAGTCTCACAACTCATATTAAATTCACTGATAGCTGAAGTCACTGCAATTTTTTACTACTTGAACCTGCTCCTTCAAGATCTACTGTAGATCTAGTTATGCTTGTTTCCTCCTGATATTTGCCAGTTTGCCATCTATATATATTTTTTCTTGCTGCAAGAGATTTCTTTGTTTGCTTTTGCTTACCCATTTTAGAATAATTTTATACCAATTAATGATAATTTAATGAAAATCTGGTCCACCTAATGTACAATCTTTACAACTGTACAATAAATTATAATAGTGAGAAGAGAGTTGGCTGGTTATGTGTTTACAAACTGCTAAATAAAGAATTTAGATTTTCACTTACAGCAAGAAGATACTTATTTAGTATTCGCTGCCTTATATTATACTTATTATTCTAAACTCTACTTATCTAAATGTACACCACAATAAAGATGACCTCTTCTTCAGGGGTGTAATCTTGAATAAAATTCAGAAAAATCCAACCACGTGGTTCAAGCATGCAAAAACAGGAAACAGTGGTCTGTTTCACGGCCATGAATGTTTGCAGAAAATCCCACAAGATGTCTCTGCTTACATCCACCAGAACTGAATCACACCACCCGATTTAAACTTCAAAATTGTATGCGATTTTGCTGCAATGGGGTAATGAGTGCATTTCAGCAGCCACGCCCACCCACACATGAGCGTTTAAATCATGGCGTAACGGTCTTTTAAATGATGAGGAGGAGTAAACGACAGTAGATTCTGAAAGTACAAGGTACAGACATAATTTTAAGGCAAAAAATGAAAAATCGCATTTTTCGTTATTTTTGTCCAAATTTCACCGATGCCTCCCCTTAACTCTGCAACCAAAAAATTAGTAAATATTCCTATGACAAAGCTTACAATACCAGAAAGTTTTAGGAACAGCTTGGAAAAATGGCTTTGGTAAACAACTGGTGGATAAGTTAACAAGAATGTTCCAACAAAACATATGTGAAAACACAATTCTAAAATCACAAAAACGAAATAGTTTTAAAAAAGTCATGTTTCAACCATGGGCACAGAGCAACACTCAACCCTGTAAAAAACTTCATGTAATATTTCTAATGAAAGCTAATTAACAATACCAACCCTCATAGAAATGATTATTATAAATCTGTAAATGTTATATTACAAATTATATATAATTATAAATTAAATTATACTATAAATAATACTGTGACACTGGGCCATGGGGCACAACAAAGGAGTGTTGGGATTAAGCTACTTCTCACCACATACCAGGCCAGCGAGCAAACCAAGACCCAAGGTAAAGCTCCCCCACATCACTCACACGAGCGAACCCATGACTAACAACAATCAAGTGCCAACACAAAGTGTTTCCAGAGGCTTCAAGATCTGGCTGTCATTGCAAGCGTGTTTGTGGAACTCAAGAAAGGTCCTGTGAAGTCATCCCAGCTATATAAGGAGACGAGGAAACAGCAAAAGAGAATTACAAGCAGAAGTTGGTCAGTATGTCAGAGTGCGAGGCAGCTGTGCAGTGTCATCATGTCCTGAAGAAGATTTAACAAGCGTCAAGTGATTGTATTGTTGGATTTAGTGTGTGAAAGATAAAGAAACTGAAGAGAGACAGTGAAAGGACTGAGTCAAGGCTATGAGAAGACAATTGTGAGTTGTAATATCACAAAAGTCTGTAGACTGTGTTAATGTTAGTAGAACTGTTTCTTGTGCAAAAATTTAGAAGGAAAATAAAGTGATAGAAAAGTAACTGGATGGCTTCTGTCATTTTGTCAAATTGGTATCAGGAGTGAGATTTGTAGGATTATCATTTGTCACACTGGTGTCAGATTTCTGAAATTGTCATTTGTTATAATATATTATAATTATTAACATTCTATTACATAATTAAAATATTTTATCAAGTAAGCAATAAAAAATACTGTAAATGTGGCAATTTCTACAAAACTTACCCGAATGTCATTACCAAGGGATGAGCTTTCTGTTTCCAGCCACCGAGGTTCCTCTTGAATTTCTACTTTATATTTCATTTCATGATCATTACCCTTCATTACAGGATCCTCTGAAAGAAATTCTCTCTTTTTCTCCGAATCAATTTCTATTTTGGTCCCTATCTCACAGTTGTTGCTGCATGTAATAGTTTCATACTCAGGCTGCTTTATGAAATGTTTGGTGAAACATTCTCTGTTTTCCTGTGAGCAGAAGTCTGGAAAAGGGGTCTCTGATTTAATTTCAGTTTTGATTGCCACATCACGATCATTGTCCAGAAGCACAGCATCACAGTCTGTCTTCAAGGTAACATACTTGGTAAAGAACTCGCTCTCATGTGTGGCCGAAAGAGGATCCTCTTCCTTGATTATTATTTTGGTATCCATTTCACAACTGTTGATACATCTGGTGGTGCTCAGACTGTGGAGAAATAAACATATCATGAATAGCAGAACAATGGCAACCAAAAGTGAATGATCATGAGACAGGCCTACTGCACATAGTTATGATGTGAATTTTATTAGAATTTGTGATTGTGATATCTCTCTGCAGTCATTGGCTCGTCTCACATGGCTTCTAAAACTATACATTCAGTAATAACTATCCTTTTTTGCAAGAAAATCAGCTTTCTCATTACCACTTAGTCCACAGTAAGCTGGTATCCATTGGAAGACTAGGTGTTTTTGAAGTGCAGTTAGATGGGTAAGGATTTTCCAACATTCTATAATTATTGTTTATTTATGCCAACAAACCTACTGTTGGTGTTTTTAAACACACAAGCCGTGTGTGGGCAAAGTTTAAGAGGTAGAACTGGAACTTAAAAATTCAATGCCACAACTGGGATTTGAACCACAGACCTTCCGCTTGCCGGGCGGACACTCTAACCATTGAGCTATTGTGACAAACTGCCAGAATGGCATTAAATTCTCAAGCCAGTTTGTATTTCTCCTGGTAAACCACAAAGGCAGTCTCACATCAGAACAACTTGGAAGTAATTGCTATAATTGCCGCCCTGGAATCTGAGAGAATAACTGCTTGATGAAAATGTGAAATTCTATACAAAAGATAGAAGTAGTGTACAGAAATCTATAGTTAATCTACCATTTTATGCAGCTAAAAGATTAGTCAACTCTGAATTCAAAAAAATTATTGCAAAGTATTACTATGAAAAATCAAAAAATAAAAGATGGGAACTACCAAACATTCAAACAGTAATTCCTGAGTATCCTCGAAAAACGGCAGTTGCAACCTTCAGGTTGATTACAGGACATGATTGTCTGGCAAAACATTTAAACAGAATTGGGATATATTCTTCACTCTGTCCTCTATGTGATCTGCAAGAGGATCAAGACCACCTTCAAATATGCCCGGCCACTTCTAGTGCCCCATCCATCAGTGAAAAATATTGGAGAGCAAGAGGATTAATGACTTCATTATCAGAAATCCAGCATTAGCTAACAACAACAGTAATAACTGTATGGTCATAAGTTCCTTGTACATTTAAAAAAGTTTATTTTTCTTAATTTCACATTACTAAAAACCACCTCTTTACCTATTGATATATTGAAAGTATGTGTTGTATCTTATATTGGTATCCTATGCATCTATGCAAAAGTAATTCCAAGATCTTACAAGGAGTTGTCATGAAAGAAAGCTGGATGAAAGAATTGCATTTCATTTGAAGTTATATTTAGGTACAGTTTTACAGGAAAAAAATTATAGTTACAATAGTTACAGTCATAGTTTAATTTAAACAAGAATTCTACTCTGGAATTGTGTGCATATTTTTACATTGCTTTGCTTACAGTATCACTCTTTTGGTAATGAGAGCGGATCACTATGACTTCCCTCACTTCTGTTTAGTGTCATTGTGCCCAAGCAAGACGAATATACCTCAGAATCTCTTTAGCATTCTTAAAATGTTCACCTCATATTCTATTTGCCACTGGAAGAAATTGATGTGCAAGTTAGTCTACTGTTTCTCTTAAAATCATATACCTGTTTTCAATTTGAGTCCCTGCATCTTCTATCAATCTTGAGGTTCCCTAGTACCAACATATAGTAAGCAGAGTAAGTATTGCATTTCGTGTAAAAACTCAATATTGAGATTTTATCACAAATTCTTGTTTTAAGACTTCCTCAATCTATCCAAAAATATCCTCAATATATGAGGTGTTATGGTTATGAGCGCACAAATTTCATATGATTGTACATTCAAATTGACAAGTAAAAGTCCGATAAACTTGTCTATAGTGAAAGGTAAAGGAGATAAATGAACATTACTGAATAAATTATCTGCAGTCTGGCAACAGAGTAGGACTGAAGAGGAAAAATGCTTTGTTTAGTAACGTAACTTTTGCTGCCATGCATGCATTCACACCTACAGTGAGTAAAAGTCCAAAGCAGACTAGCCCTTGAAAACTGGTTTTGGCATGTGTCTGTGTGTTAGTTATCAGCTATTGCGAGCAACAGGGGGAGGGATGATTTCTTTCATGAGACCTGTGTTAAAAGCTGCACGACAGGCTATGTATAAGAATATTGAATCTGATGATCAAAGATAAAGCATATTAACATGTGAATTATGGTGTATTGTGACTTTTCACATCTTTGCTATTCAGGAAATTTATTTATGGTCAATAACTGTAGGGAAACCTGAACAATACATGTTTATTTAGGGCAGATGCTCAAAATGTGTTCGGCTAGAATCTATGCAGGCATCACATTTTCTTAACCAATTTTGCCCTAACCTTGTTAACCCATTAACACCCAACTTATTTTTTTTTTCAAAAATTGAGAAACACATATGTAATGCATTAGTTCAGCATGCAATATGTCAACATCTTCACTGTACGCTTGCTTTAGCTTTTCATAAGTTTCGGTGGCTGTATGGTTTAAACAAAAACAGAATTTGATTGTGCTGTACTGCTCCTCTCGCATCACCTCCACTGTCTGGTATGCAAAATGCACGTAGGGTCTACAAAATAAGGCGTTACTACCAACCTACCAATACGAGAGTGCTGCCGCCTAGTGACATTATACATAAAAACCAGCTCTTTTCAAATATTTATGTTACAGATAGGAAACTATCACGGAAGCTACAGGAAAAAATCAGTCTCAGTCTTTGTTGATCAGCCCTCGTATGTACTACAGAAAATAAAACTGTAATAAATATGAAATGACTTTTTCTATAGAAACTGTCTTCCAGGAAAACTTCAAAATAGCATGTTGAATCTTCATTTATAAATGAAGTGGTGTTCTTTTAAGAGTGCAAATGTGATTTTCAAAGTTGGTAAATATGTCGCTTAGCAAGCCCAGTACAAGTATGCTTAGTAGTGATTGGGAGACAACTCAGGATTTTAAATAAGCAGGATAGAAATATTATTTTTCATGTGTATTAATTTTTTTCCCCTTCAAATAGCTGTCAAAGTAGTTTTGTAATGTACAAATTTTGCTTAGTCAACAATTAACAGCACAAGCTTCTCAGTAAGCATTCATTCTCTTTTGAACATTGTTAAAGAAGGCAAGCAGTTCACTAAATCTGGAGAAGTACCCAAATTTAGGTACCCTGAAAAACATAGAGCAGTGAAAAAACAGGTTACCAACTTAGATGACTTTCAAAAGAGTGTTTTATGTAGAGGAATTTATGGTTTATATGACAAGGGTGAATATCTAAAAAGCTGACCAAGTTAATGAGGGACATAATAGAATATATGGGTTCTGTACCTTCTATGAATAGCATTTTGAAATCTCTTGGGTTCAAATATAGGAGAGCAAATGATGGTTGCAAATTGGTGCTAGAGAAGCAATATTATTGCTGCAAGAACAAAATTTATTTGTATAATGCACAATATTAGAAGTACAAGAGATTCTAAGCCCATCTTTTATTTGATGAAACCTAGGTTAATAAACATCACTGCAGGAAGAATGTATGGCAAGAGTCATCCGGAAAGGAAGGGGATGACTCAAAGTACCTATAAGGAAAGGTGGAAGGCTGTCGTTTGCTATTCAGGTTCATCAAAAAACAGGTGTTACACTGGAAAGCAAATGGGCTTTTTGCTTGCAAACAGAAAACAAAGGCTCCAATTGCCAGTGACAATGCAGATCTTCAAAGAAGTGTTTATTAACAGATTAATTGTTTTGGAAGAGGGCTGCATAATCATAATGGATAATGCCAGCTATCAATTTACGACCATAGAAAAGTGACCCACCGAAAATCAGATATAAAGCTATGGCTATATTCCGCATCACATTCCCTTTGGTGCAACAGAAACTAAGGCTAGGTTATTAACTTCCATTGCGCCTTATAAAAATCAGGAAAATAAATGTAAACTGGATCAGAAAGCATTACAAATGGGCCAGGAGGTTATCAGTTGCCCCTTTATCACTGCCAATATAACCCTATTGAAGCTTATTTGGGCTAAAGCAAAGGGTGAAGTTAAATAACACATTTTGGTTCACGGAGGTTGAGCAATTACAATCACCTTTAGGAACGAAGGCAGTTGTGCAGTAGACAAATATCCAATGACATCACAGTCATGTGTTTTCTAGCCAACCAGAGTACTCTGTTTCAGAGCACTTGTGTGAGAGTATTTGTACAGTTCTACAGTGAAATTAAGTAATTCCGAGCAGAAAGTCCACTCTGCTGTTCACAAACAGTTCCAAAGATGGCAAAAGCAAAAAAACATTGCATTAGTCACAGTCAAGCCAGAGAAATGGTGTATAATGTGTAAAAATACTTCCTAAGATGGGAAACAGTTGTAACTCAACACTTCCCCTCTTTCCCCTGCATGCACGTTATCTGTCACTTACTGTCATTGTTCCTGACGGCTACTCTAATGAATGAAGTTCTTGATATGATTATCATACAGGATTGGAAATCTCAAGCAACCCCATCATCAAAAACGTGATTATAAACCTCAAGGACAATGTATCAGATAGTGACACTGCTGACGAAGAAAATGACTAAAGGGACGACATTCTCGCAGTTCTTTGTAACATCCCGTCCACTGTTGTTAAGGTAAAGATTTATAAGTTCTTATATCTTACATTTAGGTGTGAATATTTTGTGTTTTCTGGCTTCTGTACTGTTGTTCTTTATAGAGAGTTTGAGAATATGCTTATGTCATAACTACAGCATCTCGGAGGTTTAACACAACTTGTTTACATCCAAGGTGGTTTTGGTGTGACAAAGACAGACATATCTTCCATTCCTGTTGCCCACTTGCTCTGCAACTCGCAATGCCAAGAGAGCAACATTGCTGTATTAGCCAGGCCCATGTTCATTCTTATTTTGTAGCTACTCTAGGTGCAAATTTCTTTAGTCTCCGTAAGAGTAAATGTGTTTGGAATCCTCATGACTGGAGGTGGGCATGTCTGCTCCAATGGCCATACTGTGGTAAATAATGTACAACACTGTTGTATTTGCTGGTAGAAATGTCAACAACTAAGGATGCACAGACTTCAGTACCCATTTATATTACTAAAGTACCTACTTTAAATGAATGTTATTTTTACCTTAGTAGTAGATGCTGTAATAGATACTCATTGGCTTCCTTCTCTATATTGTTGGTGCATCCTTGTGTGTGCAGAGGAGTTGATCTTATGCCGCAACAGTCATGATGAAATCTTCAGTACACAACTTGTGGTCACAATTCACTCATTGATCTTTAAAAGTTATTACAAAAGAGAAAACTGAAATAAAGGAAAGCGTAAACTAAGTGTCATATTTATAACTTATGTGAGCTCATGCATGGCTTAGTGATACTGCAATATTTCA
Source organism: Tenodera sinensis (assembly GCA_030765045.1). Lineage (NCBI taxonomy): Eukaryota > Metazoa > Arthropoda > Insecta > Mantodea > Mantidae > Tenodera > Tenodera sinensis. The sequence goes on from CM060970.1 coordinate 126,333,138, forward strand.
GGTATTAAAAAACCAACACACCATACCATATTATTAAATTGAGGTTACCATTGTCCTACAGCAGACATTTTTTATATTTATTGATGCAACTGCCAACTAAGAAGTTAGCTACTTTGTCCAAGCATAACTAAGATGTTGGGGAGAGAGGTGATGTGCACAGTGTGCCAAAAGGGGAGTGTTAATACTATTGGTTTACAGTTTCATACATGTGCATGTGAGAAATTGACAGTGAGCCTTGTTAAATTGTTAAATCAACATAAATTGTTGCAAAACAAATATTTAATGTTTCGGAGAAAAACATTGAACATAATTTTTGTCATAAAAAATATGGAAAAGCATGACCAAGATAAATTATCATCCAATAATGGACAAGAAGGTGGTAATACTGGACACATTCAAGATACAGACACTGGATGTTATTCGATAATGATAATAAGCTAACTCAAGAAAACCTGAAGTTACAAAACACAAAGATCTAATGTGTTGCACTCACGTGACTATCTCTGCTCTTGTACTAACCATTCTTACAAACTCTTGTAGGTACAGGGGGAATATGAGAATACAGTAGACTTTGAGTGATAGTCAAATCTTTTAAAGCTTTAAGATTCCATTCTCCTTGCACGGTTAACATACAAAACTGTGATGTTCCATTTGACAAAAGTTTTAAGTATTGCAAAATTCACATAAATAGCAAGGAATATCTCTGAAATGGTTCACTCTACAAAAAAATTGATTCAAACATAAATTGTATCTTTTAGCAAGATCTACATTTTTGTATAGTAAGATTTGGTCTATCTCTTACGGTTTACCAGTTATGCAAGTCATCCAGAGTAAACGGGACTACATAGGCTACAGCCAGAAAATTCAAAATATAAATTTCATTTGTCATAAAAATATCTTAAACATATGCCACTTTAATAAAAATCGTTAATGAGCCATTTTAGCGAAAATCAAAATGTTCGTAAACTTTTCCATGTAAAGGTAGTCTAGGGTGAAGGAATTATCTTCAAAATCTTCGTGTCGGATCTTTAAAGGATATTAAATTCGAATACTAACTTCGGTTTTTAACCAACTTTTCGTTTTTGAGTTATGCTATCCACAGTGAGACACATGCGCGCACTCTTTGGGTTCATGGGGCCTCAAAACATACATTTCCGGTGAATTCTCGACATTGAATTTTTGGGTGGAATACAATACTTCCTCTACTTACTATACGTGAGGGAAAGTAAAAATGGGAGAAACAGTGAACCTGATCTAACAAGAAACGGAAATAACTTTGTTCGTAACGATCTCCAAAATAAAAATCTACACAAATCACTGATGAAAAGCCAGTATTAAACCAAAGCGGAGACAATAGTTGCATGCAAATTTATCTGGTGAAACAACGGAGCGGAAGAAATGCCTTCTGTAGAGCTTAGAAAAAGAAAGGTAATTGCATTGATGTTTACTATCGCATGACAAATTAGTTCGTATTATGCGGTATTCTTGGTTCCACAAACGAGGCATCGTTTGGTAATGTTTGTGAAATACATTTCAGATTGATGAGCACTCTACACAAACTATACTTCGTGAACAATTATATGCTTTCATTACAAAATGACTCACTTGTCTTCGCTGATTAAAAAAGTATGTACGTCTCAATTCTAAAAGTACCAAAGTATTGTTTACCTGTTCACCCTACACCATATTTACACAACTCCATATCACAGCTCCACATTATCCAGCCAGCAGTGAACTTTGAGCAGGGTGGCCAAATCAAATCTTGAGAAGTGCCACTCCAATGTCCAAAGTTGGCAAAACGCACGCGATCGCAGCACGAGTAGTGATCTAGACAAGAAGCAAACTATGAGAAGTCGCGCACTCAAATGCTTATGTTGTCAGCAGTGGCGGCTCGTGACCTGTCGTAGTGTGTGTGTGTGTGTGTGTGTGTGTGTGTGTGTGTGTGTGTGTGTGTGTGTGTGTGTGTGTGTGTGTGTGTGTGTGTGTGTGTCTGTGCACTACATTACATCCCTCCACCTTTACTCCCTTTCTTTCATAAGGGGACAAGGTAGTGATTCGTACACGATTTCAGTATTTCAAAACATAACTTTAGTTGAGGATATCTAAGCTCCTACTGCTCAGATCAAAATTTAATTTGGAATGAATATTTAGTGATTGATTGTGATTACATTGATATAGAGAACATCAAAACAATTATTTAAAATGGGCAAATAATAAGGCAAAAACGGATAACATGTTTTTGAAAAAATATAATATATGTAGTACTAGCGGTACAAATTCCTTCTGCAATATTCAAGCCTATGTGCTGAAACTTTTGTAGTACACTAGGCAATGTGTATTCATAACTGTTAACCTAAATTTACTTAAATATCTCTGGCCATATTCAAAAGAAAAAATATTTAACTTTTGTAAAAAAAAAAAAAAAAAAAAAAAAAAAAATTTGCACACATATTTTTTTTTAAATTTTGTTTTGGATTTTCCCAATAAAAATGGATTACGTTTGTAGAGTACATGCTTCTGGAGCTACTGTAAAATTTTCATTCAAATAGGTTCAGTGGTTTTGAAAAATGTCAAGTTACAGAAAACTACATTTAAAGAAAAGTGTGTCATCTCTGAAGCCCTCTTTAACCAGTGTGGCGCAGCACTCCGCCATATTTAAATGGGGTAATTTAAAACCTTAAATATGCCGGTACCCTTACAATGTATATATCATTTTGAAGAGGAAGATTTCTACTTTTTTTAAAGATAAAAAACAAAAAATTGACTTTTTGAGCCCAAATCACTACCCTGTCCCCTTAACACACACCACACAATTCTAATTCTAAATTCATATGGGCAATTGAGCTCTTGTGTTTTACTATTTTTTGTTTTAAATGACCAATATCACAAGAACTATTATTTCTCCAGACACCATTTCTCTCACTCGCAAACAAGCACGGAAAACAGCTTCTCTTATAAAAATAAACCCAAAAGATTTATCTTTTAGTTTCGCCATGCTATTCATTTCCACACTTTCATACACTCAAATTTCCCGCTATGTGCAGACACAACTGCATGCAACTTTGAAGCCGAAATTGTGAACGCCATAATTATGGATATAATACTGCATCACATGGCGGAATTAAATAATCAGAAAATGTTAAAATCGTTACATGTGTAAAGCTACAGAATCTGGGAGATTAGTTGTGGCTAAAATTGTCAAAAAGGCACGAAAAGGTACACACAAGTCATTAGGGGCGAGCTTCAGGTAGTCAAGCGAGGCCTGGTAAGACCAGTTTTCCTGGAAATCGCTCAGTGCCGGTGTTGAGCAAGAAAACAAGGGGTGGCCGTTTCTTCGAAACCCTGTTGCTACTTAGGAAGTGAAAGATATAGAGAGCGTCATGACGCACAGACACTTGCCTGTGAGAACCCGGAGAGAAAGGGTCGTTGAGACTTGCCTTCCAGAACCCGGCGGGTCAGTACACTTGCCCATATTTCCAAGCGAGCACCTCAGTCACGGGGCTTGCATTCCAGATCCTCACATATTTAATAGTAACAATCTTCGGTCTTAGTCAAGACACAGTAACGACTTAACGTTGTTAATAACGATCGGCAAATCTCACGCATTCCTATTTTGGTGAGAATAAAAGTTTCAACGAGAGTTCTGGTTTTTATTCGCAAACACCCGCGCATACCCTGAGGTTAAAATCACATGCCAGAGCAGTCGGAGCAGAAATCACCAGAAAGCAGCATTCCGCGTAGGATAGCGGAACTGAGGAGCGAGTAGTTTCGCATGAACCTGCTGCCAGAACACAAACATAAACAGTAGTAAACACAGTAACAAAATAACTATTCCAAACTGAAGTATTGGCCTTAGTAAATTACGATATGAAGAGTAATTATATGCATTTATAATCGCTTAATAAGACTAGATGTAATTGTGTTTATAACATTAATATAATATAGAAGATGGCTACATTATATTTGGAACCGTTACGTTGGCTGCCTAGTAGGTTCTGCTAAACGGGAGAGAAATGCTTGTAGCAAGAAAAATGGAGGGATTTGCACGAGAACGTAGTGCCTTAACTCACCGTACTCTTAAATGCAAGCTTTGCACCGCTCCTCGCATACCCCTCACCTAGAAGCTACCTTCGCCAGTCGCAAAATCAGGTTTATGCGTTTCAGCTTGTTGACTGAATTGGAATAAGTTGACATTTGGTAAAGAGGGCGCGGGAAAATTAAACGAGCAAGTTCATATACGTACAAGAAAGTTGGACACTCGACTTTCTCATATGCTTCTCTATACACATTCGCATGCGGAAAAAATTAATGTGTGTGCAGTTGCCAGTATACGATCCCCCAGGAGCCGCCACTGGTTGTCAGTAATAAATTTCAGGTACTTTCCGTATTTGAAGATTGCCATGGGAACGATATACAACTATTACAATTAACTTTTTTTTAAAAAAAATTACAATAATTATAGCTAGTTATGGAAAATATGTTAAATTACAATCAATTTCAAGGAAATATAAATAATACATATTGTGACGAAATCACAAGTCCAGTAGTCTTTATTTCACTTTATTTCCTCTAAAATTGACTCTCAATTTGGTAACTATTTTGCTATCGAATGACGCTGTCAATTGCCAGGATCACATCAGCGCCACCGGTGTGCCGGAATTTTGTCGCGCGGGATTTCTTTTACGTGCCAGTAAATCTACTGACATGGAGCTGTCTTTTTTAAGCACACTTAAAAACCATCGGTCTGGGCCGCATTTGACCCCGCGACCTTGGGATCAGTAGGCCAGCGTCTAACCAACCGAGCCACCCAGACTAACTCTGAGACTGTTATGGTAACAGAAACCTGCCCGCCTCGATAGCGTGATGGTTAGCGTGTCTGACTCACGTTCAAGAGGTCGCGTGTTCGAATCTCGCTTAGTATAAGTTATCCGGGTAAGGTTTTCCCGTATCCTGAGAAGACAAATGTCGGATAACTTAAAGCTCCATGGACCTCGGGCTCATTTGAGCATCATTTCACCCGTTTAATTCATTCACCGGCCGATATTACACAATGTTGAAGGACGTTAATAAAATTAAAAAAAAGTAACAGAAACCTTTCTCTCTGTCTTACAAACACTTCTTAATTGTTCACAAGTCACTCCGACAACCAACTCCTGCGTCTGTCCCCATTGCTTGTTTAATCTCTGAATTACCGGCGATCTTTCTGGAATATATAGATATTTATTAAAATCATATGTCCACCAAGTGAGGTTGAGCACATGGATCCAGAATACAGAAACAGAGGTACAAAAAAATCATTTTAAAATAGCAACAAATAATTTTAACAATCCGAAAACTAATAATAAAAATTAATAACATATAACAATAATAAACAATATAATAATGACAATGACATTTAAAATGTAGAGTATGTATATTTAACATTGTCACAGAATCCTTTAACATTTTAATACAAATGGGCACACCAAGTGGTTTTTGATAGTCGCTGGTAAATTTCTAACAGCCCCAAAGAGAAGACCTTGCACCTCCCATGCATTTGAAGGTGTAGTATTGGTGCTGTTTTTATAATTATTAATACGGTGATGGTGACGAGCTATTGACTCTTTCGTTATCTCGGGTCGTGGTACTGGATGGAATGAACATACACTCGGGGTTAACTTTAGTGAAATATTTTATTCGCACCTTCTTGTTCACAGTATTTAAATCGTATTACAGTAGTAAGTTTTTTATTTCAGTGGATCGACTTCCCTAGCATCGCCGAGATTTAATGTCTGAAAATTTAGCGATATTTCGCTAAATGTGCTTTCTATCACTTTACACTTCGTCTATTTTACGTCCTTTTATTTAATCGCACACTTCGTATTAACTAACTTATTAAAGTTAGTTAACGTTTCACTTATTTTACACAAATTAACGGTCTTTAAACACTTAGTAAATTTACTTTCACTATTTTATGACGCGCACACATAAAAATGTGTCCATCTACACCAAAGACATAGACGCTAATCCCAAATTCTTTTGGTTGCGAGTCTAGCATTCCGACTGCCACGTGTACATCCGCGTATGCGTTCATCAAATAGTTCCCGCATTATTAGGGAAGCGATCCTTGGCCATTCCCCTTTCGCTTTCAATATTGAACACATAATTCTTTTATTTATACATATATATTAAAATTAAATATGGCAATATTTATGACGTCTTTAAAGAAACTTAACTGTTTGTAACAATGAACATTAGTAACACGTTTTCGTCATTTAATCAACTCATACCAACATCAAAAAACAAATTACATTCTTAACAAATATTCACATAAACGATTTTCTTTTGGGGTCTTACAATATCCTGTCTCACTATTATATCTCTCACCTAGCAAAAATTCCAAGAAATGAGTGCGGATAGTAGCCATAGACATCGTAGGCCATCCGACATACTCTCATCCCAAGGCCTATGTGGGACGTGGCACGTAAACACGCTCATAGCTGATCTAGTTGGGAAAGACCCTGTTGCCATGCGAATACAATAGACTGTCTAACCTTCTCAGCACAGATGGTCGTGCTGAAGAATAAACCATACAACCATAATCTAATTTGGAACGGATCAATGCGCGATAGGTCGCAGCAAAACTGTTCGCTCCGCTCCCAAAGATTAGCCTATTAGTATTTGCAAGATATTCGGGGAATGATCACATCGTGCTATATGCGGTGACCAGTTAAGCTCCCTGTCTAAGGTCAACCCCAGGAAATACATCTCATCTGTGAATGGAGGGAAATTGGGCTGAAAGGAGCGAAGGTGGTAATGGTCTCCTACGGTACCAGAAGTTGACGCAGATTGCCTTCTCATTTGGGAAAGAAAATCCGTTTACTAACGCCATTGCTTAAACATTGCTGCGACACCGTTCCAAAACCGACACGCGTTGCAAAATGACAATGGACGGTGAGGTCATCTACGAATAGGCATGGTGAAACCATTAGAGCAACGATATAGGAAACAGTGTAACACTTATTACCAATGCCTGAGGTGCTCCGTTCTCCTGAACAAAAAGGTTCAAAAAAACAGTCGACCTTTATCCGGAAAACGCCGTCCTAAGTAAACTTCTAAATGAACAATGATAGGCGTCCTCGCATATTCCAGTTGTGCAGGGAACGGCGCATCTGTCTGTCAACACGTATAATAGGCGTCCCAGAGACCGAAAAATATCCCAACGATTCGACGATTCTTCATAAATCTATTCATTATCTGCGTTGACAGCGACATAAACTGTTTCAGAGTTGAAGAACGTCATTGGGTGTTTGTCAGTAGGTTGCGAGTTTCCAGCCACACACCAACCGTTGATCATGCGTTCCATCACCTTGCAAATGCAATTGGTGTGGGAATTAGGGTGGTAGCTGCAGTGAAGGTCTTTTCCAACTTTCTAGACGGATATGACGGCCAACCCAAACGCGATTATAGACCTCGAGCAGGAATGTCTTTCCTTCAGGAGAGAGTTATGACATTTATACGTAGATACCATTTGATCCTGGTGCTGATAGTCGCGAAGACAAAAGGATATATTCTAACTCCATGTTGAAAAGGCGATTGTAATGTTCTACAAGTAGTTCTTTTAGAACTAAACATGAAATCTTGAGATTCCACCTGAGTCTTAATTTGAGGAAAACTGGAAACTAGTAATATGAGCTATACTCTGTTCATCAGGAGATTAGAGGAGACGTAAACAAAGCCACGTGCGTTTTGACGCTTTCGCCGTGTAAATAGTCCCTTGAAGAAATACTGTTACTAAGGTCTGAAATGTTACTTAATGTTTGCTAAAGCATAAACTAAGTGTACTAAGCATAGTTAAAGTGTAAAAATACGTAGTTAAGTGAATCTGTAACCAGCCTAGTTCATTCTGCGCGCGCATCAGTATGAATGTAACATGGCGGAACAAGTGAGCTGTGAAACGTAAGTGCGGCAAACAGTTGCGAAGTGGTGAAAAAACAATATTGAACGTATTATCAAGTTCTGCGAGAAATATCCCGAACTTGCTATCGAAGACGTGATGAAATTAACATCCAAGTTTACCGGTGTGTCAGTTGCAAGTATTTAGAACACACGCAAAGAAAAATCGTCAGTTGGTGAAGATCCTGACTAAAAGCGACCACGTGCCAGATAAATGGTGGATGTAGTTTGCGACGAATTTGTGAGATCTGCAATCCGTCGAAAAGTTCGTCAGTCAATGAATCCCCACCTTAAACAAAGTGCTGTTGGCAGTTAACTCTGATCACGATCTTCCAGATTTAAAACGAACTTCCCTCAACAAGCTGCTTCTGGAGATTGGTTTCGAGATTGTGAGCAGGAAATGAAAAAGTGTTATTGTGGACAGAGAAGACGTAAGTAGCAGTTAATTTCCATGTGCTACATGTTATTTGGGTCAAGTAAAGACATCCTTTTAGTAGTGTAAAATGCATATTATACCTACGCGTAGCGGTAGGTAACTGTGTTGTGTCATTGTGAAAGCACGTGGCCGCGGAGTGCTTTGTTTATATCTCCTCTAATCTCTTGATGAACAGAGTATAGAGACTTAAAGCAAAAGCACTGTCACATATGTTAGGCTTATCAAATGAATCAACTAGTCCACACCTGCAATGGGCATCTGGGTTGAATTTCCAGCCGCGCACCTTAACTTATCCCATAAAACCGAGGAAGGTGTATGTCGGTTAAATGAAGTCACAATCCTGTTCCTTATGTTCTAGCTATCCTTAATCAGTTGTCTACACTTGGCACCCATTGTCTCGTATTGAATTCTGTTATGTTATGTTATTCGCGTCTTCGAGCGCGAATGGCATTCCGGCAACCATTCGTCTACCAAGGGACAGGAAATCAACCGGGAAATAGATTGCTCAGAAGCCAAAAGAATCGTCTGCGCTAGATGTTGAACTAAAATATTCCGATTCGTGCTCGTTGAAAGTAAACGCAGCCAGCTGGTGTAAAGGTTCCAGTTGACATAATCAAAGCGCCAAAATTAAAATTATTTTAAATTATTTTGTTGTTTAACGACGCTGTCAATTGCCAGGATCACATCAGCGTCGCCGGTGTGCCGGAATTTTGTCCCGCAGGAGTTCTTTTACATGCCAGTAAATCTACTGACGTGGAGCTGTCGTTTTTAAGCACACTTAAAAACCATCGCCCTGGGCCGGGTTTGAACCCGCGACCTTGGGATCAGTAGACCGGCGTCTAACCAACTGAGCTACCCAGACCGACATTAAAGCGCCATCTAGGATACGTGTGGAACATGTAAATTGTGTTAAAAGACTAATACGACATGGAAAGTGGTCACCAGAGTGTACATTAGATGACATTCCACTGCTAACTGGTAAACAAGCTGCTAGATTAAGGTGTACGAAGCTGTTGAAGGAATCAGAAAGAAAGGTAGGCTCTTCAGTGTTCTGGAGAGCTAGGTCATGATCGTCCATGAAAATGCGATTAGTTGCCTCCCGCACAAGCCCCGAGTTGAGCCTCACAGTGGGTGTTGCGCACGGATGGCTTCCACCAACAAAAAAATATTGGTAACTGGGAAACTAGATCTTCTAAATCGGCGAGCAGGTGGCCATCAGAGGAAGGCAAATACATATTGCAAATATAAATCGGTAGGGTGGCCATAAAATCCTTACGGCGACTGAATGGATATTAGATTGTGAGGGTACCGATCAGGGTTGCCAACTCGTACGATAATTATGGGGGGGGGGTACGATAATTTGAATGTATGATAGTTCGATATCGGCGAAGTATCATTTTCACTGGTTTCTCACACCAACGAAATAAAACTAATTACAAATAACGACACCACTTTTGTCCTCATTGTCTGTCTCCACCCCATAGCTACTAAGCCTGCTACCTTTTATCCTCTTATTCCCAGTGTGCCCAGGTCTGATAATCTCAATGAAGAAGGCACTGTTCAGAAAATTGACGATCAATGTAGAAAACTCGGAATAAGCGATATTCCGTGTGAAATGAACATGCCTGAACCTGGCAGTTTCTGGAATGCTGTTAAACATGTCACCTTGGTGGAAATAATGATTTCAAAAAACTAGCAGCCTTTGCATTATCAGAGGTTTCCTTGCCCTACAGAAGCACTTCTTGTGAGAGTTTTTTTTTCTAAACTGGGTTTAATAAAAACCAAAGTTAGAAACAGATTGGCACTAGATACGGTAAATGAACTCATTTTGTCGTCTCAACTAATGAAAGAACGTGGTAGATCTTAAACTCTGCAAGTCACCGAGAAGATGTTAAGGTTTATCTCAACAACAAATTTGTACAATGCTGCAACGGTTGAGGAAGAAGAACTTTCAGATGAATAGTGCGAGAAACGCAAGTGCTAAAGTTGTAATATTTGTTGAGGTCATCGATCTTGTAAGTGGATATAATAAACTTCATTACTCTGATATTTTCATAAGTATTATACTGATATTCTTATAGTTGTAGCGTTTGCTTTATGATGTACGATAATTTTCAATCCAAATCTATAATTTTGAGTGGCCGGTACGATAATTTTACTTTTAAATATTGGCAACCCTGGTACCGATTCTATGAATATATAATCTGTGATGAGCATGACAGTGGCTCTGTGCGCAGGAATTTCCTCCTCCGGTGTAAGATCACACCGTACTGGGTGTATCGTCTGATTTGAAATCAGTCTTACTTACATGAGCCAGAGGCTCATTCTTATTGAAATGCAGCTCAAGCTCCAATCGATGTGTTCTAACACCAAGCATGTTCTATTGTAGGATACCCGTGGAAATTGTGGGATAAGTGCTCAAACGCAACTTTGCATAATGTTGAACACAGCGGTAGTCGAATCATATATTGTTTTTCTTTGGTATTGGGCTAATACTTTTTACTGCAGTTTTATCATGCCTCTTTTTCACCGGTGTTCTTGCAGTGTGGGTAGAATCGTCCTTCTTCCTCTGTAGGGAACAGAGGACCGTTTTCGGCTCGATAACCTCGAACCAATTGGAAACGAACATATGTTAAGATGGAATGCGCCGATCAGTGCCCATTCCCGAAGATTCCTCAAGAAGATCCAAGTAGATGTCTGTGAAGTTTTCTTGCCTTTGATGTACTAAGAACATCATATTATTTAGGGACAAAGGGTTGGCGCATACGCAGGAGTTTCCGGGCTTCCAAGGACACCTCCCCAACCTGGATCTCCAGGATGGTTCTTTCCTCCACAACACGGATGCATTCTTGAGAACTTGAGTGTTCAACGCCGCAGTTAACACAAGGAGGTGAATCGGCATCAAACGCCTACACAGTTAAGGCGGGCAGCTTGGCGGTTACAGAAATCACTAGTGGGATTAAAGTGCTGACACGTATAACATTTGGGTGGTTTGGGTGCGTCTTGAATAGTTTCATACCCTGTCTTAATCCTTTGCGAGCGACCCATCCGATCAAAGATAAAGAGGACGCTACTGGTGGGCAGATATTCGCCTCGTTCTTTCCGCTGAACCCAATAAGACAGATCTGACACCTTGGTCGGCTAGGTCCTCCTGAAGCTCATGGACATACCGGCCAATGAGCGGGTGTTTTTCATTCCGTCCGATACAACACTACGTTGGAGGACGCTAATTAAACAAAGAAGTGTTTACTACAACACCCGAGGAGTTCAAGCTTCTGTAACAACCTGCCAGAATGACACAGTAGCTGCTTAAAGGTTAAGAGTGCCCGCCTGATAAACAGAGGTCTGTGGTTCAAGTCCTAGTTGTGGCATTGGATTTTTCAGTTCTGATTCTACCTCTCATACACTGCCCACACCAGCAGTAAGCTTGTTGGCATAAATAAATAATAATTACCATTAAAGCTAATTTAATCCCGGGATATGAAGTACAATAGTAAGTCACCACTGGGGTAATTCTCTGATGTGAGACTCCCTTTGTGGTTTACCAGGAGAAATACGAATTGGTTGGAGAATTCAATATCATTCTAGCAGGTTTTCACAGTAGCTTAATGGTTAGAACGCCCGCCTGGTAAGTGGAGTGTCTGTGGTTCAAATCCCAGCTGTGGTATTGAATTTTTCAGTTCCAATTCTACCTCGAAAACATTGCCCACACACAGCGTTTGTGTTTAAAAATGCCAGGAGTATGTTTGTTATTAATAAAAATTCTGTGTTTTTGCTTTGCCTCATGACTTTCAAGTTCAGAAATGGTAGCTAACTTTCTTTCTCTGATTCCAAGGTTAATTATAGAACTGGGTTCTGTAGGTTGAGTAAAACTAAAAGTGTCTAGGTTGACACAAACACTTCTACAAAATCAATATTACTTTGTACATGTTAAGTGGAATAATGTGATAACTTGCTGTTTCTTTCCTGAACATCCTGATATGACTTGATGCATACTGAGGTGCTGAATGTTGTAAAGAGTACAACAGACACCTGCTGCTACGACGGATACGTGCTTAGTTCTGCAGAGGAAAGTGTATTAACCAAGCTTTGTTGTGGTTGCAAACAACATTTCTACTTCATGTTTGTTGACAGTAGAGGAGGTAAGAAAGGGGAGGTTGACAAACAGCTACAGTAATCTGTTTGTAAAATTACTGTACTGCCCCTTCTAAACATGTCCCTTCAGGTAGGGACGGGTAGAAAATCTCCCTGCAAGCATCATTTAAATGCTGACAACACCCAAACAGTGCCAAAGCCTAGTAGTAACCACTAAAATACACTTTAATTGTTGTCTGGGTACTGCACTCTCTTAGTTCTAAATCTGGCGATGTGTGCATCTACTTATTATTTTTGTTATTTATTTTCAGGTTTAAGGATTTATCAGATAAAGAGCTTTACAAACTGCTTGAGGAAAATTATAGTGAAACCTATGTGTTTTCAAAGCTGGAGGAGTGCTGCCGATTTGAATGGTGAGCATATTGAATTAGAAAACCACAATAGTGAATCTGAACAGGATGGAATGGATGGTGAACTCAACAAGCTAAAAGAAGAGACATTGAGTGTGCTAAAACTTCCAAACTAAAACGGAAAAAATTATCAAATGTATTTATCTGAAGCAACTAGTACAAACTCTTATGAAAAACAGCTTATGTGTAGATCACAACTCCAATCCTTAAAAGCCAATCTCATAGTATTTCTTGCAGCTTCATGTTGAAGCATAAGCTTCTCCAGGTCAGATCTCTGAACCTCCAGTAAAGAAACAAGGAACATGCATCTTATGTGGACATCATAGAAATTCTTCCACTTCAGCTAATTGCTACAGTTACAAAAGCTTTGCTTGCAAAAAGCAAGTTGGCTGTGAAAGATGTGAAAAAACTGAACACTTATTGAAATAGCAAGACAAAACAGTGCCATTATGAACTAGAATTACTAAAGTTGTTGGTATATCATCTAAAGAATTGCGTTTGTATATTGTTTCACTTAATACAATAGCCTAATTTCCCAGGACAGACTTGCTATTACTTAAAAATATCCATGCTATAAACTTTATAATGCACATCTGGTCCTGTAATAGAAGCGCAGCTGACGGAAGGTTAAAAACCATTAGTTTAGTCTCATTCTGATTCACATTTAGATCCTATACTTCACAATATCTGGTGGTGCTGTGGCCAAACAGAGCATTTGCCTACCACTTAGGCAGCCCGGTTTCAATCCCAGGGACCCACAGGTATTCGTGTGGACATAGAGCAGGTTTTCTCCAGTATCCCCCACCACTGATTCCACCAATTGCACTATTATCATGTTTCCAATCATTGATTTTGCCTGCATTTCATAATCTGGTGCTTAGCTGACCACCCGGTTCCAGATGTTTAATCTAACCCAGTCCATAAGTTCCTGTGCTCCCCAAGAGGTGTCTGACACTATGCACTTACTTGTTAGTTCTAGGGGTGTAAGTTCTATATAAGGGGAGGATAATCAAGTATAAGAAAATAAAATAAAAAAAAACAACTTCACTGTGGTTCAAATCCCAGTTGTGGCATTGAATTTTTAAGTTCCAGTTCTACCTCTTAAACTTTGCCCACACACGGCTTGTGTGTTTAAAAACACCAACAGTAAGTTTGTTGGCATAAATAAATAATATTCACTGTATCTGTTTGTATAATTGCATTTTTCAATCCAATCCTGAAAAAGATGCTACCAATAGGTCATTTAGTACAACAATCTCTAAATCTCGGTGCTATTTACTGTTGTTATGGGCAGAATGAACACCATCGCATAATGGATGCAACCCAATTTAAATGCATGAAATTTAAGAAAAAATATCACAGCATAATGGATGCATTTAATTTTTAACAAAGTTTTGGTCATACAATATTGTAGTGCCTGCAGCATAGGTTAATCTACATTTGAATAACAATGGACATAACTGACGATAATGATTGGTAGTTACAAAAAGAAAGCGCAGCAACTGTGGCAACGTATAGCTTTCCACATTTTCAGTATGAACTACAATGGATGGAACTGGCGATAGTGGTTGGTAGTTACAAAAATAAGAAACATTACATACGTTTTCAGTTCAGTTCAGTATCAGTAGGGTGTTATTCTTAGAAGCGTTAAGTTTGTTGTTTGCTCTCTACTACTACCACCTAGGGTATTCCAACTGTGAGAAATGGATACAAAGAAGAAATATTACAGTTATACAGCTGGTTTTACGCTAAAAGTGATAAAATTTGCCAAAGAGAATGGAAATAGAGACACTGCTGTGAATTCATTGTCTTGGAGTACAATATTCACAAGTGGCAGAAACAGAAAGAGGCGCTAATGATGATGCCATCAAGTCAATAAAATAATTTTGTAGGCCAAAGAGCAGAAAATAGCTTGAGCTTGAAAGTAATCTTTCAGAATATGTGCTTGAGTTGTGTAACAATGGAAATGGAGTTTCACATGAAAAGTTACAGTTTAAAGCTAGGTAAATAGCACCATATATGGGAATAAGTACTAATAATAACGAATTCAAAGTGAGCAAGGGCCGCATCTTCCATTTTATGAGATGCAAGGGACTTTCATTCAGAAGACAAACATCGATTTGCCAAAAAATGCTGCAATACATTGCACAAAATACTTTAGGATTCCATACATATGTAGTTAATGCAAGGAAGAGGAACAATTACTTGCTGTCACAAACAGAATGTGGACCGGACACCAGTGTTCTTTGATAAGTTGGCAAACATAACAATCAACAACAAAGGAGAAAAGAGTGTGGATACGGACTACAAGCTATGAAAAATTGCGGAGCAGTTATGCTTGTGACAACAGCATATGGGAGAAAGCTATCACCTTATGAAATTTTTAAAAGAAAAACCATGCCAAAATTAAATACCCATCCGGTATTCATGTCAGAGTCCAATAAAAGATGTGGATGGATTGATTGAAGACAGTGTGAAAACTAGGCCTGGTGCTATGCTTCATTAGCCAGCTTTGCTAGTATGGGGCAGTTTTCGAGGTCATCTAGGCGACAATATTACTTGTTATAAGGTGTATGGTATCAGAAAGCACATGAGGTGGAGCTCGACAGGGCTCACCTAGAACGACTGTCCTATCATAGTCATTCAGCATTGCCTAGTTCGGAACATACAGCACAAGCGTGAGCAACAGAAATTTCTTTTTTTCATGCACCCAAAATTATTACTGCAAATTCAACATTTTAATATGCCTTGGTGTATGCAACAAGAATTTTTGAGGCCTGTACAAAGGCCATTTTTTTAACATATGGTTCTTGAGTTATCACTTTGAGAATAAACAACTGACTCCTGTGTTTATGCTTATGTATGCAACTTTCAATCTTGCTTTATTCCTTTTCATTACGCAGTTAGAGAGTAAGCCATTATGAAGTGTCATTAGAAACTGAGTATATTTAGTTAATAAATTAACTGATCACAGATCACTGCAGTTGTGTGCAAATTCTTTAGTTCGGTTCAAGACCAATCCGTAATGCAAATTGTGCTTTGTGTAACTGTGGCAATAAGCAGAAAATTCACATGTTTACATTGTGTTTAGTGAAGTGTTAATGTCACTTTCAAAGCCTGGTACCAATGGCACAGGTACTAATGGTGAAGTACTCTGCTCTCAGGCCAGAAATATTATTCTTAAAGTGTAGTTTTTTTTTTAAGGAATTGGCATCAGAGGAAGTGCGCGTAAACAAGCATATTATTATTGAGTATTACAGTTTAATATGTTATCATCATTATCCCTTGCTGCGTAAGCTTATGTTCTGATATTTGTGACACGACAAATGTTTCTATCCTCATTCCCTCCCCGTAACTTCCACTCTCTGGCGCATCAATTGGCAGTAGTACAACCATGTACACGCATCAACTCATTAGCCTTCTAAAATGTACGTTGTATATATGTTAAAACAGATGTTGCTGTTATTCTGGGTGGTCTCACATCAGTACTTCAGCCGCTAGATATTAGTGTAAACAAACCATTCAAAGACAATATTAGGAAGCTTTACACCAACTGGATGTCAAGTAAAAGTTATGACTTGACATCAATGGCCCTCCATATAAATGATATGCAAGTGGATTGTAAAGAGATGGAAACATAAAACTTTAGGTAGTTGTAAAACGTTTCTTGAAGACCGGCATAGCCAATGCTTTGTATGGCTTACAAGATGACGCTTTATGGGAAGATGGAGAACAAGATAAACAATCTAAGACAGAAAATGGTGATAGCAGTTGCAGCAGTGATACAGAGACAGAACAAGAACACATGTGACCGGTAGATAAGTTTCTTCTAACCTAAAAACTGGTTTGTTTTCCACTCATAATGGATGCACCCTTGAATTTTTCATGAAAAATTGGGGGAAAAGTGTGTTCATTATGCCCATAAATATGATGTCACATATGGTTTTTTCCACTTGACCACAAAATAAAATTCTACCTACAAACTTGACATTTGAACCCCTTTAACCTTGTGTATCAAATTATGCAATTTTAAATGTGAAAGCAGAGTAAAGCTCTTTTCACAAAATTCACATTTATGTGGCTTTTTAGCCTCATGTACCACATTATGCTTTTTCAAACTATCCCAAAGGGTAAACCTTTTTTCACAAAGTTAACACTTGTAGGGTTCTTTAGTCTCATGCTTCATATTATGCTGTTTCAAATTGCCCAAAAGAGTAAAGGTCTTCCCACAGATTTCACACTTGTGAGGCTTTTTACCCTCATGTATCAAAACATGTCTTTTTAAATCGCCCATATGGGTAAAGCCCTTCTTACATATTTCACACTTGTGAGGCTGTTTACCCTCATGTATAAAAATATGTGATTTAAAAGTTGATAAATGAGTAAAACTCTTCCCACAAACATCACAACTGTGAGGCTTTTTACCCTCATGTATCAAAACATGTCTTTTCAAATCGCCCAAAAGGGTAAAGCACTTATCACAAATTTTGCACTTGTGAGTCTTCTTACCCTCGTGCATCAAATTATGTCTTTTTAAAGCGCTCAAATGAGTAAAGCTCCTCCCACAAATTTCACACTTGTGAGCCTTTTTACCTTCATGTATCAAATAATGTCTGTTCAAATCGCCCCCAAGGGTAAAGCTCTTATCACAAATTTTGCACTTGTGAGTCTTCTTACCCTCATGGATCAAATTATGCCTTTTCAAATCACCCAAAACAGTAAAGCTCTTCTCACAAATTTTGCATTTGTGAGGATTTCTACTCTCGTGTATAAAGCTATGCAATTTTAAAGCTGACTCTGTAGTACAGTTCTCACCAAGGTTGCACTTACTTGACCCTTCTTTGTGAATCAACAAAGCCCTACTGTAAGCTTCATCCCTAGCACTACATTCACTAAATTGATCTGAGTTAGCACGTTTTAGTATTGATGGTATTTTTGTAACATTACTTTTATGACTGCCACATTCAAGATCATTCTTCCCACATAGGAAGCTTGTGCCTTTCCCTGAGGTTGCAGTAGGGAGCCATGGTGAATCACTACTGCTATCATCAAGAACTACTTCTGTACATAATCTGAAAGCAAAAATCACCAATTACTAACAATATTCAACTCAACATCATTGTTTACTATAGTCAAAACAACTTATTTAAACTGTAATGTTACCAAGTAATTATTAAAATCTTAAAATTGAGAATTATGTTGATGATAAAATAAGACTGGTGTTTGTAACAATATAAGGAAACTGTTACTGGTACTGCACATGGAACCAACCTTCAGGGCTGCTTTAACAACTGAACTTACTTTCCTGTTGATTAAACTTGGCAAGTAAACATTTTCATAACAAAGAAGTTGTCAACAATCCAGTACAAAGTCAGCAATCAATACACTGGATGGAATATTTCTCAAAGATTCTCAACTACAAGTTAGAGATTACCAGCGCATTACATATTCAAGATGGAATGTTTAAAAAACTGCTAACTCTTTCTAAAACTCCCATTTGACACATGACTCTTCTCCAACTCTTCTTGCAAAAGCTCACTTTTCTGTCCACTTCAAGCTATTGGAGATAAAGTTTTACAGACATAATTTCATTACACTGTTTAGTATGGTTGAGATGTGTCATATTGAGCAAGTGTCATATCTATTCATTAGCACACTATACGTAACTGTTGAGCAAATGTCTTTTCTAGTCATAAGCATATTCAATAAGCAAACCTATTGAGTAAATGTATCTTCTAGTCATTAGTACACAGAGTGACAAGGTAAATACTAATGAACATGCATGTTCTGTATTCATAGTACACCAAGTAGGAAAAAGGTGAAGATGCATTTGAACAAGTGTCTGTTCTAGTCATTAGCACACTGACTAAGCAGGTAAACATGTACGTTGAACAGTCTTCTGTAATCATTAGTATACTCTGTGAGCAGAAGATTAACATATCTAATGAGCAATTGACACATTGAACAAGTGTTTCCCTAGCCCTTTAAATGGCAGGCCATTCTTATTCTAATTCCTAAATTGGTTTTTGTATCCCTTTTGGAGGCACCTTAGCTGAAGCAATTTCCATAGTCGTGATGGTTAAGGTGATACACAATGGATTGGCCAGTCCTTCAAAGCCAAATGTCGCAAGTTCGAGATGGCATGCTTGGAAGTTGACAGTGTTACATCACTCGAGTGCAATTGCATGGATTTTGCTTAAAAGAATGATAGTCTTATTGAAAAAAATTACTCATTTTACACTGTAAAACCCCTGCAAATACTTGAATTTTATTTGTTTTGGTTTGCATAACAACAAATTAAAAGGAGAGAATTCTCAATTATTATCCATCATTGTTAAAATGGTAAATATAGCCAGGAACAATTGCTTCAAACGAATTAAGTTAATTAAAGAAATTGAAACCTTTAACAGTGAAGCAACAAGATTCTAAGGCAAGAACAAATTAGAAACTAAAAACTTCACTTATCTTAGTAACGCTGCAATTTGTTGGTGCTACATTTACCATTTTAACTATAATGAATAATAATTTAGAATTTAATAGTTATTTGTTTAATTTAAATTTATATGGAACTAAACATGAAATTAAATCATATTTAAAATTACAAGACAAGAAAAGACATTCTTGCAGGCATTAGGTGTTTGAATATTTGTTTAAAAAGAAAAGTAACCCCTGTTTTTGTTAGTAGAGCTGTTAAATTAGATAATAGTATTCACCAGAAGGAAGCAGAAAAGAAAGTTATTGAAGTTGAAAGAAGTTTATATTTTAAAAAATTAAATAATATTGAACTTAGGTTATCTGACTTACATTTCAAATTAACACATATTTTAGGTAACTTCATTTGGGTTAATTTAGAATCTAAATTATTTGAGAATTTAAATTTTAGCATGAAAAGAAAATCAAAGAGGTTAAAAAACAAGTTAAATAGATTATGCCAAAAGCAACAGAAATTGAATATAAAGAAACCAAATAATCAAACAAATAATGTAATTAATTTATCAAATTGTAGCTTTAATGAGAAAGAATTAAATTTTCTAAATAAAGGTATGAAAACGCGTAAATTTTTCAAAAACATAGATGATTTTGTTGCAGATATTGAAATTGCCAGTCAAGATTTAAATGACATTAATAAATCTTTGATTAAAATGAAATGCACTAAAATTTTGAAAGATATAAATAAAAATCATCCTAAAAATAATTATAATAATCAGATTATTAAATCGTTGAATAAGAAGGACGTAATTTATACTAAAGCTGACAAAGGCAATAAAATTGTAATTTTAGATCAATCTGATTATATTAATAGAGTAGAACTTTTTCTTGAAAGTGAAGATTACTTAAAAATTGATAAAGATGCTTTAAAATCATTTTAATGAAATTTTCAATGAAGTGAAAATGATACCTAAAGAAGAAAAAAGTATTTTAAAAGTTAATAATCCAGTTTCACCTAGATTGTATGTACTTCCTAAAATTCACAAACCAGGAAATAAAATGAGACCAATTATAAATTGTATAAATTTACCTACATTTAATTTGGCAAAATGGTTAACTAAAAAATTCAGTACCTTTGATCGATCTGAAAGTTTAGGTATTAAAAATGCTTTTGAATTAGTATAGAAGATTAGCAACATAGTATTGTCTTATAATGATAAACTCGTTTCTTTTGATGTAACTGCTTTATTTCCTAATATTCCTAGAAAAAAGCTATTGATTTTTTTTAAAAAATGGTTAAATTCTTTGGAATTAAACAAAGAATTAATAGATGATTTTGTAAAACTTACAAATCTTTGAATAGGTAAAAATTCTTTAGTTTTAATGGTAATTTTTTTAACAAACTACTGGCTTGGCAATGGGTGGTCCACTTTTGCCATTTCTTGCTAATCTTTTCATGAGCTTTTTTGAAACTCAAATTATAAAATCATTCCCTCTAATTTTGAAAATATGGTATAGATATGTGGATTGCTGTTGGCCCTAAAAACAGATAAATGATGCTTTAAAACTTTTAAATTACAAGATAAAGCTATACAATTCACTTGAAAACCGAAAATAATGGATGCCTTAAGTTCCTGGACTTAAAAATTAAAAGACATAACAATAAATTGAATTTTGGTATTTATAGAAAATCCACTCACACTGATAATTACATAAAAAATAAGTTTTAATCCTTTTGCACATAAATTTGCTGTTTTCAATAGTTTAATTTATAGGTTAATAAATATACCCCTTAATAAAGAAGAATTTGACACACAATATAAACACATTATTAACACAGCAGTAATTAATGATTTTAATACAGATTTTATACATAAAAAGATAGAAAAATTTAACTATCAAAAAGCTGTTAAAGAAGCTTCTACCCTCAAAAAAAATAAAAGATAATTGTATTTTCAAAATGTTTCCTTACCATCCATGGGCCAATAAAAAATTTAAAAAGATTTTTAAAGAACATGGAATAAATTTGGTCCCTCAAAATAAATTTAATATACAAAATTTACTAAATTTTTCTAAAAAAGATAAAATACCAAAATATAAAAAGTCCGGCATTTATCAATTTAGCGGTTTGGATTGTGATAAGGTTTATATTTGTAAAACTAAACTTCATTGAGAAACCAGAATAAAAGAGCATTTTAGAAATATTAAATATAAACAAACTGAGAAATCAGCTGTGGCAGATCATTTTTGGTCATTTAATCATGAAATTAATCCAGAAGTTAAATTATTAAAACAATTAAGTGGACCTATAGATTTAATGGTTTGGGAAAAAAATATTTATTTTAAAAAACAGGAATCATATTATGAACTTTGAATTATCTCCTATAGATTGTATTTATAGATTTTTGTTTTCAGAGATTGGTAATTAAAATGAGCATCAGTATCTATGTTTTTTGTTTTTAGAGATTAGTGATTAAGATGAACATCTGTAGCCTTAGTAACAAATTTGTTTGTATAGCTTTGAGAATGAGTTGGAGTCAACTTGAAACTTAAGTGAAGTTTTTAGTTTCTAATTTGTTCTTACTTTAGAATCTTGTTGCTTCACTGTTAATAGCTTTAATTTCTTTAATTAATTGTAGCTTGTTCAGATTTGAAATGGAGTGCTGCATTCATCTAAGCTATTGTAACTATATGTTTTAAATAATTCATACATGTACATTTTTCTCAAAGAATGAAAATTAACAAGTTATAAATAAAGGAATACTAGTAATGGAAAGTGTAACGTATTAGCTAAGAGTCAAGCCTTACCTTGGTGACTTTACTGTAATGAACTCCCCTTCCTGTAAAGGAATAATTCACAGTACTAGTTAAACGACTTGCATCATAAAGTACCAGGTTTGTTTTGTTTATGAAGTGCTATATGGCATTAGGAAATATACAGAAACAAAGATTTGACATTACATAAAATAATAATCTTTGTTTCTGTATATTTCCTAATACCATATAGCACTTTGTAGTGATTGGCTAGTTGTAGGTGGGGTTTTATTACAACTGTTATGTGTGTCTGAAAGTTTATCTAAGACCGGTATCCATGCTTTATGTACCCATGTACAAGATATACATTTTATTTGTCATCATCATTTCTCAAACCTATTGCAGTTTAATCAAAATCGTTAGGCATTTTCAAGAAAATCAAAATTTTCGAAAAATGTTCCATGTAAAGGGTAGTTTAGGGTGGGACTATTTTCTTCAAAATCTTTGTGTTGCATCCTGGAATGACAAACTTAAATACCAACTTTAGTTTTTAACAGACTGTTCGTTTTTGAGTTATGCTGTCCACAGACATCCACAGGGACCTTTTTCTAAAAATGCTTTTTTTGGATTCAGGGGTCCTCAAAACATATTTCTTGTGAAATCTCAACATCAAATTTTTGCGTGGAATACAATACTTCCCCTACTTACCAGTAGAGAAAGTTATAAATACATAAATAAGAAATAACAAAAACAATAAATGACAAAAATAACAAAACTTTATGTGTTAATTTCTCACTCATGCAGAAAAGTTGATCAGCATCTATCGGTTTTTGAAAAAACTCAATTTTCAAACCTCAAATTTGCACTAGTTAAACTATGCTATTTGTTTATTTTCACATTCAATGAGACAGTTTCAGGAAGGAGAATTGAATGATTAATATAGTTGCTGTGCTAACCAAGTAGTATTGCCAACAAATAGAAAAAAACCGGTTTTCTCAGAAACACATTTTGTGCATCTATTGAGTTTTGGAAAAACGCTCCTCAATTCTGCAGTAGGGACATGTAGTTTCAGTCCATGATGCTGTTCCAAATGATCCCTAATTTGTCAACCGGTTTTCCTGGATCAGTAGCCAAATGCTTACAAATCATTCTGTTCTCCTTCCTTGTGTTTTTTTAAGGATGACTGGTCCTTGGCTTATTGGCTATTGTTCCTTCCTGTTCTTCTTGTCGACTCCACACACTTATTAGTTGTGATACACCAAAATCTCTAGGAATGCTAGACAGCAACTTTCCCTTCTTCAAAGAATGCAAAATAGCTTGTCTTACATTAACTGAGTAATGGCTAATGGCTTCATTGCCAGATGCAAGGCACTAGAAAACAACAACATTAACTGAGTATCTTTTTCACTTTCTCTACTACATTTAGTAAAGTAGAGGAACTATTGCATTCCACCCAAAAATTCAATGTTCAGATTTCACCAGAAATATATTTTGAGGCCCCCTGCATGCAAAAAAACATTTTTAGAAAAAACGTTCTTGTGTGTGTCTATGTCTGTCAGTATGTGGACAGCATAACTCAAAAACAACACGACCAGTTGGTTAAAAACCAAAGCTGATATTTAAGGTTAATGTCTTTCAAGGATGTGACACAAAGATTGCCCCACCCTAAACTACTCTTTACATCGAAAATTTTGATTTTCTGCACCATGAAACGCCATGGAAACCCAGTTATTGTCCGGTTGATAATGGAGGAAGGTTAACCTTTGAAACGTGTTCCAGAAAATTATATTGTAAGTGTTGTTTAGTGTTATTAATTGACTCACCTTTTAAATTAAATCATGATCCCTTTTTATTATTATTTATTTATGCCAACAAACTTACTGTTGGTGTTTTTAAACACACAAGCCGTGTGTGGGCAACACAAGCGGAAGGTCTGTGGTTCAAATCCCAGTTGTGGCATTGAATTTTTAAGTTCCAGTTCTACCTCTTATCCCTTTTTATTTTTATTTTATTTTTACACCTGAGTTAAAATGAGAACATTAAGCATTATAATGGGATTGTTGGTGTTCTTACAACAACAACTTGATTTGTCTTTGATTTTATTTGCATTCCTGTAAATTACCCTGACCCTACAAGTTTGAGAAAAGTTAAGCTGTTCATCAGATGCTTCAATATCTCAGAGGTTGTGAGAGAGCGATGTGACCGCCAAAACATAAAAATATGGTGCTCTCTAAAAAGCGGTTACTATTACTGCTATTGCTCTCTTTATATTGGAGAGCAAGAGGATTAATGACTTCATTGTCAGAAATCCAGCATTAGCTTACAACAACATATCTCAGAGTAATTTTGGTATAATTTCAACAAATTTTTCCAATAATTTCCAAGAATTACCACCTCTATCACCCTCAACACTGTAGATACACTACCTGACAAACACTGTACCTAGTCTCAACATAAACACAGACATCAGTGTTTCTTCTAATCCCTTTCGACTGATACAACCGCACAGCACCTTGGGCAATTTTATCTTTTATCCTTCCTTGAAATGTTTACCAATTTGACTTTCAGTATTGCTCTGTGTTTCACCATGGAATGGTCTGTGAAAGAGGATCTTACAGCTGTCATAGCATAACACAAATACAAGAAAGATCTAAGGGGGATTTCCAAGTTGTTAAAACCACTTGGAATCTCACTCAGATTTGTTTACCAGACTATTAAGATTCACCAATCTTTCTAGTCTTAGTGAGAAAGCCAGCATCTGGCCAGCAACGCTTGGTTCAAACTTCTGATGTGATCAAGAAAGTTTCGGAATGTATCAGAAGAAATCCTGTTAGGAAACCAAAAAAATAATGGCACAGCAGCTTCAAATATTAATAATGAGTATCTCTAGGCTAATAAACGAAGATCTAGGACTTCAAGTTTACCGCCGATGCACAGTAATTTGCTTAACATCTGTCTGAAGAAGATTAGACTGTAAAGATCATGTAACCTTCTTGGACGACTCGTCAAAAATCAACATCACAGAATTCTTTTCTCAGATGAACAAATTTTCACAATTGAGCCAAAATTCAACAGGCAGAATGACAGTGTATGTTCAGACCCATGAAGAATTCCATTAGGTTGTTCCCAGCTTCCTCATGGCTTTCATCCAGCATCAGTGATTGTTTGGTTCGGAGCCTCATATCAAAGGGCTACCAAGATCCATTTCTCCAAAAAGAAGGCAAAAGCAATGCAAATGTGTATGTAGAGGAAATCCAGGAGAAAAGTGTGAAACCCTTTAATCAGACATGTTCAATGGAGAACACTGGATATTCCAATAGGACAGCGCTCCTGTTCACAAAGATATGAAGTGTCAGCAGTGGCTCAAAGACATCCCAAAGTCTATCAACCATATGGATTTGACAACATGCAATCCAGACCTGAATCCTCTGGAGTACAAACTGTAGGACATTTTGGACACCAAGATAAGCTCTTCAAGACACAGAAATCTTGAAAACCTAAAAAAACTTTTGCAATGAGCAGCAGCAGATTTACACATAAATATGTACTGCTGTAGATGACTGGCCCAAAATGTTTAAAAGTTTCTGTGAAGGCTGAAGGTAGACATGTTAGTGAAACGATAACGTAAAGTGTTCATCAGAATCTGTTCTATTAAGTGGTTTATCATAACTTTAAAAACTGTTCTCATTTAGCTCTGAAATTATTCCTTGAAGTTGTTACAACTTATGATAAGACTATGTATTTATTCACAAAGTGTCACCTATCCTTATAATATCCTATTACATAATTCAAATATTTTATCAAGTGAACAATAAACAAACATTCTAAAAACTTACCTTAATGTCATTACAAAGAGATGAGCTTTGTACTTCCAGCCAAAAAGGTTCATCTCTAATCTCTACTTTATATTCCATTTCATGATCATTAACCTTCATTACAGGATCCTCAGAAAGAAATTCTCTCTTTTTCTCGGAATCAATTTCTATTTTGGTCTGTATCACATAATTATTGCTGCATGTAATATGTTTAAACTTAATCTGATTTGCAAAGTGATTAGTAGAACATTCTCTCTTTTCCTGTGAGCAGAAGTCTGGAAAAGTTTCTGATTTAATTTCAGGTTTGACTACCACATCACAATCATTGCCCAGAAGCACAGCATCATTGTTTGTATTCAAGGTAACATTCTTGGTAAAGAGCTCACTCTCAGTATGTGTGGCTGAGAAAGGATCCTCCTCTTTGATTGTTATTTTGGTATCCATTTCACTTTTGGTGATGCATCTGATGGGGCTCGGACTGTAGAAAAATAAACCTATCATGAATAGCAGAACAATAGCAAGCAAAATGCATGGTCATGAGAAGGGACTAATGTATATTGCTGTGTTATGGTCTGTTATTGCCCCAACCCACGTACTTCATCTTTGAAATATGTGACAAAGATTTTCAAAACTCCCACCCTAAACTTTCCGGTACATGGAAAATGTTAAACATTTTTGTTTTGAAAATTGGCTCTACAGATTTTGATTAAAATACCATATGTATTTATTTCACAATAAATTTGACAATGTGACAAAATTAGTAATTAGTTATACATAATGTACTAAAATTACACTATTCTATGGTAACAAATATATTAAATGCTTGCCGTATCACAGTATGAAGCTTTATTATAAGAAAATACCACATAAAGACAAACAATGCAGAGAGATGTGAGGGAAAAGTGAACATAAATTGAAACTATGAGCTATCCAGATAATGTATGTGAATCTGCTGGTAAAATATAGTAATTAAAATAAGCATAAAAATAAATAACTACACAATGTAAAAAGTAAACTGATTAACACAGTTAAAAAATTAATTCCTCCTCATTTGTTACAAGAAAAGTAAGTGAATTTTTTATTTTATTTTCCAGAGGGGAATAAAATACTGCACAGTCACAACCCATAAGTGTTCCTTTTGAAGTGAGAATTAACTGATGTCCTATTATCTCAATCAGAAGTGGAAATTCAACAGTACCCTGATATGCTTAGCGCTTAAGATAATCCTAAACGCCACGCTGATACATGCACTTCACTTTCAAATGAAATACTTTACTAATAATAATATACAAGTGGCGAGAGTGATGACAGTACATCCAAAATCGGGTAAGCTGTTGATGGAATATTTCAAAGAAAGACTGACGGTAACACTAAGGTACACTCAAGAGCCACAAAAGTAACACAGGTGTAGAAAACAAAGAGGACATTGCCAATGACTGAGAATTATGGGAATGAGTTATGTGACAGAAAAACGAAAGATTGTAGAAGAAAGGAAAATGAAACTATTGTCCTCATGTACACTAAAATATGCTGAGTCATTCCAGAGGATAAAACATCCGGAAATATTTTGACGAGTATTGGAGCTTAGGAAGTCGAGATACACAGGCACAGTATTTGTAATCTCATTGCCATAGTTCTTGAAAGAAAAAAATCACAGAAAGTACCCCTGAATAATAAACATGCTAATCATAAGCAATATGTATGTAAATATGAGATGGGGATTCACAGAAGGGAAAGCAATATGTCAGAGGTGTTTTGTTGCAACCTTTGGTAAAACAAATGTTAAATGAAGTCACTATTCTGATGCATGCAGAGGACAAAACAAAAAAGTCTGATGTGTTGCACTGACCTTACTTTCTCTAATCTTGTACTAACCATTCTTACAAACTCTTATTCCTATATCTTCTTTGTCTTACTTGAGATCAACATTTGCAGAAATTACCTTATTGCTTATTTCCTTGTAGGTGCAAGGAGAATATGGGAGCACAGTAGACTTTGAGTGATAGGCAAATATTTTATAGCTTTGAAATTCTTTTCACTTGGCGTGGCTAACATAAAACAATTAATAACAATACCCCATCTGATGAAAGTTTAAGATTTCCAAAACTCACACAAATAAGGAATATCTTGGAAATGGTTCACTCAACAAAACAAACTTATTTTGACATCAATTGTGTGTTTTAGCGAGATCTACATTTTTTGTGCAGTAAGATTTGGTCTGTCTCTTACAGTTTACCAGTTATGCAAAAGCCATCCAGAGTGAACAGGACATGGACTAAAGCCAGAAAATTCAAAATATACATTTCATTTGTCACAAAAATATCTTGAACTTATGGCATTGTAAACAAAATTGTTACAATCATTTTCAATAAAATCAAAACTTTCCTTGTGAAGGGCAGTTTAGGGTGGAAGAATCTTCATCAAAATCTTTGTGTCACATCCCTGAAAAGCATTTAACTTAAATATAAATTTTGGTTTTTAACCAACTTTTCGTTTTTGAGTTATGCTGTGTGTAGGCTGACAGACACACACAGACCGTTTCTAAAAATGTTCTTTTTTATTCAGGGGGCCTCAGAACATATTCCTGATGAAATCTCAACATTAAATTTTTGGGTCGAATACAATATTTCCTCTCTTTACTATACATAAGAAGAAAAAGTAGACAAAGTAAAAATAAATGGCACCTAGAGCGAAAAAAGTATTACATGGCAAGCAGAAGCCACAGAGAGCTGCAATAAACTGACAGCATCCTCTGGTTATGAGGTTTACTCAAGATTACATTTAAGTTACTATGCATATATTACAGCCATTCTTATAAGGGTTTAATCAACAATATTGTTACTTTTGCAAATTGCACTAGTGCAGTTAGGTTTGCATTTTGTTTTGCACATGCATAGTATCAACGCAATGTAGTACTTTGTTTTCATACCCCGAATTTACTGTAAGTGTAATAAAGTTTTTTCCAAAAGGTTTCGTACCCAAAAGGAACAAATGATGTCATAACTCTATCCTATATTATGTTGTTTATGTCATTCCACCAGCATAGCTGCCATATGCAGTAAAACAAACATTTCTCCTTATATCAATAATAATTCATTTAGTGTTCCAATACAAGCGATTCAGGACCCTATAAGCTGCAAAGCAAGGACAAAATGTACCCAAAATATCAGTATAGCTAAACCCCAATGATCCAGAACAGTATGACAAAAAGGGCAAAGTAGTAGACATTAAACCATACCACAACCATTTCTAGAAAGATAAGATGATGAAAAACAGAACATCCTAAACTAACAAGTTTCATTCTCTCTTAGTTTTGCACTCCCATCCCTTTTTGTGCAACATCCTAAACATGACATGGTTGGTAATCAAAGTGATCCACTCAAGAAAATGAATGAAATTTAGTGAAAACAATATATTTTGTATTCCCAATTATGACTTTCAAAGTTTCATTTGGCGGTCAAATGGATTCGATTTATGAGCAAATTCTGTATGTGTGCTGGCAG
This sequence comes from Tenodera sinensis, assembly GCA_030765045.1. Classification (NCBI taxonomy): domain Eukaryota; kingdom Metazoa; phylum Arthropoda; class Insecta; order Mantodea; family Mantidae; genus Tenodera; species Tenodera sinensis. The sequence continues at coordinate 126,362,515 of CM060970.1, forward strand.
TTTTATTTCGCTTGCACGGTGGTTATTTAGCAAATATTTATAAACAAGCATTATATGCACTAAAATTATTTATTAATGTGTTTATTATTAAATAACTGCAAAAACAGTGTTTCTAAAGAAAAAAATTTGTTTTGTGGATAGCAGAAGCCACTGAAATCATTGTAGTGCCAGAAAGTGCTGGGATCACAGGATCCTCTGTCATGGAAATTTAGCCCATGTTAGATCGCATTAGTGTGCCCATATGACTAGCTGCTATGCCACTGAAATTTAGACCGTGTTTAGGTTATTCATTGTAAATACATTAATAAATCATTTTAGTGCATATGATAGCCATTTATATATATTTATTTGCTAAACATGTGCTGCATAAGGGAAATAAAACTATTGCGGCACATGTACAGAATTTCCTCATAAATAAAAAATGAAGCCTAATTGACAAATAAAACTTTCAAAATCATAATCTGGAATAAAAAGCTTATGAATTGCCCTATCTTTCATTCATTTACTCAAGCAGCCTGTTTTCTACATAATTACTGCACAGTTTATTGTCTACATGGACTCATGACTTTGCTATGAAAGATAAAGATTCATAATTTACCCTCAGATAGGGTGAATGAGTTGTTTATAAAATTATCAAGTGATAAAATCTACAAGAAACAATTGCTAACAGACTATCATACAATTACTAGCTTTTATTACACTTCATTCTTTACCTACTCAGTGCAGAAGCTTGTCCAAGTGTTTGAGATAAAAGGTGGGGTGAAGTGTTTAAAATCTCCTCTCAAAGCATTTATCATTGCTTCATTAGCACAAGATATATAAGAACCATTATTCTCATTTTCTTTTCTAAATTCATTAAGTTTATTTCTTTATTTGTTGCGAGAGTTTAATTTACAACCTTTACATTTATAAATCATATAGCATGAGAATGCAAGGACAAGATCTGTGAAGCTGAACTCCAATGATCCATATGATGGGGGAAAAGCCGATTTTAAATAATGGATTATATTAAGAGCTTCTCGGGTTACCAGTCGTGCCAGGTTGATAAAGTTGCTCAAGTGTTTTGTCATGTTCGCTCTGTTGCCTTCTTCAGGAAGTGATGCATTTCCCCAGCCCAGGCAGTGTATATATTCTCTGGGCAGAGGGACTTGATGCTGGGGAACCTGTGCTCTGTGATTGAGTCAGCGGAGAGGTGCTGGCAGTTAATAAGCTGTTCTCTGAAGTTTGAGAATCTTTGTCCACACTGTGCTCAGCCCTAGACTAGTCTCTATTACAATTGTTTGGCTCAAAGTTAATTTCAATTGCTTCTTTAATAAGCCTGTAATGATATTGGTCACCACGGTGTAAAATTGCTTGTGCAGGGGAAACACCACTTCCTGAAGACCATTGAGTGAACATACTGAAAGCTCAAGCAATTTTATCAACATCGCACAGTTGGTAACCCAAGCAGCTCTTGTTAATAATCATTGCCGTGAAAGCTTTAAATCCTACACAATGGATAATAGATAACAAATTTCTCTCCCTTTGTATACTACAATTTCAAAATGCTATATTAGCCTTTGTTTTTACATGCAGAAGCAGGAAGTTAAACTTCAGCAATTTAGTGGATTTAATTGCTTAATTATGTTGACATGACATGTTTTTGTTGACATTAGCCCAAACCTTCCTATAAAGGAAAGTGTCATAAAAGTGGAGGGTGGGTGGTTTGGTTGGTTACAGGTTTTTAAAGTGATCACATCAACTCTAAAAGCAGCTCTTAAGCTTTCCTGATAAGTTTATTCCTAGTGCTTCTTATAAGACCAGAACGCAATTACAAAAAATTAGCCAACTCTGATGTTAGTGTAACATGTGAATAATGTTACACACATATTTAATTTATATACTAAAGCTTATTAACTCAACAGTATTTGTCTACTCTCATGCTTAAATTAATCATATGCTCTAAGCTTCCATCAGTAATTGTAAGTTTTTTACACTTTGAAGACATGTGGTGTCTGAAATGTTCAGCTGAAATTACATGCTGTACCCTCAGAACAAATAGAAGGCATGAAATAGATTATAACTGTACTTTAATATTTATTCACACTGATGGCAGATTCCTCTTTTACCAATGTAATGAACTAATTTAAATCTATGAAATCCTAAACATTTCAATTGTTTTTCAGCTGCATGATATGGACAGTTTCATGTATTTATGCATTACTCAGATAAGCATCAAACCGTGGAGTTTTCTCTTTGCAATAGTTAATCAGAGAACAGGAAGTAAATAAGGAAATAATGAAGCTATTAACAGTGAAGCAACAAGAATCTAAAGTAAAAACAAATTAGAAACTAAAAGCTTCACTTATCTTAGTAATATTGATTTCATGTGCTTACGGCTCTTAACAGTCTAAATTGCAATGTGAATTAACAAATATTGATCTAGCTGCTGCTTATTTGCCATTCTATCCCTTGTAAACTCATAACCAGAAACATTTACTACATTTCCATGGGCCTTCTAGATTGAATACTGCATGGAAAAATGAATTCAGATTGAACTGAATCCTTAGATCTGATCCTCAGAAGTGGGATCGGATCAAAATTCTGATGCATGAAAACACCTAGCAGATTAAAATCAATTTGAATCCGCCAAAGATGCTAACATCTATTGTATTCATATTAACATGCTGCACGCTTGCCATTTTGTTTTCTTAGTGAAAGTGGTATAATAAAACACAACAAAGCCACCGTTATAGTTAATATAATCTCCACATATATTCTTCTCAGAAACATTCACTAATCTCAAAAACTTCTTAAAATATGCAGAAAACATTTTTTACAGGTTCACCAACATAAGCCAGTGACCAACTTAAAAGCTTGAATTATTTGTGCTTGAGCCTTGCATATCCAAATCAGTCTCATTTTGGATTAAAAACATGTAAATGTGGGTTGTATTGAGAATGGGATTGGATTCAAATCAATTTCAATTCCCCATGGAAACATAGCAACTACTGTATTTAACCTTTCCATATTCAATATGCTGAAACACATCAGTTATCTCACACTTCAGGGTTTAGTCCCTAATGGTTTTATTAACATTTCCATGGGTAATTTGATTTGATTTGGGTTCACATTCCACATTGAATACTGCATAGAAACGAGGATTCAGATCAAAGTGAATCCTTACATTCGATCCTCTGACGAGTGGGATCGGATTGAAATTGTATTGCAAGAGACACTTACTGGATTCAAATCAATTTGATTCTGCCAAATATGCTAAACTTCTGTACTCATAGCTCGCTAAGGGCTCGTTATTTTGCTTTCTTACCAAAAGTGGTGTAATAAAACACAACAAAGCCACTTTTATCGTTTATACAATCTTGCAATATATTCTTCTCAAAAACATTCACTAACATTCAAAACCTACTTAAAATATGGAGAAAGCATATTTTTCACAGATTCACCAACATAAACCATGTGACCAACACAAAAGCTTGAATTAAATAAGGAAAATTGAAGCTATTAACAGTGAAGCAACAAGATTCTAAAGTAAGAACAGATTAGAAAGTAAAAACTTCACTTATTTTAGTAATGTTGCATGTTCTCCTTGAACAAGCTAACCCAGGGTTTCAAGTTTTCTCCAACTCATTCTCAAAGCTATACAAACAAATTCGTTACCGAAGCTACAATCTTTCATTTTTTTCTGAAAACAAAAATAAATACTGATATTCAATTTTTATTTACCAATCTCTGAAAACAAAAATTTATAAATACAATCTATAGATGGTAATTCGAAGTTCATATCACGGTTCCTGTTTTTTAAAATAAAAATTTTTTCCCAAACCATTAAATCTATCGGACCACTTAAGTGTTTTAATAATTTAACTTCTGGATTAATTTCATGATTAAATGACCAAAAATGATCTGCCACAGCTGATTTATCAATTTGTTTATATTTAATATTTTTAAAATGTTCTTTTATTCTTATTCTTTATTTATTTTATTTATTTTTAGTTTCTAATTTGTTCTTACTTTACAAAATCTTGAATTATTTATGCTTGAACTTTGTGTATCCAAATCGATCTCATTCTTGATTGAATTCAATATGAAAATACAGTTTGTATTGAGAATGGGACTAAACTCAAATCAATTTCAGTTCCACATGGAAATGCTGTGGCATTTTATGCGAGGAGCTTCACTCGATTGCTATGCACTGATGAAATTCCAAAATATTAACAAAAAGCCCATTCATATTACCACCTGAATACCTACTGTAAATAAATATCACTCTAACCTTAACAATGAACACTATGGCAGATATTCCAATCGTCTTCCTTCTCTATTGTTGGTGTATCTTTGCATATACAGGGAAGCTAGTCATTATTTCGAAATGCTCACCACAAAACTTGCAATGACAGTTCACTCATTGATTTGTTTTCAAATGTCAATTATGAAGGAAACTATAAAATGAACTAATCATAAATCGAGTGCCATATTTATAACTCACGTGAACTTAAATATAGCTTTGTGATTCTACAATATTTTAAACATTAAAAGAACTGATTTACCCCAAAATGAACCTACAATTACCACACAACAAATTGGCAAAAATTCAATTTCTGAACAATGGAACTGGAAGAAGCACCGACTGGAAAGATCATAGAATACCCACTCTTTAGAAGTGCAACTCCTATCACAGAGCATATAACTAGATGTAAGACTTCATCCGGAAACCACTCTACTGTGCCAAGTAAAGCGTAGAAGAGATGTGCATATTGCAAGTAAAAAGTGTGAAAATATGTGTAATAGTAAGAATGAGTTGGAGACAGCTTCAAACTCTGGGTCAGTTTGTGCAAAAAGAATGTGCAACATTACTAAGATAAGTGAAGTTTTTAGTTTCTAATTTGTTCTTACTTTAGAATCTTATTGCTTCACTGTTAATAGCTTCAATTTTCCTTAAGTGTAATAGATGTTGGTCTACATGACAAATGTATTTAATTGCATACTCAAATAGAGATTCAATAAAGTAACAAGTTGTGTTTTTATTTTAGTCATGATTATAGTTTCTTGCATTGACAAAAATGTGTATTTTGTTAACTAATTTTGCCAATTCTAAAACAGGGATCGTCTACACTTTTTGTACTAATGTACTGAAACTTTTCAAAACCGTGTTTCCTTTCATGAATCACTCAATGTCACATTCATGTAAAAAAGGTTTGAAAAAATAAAATGATTAACTTTTGGCATGTAATAGGTTAAGAACTAAAGATCTAGAGGCTATTGAGGTTTTCCTGCAAGGTTTTGTGAAGAAATAGCATTAAGGAATGCGGAAACTTAGTACTGTAGCAATTGAGAACTGAATTTGCGGACGAAAGTCTAAGAAAAATACTCCACTATAAGCTTAAGGAGTGCATGGACGCAGTTAATGTGCAAAATGCAGTTATCTGAAGCTAAAATCACTAGTGGGATTAAAGTGCTGACACGTATAACATTTGGGCAGGTTGAGTGCGTATGGTCTCTCTTGAAGAGCTTCATACCCTGTCTTAATCCTTTGCGAGCGGCCCACCGGATCAAAGATAAAGAGGATTCTACTGGTGGGCAGATATTTGGCTCATGCTTTCCGCTGAACCCGATAAGACAGATGTGACACCTTGATCGGCTAGGTTCTCCTGAATCTCATGGACATACTGGCCAATGAGCAGGTGTTTACCATTCCGTCTGATATGAAACTATGTTGGAGGACGTTAATTAAACAAAAAAGGTGTTTACCACAACACTCAAGGAGTCAAGCTTCTGTGACAACCTGCCAGAATGACACAGTAGCTGCTTAAGGTTAAGAGTGCCTGCCTGATAAACAGAGGTCTGTGGTTCAAGTCCTAGTTGTGGCATTGGATTTTTCAGTTCTGATTCTACCTCTCAAACACTGCCCGCACCAGCAGTAAGCTTGTTGGCATAAATAAATAATAATTACCATTAAAGCTAATTTAATCCCAGGACATGAAGTATAATAGTAAGTCACCAATGGGGTAATTCTGATGTGAGACTCCCTTTGTGGTTTACCAGAAATATGAATTGGTTGGAGAATTCAATATCATTCTGGCAGGTTATCACAGTAGCATAGTGGATAGAACGCCCACCAGGTAAGCAGAGTGTCTGTGGTTCAAATCACAGCTGTGGATTTGAATTTTTCAGTTCCAACTTTTACCTCTCAACATTGCCCACACGCAGTGTGTGTGTTCAAAAGCACCAGTAGTAAGTTTGTTGGTATAAATAATAATTCTATTTTGTTGCTCTGCCTCATGACTTTAAAGTTCAGAAATGCTAGCTAAACTTCTTTCTCTGTTTCTGGGGTGAATTATTATAGAACTGGGTTCTGTAGTTTGAGCAGATTAAGAACCCAGAACCTGGATAAAAAATCAAGTGAAACTAGAAGTGTCTAGGTTGACTCAAACACTTCTACAAAATCACTGGATATGTTTCCCTGTTTATATTACTTTGTGCATGTTAAGCAGAATAATGTTATAACTTGCTGTTTCTTTCCCGAACATCCTGATATGACTTGGTGCATACTGAGGTACTGAATGTTGTAAAGAGTACAACAGACACCTGCTGCTATGACGGATACGTGCTTAGTTCTGCAGAGGAAAGTGTATTAACCAGGCTTTGTTGCGGTTGCAAACAACATTTCTACTTCATGTTTGTTGACAGTAGAGGAGGTAAGAAAGGGGAGGTTGACAAACAGCTACAGCAATCTGTTTGTAAAATGACTGTACTGCCCCTTCTAAACATGTCCCTTCAGGTAGGGACGGGTAGAAAACCTCCCTGCAAGCATAATTTAAATGCTGACAACACCCAAACAGTTCCAAAGCCTAGTAATAACCACTTAAATACTTTAATTGTTGTCTGGGTACTGCACTCTCTTAGTTCTAAATCTGGTGATGTGTGCATCTACTTATTATTTTTGTTATTTATTTTCAGGTTTAAGGATTTATCAGATGAAGAGCTTTACAAACTGCTTGAGGAAAATTATAGTGAAACCTATGTGGATTTTACAAAGCTGAAGGAGTGCTGTAGATTTGAATGGCGAGCATATTGAATTAGAAAACCACAATAGTGAATCTGAACAGAATGAAATGGGTGGCGAGCTCAACAAGCTAAAAGAAGTGCAGGAGTTCCATATTGGAAGAGACAGTGAGTGTGCTAAAACTTCCAAAATAGAGAGGAAAAAATTATCAAATGTATTTACCTGAAGCAACAAGTACAGGCTCCTACGAAAAACTGCTTATGTATAGATCACAACTCCAATTCTTAAAAGTCAATCCCATAGTATTTCTTGCAGTTTCATGTTGAAGCATAAGCTTCTGCAGATCAGATCTCTGAACCTCCAACAAAGAAACAAGGAACATATGCTTAATGGGACATCAATGAAATTCTTCCACTTGAGCTAAATGCAACAGATACAAAAGCTTTACTTGCAGAAAGCAAGCTATCTGTGAGAGGTGTGATAAAAGTGAACACTTATCAAAATAGCAAGATAAAATAGTGCCATTAAGAACTAGAATTACTAAAGTTATATATATATATATATCATTTAAAGAATGGCAATTGTAAATTGTTTCATTTAATACAATAGCCTAATTCTCCAGGACAGCTTTGTTATTACTTAAAAATATCCATGCTGTAAACTTTATACTGCACATCTGGTCGTGTAATAAAAGTGCAGCTGCCGGAAGGTTAAAAACCATAATTTTAGTCTTATTCTGATTCACATTTAGATCCCATACTTCACAATATCTGGTGGTGCCATGGCCAAGCAGTTAGAGCATTTGACTACCACCTAGGCAGCCCGGTTTTGATCTCAGGGACCCACAGGTATTCGTGGTGGACATAGGAAGTGTTTTCTCCAGTATCCCCCACCACTCATTCTACCAATTGCTCTATTATCATCTTTCCAATCATCGATTTTGCCTGCATTTCCTATCATCCTCTTCTTCACTATCATACCTGATGCTTAGCTGACCACACGCTTCCAGATGTTCAATCTAACCCAGTCCAAAGGTTCCTGTGCTCTCCAACAGGTGTCTGACACTATGCACTTACTTGTAAGTCCTAGGGGGTGCAGGTCCCATATAAGAGGAGGATAATCAAGTATGAGAAAATAAAATAAAAAAAACCAACTTCACAATATCTACTTCTATAATTGCATTTTTTAATCCAATCCTGAAAAAGATGCTACCAATAGGTCATTGACATACAACAATCTCTAAATCTTGGTGCCATTTACAGTCTTTATGGGCGTAATGAACACTATCGCATAATGGATGCAGCCCAATTTAAATGTATGAAATTTAATAAAAAGTATCGCAGCATAATGGATGCATTTAATTTTGAACAAAGTTTTGGTCGTACAATATTGTTGTGGCTGCAGGATGCGTTAATCTACATTTGAATAACAATGGACATAGCTGGCGATAATGATTTGTAGTTACAAAAAGAACAGCGTAGTAACTGTGACAATGTATAGCTTTCCACATTTTCAGTATGAACTACAATGGATGGAGCTGGCGATAGTGATTGGTAGTTACAAAAACAAATATCACATACGTTTTCAGTTCAGTTCAGTATTAGTAGGGTGTTATTGTTAGAAGCGTAAAGTTTGTTGTTTGCTCTCCACTACTACCTACAGTATTCCAACTGTGAGAAATGGATACAAAGAGGAAATATTACAGTTATACAGCTGGTTTTAAGCTAAAAGTGATAACATTTGTCAAAGAGAATACAAACAGATTCATCACTGTGAATTCATGGTCTTGGAGTGCAATATTCACAAGTGGCAGACACAGAAAGAGGCGCTAATAATGACACCATCAAGTCCAGGAAATAATTTCATAGGCCAAAGGGCGGAAACTATCCTGAGCTTGAAAGTGATCTTTCAAAATATGTGCTTGAGTTGCGTAGCAATGGAAATGGAAATTATTATTTATTTATGCCAACAAACTTACTGTTGGTGTTTTTAAACGCACAAGCCGTGTGTGGGCAAAGTTTGTATGCCAGTTGTGGCATTGAATTTTTAAGTTCCAGTTCTACCTCTCAATGGAAATGGAGTTTCACATGAAAAGTTACAGTTTAAGGCTAGGGAAATAGCATGATATATGGGAATAAGTACTAATAATAATGAATTCGAAGTGAGCAGGGACCGTATGTTCTGTTTTATGAGATGCAAGGAACTGTCATTCAGAAGACAAACATCGATTTGCCAAAAAATGCAGCAATACATTGAACAAAATATTTTAGAATTCCATACATATGTAATTAAAGCAAGGAAGAGAAACACTTACTTACTGTCACAGATGGGGAGCGTGGACCAGACACCAGTGTTCTTTGATATGTTGGCAAACACAACAACCAACAACAAAGGACTACAAGCTATGAAAAATTGCGATGCAGTTTTGCTTGTGGCAAGAGCATATGGGAGAAAGCTATCACCTTATGCAATTTTTTTAAGGAAAACCATGTCAAAATTAAATGTCCAGCCGGTATTCATGTCAGAGTCTAAGAAAAGTAATGGATGGATAGGGAGATGGCCTGAGATTGTTTGAAGACAGTGTGGAAAAGCAGGCCTGGTGCTATGCTTCGTCAGCCAGCTTTGCCAGTATGGGACAGTTTTTGAGGTCATCAAGGTGACGATATTACTTGTTTTAAGGTCTACGGTATCAGAAGGCACATGAGGCGGAGCCAAAGAGGGCTCACCTAGAGTGACTGTCCTATCATAGTCGTGCAGCATGGCGGTGCCGTGGCCGAGCGGTTAGCACGCTCGCCTACCACCTAGGCGGCCTGGGTTCGATCCCAGGGACCCGCATGTGGTATTCGTAGTGGACGAAGCGGCGTCAGGGTGGGTTTTCTCCGGGTACTCCGGTTTCCCCCACCATCTCATTCCACCAGTGCTCCATCTTCATTCCATGTATCATCAGTGTCACCGCCTGCGATGCCATAGTAGTAAAAGCGGGCGTTAAACACTACAAACAACATCGTGCAGCATTGCCTAGTTCGAAACATACAGCACAAGCATCAGCAACAGAAATTTCTTTTTCATGCACCCAAAATTATTACTGCAAATTCAACATTCTAATATGCCTTGGTGTATGCCACAAGAATTTTTGAGGCAGCCTGTACTAAGGTCATTTTACTACGACGTATGGTTCACAAGTTATCACATCGAGAACAAACGACTGACTCCTGTGTTTATGCTTATGTATGCAACTTCCAATCTTGCCGGTGTTTTATTCCTTTTCATTATGCAGTTACAGAGTAAGCCATTATGAAGTGTAATTAGAAACTGTGTAAGTTTAGTTAATAAATTAACTGACCACAGATCACTGCAGTTGTGTGCAAATTCTTTAGTTTGGTTCAAGACCAATCCGTAATGCAAATTGTGCTTTGTGTAACTGTGACAATAAGCAGAAAATATACATGTTTACATTGTGTTTAGTGAAGTGTTAACAATGTCACTTTCAAAGCCTGGTACCAATGGCACAGGTACTAAGGGTAAAGTACTCTGCTCTCAGGCCAGAAATATTCTTAAAGTGTAGTTTTTTTAAGGAATTAGCATCAGAGGAAGTGCACATAAATAAGTATGTTAATATTGAGTGTTACAGTTTATAATATTGTCATTATCCCTCGCTGCATAAGCTTATGTTCTGACAATTTGTGACAGCAAATGTTTCTTTCCTTGTTCCCTCCCCATAACTTCCATTCTCTGGTGCATCCCTTGGCAGCAGTGCAGCCAAATTATGCACACATTGGTTCAGCTCATGTGCCTTCTAAACCAGTATGCTCTATAGATGCTATAAAAGCTGTTGCTGTTATTCTGGGTGGTCTAACATCAGCCGCTAGATGTTAGTGTAAACAAACCATTCAAAGACAATATTAGGAAGCTTTATACCGACTGGATGTTGTTGTTGTTGTGTTCTAGTGCCTTGCATCTGGCAATGAAGCCATTAGCATTCGTGCTTTCCAATACTTTTGAACTGTAGTTTCTTCTGATCTTAATGCTTCACAGGTCTTCAAGTGTTCTTCATTCATTTCTGCTGGATCGTTACACAGGACACATATTGGTGAGGCTGAGATACCTATTCTGTAGAGATGACTTGCCAAGCAGTCATGATGACTTTCATGTAACTGTTTTCTTAACGGGCACCAGTTTTACAATGTTTTACTTGACTGGATGTCAAGTGAAAGTTATGACTTGACATAACAGGGAAAATAAAAAGGCCCTCCATATAAATGATATGCATGTGGAATGTAAAGAAATGGAAATATAAAACATTAGTTAGTTGTAAAACTTTTCTTGAAGACCGGCATAGCCAATGCTTTGGATGGCTCACAAGATGATGCTTTATGGGAAGATGGAGAACAAGATAAACAATCTAAGACAGAAAAAGGTGGTAGCAGTTGTAGCAGACATACAGAGACAGAACAAGAAGACATGTGACCGGTAGATAAGCTTCTTCTAACCTAAAATTTGATTTGTTTTCCTGTCACAATGGACACACCCTTGATTTATTCACGAGAAATTGGGGGGAATAAGTGTCCATTACGCGAATAAATATGGTATTGGACGTATGGTTTTTTCCACTTGACCACACAATATAATTCTACTTACAAACTTGACATTTAAGCCACTTTATCCTTGTGTATCAAATTATGCAATTTTAAATGTGAAACCAGAGTAAAGCTCTTTTCACAAAATTCACATTTGTGTGGCTTTTTAGCCTCATGTACCACATAATGCTTTTTCAAACTGTCTAAAAGGGTAAACCTTTTTTCACAAAGTTCACACTTGTAGGGCTCTTTAGTCTCATGCTTCACATTATGCTTTTTCAAATTGCCCAAAAGAGTAAAGGTCTTCCCACAGATTTCACACTTGTGAGGCTTTTTACCCTCATGTATCAAAACATGTCTTTTTAAATCGCCCAGATGGGTAAAGCCCTTCTTACAAATTTCACACTTATGAGGCTGTTTACCCTCATGTATAAAAATATGTGATTTAAAAGTTGACAAATGAGTAAAACTCTTCCCACAAACATCACAACTATGAGGCTTTTTACCCTCATGTATCAAATTATGTCTTTTCAAATCACCCAAAAGGGTAAAGCTCTTATCACAAATTTTGCACTTGTGAGTCTTCTTACCCTCATGTACCAAGTTATGGGCTTTCAAAGCTGACAAATGAGTAAAGCTTCTCCCACAGATTTCACACTTATGAGGCTTTGTACCCTCATGTATCAAATTATGTCTTTTTAAAGCACTCAAATGAGTAAAGCTCCTCCCACAAATTTCACACTTGTGAGGCTTTTTACCTTCATGTATCAAATTATGCCTTTTCAAATCACTCAAATGAGTAAAGCTCTTCCCACAAATTTCACACTTGTGAGGCTTTTTACCTTCATGTATCAAATTATGCCTTTTCAAGTCACCCAAAACAGTAAAGCTCTTCTCACAAATTTTGCACTTGTGAGGCTTTCTACTCTCGTGCAATTTTAAAACTGACTCCGTAGTACAGTTCTCAAGGTTGCACTTGCTTGACCCATCTTTGTGAATCCACAGAGCCCTACTGTAAGCTTCATCCCTAGTACTACGTTCACTAAATTGATCTGAGTTAGCATGTTTTTGTATTGATGGTATTTTTGTAACATTACTTTTATGACTTCCAGATTCAAGATAATTCTTCCCACTTAGGAAACTTGTACCTTTCCCTGAGGTTGCAGTAGGGAGCCACGGTGAATCACTGCTATCATCAAGAACTACTTCTGTACATAATCTGAAAGCAAAAATCACCAATTACTAACAATATTCAACTCAACATCATTGTTTACTATAGTCAAAACAATTTATTTAAACTGTAATGTTACCAAGTAATTATTAAAATCTTAAAATTGAAAATTATGTTGATGATAAAATAAGACTGGTGTTTGTAACAATATAAGGAAACTGTTACTGGTACTGCGCATGGAACCAACCTTCAGGGCTGCTTTAACAACTGAACTAACTTCCCTGTTGATAAAACTTGGCAAATAAACATTTTCATAACAAAGAAGTTGTCAACAATCCAGTACAAAGCCATCAATCAATACACTGGATGGAATATTTCTCAAAGATTCTCAACTACAAGTTAGAGATCACCAGCACATTACATTTTCAAGATGGAATGTTTCAGAACTTCTAACTCTCTAAAAGTCTCATGTGATGCATGATTCTCCTCCAACTCTTCTTACAAAAGCTCACTTTTCTATCTACTTCATGCTATTGGAGATAGTTTTAGACATAATTTCATTACACTGTTTGGTATGGTTGAGATATGTCATATTGAGCAAGTGTCATATCTATTCATTAGCACACTATACGTAACTGTTGAGCACGTGTCTTTTCTAGTCATAAGCATATTCAATAAGCAAGCCTATTGAGTAAATGTATTTTCTAGTCATTAGTACACAGAGTGACAAGGTAAGTACTACTGAACAAGCATGTTCTGTATTCATAGTACACCAAGTAGGAAAAAGGTGAACATGCATGTTGAACAAGTGTCTGCTGTAGTCATTAGTACACTGACTAAGCAGGTAAACATTATGTTGTACAGTCTTCTGTAATCATTAGTATACTCGGTGAGCAGAAGATTAACATAGCTAATGAGCAATTGACACATTGAACAAGTGTTCCCCTAGCCCTTTAATTGGTAGGCCATTCTTACTCTAATTCCTGAATTGGTTTGAGAGGTAGAATTGGAACTTAAAAATTCAATGCCACAACTGGGATTTGAACCACAGACCTTCCGCTTACCAGGCGGATGCTTTACCACTGAACTATTGGGACAAACTGCCAGAATGGCATTAAATTCTGAAACGAATTCGTAATTCTGGCAGTTTGTCACAATAGCTCAGTGGTAGAGCATCCGCCCGGTAAGCGGAAGGTCTGTGGTTCAAATCCCAGTTGTGGCATTGAATTTTTAAGTTCCAGTTCTACCTCTCAAACTTTGCCCACACACGGCTTGTGTGTTTAAAAACAGCAGCAGTAAGTTTGTTGGCATAAATAAATAATAATTACAATCCTGAATTGGTTTTTGTATCCCTTTTGGGGGCACCTTAGCTGAAGCAATTTGAATAGCCGTGATGGTTAAGGTGATACACAATGGATTGGCCAGTCCTTCAAAGTCAAATGTCGCAAGTTCGAGTCCCAGTAACTGCACACAAATGTGCCTGTGGTAAAGGAAGGGGAAACTCCAAGTAAATTAATTGGTGTAATGGCATGCTTGGAAGTAGACACGGTTACATCATTTGAGTGCAACTGCATGGATTTTGCTTCTTTTTCTTAAAAAGAAAACACTAGTTTTACTGAAAAAATTAATAGTTTTACACTGTAAAACACCTGGAAATACTTGAATTTTATTTATTTAGGTTAGCATAACAACAAATTAAAAAGAGAGAAAGAGCCAATAAAGTATCTCAGAACTTAACAAAGCAATGCTGCCAATTAAAGGGCTGATCATTAGTTAACTGAGTGAACAGAAGATCTGCAGAGTAAAGGCCACATTGAGCCACTATGGTCGCCATTCATTAGTAATCTGAGTGAGCATAAGGTGAACAAGTCTGTTGAGCAAAATGCTTCTCTAGCCATTAGCACATTATGAGAGCTATAAGTAATGTAACATATCTATTGAGGAAGTACCCTATCTAGTGATTAGCGCACTGAATGCTGAAAAGATGACACTATTGAGCAAGTTTCTTCTGTAATCATTAGCACAATGTATAAGCAGAAGGTAAACATGTCTGTTGAGCAGAGTATCACATAGAGCTTGTGCTTCCTCTACTTGTTGATCTCGGTGGCTTAGTCAGTTAGATGCTGGCCTACTGATCCCAAGGTTGCAGGTTCAAATCTGGCCGAATCCAATGGTTTTTAAATGTGCTTAAAAACAACAGCTCCATGTTAGTAGATTTACTGGCATGTAAAACAACTCCTGCAGGACAAAATTCCTGCACACCGGCGATACTGATGTGATCCTGGCAATTGACAGCATCATTCAACAACAAAATAATAATTTATCTCTCTAGTCACTAGTACACAGAATAAGCAGAGTATCATTTAGAGCTTGTGTCTCTGCCAGCACTATTTGTTTATAAACAAATATGGCATGAGTATTCCATAGGAATGAGTATTCCAGAAACTGCAGTCTACCTTTGATTTCAACAACTTGCAGCAGATATTAAGATAAATGATGTTTGTAGGCTCTAAGTCATTATTACATTGATAGATTTATGTTGCTTCACTGTTAATAGCTTCAGTTTTTTCATGAGAGAGCGAAGGCTTTCACGGCCGGAGTCAGTATAACTAGGAGTTATTTCCGGGCTGTTATGCCGTGGTCTGCTGGAGTTGAAGAACCCAGACGTTTCGTCCACATCTGCGGCGGACATCTTCAGTGGCGCGGTCGTAATCTCCTCTGAGAAAATGTGCTTTAACTGTGTGAGGGCCTCTTGTACTGGAACCATGGTGAAGAGTGAGACGACATCAAAACTGATCAGAAGGTCATGAGGTTGTAGTGTGAGGCTTTGTAGTTTCTGGATGAAATGAGTCGAGTCTTTAATGAAGGAGTCTGTCGAGCCGACGTGTGGCTGTAGTAGGCATGCTAGATGTTTGGCTATATAATAAGTCGGAGATCCAATTCCGCTGACAATGGGCCTTAGAGGCACATCCGGCTTATGTATTTCTCAGAAGATATTTCTCAGAAGATATAATCGCCATCTTCCACCAAGTTCTCACCACGACGTATTTCCAGTGGAACCATTCGTTCTACGAGCAGATCGATGGAGTTGCCATGGGAAGCCCTCTTAGCCCGGTAGTGGCCAATTTCTTCATGGAATCTTTTGAGTCCAAAGCCTTGGCCACGGCTCCTCTAAAACCGACTGTCTGGCTCCGCTATGTGGACGACACTTTCGTCGTATGGCCCCATGGAAAAGAAACTCTTCAAGACTTCCTACTACATCTTAACAGCATCAACACACGCATACAATTCACCATGGAGGAAGAGAAAGACGGACAGCTACCTTTTCTGGACGTCTTAGTCAGCAGGAAAGCAGACGGCAGACTTGGGCATACTGTCTACCGTAAGCCCACTCATACGGACCGCTATTTAAATAGAGCCTCAAATCATCATCCCAGACAAAAACGAGGCATGATTAAGACACTCGTAAACCGTGCTTCTCGCATTTGCGAGCCACACTTATTACAACAAGAACTCTGTCACCTTGAGAAAGCCTTACTTTCTAATGGATATTCTATTCAAGAGGTCAAAAGAGCCTGCCGCCCTGCCAAGCCGAAACCTGCCTCACAAAAAACAAACAAGCCCAAACATAACGGTATAGTTTTCCTGCCATATTTCCAGAATGTCACCGACCGTATTCAACACATACTACAACGGCACAGTATCAAGACTGTCTTCAAGCCCACCAGGCAACTGAACAGCCTATTACGCTCTGCTAAAGACCCCCGGGACCCCTTGTCATCAGCCGGTGTTTACCGTATTCCCTGTTCCTGCGGATCGGTTTACATCGGAACTACTCAACGCAGTATCAACACAGACTCACCGAACATAAAAGAAGCTGCCGCCTGGCCCAAACAGATAAGTCCGCAGTTGCCCAACACGCCATTGAAGCGGAGGGAGAACACATAATTAAGTTCCAGGACACAAACATCCTTTCATCCACAACACACTACCATGCCCGGTTACAGCGCGAAGCCATTGAAATATATAAACATCCCAACAATTTCAACAAGAAAGAAGAAGTTTTGAAACTAAACAGCAACTGGTATCCTGTCATTGAAGGCAAGAAACGACATAAAACAGCAGAAACTGAAGTGATCCAATCAGGAGGCAACACCTTGAGCGAAGCCCGCCCCCTCCCACCGGCCGTGCGCCGCCCGAGCCAATCAGCGGAGGCCACTAGAAGGATAAATACCGCAGCTCTGACAGTCCACACCTCAGACGCTACGCTAACTTCTCCGAGGAGATTACGACCGCGCCACTGAAGATGTCCGCCGCAGATGTGGACGAAACGTCTGGGTTATTCAACTCCAGCAGACCACGGCATAACAGCCCGGAAATAACTCCTAGTTATTCAGTTTTTTCATTATGAAAAGTAAATATGTATTCAATGAACTTTAAAGTGCCCATTCTTTATGCATTTACTCTTGATACCCTATATCTCATACACAAAAATGAATCTTGCTTCCATAAAAACCCAGGATATCAGAACTACAATACAAGAAAACTCGACAATTTACAGTGGTTTGGCATAGGCATATGAAAAACTACTGGTCATTGCTCAACTAAACTGAAAAAAGCCTAGCACAACAGCCCATGAAAGGCCAAGGCTTGCCGCCCATTTCTGCCCGCTTCAGACATCACTGATGGAGTGCAGTATTGGAGCTTGGGACGTGGTCAGCGTCCCAAGCCCTCCTGGCCAGTTATGCAGCCTTCGCAACCTGGGCCCACTACTTCTCCATCAAGCAGCTCAATTGGTCCCCCTAAGACCTAACGAGGCTGAGTGCACCCCGTGCCAAACCTCCCAGAGGGGATAAAAATCCCCATGCTGGTACCGGGGATCGAGCCCGGGATCTCCACGCCAGAGTCAAGCACACTACCAACTGCGCTACGGAGATGGTCCATTGCCAAACTGTGTGTATTAATGCATGCACAAATTAGATACTGAAATAGAAACCATAGTCCCCTAAAGCTTTTAAAATTGAACTATAAATGGTGCTCCTAAAGAAAAAGTATTTGCATATACACAATGTTTTCAATGAGGAAAATCATTCTCCTGACCTAGGATGATTAGATTTATACACTTTTTAAGACCTACTTGTTCTGGGTTATAGTATGTTTGTACTTTAAATTAATTGTAGCTTGTTAACTTGATCAAAGATTTGAAATAGAGTACTGCAGTCATCTAAGCTATTGTAACTACATATATGTATCAAAATTTTTAAATAATTCATATGCTGACAGGTACATTGTTCTCAAAAAATGAAAATTAACTAGTTATAAATAGAGGAACACTAGTAATGGAAAATGTAACATATTAGCTAAGAGTGAAGTCCTACCTTGGTGATTTCACTGTAGTAAAGTCCCCTTCCTGTAAAGGAATAATTCACAGCATTAATGAAATGACTTGCACCACATAGTACCATTTTTGATTTGTTAATAAAGTGCTATATGGCATTAGGAATTATACAGAAACAAAGATTTGACATTACATCAAATAATACTAACAAAAGAAATGAAGATCTTAATTTGAAGAACAGAGTACTGCCAAAAGGTATGTGTAGTAAAGGTACCTCAGAATCTATGTTTCAGTTAGCCCAGTATCAAAGAAACTATCATGATATATTCACACGACTTTTTCTACTAATAGCACATTCACATTTCTTACAGTTAATGTACATTTAAAGCAAAAGTAAGCACAGATACAACACAACTGCAAGATTTTGTATGCATGTTGTGAACATGGTGAAATTCTGTTCCCGCTGCTGGTTGGAGACGTTGCTACTAAGATCTGGAAGATCTGGTTGACAGACCTACCTAGTGTTTGGTGTCACAGTACCTAACTAGCTCCAGCATGAGCTTTTTATCTGCAAGGTACGCGTGAGTGTTGGCATAAATGGAAACAAACAATGAATTTGCAAAAATGTGGCTTTATTTGCAAATTTAAAGCTTTTCGTAGAGAACTGATCCCAATATCTGAAGAGAAATGTTATTTTCTAACATTGACTGCAATGTTAGAACCCTATAACTTTGTCAGCCTTTAGTGACTGTCGAGTAATGTGTACATGCCAAGCTTGCGTACAGAAGATCACAAAAAAGTGTGAGCAATGACTGCACGACTCTCGAGTAAATGTGGTGCTGTTTTTAATGAAGTACTAATGGAATGGGCTGTGCTATGAAACTCGTTTTCTATCTACAAGGTCGTGGTAACGGATGGAATAATATTCACTTGGGTTCAACTTTAGTCACACGTTTTATTTGCACCTTCTTGTTCACAATTTTTAGATCACATCACAGTAGAAAGTCTTATGTTAATTGATCAACTTCCCTAACATCGCCAAAATTTAGTTGAAGGTCTCTAAACACTTATTAAATTCACTTTTACTGTTTCATGACGCATACACATAAAAATACGTCCATCTACCTCGGAGATACCCACGCTAGTGAACTATTTCTTGGCGTCCTTTTGACGCAACACACCGCCTTTTTCATCTTCATCCGCGCAAATAGTTCTTTCTCGTTAGGGAAGTGATCCCAATTATCGTCTCCTATTTTTATTATGGAACACAAACAATTCTAATATTTATACACATACATTAAAATTTACATGAACGATTTTCTATTGGGGTCTTCTAATATTCTGTCTCAAATGTAAGTCATTCATAATGTGATCGCATGGGCAAAGCAAAGGAAACGATTTTACTGGTCAATTTTAAGCAAGTCATGGCAAGATAAAAATCAATCCATGGAACTCCATCCAAACTGCTTGCCTAACAATTGTAATCTTATCATTTACCCAATCTGCCCAGGCTTTCATTCTTGAGCCTTCAAAATACACTCAGCTTTGCTATTAATGTTTCTCCCCTTAAATATTGATTACAATCTCCTTCTAGTTTTCCTATAATTACGTTCAGATTATAATTTTGGCATCAAACAGAAAAATACAGTCTACTAAAGTGTTACTTAAAGTAAGAGACTGCAAACTCCAAAATGTTATGGTTGGGTTGCATGACAGATACAAGATTATGCAATACTTTGTCCAAGAATATAAACCTATGAAGGATGTGATATTTTATGCCCAGGTGCTGGCCAGTTATTTGCTTTGTACAGGATTTTGTATATGCTATATATTTATGCAAAATGGATGAATTTCCATGTTGGATAATATTGGTTACGTTATTCAATTTAAAACTTGAGGTACACTAACAAGATATTCACATGCAATTTACAGATCTAAAAACATGTCCAAAACTTATATTATACCCATGATTGCATTGTGAATGGGGCCTTATTCTTTTATCTACATTATGGTAGACCTTCTTTGTTTATACGAAGAATACCTTCAAATTAATCAAGAAGATCTTAATTCAAAACACCTGATGAAAGTTTCAGATGTTGTCTTACATACACAGATTTCACTGAATTAGGCATTTACCTCAGAACTATAGAGTATATTCCAGAAAAAATAAAAGACACATATATAACAACTTTTTTAGAGAAATACCAATAACCTAAACTCAAAACCATAACACAGAGGAGATAGGTTTAAGTAATTTTGTATACAAAAGAATGCAACTTAAGGATGGACAGGCTAAAAACCTCAGAACACACCAAATAAAAAAATCTGATATGTTGCACTCACATGACTGTCTACTCTTGTACTATCTATTCTTACTAACTCTTATTTCTGTATCTTCTTCATGTTAGTTGAAAAACTTGCAGAAATTATCTTATTATTTCCTTGTAGGTGCAAGGAGAATATGGGAATACAGCAGGCTTTGAGTTATAGATAAATCTTTTAAAGCTTTCAAATTCTGTTCTCTTTGCTAACATATAAAAAATGAAAAATGATATTGCATTTGGCGAAAGTTTAAATTTTTTGAAACTGACACAATTTACAAGGATTATCTCTGAAATGGTTCCTATACAAAAAATTATTTGGACATAGTGTGTTTTAGCGAGGTCTACAGAAATGAACAAAGACCACTTTAAGACCTGTGAAGCATTAAGATCAGAAGAAACTACAGTTCAAAAGTATTGGAAAACATGAATGCTAATGGCTTCATTGCCAGATGCAAGGCACTAGAAAACAACATTTTTTTCTATGGTAAGATTTTCTCTATCTCTTACAGTTTACCAGTTATGCAACAGTAATCCAGAGTAAACAGGACCACATGGGCTAAGCCAGAAAATTCAAAATATACATTTCATTTATTATAAAATATCTTAAACATGTGGCATTTTAATCAAAATTGTTAGCCATTTTCAAGAAAATCAAACGTTTCGAAAAATTTTCCACAAAAGGGTAGTTTAGGGTGGAGCAATTTTCTTCAAAATCTTTAATGACTTTTAAAGATGTGACACAATCCTACATACCAAATTTGGTTTTAAACAGACTTTTTGTTTTTGAGTTATGTTTTGAGACAGTCTAAAACTTCTTATCTTGGATTCAGAGGGCCTCAAAGCATATTTCTGGTGAAATCTCAAGATTCAAATTTTAGGTGGAATACAATACTTCCTCTACTTACTAGTAGAGAAGGTAAAAAGGCTATAAATAAACGCGTCTACCGCATGCAGTTCTTAAATACTGTTTGTGATAAAGATAAGGGAACTGGAAAGATATATTGGGGTCGTAATCTATAGCTTGGCAAAATGGCTAAACAAATTTCACAAATTGCTCCAATTTAAGCATTAAAAATTGCTTTGAGTTACAGGAAACATGGTTTAAAATGATGGTATATTAGCTCCATTTCAACTATTTTAACTACTCCCATACATACTAAGAGTTTTAGCAGCAGAAATACAAAGGAAACAAAGCATTCATTAGCTTCACAGAATTGTGCACCAAGCAAGCATTTTTCCAATTTTGCAGCAAAATACTTTGTGCAAACTAGGGATATAGGAATGACGCACTTCTTGGCTGAGACCAAAGTAGGTAGTTAATGCATTCCGATGGATGTTTAAAATCTGGGTTATACAACTTAACATTGCCACCAGAATGATTAAAAAGGAACACATACAAGATGCTCTTAATTGATTGAACCTAGAGATATAAAAATAAAATTCACCATGGAAATAGAATATAACAACCACTTCTCCTAATTGGATGTAAGAATTATGAAGAATAATAAGTTGCCTTTTATAATACACAAAAGAACACTTATAAAGCTATATCAAAACAAATAGTTATAACCCCATTACAGTATGTCGCTGTATGTTACAGATTAGTGAATATTCCTCTCCCATAGTTTACAATACCAGGAAATCTTTGAACAACTAATAAAAATGGCTTTGGAAAAGAACTGGGAAATAAATTAATCAAAACATTCTGACAACAAAAAATAAGAGAAAACACAACTCTAAAATAATAAAAACCAAATTCCATTTTAAGAAGAAATGCTTTACCCATGCATATGTAGAAAATTGAAGATCTTCAACACTCAAACCTGAAAACATATTCAAAATAACATTTCTAATGAAAGCTAACTAAAAAAATCCCTCATAAAAATGTAGGATTAACAGGATAGAATACAAGCACTAAGATTATATAAAATTGCACTTGAAAGTATTTTGTAGAAAGCATTAGTTACAATTACACAAAGATAAAGCTGCTCTAATCGTTGAACTACTGCAACAACTTGCTAATATGACATAGAATTCTCCAACCAATTTTTATTTTTCCTGGTAGATGATAAAGGTAATCTCACATGAGCAGCAGTAAGTTTGTTGGTATAAATAAGTAACAAACATATTTTGGAATCTGATGAATAAAACAGTATTTTGTTGCATACCAATGAACTGTGATCACATTTACACACCTATTTTGCACTATATCCACAAGGATTTCTTATACATCAATTGGAAGTTTTGACTATTCATCCAATATTGCAGCAGCAACTTGATGCTTATTTGAGTAGCTTCTACAATGAATACATTGATCCAATGCAACCAATAGATGTTCAATTGAATTTAGTTCTGGGCTCTGGCTTGGCCTCTCCAAAAGTTTCATTGTTTTTGTTTGAAAATATTTTTTAAGTGGCTGGAGGTGTTTTGAATCATTGTCCTGCTGAAAAATCCAATTACATGGCATATTCTTTCTCCCATGTGGAACACTATTCTCTTCTACAATATCATTGTACAGAAAACAATCCAGTTTACCTTCTAATTGAATTAGAGAACCATCCCCACTTCTACAAAAACATCCCCACACCATGACACTGCCACCACCATGCTTAATGTTCGGTACCTGGTAGGCTTTGTTATCCCTTTGGTTCTTTGTCAGCATATACACTGCACACCATCATAAGAAAATAAATTAACATTTCTGTGAGCTTTCGCTCACAGGCCTGGCTGGAATGGTGGAAACCCATGCATCTGTGACATTGGACTGGCTTTTATCACTTCATAAAGCCTTAGATCAATCTGTAGAATTCCAAGTTTGGTGCTTCTTTGCAAACTCTATCTTTGCTTTGCTCTTTTTAACCTATGAATGGTTTACATGGTCATTTACCATTTAAATCAGCTGCTGCTAGGCAACATTCTGCAGTAGGAACATGTAGATTCAGTCCATGATGTTGTTCCAAATGATCCCTAATTTGTCAATTGGTTTTTCTGGATCAGTAGCCAACTGCTTACAAATCATTCTGTTCTCCTTCCTTGTGGTTTGTTAAGGATGACTTGTCCTTGGCTTATTGGTTACTGTTCCTTCCTGTTCTTCCCGTTGACTCCAAACACATTAGTTGTTGTGATACACCAAAATCTCTAGGAATGCTAGACAGGAACTTTCCCTTCTTCAAAGCATGCAAAATAGCTTGTCTCACATTAATTATCTTTTTTACCTTATTATGTTTAGTAAAGTAAAGGAACAATTGTATTCCACCCAAAAAGTGAATGCCAAGATTTCACCAGAAATATGTTTTGAAGCACCGTGAATGCAAAATCAGCATTTTTAAAAAAAAGCGTCTGTGTGTGTGTCTGTGTGTCAGTCTGTAGACAGCAAAACTCAAAAATGAAAAGATGGTTAAAAACCAAGGTTGGTATTTAAATTTAATGTCTTTCAAGGATGCGACACAAAGATTCCTCCACCCTTAACTATCCTTTACATGGAAAATTTTTCGAAAAGTTTTATTTTCTTAAAAATGGCTCTAACAATTTTAATTAAAATGCCATGTTTGAGATATGTTTATGAGAAGTGAAATGTATATCTTGAATTTTATGGCTATACCCCATGAAGTCCTATTTGCTCTCGATGACTTTGGCATAATTAGCAAACAGTAAGAGGTAGACCAAATCTTACTATACAATTGTTGATCTTGCTAAAACACCATTTCGGAGATATTTCTTGTTATTTGTGTAAGTTTTGGAGAACTTATACTTCTGTCAAATGGAACATCGCTATTCCTTTTTTTCATATGTTAACCATGCAAAGAGAATGGAATCTCAAAGCTTTAAAAGATTTTACTATCACTCAAAGCCTACTGTATTCCCATATTCCCATTACATATGCAAGAAAACGAGCAGTAGGATCATTTCTGCAAATGTTTATCTCAACTAAAACAAATAAGATAGGAGAATAAGAGTTTGTAAGAATGGTTAGTACAGGAGTAGAAAAAGTCATGAGTGCAACACATCAGATTTTTTTTGTATGCTTCTAGTATCTACAAATAAACACTACCTGCATATCTAAGTAACACGTTTCCTCTCATATAGACCGAATAATTGTAACGTTTCTTCCCCTTTTACTTATTCAGCCAGCAAACGTTTTGCTGTATGGCTTTAGTACCACTCCTCCCCAACAAATGATGCAATTGTAATGCCTTGCTACTTGCCTAGGGAATTTGCTGATTCACTGTATAGGCTTCCCACGTTTGGTTGTGTGATTCCTGCAGGTGTTTCTCTTGTGCAGCATTTTTTTAAACACATAGACAACTTTAAAATTTCTAAACTTGGCAAGTATTATCAAGTTTTGATCAATAATTTCTTAGGCATTCAAGTAATAAAAGAAAATACTCTTATGTTAATACTGTGACTGCATTGGCCATAATGTAAGTTGTTGAACTGTTGTTCTCAGTTTAAAGAATTTACTCACACCTAATTTATGCAATCAAATTCATTTTGAATTAATACACACTGCTAATTTTCCTATTATTTCTTACTTATTTTGTTTATAGAGAGCAACTGGTCAAATGGGTCCAAAACGACAGCATACCCATTCTCAAATTCAAGGACTACATGCCAGTGAGCTGTCCCAACTGATATTGCAAAAACTCTGGGTTTTGATGGAAGAACTGCCGTTTTTGGCTTAGGAAAGGAAATAGAAATGTTCAGGATAGCAAGACAATGGGGCATCCAACAAAACTAACACCAGACACCAAAAATAAAATTAGGTGTTTGGTGAAGGAAAAAATTGGAGTTGGTACACGTGCAGTTGCCAAACGTTTGAACTTCTAAGATGATTATCAGCAGAGAAACAAAACTATTGAAAGAACAATTCTGAAAGATTTCACTCAGAGGCAATCCTGGGGAAATCATGCATATGTAAGGCCAACAAAAGCCATGCTTCCAGCAAAATATATTGCTGATCATCAGGCATTTTGTAAGAGGATGATATCTGATGGTTTCTGTGATTCAAACAAAAAAGGAAGGAAGCGGATGCACATCTTATCCACTGATGAGTGGTGAAGTTTTATCCAAAGCCAACCGACAAAACACATGTACCTGCACAAATGATCCTCAAAAGATTTTTCTCAAAATCAAAATTTGGCTGAATATTATGGTGGCTGGTGGCATATGTGGCTATGGGAAACCACAGCTGCATATAGTGGAAGGCAAAAAGCCCACTGATGGCCGGTACTATTGGGAAAAGATCGTTCCTAACATGATTTTATTCTAGATGGTCTTTCCACAGATCCAGACAGTGCTGTTTCCATGCAGGATGGTGCATGGGTCCACACAACTGAATAATCAGTCAGCCTTTTGAAGAGAAAATTTCCAACTCCTTGGGAGAACTGGCCTGGAAACAGCAGAGACCTCAACTCTGTGGAACACATGGGCCAAACTACAGAATAAGTATTCAAGGAATCTCCAGTGTACAACGGGGATTAACTTATTGAACATGTACAAGAAGAATGGCACTCCATCATACCTGATGAGATTGCAGTGTTCGTGCAGTTTTGCCACATGAGTAGAAAAATACTTACACAATGAAGTATGCCATACAAAATAATGGAAAAGTGTTAATTATTATTTATTTATGCCAACAATGTGTTGTGTGATTTGTACATCTGTGTTCTCCATTATAATACAAACAAGTTTTTGAAAAACATTTTTTAAGCAGAATTATTGTTCAAAATGTGAAGGGAGTAACTTCTGTCCACCCTGTAATTGCTTTACAATTACAACATGTTTTTACTGCAGGACATGCACTAAGACATTTTAAAAAACAGTGAGTTAACTACAGGTATCTAGATAATGATATCCAGCTTTACTCTAGTTTACTCAGATATTAATATCTCTCAGTATTTTTGTTTCACTGTAAACATAGTGATCCCTTTTTTTTAATTTTTTTTATTATTATTTTTAGGCCTTGCAGGCCTACTGAGTTAAAAGAAAAACACTAAGCATTATAATGGGATTGTCAGTGTTCTTACAACAATTTGATTTGTCTTTGATTTTATTTGCATTCATGTAAATTACCACTCACCCTGCAAGTTTGAGAAAAGCTTAGCTGTTCATCAGATGCCCCAATATCTCGGAGTATTTTTGGTATAATTTTAACAAATTTCCCCAATAATTTTCAAGAATTACCACCTCTATCACTCTCAAAACTGTAGATACATCACCTGACCATCACTGTACCTAGTATCAACATAAATACAGACATCACTGTTTCCTCTAATCCCTCTCAACTGATGCAACCGCACAGCAGCTTGGGCAATTTTGTTTTTATTCTTCCTTGAAATGTTTACCCATTTGACTTTCAGTATTGCTCTGAGTTT
This sequence comes from Tenodera sinensis, assembly GCA_030765045.1. NCBI lineage: Eukaryota > Metazoa > Arthropoda > Insecta > Mantodea > Mantidae > Tenodera > Tenodera sinensis. The sequence continues at coordinate 126,389,302 of CM060970.1, forward strand.
CACCATGGAATGGTCTGTGAAAGAGGATCTTACAGCTGTCATAGCATTACACAAATACAAGAAAAATCTAAGGGGGATTTCAAAGTTGTTAAAACCACTTGGAATCTCACTCAGATTTGTTTACCAGATTATTAAGATTCACCAATCTTTCTAGTCTTAATGACAAGGCCAGCATCTGGCCAGCAACACTTGGTTCAAACTTCTGATGTAATCAAGAAAGTTTGGGAATGTATCAGAAGAAATCCTGTTAGGACAAAAAAATAATGGTACAGCAGCTTCGAATATAAAGAATGAGTATCTCTAGGCTAATAAACCAAGATCTAGGACTTCCAGCTAACTGCCGATTCTAAACATCTGTCTGAAGAAGATTAGACTGGAAAGATCATACAACCTCCTTGGACGGCACTTCAAAAATTAACATCACAAAATCCTTTTCTCAGATGAACAAATGTTCACAATTGAGCCAAAATTCAACAGGCAGAATGACAGTGTATGTTCAGACCCATGAAGAATTCCATTAGGTTGCTCCCTGACTTCCTAATGGCCTTCATCCAGCATCAGTGACGGTTTGGTTGGGAGTCCCATATCAAAGGGCTACCAAGATCCATTTCTCCAAAAAGAAGGTAAAAGCAATGCAAATGTATGTAGAGGAAGTCTAGGAGAAAATTGTGAAACCCTTTAACCAGACATGTTCAATGGAGAACACTGGATCTTCCAATAGGACAGCACTTCAGTTCACAAAGATATGAAGTGTCAGCAGTGGCTCAAAGACATACCAGAGTCTATCAACCATATGGCTTGGCCATCATGCAATCCAGACCTGAATCCTCTGGATTACAAACTATAGGACATTTTGGACACCAAGATCAGCTCTTGAAAGAAATCTTGAAAACCTAAAAAAATTTTTGCAATGAGCAGCAGCAGATTTAGACAAAGATGTGCTGGTGTAGATGACTGGCCCAAGAGGTTCAAAAGCTTGTGTGAAGGCTGAAGGTGGACATTTTAGTGAAATGATAATGTAAAGTGTTCATCAGAATCTGTTCTATTAAATGGTTTATCATAAATTTAAAAACTGTTCTCATTTAGCTCTGAAATTATTCCTTGAAGTTGTTACAACTTATGATAAGACTATGTATATATTCACAAAGTGTCACCTATCCTTATAATATCCTATTACATAATTCAAATATTTTATCAAGTGAACAATAAACATTCTAAACGCAGAGGATTTCTAAAAACTTACCTTAATGTCATTACAAAAAGATGAACTTTGTACTTCCAGCCAACAAGGTTCATCTTTAATCTTTACTTTATATTCCATTTCATGGTCATTAACCTTCATTACAGGATCCTCGGTAAGAAATTCTCTCTTTTTCTCTGAATCAATTTCTATTTTAGGCTGTACCTCATATTTATTGCTGCATATAATAGTTTCAAACTTAATCTGGTTTGCAAAGTGATTAGTAGAACATTCTCTCTTTTCCTGTGAGCAGAAGTGTGAAAAAGTCTCTGATTTAATTTCAGGTTTGACTGCCACATCACCATCATTGTCCAGAAGCACAGCATCATTGTTTGTATTCAAGGTAACATTCTTGGTAAAGAACTCACTCTCAGTATGTGTGGCTGAGAAAGGATCCTCCTCTTTGATTGTTATTTTGGTATCCATTTCACTACTGGTGATGCATCTGATGGGGCTCGGACTGTAGAGAAATAAACCTATCATGAATAGCAGAATAGCAAGCAAATTGTATGGTCATGAGAAGGGACTAATGTACATTGGTGTGTTATGGTCTGATATTGCCCCACCCCACATATTTCATCTTTGAAATATGTCACAAAGATTTTCAGAACTCCCTCCCTAAACTGTCTGGTACATGGAAAATGTTACAAACATTTTTATTTTGAAAATTGGCTCTAATGATTTTGATTAAAATATCATATGTATTTATCTGACAACAAATTTGATGTGACAAAATTAGTTATACATAATGTACTAAAATTACACTATTCTATGGTAACAAACGTATTAAATGACTGCCATTATCACAGAACATGAAGCTTTATTTAAAGAAAATACCACATTAATACAAACAATGCAGAGGGATGGGAGGGAAAAGCAAACAAACTGAAACTATGAGCTATCCAGATAATGTAAGTGAATCTGCTGGTAAAATAGTGTAATTACAATAAGTGTAAAAATAAATAACTACACAATGTAAAAAGTAAACTGATTAACACAATTAAAAAATTAATTCCTCCTCATTTGCTACAAGAAAAGTAAGTGAATTTTTATTTTATTTTCCAGAGGGGAATAAAAATACTCCACAGTCGCAACCCATCAGTAAATTTGATGTAAATATTAACTGATATCCTTTTATCTCAAACAGAAGTGGGAACTCAACAAGGGTCCTGATATACTTTAGGGCTAAAGATAATCCTAAACAGCACACTGATATGTGCACTTTCCTTTGAAATGAAATACTCAGTGACTTTAGTAATGATAATATACAAGTGACGAGAGTGATGACAGTACATCCAAAATTGAGTAAGCTGTTGATGGAATTTTGCACAGAAAGACTGACGGTAACACTCGAGGTACACTCTCAAGAGCCACAAAAGAAACATGGATGTAGAAAACAAAGAGGACATTACAATGACTGAGAATTACAGGAATGAGTTATGTGACAGAAAAAGGAAAGATTGAACAAGAAATGAAAGTGAAACTGTTGTCCTCATGTACACTAAAATATGTTGAGTCATTCCAGAGGATAAAACATCCAGTAATCTTTGATGAGTTTTGGAGCTTAAGAAGTCGAGATACACAGGCACAGTATTTGTAATCTCATTGCCATAGTTCTCGAAAAAAAAAAAAAAAAATCACAGAAAGTACCCCTGAATAATTAACATGCTAAGCATAAGCAATATTTATGTACATATGAAATGGTGATTCATGGAGAAGGAAAAGCAATATGCCAGAGGTGTTTTGTTGCAATCTTTGGTAAAGCAAATGTTAAATGAAGTCACTATTTTGATGCATGCAGAGGACAAGACAAAAAAATCTGATGTGTTGCACTGACCTCACTTTCTCTAATCTTGTACTAGCCATTCTTACAAACTCTTATTCCTATACCTTCTTCGTGTTACTTGAGGTCAACATTTGCAGAAATTACCTTATTCCTTATTTCCTTGTAGGTGCAAGGAGAATATGGGAGCACAGTAGACTGAGTGAGTCAAATATTTTAAAGATTTGAAATTCTGTTCACTTTGCATGGCTAACATAAAACAATTAATAATGATATTCCATTTGATGAAATTTGAAGTTTTGCAAAACTCACAGAAATAAAGAATATATTGGAAATGGTTCACTCTGCAAAAAAGTTTATTAAGACAAATTGTGCATTTATGCCAACAAGCTTACTGCTGGTGTTTTTAAACACACAAGATGTGTGTGGGCAATTTTTAAGTTGATTCAGAAACTGAAAAATTCAATGCCATAGTACGAATCAGCTGGGGAATTTAATGTTGTACTGGCAAGTTGGTCATGGTAGCTTAGTGGTTAAAGCAGTCGCCCAATAAACAGAAGATCTGTAGATCAAATCCCAGCTATGGCATTGAATTTTTCAGTTTCTGATTCAACCTCTTAAACATTGCCCACACACGGCTTGTGTGTTTAAAAACACCAGCAGTAAGCTTGTTGGCATAAATAAATAATAATTACCATCTACAGGTTACTTAAACCTGGGACATACAGTACTTACTACTGTAAGTCGCCCTTGGGGTATTTATCTGATGTGAGATTCCCTTGTGGTTAACCGGAAAAAAATACGAATCAGCTGGGGAATTTTATGTCATACTGGCTAGTTGGACACGGTAGCTTAGTGGTTAAAGCAGCCGCTCGATAAGCGGAAGATCCGTGGTTCAAATCCCGTCTATTGAATTTTTCAGCTCTGATTCAACCTCTTATAAATTGTGTTTTAGTGAGATTTACATTTTTTGCATAGTAAGATTTGGTCTATCTCTTATGGTTCACCAGTTATGCAAAAGCCATCCAGAGTAAACAGGACATAGGCTATAGCCAGAAAATTCAAAATATACATTTCATTTGTCACAAAAATATCTTAAACTTATGGCATTGTAATCAAAATCATTACAGCCACTTTCAAGAAGATCAAAATTTTGCATGTGAAGGGTAGTTTAGGGTGGCAGAATTTTCACCAAATCTTTGTGTCGCATCCCTGAAAAGGATTTAACTTAAATATAAATTTTTGTTTTGAACCAACTTTTCATGTTTGAGTTATACGGTCTGCAGGCTGACAAGACACAGACCATTTTTCTAAAAATGCTTTTTTTTTTATTATTCAGAGGGCCTCAGAACATATTTCTGATGAAATCCCAACATGAAATTTTTGGGTTGAATACAACACTTCCCCTATTTACCATACATAAGAAGAACTAGAGCAAGTAAAAATAAATGGCACCTAGAGAGAAAAAAATACTGCATGGTAAGCAGATGCCACAGGGAGCTGCAGTAAATTGACAGCATTCTCTGGTTAGGAAGTTTACCCAAGATTACATTTAAGTTATTATGCATACATTACATCCATTCTTGTAAGGGTTTAACTAAAACATTGTTACTTTTGCAAATTGCACTAGTACACCTATACTCTGTTCAACTAGAGATTAGAGGAGATGTAAACAAAGCCACGTGCGTTTAGACCACAGCGCACCCTCTTGACGCTTTCACCGTGTAAATAGTCCCTTGAAGAAATACTCTTACTGAGGTCTGAAATGTCACTTAATGTTTGCTAAAGCATGAACTAAGTGTGCTAAGCGTAGTTAAAGTGTAAGAATAAGGAGTTAAGTGAATCTGTAACAAGCCTAATTCATTCTGCGCGCACATTATTCAGTATGAAAGTAACATGGCGGAACAAGTGAGTGTTGTAAAACCACGTTTTGAAGTGGTTAAAAGACAACAATATTGAACGTATTTAACAAGTTCTGTGAGAAATATCCCGAACTTGCTATCGAAGACGTGATGAAATTAACATCTGAGTTTACCGGTGTGTCAGTTGCAAGTATTTACAGTACATGCAACGAAAAATCATCAGTTGGTGAAGATACCGGTAAAAAGTGACCACATGCCAGATAAATGGTGGATGTAGTTTGCAACGAATTTGTGAGCGTGAGATCTGCAATCCGTCGAAAATTTCACCAATTCTTTCTTAACAATGAACCTCCACCTTAAACAAAGTGCTGTTGGCAGTTAACTCTGATCCCGATCTTCCAGATTTAAAACGAACTTCCCTCCACAAGCTGCTTCTGGAGATTGGTTTCGAGATTGTGAGCAGGAAATGAAAGTGTTATTGTGGACAGAGAAGACGTAAGTAGCAGTTAATTTCCACGTGCTATATGTTATTTGGATCAAGTAAATATATCCTTTTTGCAGTGTAAAATGCATATTATAGCTACGCATAGCAGTAGGTAACCGTGTTGCGTCATTGTGGAAGCATGTAGCCGCGAAGTGATACAAACCGGTGCTTTGTTTATATCTCCTCTAATCTCTTGATGAACAGAGTGTAGGTTTGCATTTTGCTTTGCATATGCATAGTATTAACACAATGTGGTACTTTGTTGTCATATCCCAAATTCACTGTAAGTATAATAAAGTTTTTTTTTATAATAAAGCCTTCATACCCAAAAGGAACAAATGATGTCCTACTTCCATCCTATATTATGTTATTTACGTCATTCCACCAGCATAGCTGCCATATGCAGAAAAACAAACCTTTCTCCTTATATCAATAACTCATTTAGTGCTCCAATACAAGGGATTGAGTACCAAATAAGCTGCAAAGCAAGGACAAAATGTAGCAAAAATAACAGTATAGCTAAACCCCAAGGAAGCAGAACAGCATGACAAAAAGGGCAAAATAATAGACATTGAACCACATCACAACCATTTCTAGAAAGATAAGACAAGGTAGAAAACCTAAAAACATCCAAAAGGTTTTATTCTCTCTCAGTCGTGCACTCCCATCCCTGTATGCACAACATCCTAAACATGGCATGGTTGGTAATCAAAATGATCCGCTCAAGAAAATGAATGAAATTTAGTGAAATCAATATATTTTGTATTCCCAATTATGATTTTGAAAGTTTCATTCAGTGGTCAAGCTTTGTTTTTAATTTATGAGCAAATTCGGTATGTGTGCTGCCACAGTTTTATTTCGCTTGCAAGGTGGTCATTTAGCAAATATTTATAAATAAGCATTATATGCACTAAAATGATTTATTAATGTGTTTATGATGAAACAACTGAATAACCACTGTTTCTAGAGAAAAACTTGTTTCGTGGATAGCAGCAGCCACTGAAACCATTGTAGTACTAGAACGTCTTAAGTCTTCTATTCAGAGATTACTACATGGCATCATGTTCTACACATAAGCCTAATTCTACAGCCAAGTTTAGCCTGTGTTAGATTAGTGTGTCTATATGTCTGGGATCACAGGATCCTACATCATGGAAATTTAGCCCATGTTAGATCGCGTTGGTGTGCCCATCTGACTGGGTCCTGTGCCATTGAAATTTAGACCGTGTTTAGGTTATTCATTGTAAATACATTAATAAATCATTTTAGTGCATATGATAGCCATTTATAAATATTTATTTGCTAAAAATCTGCTGCATAAGCGAAATAAAACTATTGTGGCACAGAATTTGCCCATAAACAAAAATTGAAGCCTGATTGGCAAAAAATACTTTCAAAATCATAATCTCGAATAAAAAGCTTATGAATTGCACTATATTTCATTCATTTACTCGAGCAGCCTGTTTTCTACATAATTACGGCACAGTTTATTGTCTGCATGGACTCATGACTGTGCTATGAAAGAAAACCTCAAATAGGGTTAATGAGTGGGTTATTAAATTATCAAGTGATAAAATCTACTCAAGAAGCAACTGCTAACAGACTATCATACAATTACTAGCTTTTATTAAACTTCATTCTTTACCTGCTCAGTGCAGAAGCTTGTCCAAGTGTTTGAGATAAAAGTGGGGTGAAGTGTTTAAAATCTCCTCTCAAAGCATTTATCATTGCTTTGTTAGCACAAGGTGTATAAGAACCATTATTCTCATTTTCTTTTCTAAATTCATTAAGTCTAGTTCTTTATTTGTTACGAGAGCTTAATTTACAACCTTTACATTTATAAATCAAAAGTATTGGAAAGCACGAATGCTAATGGCTTCATTGCCAGATGCAAGGCACTATAAAACAACAACATTTATAAATCATATAGCATGAGAATGCAAGGACAAGATCTGTGAAGCTGAACTCCAATGATCCATATGATGGGGGAAAAGCCAATTTCAAATAATGGATTATATTAAGAGCTTCTCGGGTTACCAGTCGTGCCAGGTTGATAAAGTTGCTCAAGCGTTTTGTCATGTTCGCTCTATTGCCTTCTTCAGGAAGTGATGCATTTCCCCAGCCCAGGCAGTGTATATATTCTCTAGGCAGAGGGACTTGATGCTGGGGAACCTGTGCTCTGTAATTGAGTCAGCGGAGAGGTGCTGGCAGTTAATAAGCTGTTCTCTGAAGTTTGAGAATCTTTGTCCACACTGTGCTCAGCCCTAAACTAGTCTCTATTACAATTGTTTGGCTCAAAGTTAATTTCAATTGCTTCTTTAATAAGCCTGTAATGATATTGGTCACCACAGTGTAAAACTGCTCATGCAGGGGAAACACCACTTCCTGAAGACCATTGAGTGAACATAGCTGAAAGCTCAAGCAATTTTATCAACATCGCACAGTTGGTAACCCGAGCAGCTCTTATTAATAATCATTGCCATGAAAAGCTTTAAATCCTACACAATAGATAATACATAACAAATCTCTCCTCTTGTATACTACAATTTCAAAATGCTATATCAGCATTTCTGTTTTTACACGTAGAAGCAAGAAGTTAAATCTTCAGCAATTTAGTAGATTTCAATTGCTTAATTATGTTGGCATGGCATGTTTTTAGTTGACATCTACCAAAACCTTCCTATAAAGGAAAGTGTCATAAAAGAGGAGGGTGGGTGGATTGGTTGGTTACAGATTTTTAAAGTGACCACATCAACTCTAAAAGCAGCTCTTAAGCTTTCCTGATAAGTTTGTTCCTAGTGCTTCTTATAAGACAAGGACGCAATTACCAAAAATTAGCCAACTCTGATGTTAGTTTAACATGTGAATAATATTACACACATATTTAATTTATATACTAAAGCTTATTAACTCTTAATCAATGTTAACAGTATTTGTATACTCTCATGCTCAAATTAATCATATGCTCTAAGCTTCCATAAGTAATTCTAATTTTTTTACACTTTGAAGACACGTGGTGCCTGAAATGTTCAGCTGAAAATACATGCTGTACCCGCAGAACAAATAGAAAGCATGGAACAGATTATAACTGTGCCTTAATATTTATTTACATTGATGGTAAATTCCACTTTTACCAAAGTAATGAGCTAATTTAAATCTATGAAATCCTAAACATTTAAATTGTTTTTCAAGTGCATGATATGGACAGTTTCGTGTATTTATGCATTACTCAGATAAACGTAAAACTGTGGAGTTTTCTCTTTTCAATAGTTAATCAGAGAACAGGAAGTAAATAATTTGATTTCATGTGCTTATGGCTCTTAACAGCCTAAATGGCAATGTGAATTAACAAATATTGATCTTTGAGTTTTTTATTTTGAGTTACTTATTTACACACACCTTCACTACTAACTGCTTTTTTAAGCGGAAACGTTTTCAGGACCATTCGATCCCATCTTCAGTGACTCAAAATAAAAAACTCAAACTTGAAGAATACTTCACTGTCAATAGTGCTTCTATTTTTAATATTAAATATTGATCTACCTGCCACTTATTTGCCATTCTCTCCCATGTAAACTCAAAACCAGAAACATTTACTACGTTTCCATGGGGAATTCGAATCAATTTGAGTTCTCCTTCCAGATTGAATACTGCATTGAAAAGTAAATTCACATTGAACTGAATCCTTGGATCTGATCCTCAGAAATGGGATTGGATCAAAATTCTGTTGCATGGAAACACCTAGCAGATTAAAATCAATTTGAATCTACCAAAGATGCTAACTTCTATTGTACTCATTGTAACATGCTGCATGCTTGTCATTTTGTTTTCTTAGTGAAAGTGGTATAATGAAACTCAACAACAGAGCCACCTTTATCATTTCTATAATCTCCACATATATTCTTCTCAGAAACATTCACTAATCTCAAAAACTTGTTAAAATATGCAGGAAACATTTTTTACAGGTTCACCAACATAAGCCAGTGACCAACACAAAAGCTTGAATTATTTGTGCCTTCCATATCCAAATCAGTCTCATTTTGGATTGAATACAGCATGGAAATGTGGGCTGTATTGTGAACAGGATTGGATTCAAATTAATATCAATTCCCCATGGAAACATAGCAACTATTGCATTTAACCTTTCCATGTACCATATGCTAAAACACATCAGTTATCTCACACTTCAGGGTTTAGTCCCTAATGGTTTTATTTACATTTCCATGGGTAATTTGAATTGATTTGGATTCTCATTCCACATTGAATACTGCATAGAAACGAGGATTCAGATCAAACTGAATCCTTGCATCCAATCCTCTGAGAAGTAGGATTGGATTCAAATTGTATTGCAAGAAACACTTACCAGATTCAAATCAATTTGATTCTGTCAAATATGCTAAACTTCTGTACTCGTAACACGCTAAGGGCTCGACATTTTGCTTTCTTACTGAAAGTGGTGTAATAAAATACAACAAAGTCCCTTTTTACACGCTTTATATAATCTTGGAGTATATTCTTCACAAAAACGCTCACTAACCTTCAGAACCTACTTAAAATATGCAGAAAGTATATTTTTCACAGATTCACCAACATAAACCATGTGACCAACACAAAAGCTTGAATTACGTATATATGCTTGAACTTTGTGTATCCAAATCAATGTCATTCTTGATTGAATTCAATAAGAAAACATGGTTTGTATTGAGGATGGGACTGAACTCAAATCGATTTCAGTTCCACATAGAAATGCTGTGGCTGTAGGTAACTGTCCTAAAAGTCTAAGTCTGTCTCATTCATTTTGAGCTTAAAGAACTTGGTTAAACACATTGAACACGGTTAACACTAAAAATGAGACACAAACGACATGTCATTGTTGACTTTCTCTAATAGTAAGTAGAGCAAGTATTGTATTCTACTCTGAATCCAAACTGTCTGTATGTATGTATGTCTGTCAGTCTGTGGACAGCATAACTCAAAAACGAAAAGTCGGTTAAAAACCAAAGTTGGCATTTAAGTTTGTTTTTCGAAGATGTGACCAGAAAATTTTGAAGAAAATTCCTCCACCTTAAACTAACCTGTACATGAAAAAATTTGATTTTCTCGAAAATTATTCTAACGATTTTGATTATAATGACATGCTTAAGATACTTTTATGACAAATAAGAAGTATGTTCTGAATAAGAAAAAATTGAAGCTATTAACAGTGAAGCAACAAGATTCTAAAGTAAGAACAAATTAGAAACTAAAAACTTCACTTACCTTAGTATGATTTGCTGCTAACCCTGGGTTTCAAGCTGTGTCCAGCTCATTCTCAAAGCCATATAACCAAACTTGTTGCCAAGCTACAATCTTTTATTTTTTCTGAAAAACAATTACTCTTTATCAATTTTTATTTACCAATCTCTGAAAACAAAAATTTATAGATTGTATGTCATGATTGTATTAGATTGTATTTATAGATTTTTGTTTTCAGAGATTGGTAAATAAAAATTGATAAAGAGTAATTGTTTTTCAGAAAAAATAAAAGATTGTAGCTTGGCAACGATTTGCTTATATGGCTTTGAGAATGAGCTGGACACAGCTTGAAACCCAGGGTTAGCAGCAAATCATACTAAGATAAGTGAAGTTTTTAGTTTCTAATTTGTTCTTACTTTAGTATATTCTGAATTTTCTGGCTATAGCCCATGTAGTCCTGTTTACTATGGATGACTTTTGAATAACTCGTAAACCTTATGGAATAGACAAAATCTTACTATGCAAAAAAGTAGATATCCCTAAAACACAATCATTTTCTAAAAAAAAATGTTTTTGTGGAGTGAACCATTTCGGAGATATGCCTTGTTATTTGTGTCAGTTTCAGAAAAGAAACTTTCATCAAATGCAACATCATTGTTCATTTTTTTATACGTTTACCATGCAAGGAGAACAGAATCTTAAAGCTTTAAAAGATTTGACTACTGCTCAAAGCCTACTGTATTCCCATGTTCTCCTTGCACCTACAAGAAAATAAGCATTAAGATAATTTCTACAAATGTTTATCTCAACTAACACGAAGAAGATGTAGGAGTAAGAGTTGTAAGAATGGTTAGTACAAGAGTAGAGAATGTCATGTGAGTGCAATTTGTCATATTTTTCAAATTTGCAGCTCAAAGTTATTACACTGGAAATAAAAGCATTTCGTAATTTTAATTTTATGCGAGGAGCTTCACTCGATTGCTATGCACTGATGAGATTCCAAAATATTAACAAAAAGCCCATTCATATTACCACCTGAGTATCTACTGTAAATAAATATCACTCTAACCTTAACAATGAACACTATGGCAGATATTCCAATCGTCTTCCTTCTCTATTGTTGGTGCATCTTTGCATATACAGGGAAGCTGGTCATTATTTCGAAATGCTCACCACAAAACTTGCAATGACAGTTCACTCATCGATTTGTTTTCAAATGTCAATTATGAAGGAAACTATAAAATGAACGAAATCATAAATCGAGTGCCATATTTATAACTCACGTGAACTTAAATATGGCTTTGTGATTCTGCAATATTTTAAACATTAAAAGAACCTGAACCTAGAATTACTACACAGCAAATTCGCAAAACCTCAATTTCTGAGAATGGAGCTGGAAGAAACACTGACTGGAAAGATCATAGAATACCCACTCTTTAGAAGTGCAACTCCTATCACAGAGCATATAACTAGATGTACGACTCCATCCGGAAACCACTTTCCTGTGCCAAGTAAAGCGCAGAAGAAATGGGCATACTGCAAGTAAAAAGTGACAAAATGTAATAGATCCAATGTTGATCTACATTACAAATGTATTTAATTGCATACTCAACAGACATTCAATAACGTTACAAGTTGTGCTTTTATTTTAGTCACGATTATAGTTTCTTGCATTGACAAATATATGCATTTTGTTGACTAATTTGCCAACTAGCATGGGGATCGTCTATAGTTTTTGTAGTAATGTACTGAAACTTTTCAAAACCGCGTTTCCTTTCCAGTGGCGGCTCGCAGTCAAAATGTTAGGGTAGGCAAAGTGTAGTAGCAGCAGCAACAACAACAACAACAACAACAACAATAATAATAATAATAATAATAATAATAATAATAATAATAATAATAAACCCCGTTTATCCGAAATATAGGGGGCGAAGTCATTGCGGATAACGCAAACAATATATTGTTTGGTTGTTTAATAAGAGCAGAGTGAATGAGTGTGACTTACGAATTACCGCCAAAACTAAACTCACGAGTGTCGGCAGACTTTTTTCCGGGGGGGGGGGGAAATTTGCAATCATATAATATTAAATCATTATTTTATTGTCAAAATTTATAGTATTTGTTGCAAATAACGGTATTAATTTACGCTAAACAAAAATTATTCTTTACGCCAAAATTAAAATAATAGTTTAATAGTCAGTAACTGACTACACATAAAGTTCACCAACTTCCAAGGGGGGACCGTGGCCCCCCTTGCCCCCGTTTCGCGACGCCCATGACTAAAATGGATTTAGAAATGGAAAAATTGTCTGACTGCAGCTTTGTGTTAAATAGCTGAAACACTCCTCTTTTCATTGTCAGTGCGCCGCGAAAGCGGAATTTGTAATAGTTCACTAATTAAGTCGGTCATACTGGTATTACACACAGATAACGACAGGTTCAGATCTCTGAGATCTTCGTTCGTGGAGTATGGCTGTTCGGAAAATGTCGCATAAACTCGGATTTGGGCCGGCAAGTGTTCGCACTGCTGGCAGACGCGTCTACGCATGCTCGGAGTGCGTATACAGACGGAATGTTTCCTTATCCCTGTTCAAGGGCCTCGTACTGAGGAAATGGGGCCGGGCCGGCAGAGGTTAAGCTAGCCTGCTCTCCACTACCCAGGTTCCATGCGTATCATTTCTGCCACGCGTTTCAAACACGCAGCGCAGTTTAGATGAATCGGAATTGAGATTAAAGGATTTGACCATGCGCTGGTCATTATAACCAAGAAAAGTTTTCTTTAACTGCAATTTAGGGGAAAATGACGGTTCAAATGATAAAATGCAGAATCATAGTTAAACATTATTTGTTGATGTATTACGATAGGGTAGGCAATGCCTACCCTGAGGAGCCGCCCCTGTTCCTTTCATTAATCACTCAATGTCACATTCATGTAAAAAAGATTTGAAAAAATAAAGTGATAAGTTTTTGGCATGTAATGGGTTAATGCTAATATATTTCCATACGAACCAAAGATCCAGAGGCTACTGAGGTTTTCCTACAAGGTTTTGTGAAGAAATGGCATTAAGGAACGCGGAAACTTAGTGGTGTAGCAATTGAGAACTGAACTGGCGCCCGAAAACCTAAGAAAAATACTCCACTATAAGCTTAAGGCGTGCGCGGACGCAGTTTATGTGCAAAACGCAGTTATCTGAAGCTAAAACTGTAATATAAATGAACCCATTAAAAACTTACGTTCTCTGAACGGCATTCTAAGAAAAACTTCTCTTCAAGTGTTTTCTGCTCACTTTGACGCGGTCTGTTTATATAATTATAAACACTAATATTAAATTCGCTCGACTTTATGGTCAAGTATGGGACCACAGACCACTGCAAAATGATGGAATAGAAGATATGTTTACTCATCTATCGAGCGTGGCTTTAACTCTAGTTTTAAACGTAGGCAACACGAAGGCGTTCGCAGGGAGGAGAGAATATCGGGAGATAACTAGCCGAGAGTTAAGTAAAGAGGGAGTGTTACACCTTGCTTGTACTTCTTTATGTTGGTTGTATAGATGCACAAATCGACAAACGAAGAATAAGGATATTAGTTTCCATAGCTAAGTGTAAAAGTAGACTAACTCCTTTTGGTCAGGGAAACATGTGTTTAACGTATCGTAAAACAAAATGCAATAAATATCTGGTGGCAGTAATGCACTCTTATCTTTAGCTGCTATTAGGAAATCAAGTAATAATTCATTAGTCCGTCATAGTGAACACTTGTAAGTGCATTACTACTCAATAGTTTGTGAGTGACAGAGTATATGGTTTTCTGGCATAGTTTGAACAGCAAATTTTAGGTTATAAAATTGCATTGCCGTTATGTTTTAGGTTTCCAGAAAATGAGGCCAAAAGGGCACTATGGGTCAAAGCAGTGAGGAGGCAGAGTAGACTTCCTACAAAATATACAGGAAATTGCTCTGCATACAGATCTGTTTGATCGTTCCATGAAGGGTTGTTTTGAAGGAGCATGCAGTTCCCACAATTTTCAATACATATCATCTTAATTTATTTATGCCAACAAACTTACTGTTGGTGTTTTTAAACACACAAGCCGTGTGTGGGCAATGCCACAACTGGGATTTGAACCACAGACCTTCCGCTTACCAGGCGGCTGCTCTAACCATTGAACTATTGTGACAAACTGCCAGAATGGCATTAAATTCTCAAACCAGTTTGTATTTCTCCTGGTAAACCACAAAGGCAGTCTCACATCAGAGACAAATTACCCCAATGGTGACTTACTAATTTAAGTACTTTATGTCCCAGGATTAAATAACCTTCAGATGGTAATTATTATTTATAAACAATCAGGTAGGGAATACAACTCGAAATTGCTTGCCACTTTCAGCTATATCAGTTTTGTCAGTGTCATCTTCTAAACGGATTGCTGTAGATGTCAACACTACAACATGCGAAAATGAGCGTCTACTGAATCCTGAAAATTGTACTCTTCCAGAATATGGTGATCATAACTATAGGTTTTTGCCTTATTCCTTGTTACTCTATGCGCAGAATGTCATTTCTCATACTTCTAGATTTGTCTCACGAAAACTAAAGAAAACTACCATCTATTGTGTTAACGCCGGCCGTGAAAGCCTCAGTATGTATACTTTCTTACATATTGGTACAATGCCAAAATGTAACCCATTAATGTAATTTTGCAATTTTAAGAAACAAGTTTTAATTCTTTTATCCTCTGCAGGATTTTAAGTACTGTAATTTTATATTTTATTGATGTAACTGATGTAACAAATTACCAGTTCAAATTATGTAGTGCATTGTAGAATCTATTTTCCGGTTAATCCCAATTAGTAATCCAAACAAATTTTTGTCCCAAAAAGCTCGGTTTAATGGTACTCCACTGTATTTTATTTAAGTACTAAGGTAAATGTATAAATTCCTCATGACTTGGTTTCAGTCCTGGGCATGACAGCCTGACCACCTTACACAAGAATAATACAATACCACCCTTTTCACACAATTGTTTACTTACTGATAATCCATTTCATTTATCACTTTATATAGATATCCCACTAAATTCTTTGTTTGAACGTTCTCTCTAAAAATATTAACTACTATCTCTGTCTATTTTTAATTAGTTGGTTATTCCCTGGCCATACTCATTACTACTACTCACTGAACACTGATTCAGTTTCACATATTTCTTAATCCTAGCCAAAACAAAGCAAATCCCTCCCTTGTTTATACTGCTCTTTTAATTCTTCATAGAACGTTTTCTTCTAATAGCAGCACATACATTGTTTGCACACACACGCACAAGGTGGAAGGTACTGCTTCAGCCAGAAGAATATGGCTAATAGAGGCAGGTGTAAGAAACCTAAAATGCTAAGTTTTATTTTGGTCGGTTTAATAGTTTTGTAAACATTTAAGTTTTTCGGCAGTGTAAATGGCAACGCTATACTCTCTTCGCACACGCCACCGACCTGAATTGAACGCGACCATCGTGTGCTTCCAGGTCAGTATTGCCTCAGATATAAACAAAATATCTAACTGGCACGTGCCTCGCAGTCAACACTGTCTCAGTTGTAAACAAAACATCCGACCTGCGTGTGCAAGCACTCCACGAAGACATCAACAAAACGCTGGCCCACTGCATAAGATCAGTCCTCGCGCACCCCGGCGACTTCTGTTAAACCCGACCGGCGTGTGCGATAAGATGTAAACAACACACTCGTTTACGTACCAGTGAAGCGGTCACCAGCTCGGGCGAATCGCCAAGAATCAATATGTCACGTCTAAAGGTGTGAATGTAACTGAAATGACGCATTCGTTCAAGGCCGCAGATGAACGAATCAAAACCACAAATTTTAGGGTAAAACAAAGCTGACATAAAGGGATACACATTTTCCTAATGTAAAACCTTAACCCCTAACATGCTGACTTGTCATGGCATGTAATACGTCCTCTGATTGGTAACCAGAGGATATGGTCGGTGAATTTATTTTTATAATTCTCCCGGTCAGGTCGGTAAGGCCCGTTAACCAACGACAGGTGTGGTCTTCCAGACATTCTGGGGGTTGTGAGAGAGCGATGTGACCGCCAAAACATAAAAACATGGTTCTCTCTAAAAAGCGGTTACATTTACTGCTAAGTCTCTTCAATATCTGTGAAAAATATTGGAGAGCAAGAGGATTTGACTTCATTGTCAGAAATCCAGCATTAGCTAAACATTTTCCTAATGATGGGTATTCACCATCATCATAATCATCACCATCCGTCAAAAGCTAGAATAGTAATTGTTTTTAATACAGAAATAAATAATAGTCTTCCTCTTCATTTACCTGAAACAATTGTGTCCTTTTGTAGATTGGGTTGAAATAAAGCTAAAGATTCGTAATAACGACAGCTGTGGTTACCATGGCACCTATAATAAATATAGCCTATAAATAAGACGGGCAAAATGAATTGTATTCTTATTCTCCACAAGTAAACACGAGAGTGATACTATCCTTAAAAGAAATGATACATAATATGGAGTCTCTCTAGACTTTTGACAAACCAAATCCGTATCTAATACGGGATTGAATACAGTTTATGCACTCCACAAGATAATGCTACGCTTAAAAGTGCTATGCCAAAAAGAATATAAGCATCAGTCAGCATTTTGAAATAAATTCCATAATCCTGTCAAAATACAAAACCCTTTACAACCAGAAATATTGAAATGTCTGTCATTTTGCGTGGCATTTATTTCGATTTTATTACCACTTAAAGTTCTTACAACAGAGTCACATTTCAGTTCACAAGAGAATTTTGCTTTTGTTTGTTGTTTTTTGAAAGGGGGAAAACAGAAGAAGAGTTGGAGATAAAGGTGGCTTATTTCGCCAGGTATGGGGGGGGGGGGGATGCGAGCGTTGTTCTTAGTTTACGTGATGTCATTTGTGTTTGTGTTATAGTTTATTTTATTTTTGATTCTTTTACTCATTTTTTATTTTTGTTTATTTATTTTTTATTTATTCTTAAGGGGGCAATTTCCAGAAAGTATATGGATGGGACTGGCTCTACGCAAGAAGAAAGCAAGCCTTGTGAGGCAAAGAAAACACTATGACGTCGGAGATATTGCACTTGACTACAATAAGTGTTCGAAATGACCACCATTAGCCGCAATACATGCCCAATTCCGGGGAAAATTCTCTAGCATTCTCATGAGCATTTCGTGGTCTTGACTGATGTGGTTTGCAACTTCAAACAGACGTACCCGTAACTGGTCCAAGCTGTCTACCTCTCTCCGATACACCTCTGATTTCAGATGACCCCAGAAATAATCTAAGGAATTGAGATCGGTACTTCTGGCAAGCCAGGTGATAGGTCCTCCGCGCCCAATCCATCGCCCAGCAAATGTTTCATTCAAGTGTTGACGTACGGCGATAGTTATGTGCGCAGGTGCTCCATCATGCTGCAACTACATGGTCAGTCTCATTTGAAGAGGGATATCCTCCAATATGATAGGCAGACTATCTCGAAGAAAGTGTAAATGTGCGATCAGTCAGCCTTGGCGTCAGCACCACGGGTCCTTGCAAAGTGCCTTTACAAATGCCTGCCCACACATTAATTGCAAATCTCATCTGGTGATGGGAGCTTCACACAGCATGAGGGTTTTGCTACGACCATACGTGTGTATTGTAAAATTGAAGATGCCCTCCCTCGTAAATCATGCCTCGTCTATAAACAACACGTTTTGTACAAAGTCTGCGGGTTGATTAAGTACCCATTCGCAGAATGCAACACGTGCTGGATAATCTCTGTCTTTGCACCCTCTACAGACGTTGCAGATCTTCCCTTAACGTTCTGCGAACGCTCTAATGGGATACCCCTGCTACGGCCGCGTCGGTCTGGGTGGCTCAGTTGGTTAGACGCTGGCCTACGGATCCCAAGGTCGCGGGTTCAAATCCGGCCCAGGCCGATGGTTTTTAAGTGTGCTTAAAAACGACAGCTCCATGTCAGTAGATTTACTGGCATGTAAAAGAACTCCTGCGGGATAAAATTCCGGCACACCGGCGACGCTGATGTGATCCTGGCAATTGACAGCGTCGTTAAAGAACAAAATAATTTAATTTCCTGCTACGGCCGCAATTTGTCGACGGCTCCTACTCCTACTGGGATCTTCCTCGACGAGATGAAGTATCTGCTCCTCTGCACGAACAGCACGCCCAGATCCAACACGGTGAGAATGCGGTATTATGTTTATCGTGTCAGCAATTCTCAATCGTACTTCTGTGTGGAGGTCTTCTTCCAGGAAATCTTTCTGCGTATACGCGTACAGCTTTTCTAGCATTATGTTGGAACTCCCCATAAATTAATATCATATCTAAATACTATTTTGATGTGAACGAGTCCATTATAGCAAAGTAAATTATTTCGTGTTTCAGACAACTACTTTGCCCCACAATACTCGTTCCGTTGACCTTTACATTGATTGGCTTCGGATGAACCTGCTACCCTATCCACCAATACTTGTTTATACATGACATTCGCTAACATCAGGTGCCATGCCGAAAAGGTAAGAATGTTACTGAAATGCTGCACTCGTTCACGTAATAATGAAGATTCACTTTTGCATACGTAAGAAAACAGAAAAATGAAACGGTCGACATCACGTATTTGATGGTTAAAGCAATTCTGACATAAAGGGATATATAATTTTCTAATAACGGATGATTACTACTATTGGAGATAAGGAGTGGCTTATCTCGCTAGATAAGGAACGACGGGAATCGGAACATCTGCCTTTATATACGTGATCTCAATGTTATGTTTTTATTCTTAAGCAGAGTTTTCCCCTAGTAGCACCATGTTTAAGTACTCCCTTGGTGTTAAGAGATTCACCATCATAAGGCAAATTCTTTCGCATTGGAGACAATTGTACTTTAACCCTTCCCTTTCCTTCAACCCTCCTTCACACCAAACGCCACGCAATACCTTTCACCTCGCAAGCAACCGGACACACAACTGCCTTTTGCGTGGCCCACGACGTTGCCATATTTCGTGTGGAAATTAAACTTTGCATGACACTTTAACATTAAATTGTGGCTAAATTCATTCGAATTAAGATTAAAATGCATTACAGCCTTATTCACACTATGTTTGCGCAACAGTTTGAGAAATAAACAATTTATATCCATTCGTCAGGAAGCTAGATGGCTCCAAATGTTTGACACAAATTTTTTTTTCCCCACGAAACGGTTCTTTATTGATAAAAATTGTATTGGACATATTTGTCACATCATGCAGAATCCCTGGTTAACGTGTCGACAAAGGAGGACCTTCCACCTGTATATATCCTGGCGACTGGTTTCAAAATTTACCGGCAAACTGTCTTTTCTTAACTACTTTTCTTCAAATCTGAACGAGTCATCCAATTTTGCCTACCCAGCTCGTTTCTAAAGTGGATTTGTGAAAGTTTTAAAACTTGTTTTAAAGCGTGAACTTGAAGTCCACTCTGTAACGGTATATTAATACTTTCTCCATCACTCACTCTCTCAGGTTTACCATAGCCATTTCTGTCAAAGCACCAGTATTGGCTGTGTTTGTGGAATACCTAACCGTTTTATAAAACATACTATTTTATCCATCTATCCTCCCCCCTCCCAATACTTCCATACCAAATATCATCTTGATTGCTCATTTGAACTGTAAATCTTTCACATCACATTACACTTATGTTGGACACAAATTTGCAGTTCTTTAAAAATGGCATTACCATCCTCTGCTTACTCAGAACAAACTTTTCAGTATCCCTGAAACGGCTGAACTGTTAAATCTAATTCCCGAATAAGTAATCTATTTTCTCCTATGAACCACTTTTCTTTTTTTATCGAATATTTCATCAGTTCTATACCATTATTGTAGTATTACTCGGACTTATACTTATATTTTCCACATCTATTTCTAGTGTATTCCTCAATCTAATTCTGAAGAAGAGGCTACCATCAAGTTATTTACATATACTCAGAATCGCTGTGATTTATTACCAGCACATGCTTTGTCACCCTTGACTAGAGTAAACCTTCCGTCACAAAATTCAAAATTGTGAAGCTAATTTACGCTTATGCACCAAATAATGCGATTTCAAATGTGACGACTGAGTAAAGCTCTTCCCACAATTTTCACACTTGTGAGGTTTTTTGCCTTCATGTACCAAATTATGCCTTTTCAAATGTGACAACAGAGTGAAGCTCATCCCACAAATTTCACATTTGTGAGCTTTATTGCCCTTGTGTATCAAATTATGCCTTTTCAAATCTGACAACTGACTAAAGCCCTTCACACAAATTTCACACTTGTGGGGCCTTTCACCTTCATGCATCAAGTTATGCTTTTTCAAAGCTGACAACTGAGTAAAGTTCTTCACACAAATTTCACACTTATGGGGCTTTTCAACTTCATGCATCAAATTATGCCTTTTCAAAGCTGACAACCGAATAAAGCTCTTTGCACAAATTTCACACTTGTGAGACCTTTTACCCTCGTGTATTAAATTATGTGATTTCAAATGTGACAACCGAGTAAAGCTCTTCCCACAAATGTCACACTTGTGAGACTTTTTACCCTCGTGTATTAAATTATGTGATTTTAAATTAGACAACAGAGTAAAGCTCTTCCCACAAATTTCACACTTGTGAGGCTTTTTACCCTCATGCATCAAATAATGCCTTTTCAGATCACCCAAAAGCATAAAGCTTTTCTCACAAATTGTGCACTTTTGTATCTTTTTACCTTTATGCATCAAACTATGTGATTTCAAAGCTGAGAACTGAGTAAAGCTCTTATCACAAATTTCACATTTGTGAGGGCTTTTACCCTCATGTATCAAATCAGACGACATATGAAGACTCTTCTTGTTGGACTTGTGTGACGTCGTACTGTAAACTTCAGCCCCATCACTACATTTACTAGATTGTGAGTGAAAATGTTTTTCTACAAATGGTGTTTCTTTTACGTTACTTTCAAGGCCTTCCTGTTTAGGACAATTCTTACCATGAATGAAACTTGGATCTTTCCATGAAACTGCCACATAGAGCAGATGTGGATCACTTTTGCCATCACCAAAAGCTGCTTCTGTGCATAATCTGAAAAGAAAATCACTGTCTGCTAACAATCTTTGATCTCACTATTCGTTAGTCAACATAACTTTATTAATCTGCAATATAATGTAATTATTGAAATCTTTCAAATCAAAATTGCCTGCCGCAGTCTGTTAAAGGGTATGCTGATGGCAGAGATGGCATGCACCACCAGCGTAGCAACACCACCGCATGCTCTCTTATCAGCTGCAGTCATGCCTGAATTGCGAAAAACCACGAAGTTGAAGAGAGTGATTAGGCTGTAAATGGGTTCCTTGTAAACAGATGATTGATGGAGAACGCTGTGAAACTAAATGCTGTATATCCGAAGCACGTGCCTGGAACCCGTTAACATTTCACTGGATTATTTCCATAGTGAAGGAATTAGTGCAGGGTCTATCTTTTTCGTCTTTACCTTGACCAACTTGGGACCTGAAATGTTAAATTTGCCATCCTCTGGTGACGCCTCCGATGTTCGGGAGTCAAAAGATACCCAGCGACTTGAGTGGGAGCGGGACTCCTTTGAGGAGGTACGACTATTCACCCAGTATTTAGGTTGCAAATGAATGGTGTTCACAGGCAGAACGGTGTGGTCACTGCTTGTGGATGCCTGGTAAGCAGATGTCTGCACGGCGGAAGATGTTACCGGTGCAATTACATCACGAGGCAGCTGATATATGCTCGCTGGTAAGTCAGTCTATCTGGAAGCATCTGCGACGGGAACATGTGGACAGCAGTGCCACGGACTGCTGACGCAAAACCTATGGTGGTTGCATGCTTCCAAAAAAGTCAGCCATTCTTCCACATGCAACTCCTGTATGGCCTTGTCCAGAAACTTGGAACAGACTTGAGCTTGATGAATGGCTCTTCCTACAGTTCAACCAAGGAGAATGCCCAATACATGCCATGCCCTCATGGGCTAGTAAACCACAACGCTCACAAATAGAAGGATTATTACACAAAGTCTTGGATGTCCAAACCGCTAGCGCCTAAAGCAGTGCATTGGGTTCGGCACATACTGGTATAAAGCAGCGCGTTCATAGCCACAAAACATAACACTCAAGCAATTTAGTACCTTTCAACGTCAAACACTGTATGCAAAGAGCGCTCCTTACCATCCTGCTTTCAAGTAAGACGGTAGACCTGACATACATGCTGGTCGGAGAGGCAAGTGACAATCTCCTCGTTCGACAGACCATCGAGATTGCAGTTGGTTACAACTCCACTACATGAGTTGAGCGATTTGTTTAGGACTACCCGAATTGGGTAAGATCTCAACAAACTAATTTTCAACAGTTTCTGGGACTACTCTGCCGTGTTGATTTCAATCAACAACATACCGTTTTGTAGTCTCGTCATTTTCTTCACCAGACCATATATCCTGTCTACTTCGTGTTTTATATAAAATGGGCTGATATCCTTAATCGTTTTCCCTTCACAGCCCACTATCACAACACGAAAAGAGCCAGTAAATTGGTTTTGAGCAAATATATGAGTGATTGGATCTGGTCCGGAACCATTGGCGTCAGTCTGCCGTCCAAGAAAGAAATGAAATCTCCGCAGTCTGTGCTGCCATGGAGACCCCTCCACGACTGACCTCAAAGCGCACTTTAGAGGGACAACCCTCCGATCTCCACTGCTTGTCCACATGGGTAAACCATCCACCATGCACACGCCAGCTTTATGCCCCTACCACAGAAATAACCGCCTGCTGCCTATGTGCAAGTGGCAGACACGGATTATGGGGACTTGAGGTTGATTACACTGGGGTTCCGTCAGCGGTAACACGTCCTGATGCTGGTACTAACCCAATGGCACGGTTGTCAGGGAATTACCACAGGCCAGGTCCTCAGAGAGCTACGTGAGTGTACATAACGCTGTGGATGGCCTACGCACCTAAGGCTACACATTGGAGCAGTGCGAAGGGTCTGCCCAATCTTCGCGCCTGAGACCTCTGAAGAGCACACATGTCGGGGACCGCGCTGAAACTGTGGGACAGGACCACGAAGATAGAAAAGATGTTGGTGAGATAGCAGTTAATAAACCTTACAAACTAATTATAACAATCCTAGAAGAGAAAAGGGTGATGAAGAGTAGCAATGAAAGCAGCTACACATGGCAACAGTTGGATACGGAAGGGCTAAAATGAGAGTGAGCACTCGGGACCCCGGTTGTGCCAAATCCACACCTACTTTGGTAGGCCCCTGTGGGGCCAAATACTGGATTTTCTCATGTTCCCCTTGCATATACGAGAATACTAGCGATAATTTCTGCAAATGTTTATCTCGTCTGACATGAAGATGATGAATAGGTGTTTGTAGGAATAGTTAGTACAAGAGTAGAAAAATTCATGTGAATGAAACATCAGATTTTTACTTTCTCTACAGGTAAGTAGGGAAAGTATTGTATTCCATCCAAAAATTCGATGTCGAGATTTCACCGGAAATATGTTTTGAGGCCCACTAAATCCAAAAAGAGCATTTTTGGAAAAAGGTTCGTGTGTGTGTCAGTATAAGTGTCTGTCACTGTTGGCAGCTTAACTAAAAAACGAAAAGTCGGTTAAAAACCGTAGTTGGTATTTAAGTTTAATGTCTTTCAAGGATGCGACACGAAGATTTTGAAGAAAATAGCCCCACTCTAAACTACCCTTACATGGCAAATTTTTCGAACACTTTGATTTTCTTGAAAATGTCTAACGATTTGGATTAAAATGCCATATGTTTGAGATATTTTTATGACAAATGAAATGTATATTTTGAATTTTCTGGCTATAGCCTATGTAGTCCTGTGTAGTCTGGATGAGTTTTGAATAACTTGTAAACCGTAAGAGATAGACAAAATGTTACTGTACAAGAAATGTAGATCTAGCTAAAATACACAATTTATGTTTCAATAAATTGTTTTGTAGAGAGAACCATTTCGGAGATATTCCTTGTTTTGTGAGTCAGTTTCCGAAAACTTAGAACTTTCGTGCCATGGAACATCTTTCTTCATTTGTTGCGTGTTAAGCGTGCAAAGAGAACGGGATCTCAAAGGTTTAAAACATTTGACTATCACACAAAGCCTACTGTATTCCAATATTCCCCTTGCACATACAAGGAAATAAGCAATAAGATAATTTGTATAAATATTTATCTCAACTAACACGAAGAAGATATAGTAATAAGAGTTTGAAAGAATGGCTAGTACAGAAGTATAGTAAGTCATGTGAGTGCAACACATCAGATTCTTTTCAACATTTTCATACATTTGAATGAGCTAAACAGAATAATTCAAGGTGAAAACTAGTATGGGCAAGATTCAAGGATTTATAATTTGTTAAATTTGTGGATACAGAGAATCATAAATGGATGGTGTAAGATGTTCTCATGTTTTTGAAACATGTGATTAAATTAGGCTCACAAGAACTGACAGATTTGAAAGCAGAAATTAAAATCTGTGAAGTGCCTTTGCAAACATTTTAGTTGTCAATAGGCAGTGAATACTCGACTATCTTGGAAATTGCAGTTAATGTATTACAAATGTTAACTACATTATTTATGTAAAGTGACCATCTCAACACTGACTGATATTCCAACATGTACATATTCTCAAAGGATGAACATATAATACACATAAAGGAGCACCAGTAATGGAAAATGTAACACATTAGCCAAGAGTCAAGTCTTACCTTGGTGATTTTACTGGAGCAAAGCCCTCTCCCTGTAACAGAATAATTTGTAGCTTTAGTTAAATGTCCTTTATCACAGACTACCAGGTTCTATTCTTATTGCTAAATATTATCAATTTATACAGAAACAAATATTTGACATTATATCAAGTGAAACAACAGGAATGTAGATCTTGATTTAAAGAACAGAGAACAGCCAAAGGTGATATGTAATAAAGGTAACTCAGAAATTATGTTTCAGTTAGCACAGTATTTAGGAAAATCCCATGCTACATTCACATGACTCTCTGCCAATGACACTCACATTACAAAGAGTTAAGCTACATTCACAACAAAAAAATAAGCACACATACAACACAATGCACGACTTTGCATGCATAGTAATTATATTTAACAGAAACATTCACATGGTCTCCTGGGGTGCTACTAAACGCAAGTGACTACAAACTCCAAAACCTGAGCTGCATGCATATGGATAAAATTCTGCACTTCTTTCTCCAAGAATACCAACTTACAAAGAATGCAATATTTCATGCCAGACATCGATCTGTAGCTTGCATTTTACAACAATTTTTATGTTCTATTTATGTATAAAGAATGGATGAATTTTCATGTTGGATATTATTGGTTATATTGTTCAATTTAAAGCTTGAAATGCACTTACAAGATTTTCACATGCAATTTGCAAATCTAGAAAGCTGTGCCAATTTTGTGTTATACATATGGCTGCGTTGTGAATATGGCCTTATTCTTCTACCCATGTTATGTTACAACATATATTTCTTTTTCCAAGGCTGATTTAAAACTAAGCAAGAAGTTATTTGTAATCCAAAACACACAATGAAGGTTTATGATACCACGCATATACAGATTTCACTGAATTAGATATTCACCTCACAACTAGATATGTGGATATATTCTAGAAAAAATAAAAGATAAACATTTGATAATACTTTTGGAGAAATGTAAATAACCTAAATTCCAGAGCAAAAAGCTGTTAAAGGAGATAAGTTGATTCAATTTCCTACTATGTAGTTGAAATATTTTATCAAGTGAACAATAGACAATCATTCCAAATGCAGCAGATTTCTTCAAAACTTACCTTAATGTCATTACAAAGAGATGAGTTTCCTGTTTCCAGCCACCAAGGTTCTTCTTTAATTTTTATTTTGTTATCCATTTCATCACTGTCTTTTTCCTTAACCTTCATTACAGGATCCTTTGGAGAGAATTCTCTTGTTCTCTCTAAATCAATTTCTATGTTGGTCTCTATCTTACAGTTGTTGCTGCATGTCATAGTTTCAAACTCAGTCTGATTTATGAAATGTTTGGTAAAACATTCTCTCTTTTCCTGTTGGTAGAAGTCTGGAAAAGAAGTGTCCGATTTAATTTCTGTTTTGACTGCCGCATCACGGTCATTGTACAGAAGCACAGTATCACTGTCTGTCTTCAAGGTAACATTCTTGGTAAAGAACTCACTCTCATCCTGCGTGGCTGAGAGAGGAACCTCTTCCTTGATTGTTATTTTGGTGTCCATTTCACTATTGTTGATGCATCTCATGGTGCTCAGTCTGTGGAGAAATAAACAAATCATGAATAGCAGAATAATGGCAACCAAACGTGTATGATCATGAGGCAGGCCTGCTGAACATAGTTATGTTGTGTTTCTGTTATTGTCCCACCCCACATATCTCTCTGGAGCCATTGGCTCATCCTGCATGCCTTCTAAAACCACATTCAATAACTATAAGGTAAGAAGTAGGGCCCAGAGTTTTAGATGAAATAGAGTGGATAGGGGAAGGATGCCTAAATTTACACTTTCATCATGGAGCAACAAATGGTGACACCAATCTGTACTTGTTGGCTGTAGTGTCAAGTAAAGGTAAATGTCCCTGTGTTAATTGTCTCTCCATTTTGAAACTAACACAAAGAACAAAATTGACAGCTTGTTAGTAGCGCAGTTATTTTTAAATGCACATTTGCTTATGAATAAAGTCAAAGAGACAAATGTTATACATGTTGAGTTAGTGGATACTTTGTACTATAGGTTGCCATCTGCAGTTACTCTGCAGCAGTGTCAAGTGGCATCTCATCCCAATCATAGGGAGAGATGCCACCATTTTTTTCTGGGTAAGATGCTGAATTTTATTTGCCACTTATGGAAATTTTCTTTCTGTAGGAAAATGCCTCGAACCTAGGTTAGAACATCAAGCAGGGTGTCAGTGGTATAAAGAATGTCTACGAATGGCCACAGAGCATGTAAGGACTGGTGAGATTAAATTATTGTTTTAGAACTTCCCAAGAATATGGCATCCCGTAGGGAACTGTGAAGTGAGGTCTACTGAAGAACAAACAAACATAAGAATGTGTTTTTCAATCACTGAAATAAGATTTTTACAGAACTTAACACAACTGGACATTGTCCAGTTTAACATCCTGTACCATCTTGGATCATTTTCATCTAGACATATAAAGAAAACAGCTGCAGTTCTTATCCTGGAGAATAGCAGCCTCTACCGATGGATGACGTTTTACTATCACTAATTATTTATCCTGTATTTCAACTGCGAGAATGGCCGTTTCACTAATTGTTTTACTATACAATGTTCATCCATTTCGAAGCATTAGCAATAGCAAGTGTCTTGTGTTCTGTACACTATGAGAATAAATAATATTAATACCAACATAGCTAATGAAGACCGTAATAATCGCATAATCAAACACTCGCTCTTTGCTTTTAACTGCACGTGCTATTGCTATGCAGAATTCGTGTTCCTACGGCATATTTCGGAGACGCTCGTGAGTATAGCGCCACGGATTCCGAAGCTTTGACCCGCTTATTCCTGCTTTCCCCCACCTCACCCCCCCCCCCTTGTCCGTATCATATGAAGACTGCTGCAACGAGCATCCGAAGCCCTATCCTCCCCTTTGTTCAACGGTAGAAAACGAGACATGTTGCATCCAACGCGCTAACTCTTCATGAGGGAAACCTAGTTAGTGTTGCAATTATTATTGTTACGCATTAATTTCTAGTTACTTCAGATATGGGCTTCGGTGACAGTTTGATAGCCTACAATACACGCCACTGAAAATCTTTATGCAAATTTGTCATGATGGTAACAGTCCCTAAGGCTCATATTTTGTTACAAGGTAACAACAATTAAAATGTTCTATTGGCTCTCTGGATATGATAGACCCGCGAAGCGCATGCTGTTGTAACATGAATCAAACGCGGCTCCACATACTGCGTTGAAAACGAGCAAACAGGGGCGGTTTCTCCGTACGTGCTGGAACACGCTAAGCAATTTCAGAAGTAGCCAAGTTTAAATATTTTACATCACTTAAGTTGTAAACGAGTTTTGATAATGTGTAATATGAGTTATTTATTACTAGTAGCGTCCTGGAGAGACGCAGCGAGCGTCGTCCACAGCAGCACGGAAGAGCGTTGTAAGATGGTAATGCTATAGATTCACCCCTCCTCTCCCTTTCCCGGCTTACTCTGCCTTCGCTGTGCTTAACACTGTGTCGTGCTGCAGTTAGTTACGCACGTTCCGCTAGTCCCCTTGCTTGCGCGCGTGTGTCTTATTCTCCTCTCAAGCACCCGTATTAAATAAAACTCATGGAAATGAATTCAATGGGCTCTCTGTTAAAGAATCCATTCCTTACTTGATTCTTTGAAGGAAAAAATTCACTTTAAAACACTTGGAAGACCTACTTCTGATATTAGTATTGTTCAGACAGCCAAGGGAAGTTACTGATACTTACAGAAGACATTTTCATAGTAACATTTTTGCAAAATACTCATGGGTGTGCAGTTGTGAAATTAGAAATGTCCTTTTCTGCTTTCCTTGCCTGTTGCTCGGAAGTACTGACTTTTAGTCAAGAAGTGGCATAAAGGACCTGGGTCAGTTAAATGAATATGCAAATAAGCATATATCGAGTAGGAAACGCTGGAGTAACGTTCCGGATCTCACTACTCACGGTGCATTAAACATTGGTATGCAGCTCAGTTCCACAGACAGAGATGTATAGATGGATGGATGGATGGATGGATGGATGGATGGATGGATGGATGGATGGATGGATGGATGGATGGATGGATGGATGGATGGATGGATGGATGGATGGATGGATGGATGGATGGATGGATGGATAGTGTTTATTGCCAAAAACTATTACAGTATAGCAACTCTTAATTTAAAATTACCCTGCTAGATTATAAAAATCATGCACAGAATATAGTGGATTGGCTATCAATGTACGGCGCAAAGTCCTTTTAAAATTTGAAATAGGGAGGTCCCTTATCCTTTTTAGTAAAACGTATCTCTTAAATTAAAGGAGGAAATCGAAAGAAATGGGCATATTTTATCGAAAATAATAGATTGCATAAGCTGTGTGGTGCATTTTAATTGGAATTAAGGAGACACGACGAGACAAAAGAATCCGAAAATTCTGTAATATTTTAAATATTTTCAGGACTTACTAAGTTACTGTATAGCTATTGTCGACATTCCTGTAAAATCACATGGAGACAAGTACCGTTGCTAACTGGACGTGAAAAACAACACGAAATGAACTGTTGCAATGTATGCTGGACGTCTGCCACAACAAAATAAAAGAACTGAAGGAGATAACATTTGTAGCCTTAACGGCAGATGACACTACAGAAGTGTCAGGGCATCAGCAGTTGGTTCTAGTGTATACGAGATGAACGGTGATTATGAAGGTTTTTTAAATTTTTTTTATTATTATTATATATATATATTTTTTTTATTTAGCCTAATGGACAGACTGCCATAGGATTATTCAAATGTGTGTTTAAAGAGTTCAACAGACGTTTCAAGTCAACACCAACAAACTCATTCCGCCGCTGTCAGGGGAATAACAAGTGGTATACAATCTAAAATAAGAGACCATTATCCTCTGGCACACTAAGTACACTGTGATGCCCATAAATTAAATCTCTTAATGGAGAAAGCTGTTTCGCAAAACAAATCAGCAAGAGTGTTTTCTCCACCCTGTCAGAATTTCCTGCTTTCTTTTCCCGCTCGTGCCAGCGTACCTGTTCTCGAAAAAAATCTGAACGTTACATTGTTGTCGGTTCTGCCACTATATGGAATTTTAAGCTTCGGACAGTGAGTTGTATTTTAGAAAACAGAGAAGCACTTATTGAATGTTTTCTTCAACTTGGGGGTTCGTTTTCAAAAGACATGGAAAGAGGTGCAAGAGAGCTAGGGTACAACTTGCAAGACAGCGAATTTCTGTTCTGGTTAGATGTCTTTCGCCGTTTAATGCCTCGTGTTAATATCCTCTATAACCAAACACAGAGGAAAAGTTAGCCATTCGGTGAAAAACTTCGTCCAGATGATCGATGGACTACGCAAAAACTTGGGTACTGCCTCTACCAAAGATCAACATGGGATTAAGCGGAAGCGATTGGACTGCAACAAAATCGCTGACGCTAGAACTGTGCGATCGAAGCACAATAGGGACGAAATGCCGGTTTGAGTCAATATCTCAGCTTGATGTTTGTTCTTAGACACAAATTTTCGAAGAATATTCGAGACATTTTCCAGGACACATTCTAGATTTGGCTGTAATGACATCCCATGCTAAAACAGGAACAAACTAAAATCAGAGCTTTCAATCATTTATGAGAGCCATAATTTCATCATGGGAGTGGGGAATTATCGCTATCGTTAGGAGCCCTATGACTAACGGCAGAACCGGAGTGTTGCTTCTCACTAAAGCGGATCAAGTGCTTCTTAAGGAACACAATGAAGCAGGACCGACTTGGTACTTGCCATGCTCTCTAGAAAAGAATCTAGTTTCAAGCATCAAAGATTTCAACAAGGCTATCAATATGTTTGCCGGCATGAAAAACTGCAGAACGGAAACATTTACATTACCACTGTATGAGCATGCAGCACGCTGTCCGTTAAATCCACGAGCCATCACTGCGAGCAAACAGCTTTTTGTTAATTAACGTGTAAACCAAGATGATATGGGTACTTCATCACGGTTTAATAGTTTGCATTGACGTATAAAGACGCGTTTTCTAGACGGAATGGATATGTTAAGAACACCATCCACATATTGGCGCATTTGTAATGACGAATTAGTGGCTCTCCAAAGATCCCCCACATAAATGCCGTAAAGCAAAGCATTGAGATGGAACCTGAGGTAAACCTCGAGAATAGGTACCTACGAATTGACAGATGATTACACCTGTCGGGTAATTTCAAACGTGTATCCATTAAAAGCTGATACAAAATCGTAATTAATACGGATGAAAGTCCTATGAGTATAATACAGATTACAGGTCGTGTCATTGCCTTTACGTAATAAATACTGTGTAGGCAGTCACATTTCAAACCGCTCTAAATCAAGCTTTATCAGATGCAGTGACTATTAAAAAAGGATAGTCACAAACGCCAACTGGCATTCAATCGCCATATCATACCCCTCTCCATTGGCAGTGAAGGACACATCTTCTGATATTGTTTCCCCTTTCTGTTTCAAGAATTACATATTCAACATCCTGCATAAATATTGCTTGATAATACATATTTTGTTGTTAATAATGCTTCTCAAGCATCAGACTTCCTCCAGTTTTTTCTAGACCTGCCCAAATGGTGTTCCCATTCTAAATATAGTGCAAGGAAGTTGTATGTATTGTTGCTAAGGTGGAAGTGAAATTAAACTTTCTGGTACATTCTGCAAATTGACTAGGCTTGGGATCTAGCATACTTTCATTCGAAAGTATATGAATTTTTTTCCCTCCTCGGAGTTGGATACAATTTTTATTAGATTACACTGGGCAACAATGAAAATGTTTCGGACTATAAAAATAGAGAATTTACATGTATTTCCATCTGCTGAATTCAAAAATCACCATAAAAATGATAGATTAGCTCTTGTTTTGAAGATAGTGACATTTCACTTTTTAGAGTGAAGATTTTAAATTTGGGGGAATTGGCACACCTGTCAAATAACAAAACACAAATGCTCTTCAGTTGTTTGTAAGTCATAAACTTAGATACTGTTGCTGTGACTGAATTACATGTAGTTTCTAATCAAATCAATGCAAAATTTCTGGTTCACGAGTGCTTTTTTAGTGTAAAATTTGTAAAAATGCCACGAAAATGTGTAAATATGGTGAATAAGTTTTGTTATATTTGTGGTGAAATAACATTTGCCTCACAGAAACGCAATCTGAAGCCTTTTATAAGGACTGCCTATCAGTATTATTTCGATATAAAAGTAGGAAACCAGGATAAGTCTTGGGCTCCACATATACTATATTGCAAAGCATGTTCAGTTACACTGCAGGAATGACTGAAAAAGAGAAACGATGTATGGCTTTCTCTGTGCCTATGATTTGGTGGGAGCCTACAAACTGCTATTTCTGCCTGACTCCACCTATAAAGGCAGGGTTGTCTATGAAGAAAAGAACACTTCAGTACCCGAATCTTCCATCTGCTATTCGACCCATTACACATTCGGATAGTTTACTAGTTCCTACTCCTCCCGAAAGTTGTGTGTTTGAAGTAGAAGATGAAGACAGTGTGGAACAAGAAGAACCAAACAAGCCTTCTACATCCCGTGACCCTGATTTTGAGGGAAAAGATGATAAACCGCACAGACTGAGTCAAGCGGAATTGAGTGATCTCATTAGAGACCTTGGCCTGTCAAAGGAGAAGGCAGAAATTCTTGGGTCTCGACTACAGCAATGGAATCTTCTCCAAAGTGATGTGAGAATCTCACAATACAGAAACTGTCACATGGAACTGCTTCCCTTTTTTGAGAAGAAAAATAATCTTGTTTACCGTGACATTAATGGCTTGATGAAATCTTTGAATTTGAACCATGATCCAACTGAATGGAGGCTATTCATTGACTCCTCCAAGCTTAGTTTGAAAGCTGTGTTACTTCACAACGGGAACCTTTTTTCATCTATTCCTGTTGGTCATGCTGTTCACATGAAGGAAACATGCAAATATGAAAGCTCTCTTGGACTCAATTAAATATCATGAACACAAATGGAAAATCTGTGGTGATTTAAAAGTCATTGCCATACTCTTAGGAACGCAACTGGGTTACACAAAGCATTGCTGCTTCTTATGTAAGTGGGACAGTAGAGATAGGAAATTGCATTATATTAAAGAAGACTGGCCTACAAGAAATCTTCACCCTAGCGAGAAAAATGTCGTTGCCAAGTCTGTTGTGGACCCAAAAGACGTTCTTCCACCCCTGCATATCAAGCTGGGTTTGATGAAAAACGTATACAAAGCTATGAACCGACAAGGACGGGCCTTTAAGTACATCAGAGAGAAATTTTCGAAATTAAGAGATGCAACAGTTAAGGAAGGCAGGGGAAAGAAAAGGAAGCTTGGGAAGCCTTCAAGGGTGTTGTTCATGGATTTATAGGCAACAAAAGAGATGACAACTACAAGTATTTGGTGACAGTGCTCCTGCAAAAATACCGTAACCTTGGATGCAACATGTCCCTTAAGATCCATTTTCTCCACTCCCACCTAGACTTCTTCCCTCCTAGATGTGGAGTTGTTAGTGATGAACATGGGGAGAGATTCCATCAGGACATTTCTGTTATAGAACAAAGATATCAGGACCGTTGGAATGAAGTAATGCTTGCGGATTACTGTTGGTCTTTGTATATGGATTTTGCGGAACTCCATCACAAGAGGCAAGCAAAAAAGACGAGAAGTCAATAGGCCACCACATGATTCTCTTCAGACATGACTATCTGCGAAGTATTTTTCCAGCAATTTAGAACTCTTAGCATGTAATTACCAATTAAAAAATTGTATTAAAATTATATTAAATGTAATTAAAATGTATCCTTTTCTCTCAATCCGTTAACATGTAATACTTCTACCTTGTGTATATCATAGAAACTAAAGCTAATAAAAATTTTTCATTGTCATATTTGTTTTCTTCAACCCAAAATTAGTAGGAATTGCCTCATGAAGTGCTCGAAACATTCAAAAATTATTTTTTTTTGTTGCCCAGTGAATTATTATGCACCTCAGAGACATTCCAAGGATTTGCCAACACTTGTCCAATGGGTCATTTAGCTTATTTCTTTTATTTTAATATCTTCCTGTCACAGTTACAGGCTGCCAAAACGACAAAGAATGCTTATACAAAAGTGACAAAATAGTTAATAAAACATAACGAATATAACGGTTTTTATTAGCATATCTTATTAGATAGATCACAGATCAAATGCAGTATAAATACAGCAGACTTTAAAATTTATACTGTGCTACTTGAAAAGATAATGAATTTTGATGTTCAGGTATACAACTTGTAATTTGAAATGTACTGTCAATTATGATAATATTAATAATAATATACTTTGATAAGCATATGACGTTACCTATAAAACTCATGTTATCACATAGGTTGCTATCATCCTCTTCTTCACGATCAGTTTCTGAATCTAAAAATTACATTTTCAGTTTATTTTTTCTCCACTGGTAAGCAGAGGAAGTACTGTATTTTTAGAATTGGAATCATCTGATGATGAAGATGATGATTTGTGGGTTTAACGGCGCTCAACTTCTAGGTCATCAGCGCCCTTATAAAATTCATGGCAATAGCCAGATATAAACTTTAATCAAGAATCATCTGATTCATACAAGCTGTCATCTATAGATAAAGACATCACCATCACAAGATAGATGATGGACTTTTTCAAATTCTTGGAATTTTGTAGATCATACCCTTTACTCCTGTTTTCAGTAGTAATACCTATACTGATTGCAACAGCAAAGCAATATTGAACAACTTACGAGGAAAATCAAGTGTCAGCTATATGTAATGAAAGTGGGCGTGCAGGATTTGGTTGATCATGGCAACACGTAACTACCGATTGGTCATCCTTGACACAAAAGATTGCAGCAGTAAACAATCCAGTAAAGCGTAATTTTAGATGTACTACTCAGGAAATTATGTAGGTGCGTTCGTTCACAAACTGTAACATTAAATGAAATGAAGTCTACTTGAAGACCTGTGAAGCAATAAGATCAGAAGAAACTACAGTTCAAAAGTATTGGAAAGCACGAATGCTAATGGCTTCATTGCCAGATGCAAGGCACTAGAAAACAACATTAAATGAAATGGGGCCTCTCAGGCCTCTGGTGACTAATGGAAGGTTAACAGGAACATTTTGGGCTAGCTAACAATAGAACTCAATGCTAATTGAAGGATGCAACACATATCAAGTGTCATAATCAGAAGGTATTAGTTACTTAAGCATAAAAACTTTTTTGCAATACTTGACATGTAAGTTAATCATTAACACATACTTGGTAGTATAAGCTAAATTTATTTATTTATCAATTCCCATGGCAACAAGTCTAAAATGGTCATTGTACTTGCAGTACCAGTAGAACTGGTCTACAATACTTATGGTACCAGTAGGAAATGACGCCACTTCTAATAGCATACTAACCTAAAAATAAATTATTACTGAATCCTTAGAAAAATATACTAATGTATTAATTATTTATTGATTGAAATATTAAATGTGCAATTGGACATGTTAACATTAAGAAGCAATTCAATTCTTTTTATTTCTTCAGTACATCTTGAGGTGGAACCTGGATTTTCACATGAAATGTATAATTTTATTAGGCCTCTCTGAGACAACACAGATGTAGCTTTCCATTTGATCACATTGAGAATTCATTTTTTCTTAATGTCCAAGAAATTTTTATCTATTATTGCCTTTTACGGTTTTTTCAAGTACTGTAAAAAGTAACTGGTTAACCACAAACTCTAAGTTACTTATCAGATGTTGAATGCTTGGGAAAACTTGGCCCTGCAGACCTTGTATTCCCAAAATGCATTGTTGACCTAAGTATCACTTACAGTTCTTAGTACGCAATATACCATGAACCTCCTTTATTAAGCTTTGCCTTCCATGCTTTCATATGTCCACTACTGCACTGTGTTTAATTAAAAATGTATTTCTTTTTTATTCTCAATAATTTTTCTTTTAATAGCACCACATACATTCTATCTATATCCTGGAGTCTGGTTCCAAACTCCATACACTAAATAAGGAAAATTGAAGCTATTAACAGTGAAGCAACAAGATTCTAAAGTAAGAACAAATTAGAAACTAAAAACTTCACTTATCTTAGTAATGTTGCAAGTTCTTTTTGCACAAACTGACTGGAGTTTAAAGTTGTCTCCAAGTCATTCTCAAAGCTATACTAAGATAAGTGAAGTTTTTAGTTTCTAATTTGTTCTTACTTTAGAATCAATACACTAAACTGTTTTCAACAAGTAGGTATGTCTATCTGTCATGTCTGTGTGTGTCTGAATGTATGTATTCATGTATGAAAATGTGTTGCAGACATGAGTTTTTTTTTGGTCCACAGGGATATCTTTCTGGAATAGTATTAGCATGGCCAATGATACACATTCCTGCAACTATGTATTATTTTACACGAGAAAAACAGCTTTTTGTAAATTATCTGAATTCCAGAGAAATGACTGTCGTTTAACAATGACAATAATGCTCAAGATTTCAGCAGGAAATCCTAATGAAATGATCAAAAAGTCACACTTTAAAATAGGGTTTTTATGTTCATGGGAAAGCAGTCATGTTGGAAGATCTGCATGTAAATTTACACTGAACTTCCAGTCAGTTCTCAGACTTGCAAATACTCATTTCTCAAATGCTGGGTGAAACTGGTGCAACTTTAGAATTCGGTTCATCTTCTGTTACAGGAAGTACCCCATTTGACAATACAAGTAGCATTATCTTCTGTAATTGTATTAGACTGCAATAGGG
This sequence comes from Tenodera sinensis, assembly GCA_030765045.1. Lineage (NCBI taxonomy): Eukaryota > Metazoa > Arthropoda > Insecta > Mantodea > Mantidae > Tenodera > Tenodera sinensis. Next base: position 126,426,532 of record CM060970.1, read on the forward strand.
AATAAATTACATTATTTATACAGAAGTAAAAGTGAGCAGACAGGTGCAGTGCATATAAAGTGAAACACTGACATGTTTAACATATTATTCTGTAAGTAGATATGTTGCAATGTTACCTAGCAGCATTAACCATAACCATGTAAATGAACACAGTGAAAATTTGTGACTGATCAGTAACTAACATGTCCTCATTTTAATAATCTTAAAAAGGTCTCTAATTTATGTGGATTAGGTTTGTAGCTCAATATAACAAGTATTTATAATATTGTAGGAGAATTCCTAAGTATATAACTTTGCTAAGGCTTTCACGGCTGGCGTTAATCCAATGGATAGTAGTTTTTGGGTTTGTAGGCCGTGGTCTAGTTGTTAACCAGCCAGAAGCCACTCTCTGAAAATGCCCAACGCAGTCTTGGGCGAAACGTCATACAATTTATCGACTGCACCACGGCCTACTTTAATTAGGCAAATAAATCATAATTATACATTATTTCTGCATCCAAGAGTGTGATCAGTTTTCTTCTTGTCTCTTTTTCAAACAGACCTTGTGACCATTACGTGACCAGAGGTGTGTTCTCTCCACATACTCACCCATTTTGCAATATGTGCGTGTATTCCCAGATTCTGCTTTCTGTGTGTTTTGCCACTTGCAACAATATATTGTTTAATAAGTCCAGAGTGAAAGAGGGTGTCTTACAGACAAATTACTGCCAAAACTAAAATGAATGAAGAAATTGAAAAATTGTCAGACTCTAGCAGTGTTCCCGTTAACGGGACTGACCGTGTGGTCACAAAACAATAGCATTTGAGGAATGAGGGTAGAATTGTAACATTTCTTTGAGGACATTTGCACTTAAATTTGAGCACTTGCGAAAGAGGACAAATTATTGCAGAGATGAACAAAATACCCTTTTTTTCCTGCTATAGTTATTAAGTTTTTAAACTTCAACTATTTCTTGTTTTGGCTATGCCAGATTTTGGTTAAGTGGGGTTCGGCTAAGAGGGGTGTTACTGTATTTCAAAACGTGGCTTTGAAACTCCCGTTCCATTGTATTCCAGTATTTTAATACTTTCTACATCACCCATTCTCCCACATTCATCCTGCACATTTCTGCCAAAGCATCAGCAATACCTGTGTTTTGTGAATACTCATATATCTTATTTTGCAAAACATAAATGTTAAGCGTACAATCTATCTCTTTTCATCTATCCTCTATCCTCATATATCAAATATGTGTTTCTTTCTCTCTCTACTTTTATGGCACTTTTGCTGAGTGGTCATATCACAACAGGTCCACAAGAAGAGAGTAGATCAGTGTGGTGCACTGTTAGCCTACTAGGTCTCATCCCTGTATCATATCAGCTTGCTTTCATCACGAGTACACAGAGGAATCAATGCAGGGCAACTGTACCTCTGCTTCTGTGAGTGGCAGATGGCATTAGGATGCATTCTAGTCTAGCTGCTTTCATTATCAATGGATAGGCAGCACAGCAAACAATATTAGTGTTGAGTTAGACTTCAGGTGCAACTTTGGGTTATATTAAATATTCAAACCAGTACCTTAACTGAAGGAAACCAAATGAAAACTCCATCCAATTGATCAACCCATGAGATTTAAGCCCGGAACTTCCCAAATGTGGGGTACACATGTTATTGCGAGCTTTGGTAAGATTATCTTGATTGCACAAAAGAATTGTATGTTCTTTCACACCACCTCGGGCACGATATACACATATTTGTTTAAAAACATCATTACCATCCTTCCTTTAGCTAAAGCCAATGTTCTCTGCTTCCTCAAGTGGGCTGAACTGCTAAATCTTACTCCCAGATAAGCAAAGTGTTATAATGTATACCACTTTTCTTAATATTTTGAATACTTTCTCTGCTAAAAACCACAATTTTACTCTTATTATGATTCATGTTTAGATCCCATTCTTTGTAACATCTATTTATATAATTGCATTCTTGAATCCAATCCTGAAAAGGATGCTACAATCACATAATTTACATATAACAATCACAGAATCTTTTTGTGGTATTTATCACTGGCATATGCTTTTCACGCTTGACTGGTCAGAAGAACTCTTCTCACTAACTTCAGAGTTGGGAGGCTTTTTACGCTCATGTATCAAAGTATGCGCTTTCAAATTTGATGACAAAGTGAAGCTCTTTCCACAAATTTCACACTTGTGAGGCTTTATACCCTCATGTATCAAATTATGTGGTTTCAGATCTGACAACCGAGTAAAGTTCTTTCCACAAATATCACACTTATAAGGCTTTATACCTGCATGAGTCAAATTATGCCTTTTCAAATCACCCACAATGGTAAAGCTTTTCTCGCAAATGTTGCACTTGTGAGGTTTTATACCTGCATGCATCAAAGTATGTGATTTCAAACCTGACAAATGAGTAAAGCTCTTCTCACAAATTTGACATTTGTGAGGCTTTTTACCCTCGTGTATCAAATTATGAGTTTTCAAATTAGACAACTGAGTAAAGTTCTTCCCACAAATTTCACATTTGTGAGGCTTTTTACCCTCGTGTATCAAAGCATGTGATTTCAAGGCTGACAAATGAGTAAAACTCTTCCCACAAATTTCGCACTTGTGAGGCTTGGTGCCCTCATGTATCAAATTATGTGATTTTAAATGTGACAACAGAGTAAATCTCTTCTCACAAATTTCACACTTGTGAGGCTTCGTACCCTCATGTATCAAATTATGCCTTCTCAAAGCAGCCAAATGGGTAAAGCTCTTCTCACAAGTTTCGCATTTGTAGGGCTTTATACCGTCGTGCATCAAAGAATGCAATTTCAAAGCTGACAACCGAGTAAAGCCCTTGTCACAAACATCACACTTATAAGGCTTTTTACCCTCATGCATCCAAATATGTCTTTTCAGATCACTCCGAAGGGTAAAGCTCTTCTCACAAATGTTACACTTGTGAGGCTTTATGCCATCGTGCATCAAATAATGCAATTTCAAAGCTGACAACACAGTAAAGCTCTTCTCGCAAATGTTACACTTGTATGACTCTCCATCTTTATGAGTCAACAAAGTCCTGTTGTAATCCTCACCACCATCACTACATTCACTAGATTGTTCTGACTGAACATGTCTTTCTATAGGTGGTATTTCTGTAAAATTACTTTCTTGACTTCCACATTCAGGACCATTCTTTCCACAAATGGAACTTATGTCTTTCCATGAGGCTGCAGCATATAGCAGTAGTGAATCACCACTGCCCTCAGCGGGAGCTGCTTCTGTACATAATCTGAAAGCAAAATCACTGTTTACTAACAATCTTGAACTGCATTTTAAAATTTCTCATGCAGTGGAATTTCATTGTTCTTTACAGACAAAATAACTTTATTAATCTGCAATATCACCAATTATTCAAATCCTTCAAATGATAATTACGTTAATGTAAATTAATACTATTTGTGACAATGTACCCAATGCATTACATGCAACAAGTATTCAACTTTCTGCTTTGCTAATTCCTCTGTGTTATGAACCACACGCGGCCATCCAAACCGTAGGGATTAACAAAACTGTTTGTGTGTAGTGTTTAACGCCAGCTTTTGCTACATACGGCAGGCGGCGACACTGACAACACATGGAATGAGGTTGGAGCACCGGTGGAATGAGATGGCAGGGGAAGCCGGAGAACCCGGAGGAAACCCGCCCCAGCGCCACTTCGTCCATCACAAATCCCACATGCAGTTGCTTGGGATCAAACCCGGGTCACTTTGGTGAGAAGTGAATGGTCTAACCACTCGGCTACGGCGCGGCCGAACAAAACTGCGAAACACACTGCAGCACTGGAAGTGTCTGCCACTACCTCAGCAAGGGTAGCTGGTAAACCTACGTAAGTGGAAGCTAAAACCTGGCCCTGACGTAAAACATGCCGCACCATCAGAGGTTCATGACAATGAGCGCAAATGGTCAGAAGATAAGTTGACACAACTAGAATGGCAGTGCCAGATGCGCAATTGGTCTAAAATGACAACAGAAGCGCGAAGAACGGAGGAGTTACCTCCCGAAGTTTGTTCCCCTGAAGAGTAGTCCAGAAAGCCCTCCAACGCAAAACGATAGAACCACGTAAAACTGAGCTAAGATCATCACAAGGAACACAACAGCTACAGCTGCTGCCTTAGTAGCAACATCGGCATCCTCGTTTCCCTGGAGGCCGGCGTGTCCAGGCACCCATGCAAAGGACACGCTAATCAAGCCAGTGAATACGCTGCATGGGACGACTGTAAGGGTATAGGGACTTAAGGCTCTGACCGGCATTCAAGGAATCCTAGCAAATACCACACTGCTGCTACGCTTGTCCATGAATGTATAAACAGAAGCTTGGTAAATATCAGTAGTGAATCACCATTGCTCTCAGCAGTGTCCATAATGTGAAAGCATATCTGAAGTAATGGGAAAACACAGAAAATATAGCAAACCGACAGAGTTCTGTGGATAAACATCTGACAGCAACTATGAATAATGTTAATTCTCTTAAAGCACAGATTAACGTCATAAATGTTATTCTAGAGCAAATGAAAAGTCAGCTCATTATTACACTACAGACGAAACCTTACAGAGATCCTTCGTTAAGGTGTATGTTAACATCAGAATTCGAACAGTACAATCTGAAAGCAAAATCACTGTTTACTAACAATTTTGAACTGTATTTTAAAATTTCACATGGAGTGGAATCTCATTGTTGACCGACATAGCCACACCACACCAGCTTCTCCAGGAACAACATTAGCCACACCAGATGCAGACTCTCCACCCACACCAGCACCACTCCGACAACATAACGGCCGCGGCTGCGAAACGCTATGTAGGCACATGAAGTGTACAAACTTCGTACACTGACACCAAGACTGACATCATGACCAACGACATCATCCACCACTACTACAGAGTTCACCACTCACAACTTTCACCATCACTAGCTACCAGGGGACACTCAGGGCTTAGGTCATGTTTGTCCTCTGGCACTTCAGTAAGCTCACTCGCTGTTACTGCCACTGGCATTTTTTTTATTTTGTTGTTTAACGACGCTGTCAATTACCAGAATCACATCAGCGTCACCGGTGTGCCGGAATTTTGTCCCGCAGGAGTTCTTTTACATGCCAGTAAATCTACTGGCATGGACCTGTCGTTTTTAAGCACACTTAAAAACCATCGGCCTGGGCCGGATTTGAACCCGCGACCTTGGGATCAGTAGGCCAGCGTCTAACCAACTGAGCCACCCAGACCGACAAACTGCCACTGACAGATTCATCTATCACCACAGAATGCGCAGGTGTATTACTGCGGTACTGCAGCAATGAGGTTTTGACCTCAAAACTTCCGGTGGGATTTTTAGTGAGTAGGCTGCTCAGGTTCGAAGCCCGGGTAGGAGTCTTACACTCGCATGTTTGCATGCGGTAAGGGCATAAGTAGCCTTTTTTCCCACAAAAAAAAAAAGGAAAAAAAACAGATCAACGATAAAAATCGAGCACTGTGGGAAAAGGTGAAATCTTAACCTCAGCCGATCATGAGTAAAAGCGCATCCTACTCGCCGATCGTCCTTCAAGGCATCAGTGTGGATAAAACTCAGGAGTTCAAATTGCGCTTTAATGTCTAAACAGGTCGACTGAAGTTGGTGTCGTCAAATTCGGCATGGCAGCAACTCTAGATCGATGGGGGAGGTGTTCATGGATCAGATGATTAGGAAAAATCGTGTTTTTCCTTTGGGAAATGTCGGTAAAGTGAGAGTGAATATCCGAAGCAAAGGCGAACCGAACACCACGAGGGAGTACAGCCACGAAGCTCCTTGAATACACACAGCCCAAGAAATCGTTAAAAATAAAGTAAAAGACGGATGTCCTGGCAGACTAGACAGTCTGCAGAAGTAGCTACAAAAGTACATCGCGCCAACAAGAAAGCGGGAAGTTCAGCAGCTTCCGCACATAGACTGATAACTGGGCTCGTTGGATAAACGCCAATATTCAACATGATATAAATCTCGTAGGAAGGAGACTTTAAAATCCAGGGTCGAGCCGACGAATATGCAATACAACCGTAACTTAGCTTTTATCGGACCAAAGAGCGATGCAGTCTTAAAAGAACGTTCGATGGGCTCCCCAAGAAATGCCACTTAAAACGCGTAAAAACTAAAGGATCGTTCACACCTTGCCTTCAAACACGAGATATGAAACGTCCAGCTAAGCTTCCTGCCAGCTATCTCAAAACTTTTGCCTCGTCTGCGAAAGGAAGAACATCTGAACCCACATGTAGAGAAGATGGAATCGACATCTTTCGGCGCAGGCAGTTTTCTCGGCGGAGAACTTAAAAGCCGTTTTCGATACTCCAAGTGAAGTGGCGGTCAAGATACTTGGAGGCGGCGCTGTAAAAGGCAAGACCGCCGGGAACTACAGTAAATGCCAAAAATCCTTCACGAACAATGACGATGAAACACCAAGAGCAACGCACTACAATGGAATTGATGGCAATACCAAATAATGTGATGCTGAGCACCGAGCATTGCGGTACGCTTTCGTGAGTAAAAACACGAAATGAAACTGAGCCCACGCGTAGCGAAAGACTATCCCTCAAAAAGGGACAAGAATGACCCATTTATGGAGGATACGAAGCATATCGTACTTCCAGCACGTGCGGCACGCCTTCTCTAAGTATAAAAAGAAACCAGCAGCTGTTCGACATTTTTTTTCTCAGAAAACCGTCCATGGCGTGCGTGTACAACCAGACTAAAAGTGGGCCACAGTTGAATGGAGGTGACGAAAACCGCGCTGAAGTTGGGCAGGGTATTTTGAGATTCCAGCCATCATTTCAATCGTCCGTTAATCACGCGCTTCATCATCTTGCACATGCAAGTGACAAGAGATCAGACGATAGCTGGAAGGCAGATGGCAGTCCTTACCAGGATTTAAAATTGGGTCTCACATCAAGCGGATGGAAAAACAGCGGTGCGCCATATGCGGCCATACATGAATAAGTAAAGAGCTGACCAACCGAAGAAAGGTGCTGCAGCATTAAAATGTTAACACCATACGATTCAGGAACCTGGAGGAGCCCAGGGCCTTCTCCAGCTCCGGCATGGTGAAAAAGGCTATGCAATACCTGCGGTTAAAAGAGTTGAACGAAACCTGTGCGACTCAACTCCTTTGCTGGAAACACCAGCAAAAACGTTGTCAAGAGCGTCAGTAGTATCTCTACGGCAAACAATGGTGTCAATGGTAATCCTAAGACCAGATCCTATTTGGTCGAGCCGTGGCCGAGTGGTTGGACCATTCGCCTCTCACCAAAGCGGCCCGGGTTCAATCCCAGGCGACCGCATGTAGGGTTTGTGATAGACAAAGCGGCGCAGCGGCAGGTTTCCTCCGGGTTCTCCATTTCGCTATCTCATTCCTCTGGTGCTCCATGTTCATTTCATGTATCGTCTTGTGTCCACCCGCGGTGCCGCATGTAGTTAAATCGGGCGTTAAACACTATAAAAAAGGAACACCAGGTCCTGTGAACTATGAAGCTTTGCCGGCCATACGATGAAACTTGTCCCAAACGACAGACGTAGTGTAATGATTGAAGGACTCTACAAAAGGGAGCCAGGATATTCGCTTATTGGCGACGAGTTCTGGCGCGCAATTGCCTGGAAGTGATCAGATTATCAACGTGCATGGACCGCCTCTCGGCATTCGTCGGTCCGCCAAGAGGCGGGTAAACGTCTTGGTTGGGCAGACAACCGAGGGATAGCTCGTGCGATAGCGGAAATGACAGAAGCAAAGAGATCCACATCTTTTAACAGGCGGTCGACAAAAGCAGCTAAGCTGGAATAAAGTTTCCAGTTCGCTCTATTAATCTGCCTGGAGGGTCGATACACGTGATGATTGCGCATAGCAGAATAATAGCGTGGAAAATAATCACTAGAGAAGATGTCAGAGACGACGTTCCACTGAAAACGATGTGCATGTTGTGCTGAGCAAACGATAAAATATAGGTGAGAGAGAGGGAGAGTGCCGGTGGAGGCTGAGGCAATAAAACCAGTGTTCAGAAGCCTTGCAGTTAGAGATGTACAGCGTGAAGTGCTTACACGGGTAAACACAAAACCCAAATGAAAGCTTCAACAATGTCATGTGGACTAGAATGCTAAAACAGTGTTTGCTGGGTGAAGTACAGTCTATTTAGGTGTAAGTGATGCTGTATTAGCTTTTGTAATGTAATACAGATCATGTGACTGCTTGTACAGTTAGGCATTCAACCAAGAAGAAACTCAAGGAACTCAATCCTTTGAAAGTGAAGAAGAGTAAGTAGGAGACAAAAGATGCCAGAACACAGCACAAGAAGAATAAGAGAGCTTGAGATGAAAAATTTGCTGTGAGGATGCAGAGTATTGAGTGAGGAGTGGTTTTCTCTAAGGTAAGAGGAAACTATAATTGAGACTTCGTTTAAACTTATTTTTCTGCACACATTTTTACCATTTTCTCGAGAACCAGTTCTGTTAAGAGTAAATTGTACTTTTCATTTCTAGGCTTATTTTTATGACCCTGGCATTAATATTACGGATGTTAAGGGTTTTTTCCTCATTAAAAACTTTAATAAAAAATAGTATATACCTCACTAATTTTTTTAAAAAGATCTGGAGAACATATCTTTGTAACATAAAAAGCCCACACAATCAGAAAGCACTGATTTCTATGGGTGACAAATTTCATGTGGTTAGATCAAATAGTTGAACTTAAAATTAATGTTGCAAGCATGGACTTCTCCTTAACTAAAATTACAGGGATTACCAGAAATTTCCCTTTCTGTTATTGTTTTACTGTCTTGTTCGGATGTTTCTGTACCTGTTTGTTGGTACATCTTACACTTAAACTATACAGCTTTCTTCCTTCGCCAAAGGAACAATCCATTGCTGGACAATTATATTATCCGTGCTATGTTTACTCGCTGCTAATTTCTCTTAATTTCAGTTGTAAAATCATACTTTCACTAGTTTTGTGGCGGAAGCAATGGTAAAAGTGATGTAGAAACACAATCCTCCACCTAGGAGTGCTGTGAAATGTGCTATGATATTGTGGTTGCAGAACAAAGGGTTTCCAAGTGACAGTTCTATGCATACAACAGATATTTTTAGGATGAATCAAACAAACCTAAGGGGCTCTTTAAATTACTGCCTTTCTTCTATTACCTTTATTACCTGTACTTGCAGGAACAATTACTATACTATTGACTGACCAAAATTTTAATACTTCGTTCTTTGATCCTGCAGGAAGGAATGAGAAGTTGTTTGACTGAATTCTTCCTCAATTGTTATAAAGTTATTATTAATTATTTTGGTTTTATTGGGGCATCCTGTTGTTTACTTGTCCCATACATGTGATCTCAATCCCTTAGGATTACTTTGGGCCAAGGTAAAATGAATACTTAAAGAAATGCAATAGGTGATTTATTCTTACAGGAATTGCATGATATAATGCTCGAGGATATAACATATTGCAGATTGGCACTGTTTTTTAAAAATATAGAACAGGCAGAGAATGGTTGGTGGGATAAAGGCGGAGTAGATGAAAACATTGTTTATGCTATATAAATATACTGCATGAACTGAAAATAACATTTAAATTGTGCTATTTTGAGCAATTTCTTTGCTTTAATCTAAGTTTGGCAACATTATCGCAAACATGATCAGAAGCAGAATTGCTGCTTGCAATATCATTGTTTATTGGAAATTGTTTACTGATGTAATGGCTGTTGCATTCTTGCCAGGGTTCTTCAGCTGGTGAACAAACTGTATGCTACATTGTCCTTCACTTATTATTTACTTATTTTAACTTTTTTCCAGGCCAAATTACAGACTTGTTCAGTGATCTCAATATTGACTCCAGTTAAAAAGTACATGCAATTCAGCAGTATCGTAAGTACTTTTGTAAATAGTAGATGAGTCTCAGTTCAATAAACCCCAAGTTACATTTTTTAAATTACTTTTTTTCAAATTTTTATTTACTGGAATAGGTGTTTGCACTGCTGTGTCAGCGTCACTTTTGTTTTGTAAGGTTTTCAATTGATTGCCTCCATAGCGCATATTTCATATAATTCCTTAAAGATATTTTGTTTTAATTCTTCCAGGATGTGTAGGTTTGTCTTGTATATTGTTTTAGATTAACCCAGGTAGGAATCACTAATTGGAGCTCTGAGAAACCTTTCTCCACTAATAGTGCACCACACACCAATTTTTTGTTATGAAGGTCATGAACAATTTTTTTTCACTCAGCTGATGCCCATACATACAATGTTGCCCCTTTTCTTAAGAAATTAACAGACAGGGAGCATGAGTTTGCTTTTTCCAACAAGACTCTGCAACAACTCATATGGCCAATCTTACCATGAGAACAACTGAAAGTGTGTTTTAGGACAGAATTATTAGTAGAGATTAGTGGCCCCCTTGGTCCCCCTGCTATTTCTATCGCTAGGGTAACTTAAAACGAAGTGTACAAGCAAACCCATACATCCTGGAAGAATTTAAACAAAATATCTGCCAGGAAATTGGCAGCATATCTCAACATAACTATGGCAAGTGATGGATAGTTTCCTAAAGAGGTGTCAAAAATGTATGGAAAACAGCGGTGGCCAGTTTCAGCATCTGCTTTCATAAATTAAAAGTAGTTTTAGAATGTTGTATGGTTCAATCATGCTTTTCTATGATAGCGGCCAATGGTAATGAGCGCCGAGGATGCAGATAGACAAAACTCAGCCAGTTGGCAAGTTTTTTGTTCTCCCATTACAATACATTACATAGTGAATTAAAAACTTTAGTCACAAATCATTTTTAAATTAAACTAAGAAAGTTGCTCCTAAAGAAACAGTATTTGAATTTAAATGATATTTCGAATGATCCACCATTTTCTTTATTTTCTGACCTGAGATGCTACTAATGTTTGTACACTTGTTGAGTAATTGCTCTGTGTTAGAGCTATTGTTATATTATATAATATATATAGCAATTACTTCCAAGTTGTCACCAAAAAGCCAAACTGTTATAGAATGTTGGAAAATCCTTACCCATCAAACAGCACTGCAAAAACACCTAGTCTTCCAATGGATACCAGCTCACTGTGAACTGAGTGGTAATGAGAAAGCTGATTTTCTTGTAAAAAAGGGTACCAGCAGTGTACAGAAATCTATAGTTAATCTACCATTTTATGCAGCTAAAAGATTAGTCAACTCTGAATTCAAAAAAGTTATTGCAAAATATTACTATGAAAAATCAAAAAATAAAAGATGGGAACTACCAAACATTAAAACAGTAATTCCTCAGTATCCTCCAAAAATGGCAGTTGCAACCTTTAGGTTGATTTACAGGACATGATTGTCTGTTAAATTAAATTATTTTGTTGTTTAACAACGCTGTCAATTGCCAGGATCACATCAGCATCGCCGGTGTGCCGGAATTTCGTCCCGCAGGAGTTCTTTTACATGCCAGTAAATCTACTGACATGGAGCTGTCATTTTTAAGCACACTTAAAAACCATCAGCCTGGGCTGGGTTTGAACCCGCAACCTTGGGATCAGTAGGCCAGCGTATAACCAACTGAGCCACCCAGACCAATTGTCTGGCAAACATTTGAACAGAATTGGGATATGTTCTTCACCATCCTCTATGTGATCTGCAAGAGGAAATGGACCAAGACCACCTTCAAATATGCCCGGCCACTTCTAGCGCACAATCCATCAGTTGGAGAGCAAGAGAACTAATGACTTCATTGTCAGAACTCCAGCATTAGCCAAAAATAACATATTATATATATATGAACTTTTTTAAATAGTTCATATGCTGACTTGTACATTGCTCTCAAAGGATAAAAATAAAATGTCTATAAAGCAGCACCATTAAGGACGGTGTAACAGATTAGCCAAAAATTAAGTTCTTACCTTGGTGAATTTACTGCAGCGAAGTCCCCTTCCTGTAATAGAATAATTCACAGCATTAGTTAAGTGCCCTGCATCACAAAGTGTTGCATTTTATTTGCAAATTGCTATATGACATTAGAAATTATACAGAAACAAACTTTTCAAGTAATGTTTAGTACAATAACTGAGAATTGATGATTCAGTTAGTCCAGAACAAGCGTCACTATGAAAGTTTTGAGATGTGAGAAAATGAAAGTTGATCCACTCAAATTGGATGCAGAATGGGATAGCTCCATCCTTTGTGAGTAAATTGGTATCAGATAGTGACTCTCCCCTTCAGGAATTCCAGCAGTGCAAGGATGAACAATCCACCGTGTGCAGGTAGCCAGGAACTTGGAAGAGAGCATTTTCACTCTTCCAGGCATGCAATTTTTTATCATCAGGAACAGAAAAAAGTAACATGGGGTCAGGTCGGGACTGTATGGTGAAGAAATCATAAGTTAGACCTCTGTACAGGAGCTGAATGGTAATGTTGGCTGTGTGTGCAGATGCATTGTTGTGATGGAGAAGGATCCCTCGCAGTCTCATGCAAAGTCATCATTCTTGAAACTTAGCAAAAACTTTTGGCAAGCAAACAGTAGTGTACCAATTAGCAGTAACCATGCTTTGCTCCTCCAGAGAAATGGTTGCCACAAGATCATCCTTTAGGAAGAATGAAGCCAACATTTTCTTGTGGACACTTTGACGACACTTCAGTTTTGTCGACGAACTGTCGCCAGAAAAGATCCACACTGCTGATTGCTACTTGGTCTCCGGATGAAACTAATAAATCCAGGTTTCATCTGTGTCAATGTCAGAAACCCGTCTGGAGTCCCCTCCTTTGGATCTTGTCAGCATTTTCTCACACCATTCAACATGGGTGTATTTTAGTTCCTCTGCCAAATTGTGAGGAACCCATTGGGATGTGACCCTCTTCACACGAAGGAATACATGGAGGATTTTCAAAACTGCTAGCAAACCAGTCTGCAATGCTCTCTCAATTTCTTTAAATGTTATGCGATTATTTACATGAAGTATTTTTCTCAACACTGCAATGCGTTCCCCTGTCAGAGCCGCTACCAGATGCACATTTCTATCCTCATCTTTCAAAGATGTTTGGACCTTTTAAATTCCTGAAACGACCAGAAAAAGTCTGTGGCAAACATTCAGGGCTTTGGTACTGGTTTAATCCACTTTTACAATTGTAGAAGATTGTTAAACAAAAATGCTTTCTTCCAAGCTCCATTACAGGGCTACTGCAGGTTCTTCATTTTTGCACTGCTGGAATTCCTGAAGGGGAGAGCCACTATCTGATACACGTTTACTCACAAAGAATGGAGCCATCCCATCCTCTATCCAATTTGAGTGGTTCAACTTTCATTTTTTCACATCCCAAAACATTCCTAGTGATCCTCACATTTAGGAAAATTTTATAATACATTCACATGACTTTCTTCACCAATGGCACACTAAAATTTCTAGGAATTAAGCTCCATTCAAGATGAAAACTAAGCACAGATATAACACAATAATAAGTATTTCCGGGGAAGGCTGCATCTTGGTTGTGTTGTTGTTGCCAACGTTTCACCCTACTATGTAGAGCTTCTTCAGGGCTAATGCTTTCTTTGGCAGCACTGTGCTGTCTCTTCAACTTTTCCCTTATTTATATCTTGGCCATAGAGGTTAGAGCCGGCCCTCTCGTTCTCATTGGCTGATGGTCCGTCAATCCTCGCATTCTTATCAATGTTTGCCAAATAGTGTGGAGATGTCTTCCATTATCCCTGTTGATACTTTCTTTTAATTTAAATATTTCTATGCTTTCTCTGGCCATTCTATATGTAAAATGGTCAGAGTTAACTAATAACTGTATTTGGTCGAAATCTATATGGTGCTTCATGGATATGGCATGTTCAGCCAATGCTGATTTTTCGGGTTGGTTTAGTTTTAAACTTCTGATATGTTCTTGCCGTCTGATTTTTATTGATCTGCCTGTCTGCCCTATATATGCCGCTCCGCAATCACAGTCAATTTTGTATACACCGGCGTTGTTCAAGGGGTCTTGTTTGTTTTTAACTGGACGTAAAAACGATCTGAGTTTCTTAGTGGGTTTATATCTGATTTTGATGTTGTGTTTTAATAGTATTTTTGCTATTTTGTCGGTCGTTCCTTTTACATAAGGTAGCCATGCTGTGCTTTTATCCTTGTCCCTTTTGTTTCCTGTATGGTTTGATTTTGTAAGCCTCTTGTTGCTTATGTGCAGATTTTGTATTTGTCTTTTTGAATATCCATTTGCTTCTAGGGCACATTGTAAGTAATTTAATTCCTCTTGTAAGTTCTCTGGATCGCAAATGCGGTTGGCTCTGTGTAGAAGTGTGTTGGCCAATGCTCGTTTAATAGCTGGGGGATGGTGGGATGAAGCGTCCAAGTATCTGTCTGTGTGCTTGGGCTTCCGATATACTGAAAATGTTAGCTTATTTTGTTTCCGTTGAATTAGAACATCCAGGAAGAGCAGTTTTCCGTTATTCTCTATTTCCATTGTGAATTGAATATTTTTATGCATGCTGTTTAAATGGTCTAAGAAGTCTGGAATCGTGCTTTTACCGTGTGGCCAGATTACTAATGTATCGTCTACGTATCTAAGCTAAAGGGAAGGTTTCAAGTCTGCTGTATCTATTGCTGAGGTTTCGAATGCTTCAAGGAAAATGTTGGCCACTATTGGTGAGAGTGGAGAGCCCATTGCAGTGCCTCTCTTGGAAGCTGAAGTAGTCATTTGTGAGGCAATGTTGTATTAAGTCTGTCCAGTATTCTGGGAGTAGATGGAAGTGTATCTTTTCTTGGATAATATCTAGCGCATCTTTAACAGGCATCTTTGTGAAGAGGGTTTGTATATCAAAGCTGACTAGAAGATGATGTGGTTCAAGTTTGAAGTTTTTCAACATTTCTACCAGGTGTTCTGAGTCACGTACAAATGAAGAGGTATTATTTGTTGTAAGCCCTTCGCTAGGAAGCCTGCTAAAGTATGCGTAGGGGACTTGATGGTGCTGACTATGGGTCTGAGTGGTATTTCCTTTTTGTGAATTTTCGGTAGCCCGTATATGGTTGGTGTGTATGAGTCGTGTGGGATCAGTTTCTTGTGAAGTTCTTTAGGTATTGAGGAATTCTTGATAAGCAATGTGGGGTTTTTCTCAATGTGTTTGTAGATGTCATCTTCTAAGAGTTCACACATCTTCTTTTCGTAGTCTTAACGTATTCATAACAACCGTGGCATTCCCCTTGTCAGCTGGTAGAACTGTTAGCTTCGGATCTCGGATGATGGTACGTAGTGCTTCGTTTTCTTCACGAGAGATGTTCGGCTTAGGTGGTATTGCTTTTTTGAGAATCTCATAAGCTTGTATTCTTATATCATTGGAAGTACCCTCAGGAAGGTCCCTTATGCTTGATTCTATGCTGGCGATGTCTTCTGTCGGAATCTGTCTTGGTGAAGGAGCAAATTTCAATCCCTTGGCTAGAACGTTGGTAGTTGCTTCATTCAATGTGGTGTTGGAAATGTTCACTACTAAGCGTTGTTTGTCTAGTTTGGCTATCGGTGGATGTTGTTTACTGTACAGCTGCTCGAATTTACGTTTTTGGCGTTCTGTGTTTGTGCGATAAATGAAGTTAGCGGAGGTTGTTGAAATCCGGTCAATGTCATCCCAGTGTGTCGGAGTGACTTGGGCAGCGAGGAACAAATGTAACGAGTACAGGTTTTCTTCAGTGCACATTAGGAATCTCCTGGTGTATGCTATTCTTTCTTTAAGTAACTTCGGTGAGGTGTTGTGTAGAATTTTCCTTGATGTTGAACTATTGATGTGGTGCTTGATTTTGAGGAATTCTGAAATGGTGTTGTAATCTCTGCAGCGTTTGAGAAAGGTTAGTTCGCAAATCAGTGCTTCTTTCTTCTTACATGATTTCAAGAGTTGTGATTTAAAATACACTTCCTCCCCGTAGAGGTGCTGCCAAAGAAAGCATTAGCCCTGAAGAAGCTCTGCATAGTAGGGTGAAACGTTGGCAACAACAACACAACCAAGACGAGACCTTCCCCGGAAATATTATTATTATGGACACCAGCCACCAAAGCTTACGTAAGTTACAGATAACACTATTGCAAGTCTTTGCACACATGATAGTTAATAGAAACATTCATAGAGAGCTTTGTAAGGCACTACCTAATGTAACATTCAAACTCCAAAACATTATGCTTGTGTTGCATACATAAACATAGGACTCTGCTATTGTATCTCCAAGGACACAAACTTATGAAGGATGTGATATTTTACCTCTAGATGCTGATCAGTTGTATGCTTTGTACAACTTTTTTTAAACAATGGATTCATTTCTATGTTATTCACTTTAAAATTTGAGATACACTATACCTTCACCAAACCTACTTTAAAATGCAATGTTGTTAGCTAATGCTGGATTTCTGACAATGAAGTCATAAATCCTCTTGCTCTCCAATATTTTTCACTGATGATATTGAAGAGAGCAATAGCAGTAATAGTAACCGCTTTTTAGAGAGCACCATATTTTTATGTTTTGGCGGTCACATCGCTCTCTCACAACCCCCAGAATGTCTGGAGGACCACACCTGTCGTTGGTTTACGGGTCTCACCAACCTGACCGGGAGAGTTATCAAAATAAATTCACCGACCATATCCTCTGATTACCAATCAGAGGACATATTACATGCCATGACAGGTCAGCATGTTAGGGGTTAAGGTTTTATAGAGATATGGAGAGGTTGGAAAAATAAAGACTCCCTAGCCCTCGGGAACCCTAATAGCATCGGGGTCGGAAGAGAACAAGAGATGACCAAGGTAAGGTCAGATAGAAAAGTTACAGTGAGGAGCAAAACACCAGTAAGTGGAAGTAATGTTCTGCTCAGCTTGGGTACCTTGTGGTCACTATTCACATATCCCCTAGACGGAGACCCCTGAGTCAAAGTTTTTTTCTTTAAAAACAGTGTTTAAGCACTAATTTCATTGTAAACACATTAAATCACTTTAGCACATGCAGTCATTTATAAACATTTATTTGCCAAATATCCGCCGCACAAGCGAAACAAAATCATTGCAGAAAACGTATGGAATTTACTCACAAATGGGAAACAAAGCTTAACCGCCAAATAAAACTTTCAAAATCGTAACCAGGAATAAAAAAATCTGTCCATTGCACTATATTTCATTCATTTTACTGAAATGCAATGTAAACAACACGTAACTCTTCATTGGTTGTCCAATAGAAAGTAGTTTCCGGGCTTGTAGGCCGTGGTCCAGTCAATGAATATCTGGTGTTTCGCCCAACACTGTGTTGGGCATGTTCAGAGAGTTGTTGTTAACCAGCCAGGAGAAACAACTTTCTATTGGATTAACACCGGCTGTGAAAGCCCAAGCATGTACATCTTCATTGGTTGATCAAACCAAACGACTTCCGTGTCAGCAGATACAAATGAAAAGATACATTGGTGCAGTTTTTATCATTGCGTTGTTTCACGTTTGAGCGATGAGGCTCTTATTTCTCTCAGGGCGTGGTAACAGATGGAATGAAAAATCACACGATGTTTCTTCACCACAATGTATTATTTTATTAACACTTTTTCTCTATTTTACATTTAAATAAATCCTCTTAGCACCGTTTTAAATTATTTAAGTCCTTCCACTTTTTCAAAAAGTGGAACAAAAGCTTGATGAAAGTCTGGTAAATGTTCTACAATGCTCACACACTACCTAAACACGTCCTATCACCTTGGACACATAGACGCTAGTAAAAAAAAAGTTCAGCGTCGCCTCACGTGATACTACCTTTCTCGTATACATCTGCGTATGCGTTCATCAAATAGTTCCTTCTTGTTAGGGAAGCGATCCCTAACCATTCTCCCTTCGCTATCAAGACTGAACACATAATTCTAATATTTATACATATATATTAAAATTAAATATGAAAATATTTATGACGTCTTTAAACAAACTTAGTTGTTCATAACAATGAACATTAGTAACACGTTTTCGTCATTTAACCATCTCATACCAACATCAAAAAACAAATTACACTCTTAACAAATATTCACATAAACGATTTTCTTTTGGGGTCTTCTAATATTCTGTCTCAACATTAACAAGCAAAATAGTATTAAATTTAAAATAACTACAAGAACTGTTTATAAAATCAGTTTGAAAATCTTATAATAAGAATAAATGGAATATAAATTAACAAATTAGAAACTAAAAGCTCCACTTACCTTATTATTATTGCAAAGGTGGTACACTGCTGACTATAGTTTCAAGTTGCATACACATTATTCTCAAAGCTATCCAAACAAGTTGCTCAATTTAAAAGATCTATTTGTCACCAACCTCTGAAAACAAAAATTTATAAATATAATCTATTGGTGGTATTTCAAAATTCGTAAAGTGGTTCTTGTTTTTTAAAATGAATATCTTTTCCCAAAGCATTAAATCTATAGGTCCATTTAATTGTTTTAATAATTTAACTTCTGGATTTATTTCATGATTAAATGACCAAAAATGATCTGCCACAGCTGATTTATGAATTTGTTTATATTTAATAATTCTAAAATGTTATTTTATTTTAAACATCATTTAGAAACCAGAATCAGCTGCGACAGATCATTTTTGGTCATTTAATCATGAAATAAATTCAGAAGTTAAATTATTAAAACAATTAAATGGACCTATAGATTTAATGTTTTGGAAAAAGATATTCATTTTAAAAAACAAGAACCACAATTACAATTTTGAAATACCACCAATAGATTGTATTTATAAATGTTTGTTTTTAGAGTTTGGCAACAGGTCTTTTAAGTTGAGCATCGGTAACTGGTAACTTATTCAGATAGCTTTGAGAATAAGTTGGATGCAACTTGAAACTATAGTCAGCAGTATACCACCTTGCAATATTAATAAGATAAGTGGAGCTTTTAGTTTCTAATTTGTTCTTAATTTAGATTCTGTTGCTTCACTGTTATTAGCTTCAAGTTTTGCTTAATAAATGAAATACATTAATATGCAAATTCATTATTATTGAATGTGACATGAAATGCAGTGCATGCAGCCATAGAAGTGAAGGAGTGCAAGATAATTTGTTCAAAATGACATCTGCTATGGAGTACATAAAGCATCGTCAAGGAAAACCATTACAAAGTGGTAAAAAGCAAATTGTTTTACATGTATTTCTAAAGTGTTGTGAGAAATATCCAACTGCGACTATTCAAGGAATAACAGGATTTACTGCAGAGCTTACTGGTGTGTCAGTCCAAACTATCAAATGGGCATAAAGGTCACTTATTTGTATTTACAGCAGGTAAAATGTGATTCAACAGTTTATTTTGATTATTTAACGTTGCTTTGAACAATTCCCAGATCATAATAACCAACTAAGTTTTAGTTGATGAGGGTTTAGTCATTTAACTGTGCACTACATATGATACATTTTATAATGTGTTATTCTTTATTTTACAAAGAGTGTAGCTCCTTTCTTCCTTCTATGGCTATAAGCTATATGGCAGCAACACTCCCCTGCAATAGAGTTCAAAGCTCAGAAGCTGCTTGCTTGTGTGGCGGTGGCAGTTTGCATGACGCACATTTTAAGCCATGCCATATTTCTGACAATCATGGGGTCCGTGGAGCAATACAATTTTGTACTATTTTTATATTGCATTCACAGAAGTTATATTTCACCCTCAGGCGCATAGAACATTTTGGAACATCTTCAACACTCAACCCTCAACTCTGAATGTAAAAATTTCAACTGACACCTAATTAAAAAAAATCTGATGCGTTGCACTCACATGACTTTCTCTACTCTTGTACTAACCATTCCTACAAGCTCTTATTTCTATATCTTCTTCGTGTTAGTTGAGATAAACATTTGTACAAATTATGTTATTGCTTATTTCCTTGTAGGTACAAGGGGAATATTAGAATACAGTAGGCTTTGAGTGACAGTCAAATCTTTTAATGCTTTGAGATTCCATTCTCTTTGCACGTTGTTGTAGTGTTTAACGCCCGCTTTTACTACTACGGCACCGCAGGCGGTGACACTGATGATACATGGAATGAAGATGGAGCACCGGTGGAATGAGATGGCGGGGGAAACCGGAGCACCCGGAGAAAACCCGCCCTGACGCCGCTTCGTCCACCACGAATACCACATGCGGGTCCCTGGGATCGAACCCGGGCCGCCTAGGTGGTAGGCGAGCGCGCTCTCTTTGCACGGTTAACATAAAAAAAATGAACAAAGATGTTACATATTACTTCTTAGAAGCTTGAAAATTCTTGTGTGCACCAAACCTTTGTCCTGAAGTCTGGTGCATATAGATCAGTTGCAGCTAAATCAGTACCAAGTCAGATAACACAGGCTAGCGATATAAATGGGGACACAATATCAGGACAGATTCTCATAAACCTAAACCCCGGCATGACAGCCCACGAGGGGCCAAGGCCTACCACCCAGCTGCTGCATCCCCCACCTCTGCCCACTACAGGCGTCATTGGTGAGGTGCAGTACTGGAAGGTGGGACGTGGTCAGTGCCCCGAGCCCTTCCGGCCAGCTATGCGGTCTTCTAGACCTGGATTCTCATAGCTAGATCAATTCCAAAGCCATAAACATGCACATGTGTTAGAATATACAAAGTCTGTAGTTGAAAACAACACCTCCATTAAGTACCTACCAAAAGCGTCAAACTCAACACTAACACTAGCAAGTTCATAAGATACTTAAAGTGTACAAAGTAGTTAAAGAACCAATACTTACTTATGGAAGTGAAAGCTGGACAATTACAAAATGTGAGTTAAGCATAGTAAACGCAATGCGAATGAAAAGCTTAAGAAGAATAGAGATTTCTTCCAGGCTTAAAAGATGTGTTCTGCTGGAGTTTAGAGGTCCAGACATTTTGTCCACAACTGCGGAGGACATCATCAGTGGCGTAGTCTGAGGTTTCTTGGCAAATGTTCAGTTACAACAGAATCAATGGCTGGAGGTGCCGTATTTATATCTGGGCCACTCACAGGGGATTGGCTGGGCTTGAGTGGGAGGTGTGTGTTAGATGGGAGGGGCTACTCTGCTCTGATTGCTGAATGGTTTACATGATTTCTCTGCATTAGTGCTTCTTTTTTATGCTCAAGTATGAGATGCCAGGTTTTGTTCAGTTTTAGAGCTGCTTTCTTTCTGTTAAAATTGAAACAGGATATCGTAAGACCCCAAAAGAAAACCGTTTATGTGAATATTTGTTAAGAGTGTAATTTGTTTTTGATGTTGGTATGAGTTGGTTAAATGACGAAAATGTGTTACTAATGTTCATTGTTACAAACAATTAAGTTTGTTTAAAGGCATCATAAATATTTCCATATTTAATTTTAATATATATGTATAAATAAAAGAATTATGTGTGTTCAATATTAAAAGCGAAGGGAGAATGGCTAAGGATCGCTTCCCTAACAATGCGGGAACTATATGATGAACGCATACGCGGATGTACACAAAAAGAAGTGTAATGCGGCGCCAATTGTCTAGTTATTAGCGTTTGTGGCTTTGGTGTAGGTGGACGCCTTTTTATGTATGCATGTCATAAAATAGTGAAAGTAAATTTACTAAGTGTTTAAAGACCGTTAATTTGTGTAAAATAAGTGAAACATTAGCTAACTTTAATAAGTTAGTTGATACGAATTGTGCGATTAAATAAAAGGACGTAAAATAGACGAAGTGTAAAGTGATAGAAAACACATTTAGCGAAATATCGCTAAATTTTCAGACATTAAATCCCGGCGATGCTAGGGAAGTCGATCCACTGAAATAAAAGACTTGTAACTGTGATACGATTTAAATACTGTGAACAAGAAGGTGCGAATACAATATTTCACTAAAGTTAACCCCGAGTGTATGTTCATTCCATTCAGTACCACGACCCGAGGTAACGGAAGAGTCAAAAGCTCATCTTCATCAATTCATAATTATAAAAACAGCACCAAAATTATTGGGGTGTTTGTAAATTTCTACGGCTTCACGTTGTAGTCTGGCATGGTAGTACTACGTTAAAATGGGAAATTCAAAACTTAAAAAGAACAATGGAAGGAATGGAAGACGAAACAGTTTTAGTAAGAGATAAAGGACTGGCAGAGAGATTCAGACAAGAGTGGATGAAATACGACAGGGGAAACAAAGAAATGGATACACTAAAACTGGAAATTCGAAACTTAAAATGAACACTAGAAAGAATGGAAGACAAAAGCAGAAAGTCTGAAGAGAAACGCGGAGTGGGAGTGTACCAGGATTTGAGAGATCTACTAGTGAACAGATTGGAAATACATCTGAGAAGCTACGACATTTCTGACGTATTCAGAATCATCAAAATCCCAGGGAAAAGAAACATTCTTGTGAAGTTTGCAAACACGCAAACGGCTATAGAAGTATTGAAACATGCAAAAAAATTGAGAGGATCAACTATTTACATCAATAAGGACTTAACATATGCACAAAGAATGCAAATGAAAGAGCTAGTTAATAAGCAGAGGGAGACAAGCAAGAAATGGAGGCAAGAGGGTATACATTAAAAACTTCACGCTCTATGCAGTTGACCAGGTAGCAGAGAGGAAAAATGGACCAAGCAACAGGCAGAGGCAGGACCAGCAGTCGTTGCACCAAGAAAGGCAGAGAAATGAGCATTCATCAGCAGGAAATACCATAGTACAGACGAGTACTGAGCATTTTACAACACTGTGGTTCCAGTATCAAGTGCGTCGAACTCAAGTATGAGCAAAACACATGGTGGGGGTATGGAAAAATGTGGAGCTCGAAAGAAACGGGAAAGAACCAAGGTGGGAGATGACAGCAGTGGAGTGGTGGGAGGAAGCAGGAAAAAGTGTGAACGCAGAAAAAATGTAAAATGAAATAACTAAGGAATCAAGGAGGGTGAGGGAGAAAGGGAGAACTAAGCAGGAGAGAAAGAAAGGGATAGTTTGCCAAGAGTAACAAGGTTAAAAAACGGTTGAGTAATCCATGAATGAGGTAGCAGAGGGTGAAAGTGAGGTTATAGTGAAGTAATGTAATTGTGATAATAAAGATTAGCAAAGTGTACAATGTAACTGATTAATAAAAGTTATAAGAATGAAGCTGATAAGTAAAGTTGAGAAAGAGGGAAAGTGAATTGGGTTGGGAGATGAAACAAAACAGAAATAAAAATTAAAGTATGGGACCAGAGTGAGATTAATGAAAAGGTTAACATGTGTAATGTGTATGTAAAAGGAAATTAAAAAGAAGGGCTACCCTAATCAGCAAAGGAGCCAGGGTCCAGCTTAAGGGGTAGCCCAAGATGTGTAAGATTTGGTACTCAATAAATCATTCATTCATGAATAAGTTAAGGCATGCAGCCAAAAAAATCGAGCCACATGCCAATTGCAGGTCAAAGACCTACCGGAGCTATTGTTGATTAATTTGATGTGGCCAATGTCTTAGACACTGCTTCTGCTCAAGTTTCTAACTTGAATAACAATTTGCCCGAGTTCCTTCCTATTAAGACTCAGGTGGAATCTCAAGGTTTCAAGTTTCATTCCAGCCTTTTCACCATGGCCCGAATAGTAGTCAGCTCTCTGTGAAAATAAGCTTAGAGCGGTGAAGGCAATTCTATAAACTTCTGATAGACTTTCTGTAAATTTATTTTAACTCCAGGTTTTGCTATTTTTACTTGTGTATATTTAAACTTGTTGCTTTTCCTAGGATTTCTATTTGGAATTAGCCTATATCTCAGGCTTTTAGCATAATGCACTTTGTAAAGGCACTGATGACCCCAGTAGCTGGGCACCTGTTAGGTTGGTACTGTTTGCACAAGAAAAACAATTGAGCATCATATGAGTAAAATGGACAAGTGAGTGAGCCTTTGTTTCAAAAATGCTGTGCCATGTTTTGTTGTTTGTTCTTTGTTAATAAACAGATAAAGAAATTTCGTAAATGTTCTCGTATTCTCAACACTTGGTGACCCCGACGTGATCTCTCAATACAAATAAAAGGGAAAAAAATGTGTAACATAAGAAATATAAATTCTAAATTTTTTTTCATTTTCTGTGATGGAATAGCTCAAAAGTTAATTTACAACAACAGAAACAACCATAAAATCTGCAGCTTTCTTATTAATCAAGGTATTTAAATATATTAAAATGTTCATATGGATTACTTGGATTAAAAGACTAAGCTTTTATTTGGATTGACTGGATTGTATTACAAGTGGAGGGGATTCTACACTGAACCTTACACACAGATTAGACCCCAGGGAGGAAGGGATGAGATGAGAGTGCTCTACATCATGTGCTGGAACCAGGGTTAGGAGCATGAGACAGTCTAAGGATCCCTAACGTGAAGGTTTTCCTCTAAATAGATAAAAAATCTGATGTGTTGCACTCACATGACTTTCTCTACTCTTGTACTAACCATTCTTACAAACTCTTATTCCTATATCTTCTTCGTGTTAGTTGAGATAAACATTTGTACAAATTATTCTTATTGCTTATTTCCTTGTAGGTGCAAGGGGAATATTGGAATACAGTAGGCTTTGTGCGATAGTCAAACCTTTTAAAGCTTTGAGATTCCGTTCTCTTTGTACACGTAACATATAAAAAAATGAACAACGATGACCCATTTCACGAAAGTTTCAAGTTTTCCGAAACTCACACACATAACAAGGTATATCTCCGAAATGGTTCACCCTACAAGAAAATTTACTGAGACATAAATTGTGTATTTCAGCAAGATCTACATTTTTTGTATAGTATGACTTGGTCTATCTCTAACGGTTTACCAGTTATGCAAAAGTCGTCCAGAGTAAATACGACTACAGGGCCTATAGCCAGAAAATTCAAGATATACATTTCATTTGTCATAAAAATATCTCAAACATATGACATTTTAATCAAAATCGTTAGAGCCATTTTCAACAAAATCAAAATTTTCAAAAAATTTTCCATGTAAAAGGTAGTTTAGGGTGGGGCTACTTTCTTCAAAATCTTCGTTTCACATCCTTGAACGACATTAAACTTAAATACCAACTTTGGTTTTTAACCGACTTTTCGTTTTTGAGCTATGCTGTCCACAGACTGACAGACTGACACACAGACACACACACGGACCTTTTCCTAAAAATGCTTTTTTTGGATTCAGGGGGCCTCAAAACATGTATTTCCGGTGAAATCTCGACTTCGAATTTTTGGGTGGAATACAGTCCTTCCCCTACTTACCAGTAAAGAAAGTAAAAAGTGCAAGGTAAGACTAAAAAATTGCTAATTACGTGTGATAAGTGGAACATGGAGAAGCTTCTAGCAAGACGCAAGCCAGTGAGATCATCATTTACAAAGTGTTATAATTTGCTGATGAATGTTCTAACGGATCAAGCCAATGAGAATGAAGTAAGAACAAAATTTACAACGTTAGAAAGAATATATCCGTATATAACGGGGAAATTGTTTCCAAATTGTTGGATACAGACGACAAAACTGACGATGATTATGAAGCTCAGTATATGGCTGTAAAGCAGTATAAAGAGAAAATGAACAGTGCTAGAGTGGAAGTAGAAATACTTCTTAGTAAACTAACGGCAAACATGGAACGAAATATGTCAACGTGTTCATCTCCAACATCAAGTAAGAAGTTAAAGCTACCCAAATAGAACTTAAGAAATACAGAGGTGAAGTGAAGGATTAGTTAGGCTTCTGGAGTCAATTCAAACGTATACACAAGGATCAAGAGATAGAAAAGGAAGATAAATTTCAGTACCTCATCCAGGCAACTTTAGGAGGCACTAGAGCTAGAGAAATAGTCAACAGTTTTCCCCCTACTTCTGAAAATTATCCCAAGGTGATATCTTGTTTGCAAAATAGGTTTGGTTGCGAGGGGCTTCTGATCGAATTTTACGTCAGAGAACTGTTGAGGTTAGTTGTAAACAATGCCACTAACAAACAAAATAAACGTGATACTGTTCATTTATATGACAAGTTGGAATCGCATTTGAGATCTCTAGAATCTATAGGAATGACATCAGACAAATATGCTGCTATGTTATTTCCTTCCGTGGAATCCTGTATCCCTGAAGATATGTTAAGAGTATGGCTTAGGGACCCAGTATCAAACGAAGTCGGAGAAGATGAGCAAAGAAACTTATATAGTAAGAAGCTGAAGCGGTTGTTATCCTGTCTGAAAGATGAAGTAGAAGGGGAAGAGCGAATTAGCTTGGCTAAAACTGGATTTCACATTCATGAAGATGTTAACAAAGAGGAAAGAAAAAGACCCAAGAAGCAAGAACCTGTAGTTACAGCAAGCGATTTATTTTCGGGAGAGGACAAAACGAAACAAAGATTGAATTGTATTTTCTATGAGTGAGTGCGTAGTGTTTAAGGGCTCGTCGACAGCTAGGTCATTTGGGCCCCAAGTCAAATTTAAAGGATAAAACACTCACCAACTTCTGATTAAAAACTAAGCTAAAATACAAAACTAAAAAATTGCTAAAACAGTTAAAATACTAAAAAGTTAATGTTAAAACCGTTAAAACACCAAAAAGGTTAAAACGCTAAAAGGTGAATGATAAAACAGTGACGGTTTAAAATACTAAATAGTAAACCAAGACAAATCTAATTGCAGATTTGTAAATCCTAAAATGAAAAGCCTAATACTACAAACACAAGTTATACTTGTTTGGCAAATCCAATTTCAGCGACGAACCGCAGCACCGTATCTACGGAGACTGGGTCGTCACCTAGGATGGACCGCAGACTAAAACCCAGGCCAAGCGACTGGCGCATATCGTGGACAATCAATCAAAATGTGCGACACGGAGAGTTGGACGTCGCATGTGTGACAGACAGTATTTTCTGTGAAAAGGCACATGGGTCCAAGGATTGCTTCCAAACACAAAGAATGTCGTTTGAGAAGAAATTAGATAAGCTAAACGTTTCAAGGAGATGTTTCATTTGCTTCAAGACAGGGCGTCGTGCAAAAGAATGCAAAGCCAATGTAAGGTGTTTAATTTGCAGTAAGAAACATTGGCCTGTAATGTGTCCAGATCTGCCAAAAGACCAAGAGAACTCTAAAACAAATGTCGGTCTGGGAGGCTCAGTTGGTTAGACGCTGGCCTACTGATCCCAAGGTCGCCCAGGCCGATGGTTTTTAAGTGTGCTTAAAAACGACAGCTCCATGTCAGTAGATTTACTGGCATGTAAAAAACTCCTGCGGGAGGACGAAATTCTGGCACACTGGCGACGCTAATGTGATCCTGGCAATTGACAGCGTCGTTAAACAACAAAATAGTTTAATTTAATTTCTAAAACAAATGAGTGAGTGAGCCTTTGTTTCAAAATGCTGATGTTCGTATGCCATGTTTTGTTCTTTGTTTTGTTAATAAAGAGGAGATAAAGAAATTTGGTAAATTTTCTTGTATGCTCAACAGCACCCTTAATTATACACCCTTCTCTGTCTCTCTTCGAAGAAGAGAAAAAATCATGATAACATGAAATTGTTGGCAATATTTCAGTTTAGTGTATCTGAATTCTTGGGAACTGCCATTTAATTGTTACCTCTATCATATACTAGGAGAACAAAACAGTTCTGAATAGGCTGAACGGTGTTCTGCCTTCCTCAGCGCTCATTGCCATCTGCTATCATAGAAAGGCATGGATGAAACCATACAAAATTTTGAAAACTACTTTTAAAGGCGCTAGACAACTTTAGAAAGAATATGCTGAAACTGGTCACTGTCGTCCAACATTTTTGGCACCTCTTTAGGAAACTATCCATTACTTGTCGTAGTTTACATTGAGAAATGTTGGCAATTTCTTGACAGATATTTTGTTTTAATTTTTCCAGGATGTGTGGGTTTGTCTTGTACACTTGAAGTTTAAGTTATCCCAGGAATAGAAATCGCAGGGGGTTAGGTCAGGGGACCACAAATCTCTTAATAATTCTGTCCTGAAACACACTTTCAATGTTCTCATTGTTCAGATTGCACTTTCGTTTGGTCTTGTTGAGAGATTGGCCTTATGAGACATTTTGAAAAATAGGCAAAATCACATTCCCTGTCTCATAAGGCCAATCTTTCGGTGGGATGAAGGTGTATTTTGTGTATATATTGAAAAATAGGCAAAATCACATTCCCTGTCTTGACTCAGGGGTCTCCGTCTAGGGGATATGTGAATGGCGACCACAAGGTACCCAAGCTGAGCAGAACATTACTTCCACTTACTGGTGTTTTGCTACTCACTGTAACTTTTCTATCTGACCTTACCTTGGTCATCTCTTGTTCTCTTCCGACCCCGATGCTATTAGGTTTCCGAGGGCTAGGGAGTCTTTATTTTTCCAACCTCTCCATTTCTCTATAAAATCTTAACCCCTAACATGCTGACTTGTCATGGCATGAAATACGTCCTCTGATTGGCAATCAGAGGATATGGTCGGTGAATTTATTTTGATAACTCTCCTGGTCAGGTCAGTGAGACCCGTAAACCGACGACAGGTGTGGTCCTCCAGACATTCTGGGGGTTGTGAGAGCGATGTGACCGCCAAAACATAAAAATATGGTGCTCTCTAAAAAGCGGTTACTATTACTGCTATTGCTCTCTTCAATATCATCAGTGAAAAATATTGGAGAGCAAGAGGATTAATGACTTCACTGTCAGAAATCCAGCATTAGCTAACAACAACAGATTGGCTGTATGAGCTGTTGCAGAGTCTTGCTGATAAAAGGTAAAATCAAATTCCCTGTCAATTATATAAAAGACAAAGGAGCAAAATTGTATTCATGTAAGTATGGGCACCAACTGTTAATTCGAAAAAAATTGGGCCTATAAGTCAGAAGTTAATATTATTCATGAAGTAACCCTTTATGACAAAAGTTTGGTGTATGGTGCACCATTAGTGGAGAAAGGTTCCTCAGAGCTCCAGTAAGCAATTTCTGTCGCTGGGGTAACTTGTGTACAAAACAAATGCACAGAACCTGGAAAAATTAAAACAAAATATCCACCAGGAAATCACCAGCATTTCTCAACATAAACTACGGCATTTGATGGATAGTTTCTAAAGAGGTGCCAAAAATGTATGTATGGACAACGGTGGCCAACTCAGCATCTTCTTTCATAAAGTTGGTAAGTAAAGCCTTTAAAAGTAGTTTTAAAAATGTTATATGGTTGCATCCGAGCCTTTCTGTGATAGTGGCAGACAGCAATGAGTGCCGAGGATGCAGACAGGCAAAACACTGTGCATCCCATTCGGTGTTTTGTTCTGGTATATCCAGTAGGAATACTACTTGAGAAGTGAGGATGTATGTATAGTAAGCTCCTGGAGTGCAAGCAAAAAGGTAACAAGGGTCAATGAAAGTAAGCACTTAACCTCTTGAGGGATATCGACGTGAAATCATGTCCATTTAAAATGACGGATGAGCGATATGGGTGTGTATACACGTCCTGTGCGTTTAAGCATTTAACCCTTATTTATCCCTTATCCAACTCAACTTATTATAATTTTCCCTTTATGAAACATTTTAGTAAAGTCTATATACTTTATTGGCTTACCTTAATATGTTCGTTCTGCAGTGATTTACCTCAAAACAGGGATAAACACACAAGGGTACGTACATCTCCACATTTGCGAATTCCCTTCTTGTGGCACACGAAACACTTTCGAGATGGGTGGGACTTCTTTGCTGTTGGTGGTATCCTTTTAGGATAATGTTTTCCTTGAAGTCTGAGGGATGCAGGGGTTTTGGATTTTCAACCCCCAACGTGGTATTGTTCAATTAGGCTGCGAGCTACTTATAGTCGGAAGTCAAGGTCGGTCATTGTCCTGTGTGGGTTTAGAGTTCTCCAAATTACCGAACAATTGTATATGGTTATATCCAGTTGGTGCAAAAATACCTTTTTATACCACTTCTCCCTTCAGCTACAAGCAGGAAAGAGTACGTATGTATTTCAACAAAGAAAGAAATGGAGTCTACTCAGTTACGAAACTCGCGTAAGCAAAAGTTGCAATGTTGATCTATTCTGGTGACTCAAGAGATCACGCATACAGTAGTGCTTTATTACACAGTATGCTGACGCATTAGCCACACATACAATGGGTCGGCTACTGTTTCTTTCCGAGAACTTATATTAGATGCGTTCGACAGAGCAAAGTTGACTTTTCACCACAGTGAAACAAAATAGTGCCATTTCAACGTTTTGTAAATACAACTCAACTTTGCTGATGACGTACATTTATACTGCATATAACGAGTTTTATACCAGTTTTTGTTTAATTAAAATAACTTAATATTTACACAAAATACAGCTGTGTATATACGACACACTTTAAATGCCCTGTGCTGGGTATTGGGTAGCAGTTCTCCGCTCGCGGACGTTTTAAATGGCCATCGCTCAAGAGGTTAATAATTCTGTCCTGAAACACACTTTCAATGTTCTCATTGTTCAGATTGGCTGTAAGAGCTATTGCAGAGTCATGCTGATAAAAGGTAAAATCACATTCCCTGTCAATTATATAAAAGACAAAGGAGCAAAATTGTATTCATGTAAGTATGGGCACCAACTATTGACTCGAAAAAAAATTGGGCCTGTAACTCAGAAGTTAATATTATTCATGAAGTAACCCTTTATGACAAAAAATTTGGTGTATGGTGCACCATTAGTGGAGAAAGGTTCCTCAGAGCTCCAATAAGCAATTTCTGTCTCTGGGGTAACTTGTGTACAAAACAAACGCAAAGAACCTGGAAGAATTAAAACAAAATATCCACCAGGAAATCACCAGCATTTCTCAACATTAACTACGGCATTTGATGGATAGTTTCTAAAGAGGTGCCAAAAATGTATGTTTGGACAACGGTGGCCAATTCAGCATCTTCTTTCATAAAGTTGGTAAGTAAAGCCTTTAAAAGTAGTTTTAAAACTGTTGTTGTTTTCTAGTGCCTTGCATCTGGCAATGAAGCCATTAGCATTCGTGCTTTCCAATACTTTTGAACTGTAGTTCCTTCTGATCTTAATGCTTCACAGGTCTTCAACTGGTCTTCGTTCATTTCTGCTGGGTCGTTACACAGGACACATACTGGTGAGGCTGAGATACCTATTCTGTAGAGATGACTTGCTAAGCAGTCGTGATTTGTCAGTAGTCGGAAGGTTGCAACCGCTGTTTTCCTTGGTCTCTGGGGGATTATATCTGGGTTGGAAAGTAGTGTAATCCATTTTTTATCTTTGGCATTTGTTTCTATTTCTTGTAGGTATGAATGAGAAACTTTTTTAATGATCCAAGCGTTATTTTGAGGAATATGCGAAATTGAATTTAGACTTTTGTTTTATTGTTGTGCCTTTCTTTGCAAGTGAGTCTGCAGCTTCATTCCCCATGACTCCACAGTGTGCTGGAATCCATTGGAGATGAACAGTCTTATTAACTTTTTGGAGTTGTGTTAACATTTTGTAGCATTCTCTAATTTTTGTTGACTTCTTTGTAGTATTTGAACATATTTCCTGAATTGCAGCTTTAGAATCTGAAAGAATTACTGCCTTGTTAAATTTATTTAAGGGAAGATTTAATAATTGTCGGAGAGCAATGTGTATAGCCTCTATTTCTCCATCATAATTTGTTGTGTCTCTGCCAACAGAATGATAAAAGGAAAAATGTGAACACGTAACTCCAGCTCCAGTTGCTAATGGCTTCATTGCCAGATGCAAGGCACTCCAGCTCCAGTAAGGTTTTCCGTGGAGGATCCATCAGTATATATGTGCAGCCATTCTTCTGTGGGATACCTAGTATTGATTGTTTCCAGAGCTAGAAG
The DNA here is from genome assembly GCA_030765045.1 of Tenodera sinensis. Classification (NCBI taxonomy): domain Eukaryota; kingdom Metazoa; phylum Arthropoda; class Insecta; order Mantodea; family Mantidae; genus Tenodera; species Tenodera sinensis. The sequence continues at coordinate 126,458,332 of CM060970.1, forward strand.
TTTTTGTATTTCTTTTGGTGTGTCTGATTTACTTATTTCCTCTATTAATTCCAAACTGAAGGTAGGTTGCAATAATTCCAATTGCATCCGAGCCTTTCTGCGATAGTGGCAGACAGCAATGAGTGCCGAGGATGCAGACAGGCAAAACCCTGTGCATCCCATTCGGTATTTTGTTCTAGTAAATCCAGTAGGAATACTACTTGAGGAGTGAGGATGTATTTATAGTAAGCTCCTGGAGTGCAAGCAAAAAGGGAACAAGGATCAATGAAAGTAAGCACTTAAGTAAGCAGAGGAAGGATTCAAACTTTTAATAGGTTACAACGAAATGAGTTTAAAATAAATCAAGGTGTAGAAGAGACGACAAACATTTCTTCCATTATGTGTAACAGGCTCTCTATTGATAATTAAACTAAACTAAAACCCAGCGCAACATCCCATAAAGGGCCAAGGCTTACTGCCCCGCCACTGCGTCCCGCAAACCTCTTCCCACTTGTAACGGTAGTTTATTTATTCTTACTAGCCACACGTTGATGCAACATTTGTAACGATGCTGCTCGGTGTACTGTTGACCCAGGTAGTTTCCAATTTGTAACGTTCCTTCTTACGTGGAGCTTACCTCACTGAGATCTGAGGGTACCATTTGCTGTTTGGTGTGGGGGGGGGGGCGTCAATCCTTCCTTGCCGGGCTAACACAGCGGTGAGCATGAACGACTCTTTCTTTTCTCTGCAGTCCTGTTAAATGTACATATCTAGGGAGTGGTGCGGAACAATACGCGTTTTGATTAATTATAAGTTCACATTTAATTTGTTGAATTAGTTTATTTTTACTATCACACGAGAATACACGTTTAGATATGATGGATTGGCGTCCTTTCCTATGTACGGGGTTCACCCGTCAATGCCACGGACCATGCACTATTCTATGTTCAATAAGTTCTTTATATTGTGACCCGTGTCGCAAAATAATATATCTCTCTTGTGTGAAGGGTAATTCCTTCTTACTACTACACATGAATATTTGTATATTATGGCATATATGCCGTAATACCACAGTTTTTACTCGGACTTGGTGTATCAGACGCGACGCCAATCCAGATAACACACGAACAAGACAATTGAATATCTACATCATTGCCCACTGTAACAATTCAAAATTTAAGGGGGCTTCTTCTGCCACCACTATAAACACACATTTTAAATATTTTAGGAGGCTTTTTCCAAACAATATCGCCTCACACTACAGGTGCCATGAGTGGGTGCAGTACTGGATGGTGGGATGTGGTCATCACCCCAAGCTCTCCTGGCCAGTTATGCAACCTTCACGACCCGCTATTGATAATTGGTAGAGCTAAAATCAACTCTGGACTTAGTGGAAATCAAGTTGTCATGGAGCAAATCTTGGCTGGAGTGAAGAATATGAAACAAGCTTAATGGGTGGAAAAAGAACTCTTGGAAATGAAGAAAGAAATACGAAAGGACATACAAGACATAATAGAGGTGCAGTATGTTTGAAGAAGAGTAAAATTGAAATTCAGTTTTTATTTATGGACGCTCTAAGTGCTATGATTCTCACTATCCCATTCTTTATTCAGCACTGCTTTATTTTGCTCAAAAGCCTCTTCAAGCTTGAGGTTATTTTAAGTGTCGTAAATCTACAACATGTGACCATTGGCTTTACTTGCTTTCCAAAGGAAGCAATGCTACGAACTTTTATGCCTGAAAAACATCTATTGCCTTCTTTTGGGTATGAACCCAGTCTTATGAACCAGAGGGCAGCATGTTACCCATAGACCACAGAGGACTTAAAATTACAACCGTTATTTTATTTTATTACATTTTTTACTTTCTCTGCTAGTAAGTAGAGGAAGTATTGTATTCCACCCAACAATTCAATGTCGAGATTTCACTGGAAATATGTTTTGAGGCACCCTGAATCCAAAAAAAGCATTTTTAGAAAAAGTGTGTGTGTGTGTGTGTGTGTGTGTGCGTGTGTTGTTGTTGTGTTTAACGCCCGCTTTTACTACTACGGCACCGCAGTGTGTGTGTGTGTGTCAGTCTGTGGACAGCATAGCTCAAAAACGAAAAGTCGGTTAAAAACCAAAGTTGGTATTTAAGTTTAATGTCGTTCAAGGATGTGACACGAAGATTTTGAAGAAAATAGCTCCACCCTAAACTATCCTTTACATGGAAAATTTTTCGAAAATTTTGATTTTCTTGAGAATGGCTCTAACGATTTTGGTTAAAATGTCATATGTTTGAGATATTTTTATGAAAAATGAAATGTATATCTTGAATTTTCTGGCTATAGCCCCTGTAGTCGTATTTACTCTGGACGACTTTTGCATAACTGGTAAACCGTTAGAGATAGACCAAATTATACTATACAAAAATGTAGATCTTGCTAAAATACACAATTTATGTCTAAACAAATTTTCTTGTAGGGTGAACCATTTCAGAGATATACCTTGTTATGTGTGTGAGTTTTGGAAAACTTGGAACTTTCGTGAAATGGGTCATCGTTGTTCATTTTTTTATATGTTACGTGTACAAAGAGAACGGAATCTCAAAGCTTTAAAAGATTTGACTATCGCACAGAGCCTGCTGTATTCTAATATTCCCCTTGTGCCTACAAGGAAATAAGCAATAAGATAATTTGTACAAATGTTTATCTTAACTAACACGAAGAAATATAGAAATAAGGGTTTGTAAGAATGGTTAGTACAAGAGTAGAGAAAGTCATGTGAGTGCAACACATCAGATTTTTAGAAAAAGGTGTGTGTTTGTGCCTATCTGTGTGTGTGTCTGTCAGTCTGTGGACAGCATAACAGTTGGTTAACAACCAAAGTTGGAATTTAAGTTTAATGTTTTTCAAGGATGCGATGCAAAGATTTTCAAGAAAATTGCTCCACTCTAAATTATCCTTTACAAAGAAAATTATTCAAGAATTTTGATTTTCTACAATGAAGAATAAGGTAAGATGATAATTATGTTTTACAATAGTGATGTGACATTTAACAAAGGAATGTATTGTTTCAGTCCGTGCCAACTGCCATGTGCTTGCGAATACCTTTGCCCCTCCCTCTTTTAACTCTCAAGAAACATCGTAAGCAGCACATCCCCTCTTTCCCTTCCATGCATGTTATCCACCATCATTCCTGATGGCTACTATAAAAGGAGATGCATTAAATGTTATAATAGGGTTGTCTATGTTCTTACAATGATTTATCTTTGATTTCATTTGCATTCATGTCACTTCCTCTGCCTTCCCAAAAATTGTGGAAAGCGTAGCTGTTTGTCAGATGCCATAATATCTCGGAGTATTTTTCTTATAATTTCAACAAAATTTCCCTAAAGAGCATTATAATTTTCAAGATTTTAAATACACCACCTGATAAACACTATACACATTCACAAATCATTCCTTCTTATTAATTTTCTATACATTATTCAAATATTTTATCAAGTGAACAATGAACATTTTAAATGCAGCAGATTTCTACTAAACTTACCTTAATGTCATTACAAAGAGATGAGCTTTCTGTTTCCAGTGAGTCAGGTTCTTCTTTAATTTCTACTTTAACGTCCATTTCACGAATTTCTACTTTAACATCCATTTTGCGATCAGTGTTCTATTTCTTAACACTCACTACAGGAGAGATTTAATTTCAAATTTGACTGCCACATCACAATCATTGTCCAGAAGTAGAGCATCACTGTTTGTTTTCAAGGTAAAGAACTCGCGCTCTCTGTGGTTGACACAGGATCCTCTTCTTTGATTATTTTGACATCCATTGTACTATTGTTGATGCATCTGGTGGTGGTCAAACTGTGGAGAAATAAACATATTATGAACAGCAGAACAATGGCAACCAAAATGTATGATCATGAGACTTGACTAATACGAAGGTAATCCCAAAAGTAAGGTCTCCAAAGTGCTGGGGTTGCAGAGAAACTATTTGCATAAATGTTAGCCATACTGCTATTTCCTTCCTCCTTCCCTCCACTCCCAAAAGGAACCACTGCACATCTGCTGGGGCTCTCAGTCTTGGCTTGGCAGCCAGTTGTAATGCAGCTCCCGTTAGCCACTGCCACCAGGTGCGAAGTTTGTGCAGTTGTTCAGTTTTATAGTGCAAAAGGGGTTAAACAAATCAAAATTCATTGACAATTTATGGAAGTGTATGGTGAGTCTTATATGGATGTCAAAAATGTCTGCAAGTGGTGTAGAGTTTGCAGATGGTCGTATGAAAATTCACGACGAGGAAAGAAGCGGGAACCATCAATTCCCAACGAGACAATCGCAAAGGCTGAACAAATCATGCTTCAAGATTGGCAGATCACTCTTAATGAGCTCTGCATTGTTGTTCCTGAGATTTCTCAAAGCACTATTAATGCCGGACTTTGATTGAAGAGTTGACATTTCGGAAGGTGTGTGCAAGATGGGTCCCAAGAATGCTGACAGGTCACAAAAGGCAACACGCTGAAACATTCTGTCAATTCCTTCAATATCTACGTACATGAAAAGGACAACCTTTTGGATTCAATAGTCACAGGTGATGAAACCTGGGCTTTCCACTTCGCACCTGGGTCCAAACAACAAACACGTGAGTGGTGGTGCTGTTTTTATTGGAGAGAAGCGTCACGTTTGAGCGATGTGGCTCTTATTTCTCTCAGGGCGTGGTAACGGATGGAATGAAAAATCATACCATGTTTCTTCACCACTATGTATTATTTTATTAACACTTGTTCTCTATTTTACATTTAAATAAATCCTCTTAGCACCATTTTAGATTATTTAAGTCTTTCCCCTTTTTCAAAAAGTGGAACAAAAGCTTGATGAAAGTCTGGTAAATGTTCTACAATGTTCACACGCTACCTAAACACGTCTTTTCACCTTGAATATACAGACGCTAGTCCCAATTCTTTTAGTTGCGAGTCTAAGATTCCGACTGCCACTTGTACATCCGCGCATGCATTCATCAAATAGTTCCCGCATTGTTAGGGAAGCGATCCTTAGCCATTTTCCTTTTGCTTTCAATATTGAACACATATGATTCTAATATTTATACATATATATTAAAATTAAATATGGAAATATTTATGACGTCTTTAAACAAACTTAATTGTTCGCAACAATGAACATTAGTAACACGTTTTCATCATTTAACCAACCCATATCAACATCAAAAAACAAATTACACTCTTAACAAATATTCACATAAACGATTTTCTTTTGGGGTCTTCTAATATTCTACCTCAGTGGCAACATCAAGCCGCAAAAGTTCAAAGGAACACAGTCTGTCGGTAAAATCACGGCAACTGTGTTTAGGATCAGAGGGGGATATTGTTGGTCAACTTTATGGGTCCTGGGACAACAATAAATGCTGACAGGAATTGCCAGACATTAAAAAAGCTCAGATGGGCAATGCAGAACTGAAGAAGAGGAATGTTGAACAAGGGTGTAAGCCTTCTCCATGACAATGGTCGCTCGCTCCCTCACTGCCTATCAAACCATGAATCTTCTGCAACAGTTTGGATGGGACCCACCCACCCTATAGTCTGGACTCAGTCCCAGTAGTGCCACTTGTTTCCCAAGTTGACAGAACACTTGGCTGGAAGGTGCTTCAGTGACATCAAGGTGAAAGATGAGGTTCTCAAGCTTCAAAACTATGTACCACTTATTGTCAATAAATATTTCTTTGTATTTTAAAACAAAATTGGATACCTTACTTTTGGGATCACCCTCGTATATTCAGGATGAAAGAGAAGTCATTACATTAATTTAAACCAGTGATAGACCTTGGTATTTGGAACACATTTTGTATCTTATGTTTTTGTCTCTGACCATTTCCTATGGAGATATTTTAATTTTGTCAAAGACAAGCTGGCAACACTGCAGATTGTGTGGGTGCCACTTTCACTACATCAATACATAAACAAACAAGCAGTGTGGAGTCTGGTAAGCATAAACAAATAGCATGTCATGTCCTATGTTTACTGTGCAAGTGTAGGCCAATCAGAATGGCTATCTTCCAAAACATTATACCACCATGCATTGTGTGTGCAAGAAACCGCATATACATCCAGAAACTGGTTCAGATCCGTGGCTAACCTCAACGCAGTGTTGCCAACTTCAGATTTGAAAAAGCTATTCAGAATATTCCTTTAATTCTTTTAAGTGATTAACCAGTTTGAAACCCTGCGGAATGTCCCATAATTACTACTGAAACTATGTCAGAGGTTATTTAATCCTGGGATATAAAGTACTTACAATAGTAAGTCACCATTGGGGTAATTTGTCTCTGATGTGAGACTGCCTTTGTGGTTTACCAGGAGAAATACGAACTGGTTTGAGAATTTAATGTCATTCTGGCAGTTTGTCACAATAGCTCAGTGGTTAGAGCAGCCGCCCAGTAAGCGGATATAAAACAATGTAATAAATAGGTCAAAAGGCATAAACAAATATCTAAAATTTAAAATTTTAAATCCTAAAATTGATATTACAATCCGCTAAAAACTTAAAAACTCTATCAACCGCTGTTTTGTCGTTCGCTAGGACCTCTGCAAGTCTGGCAGGCAGCTGCAAAGAATCCCGAAGGTGCGCTAGAGAGCAACATTCCAGCAGCACGTGGTGAACCGACAAAAGGTAGTCACACAGCGGACATATAGGAGCAGGGTCCCTCTTAAATAGGTAACCGTGCGAAAAATTGCAGTGCCCTATTCTTAATCAAGCCACACTAACCTCCTCGTGACGAGATGTGCGACAGGAAGTTACACAGTTTATCGGAAGTTCTTTCACTTCTCTAAGCTTATTACCGCAGAGAGCTGACCACTCCTCATGCCAGGATGACAGCACTGCTCTCCGCACTTCAAGCCTAAGTCTTCCAAAGTAACACGTGAGATGGTAATACTAGGTTCTGTAGTTGCCATCTTTGCTGCTAAATCTGCCATTTCATTCCCCGGCAAACCTACGTGACCAGGAATCCATGCACACACCACGTCAACGCCAGAAGCGTGTAAAACATAGAGGGCATCCTGGATACGTTGTACAATAGGGTGGGGGTTGTACAACTGACAAAGGCTCTGCAGTGCACTAAGGGAATCGCTCAAAATCAGGCAGTCACCTAATTTACAACGGCGAACATACAAAACGGCTCGATAAATTGCATAAAGCTCTGCAGTAAAAATGGAAGTGCTATTTGGAAAACCGAATTTATATGGTTCGGTTCCATAAACATAGGCACATCCAACACCGTTGGAGCCCTTTGACCCATCGGTGTAAATATATCAACGGTCAGTGTAGCCTGACAAAAATTCTAAGAAACACGTGCGGATACTTGAAATAGGCATCGTGGACTTCTGGTGTACTGTCATCCCAAGATCTACGTGGGACGTGCCAGATAGCCAAGGACATGCTCTTGAATCGGGTGATCCTGTAATTAGGTGCACATTTTGTGAGTGGACTCTCAATAGCGCATACAATGGTGAAATGGACCCACGTTTAATATTATTCAGGGATGAAGATTGGTTCCACCTTCACTCCTCAAACACGTAATGGGAAAACAAAAGCTTCCACACAGGAACAAAATTTTCATTTTGAAAAATAGAAAGAGTATTCAATTTTGACATCCCCTAGAAGGATATCTTAAGCAAGTTCCTTGAACCACTACCAGAGGAGACCTCAGAGGAAACATCACCGTCCACACCAGGGAGAAGTAGTCGATGTCTGGTTGATAATGGAGGAGTCAGCCTCCAGAACATGCTCCAGTAAATTATAAGTAAGTTTGAGAGAGAGAACCGGAACTTAAAAATTCAATGCCACAACTGGGATTTGAACCACAGACCTTCCGCTTACTGGGTGGCTGCTCTAACCACTGAGCTATTGTGACAAACTGCCAGAATGGCATTAAATTCTCAAACCAGTTCGTATTTCTCCTGGTAAACCACAAAGGCAGTCTCACAGCAGAGACAATTTACGCCAATTGTAAGTTTGTTGGCATAAATAAATAATAATTACCATCTGAAGGTTATTTAATCCTGGGATATAAAGTACTTACATTAGTAAGTCACCATTGGGGTAATTGTCCCTGATGTGAGACTGCCTTTGTGGTTTACCAGGAGAAATACGAACTGGTTTGAGAATTTAATGCCATTCTGGCAGTTTGTCACAATAGTTCAATGGTTAGAGCAGCCGCCCGGTAAGCGGAAGGTCTGTGGTTCAAATCCCACATTGTGGGATTGAATTTTTAAGTTCCGGTTCTCTCTCTCAAACTTTGCCCAACCACGGCTTGTGTGTTTAAAAACACCAACAGTAAGTTTGTTGGCATAAATAAATAATAATTATAAGTAAGTGTTGTGTACTGTTACTAATTGACTCACCTTCGTAGCTTAAATTGATTATTACAACACTGTTTGCAAACTTCCAAGAAAGAAGATACTTTATATAGTTAACTGCTGCATATTTCACTGATTTGTTGCATTCATAACAGATTTTAGTGGTCTTGGTTATGCTGTGTTTTGCTTAAAAATGGCTCACAGTCCTGGTAAAGCCAAATAACGTGTATTGGGTACAGGAATAACCCTAACAATTCAGGTTCAGGAGATGGTATGTGCCATAAGAGAATACTTTGAAAAAAGAAAGGAAAATAGTGGACCTCTTATTGTGGTGGAACCACTGGCCACGGACAGCAAGTGAAAAAGCGGCAATGTTGCAACAGAGTGGCTGGCAGACAGCTGTAACGTCAAGTGCCAGGTTAGTTCTCGCAGGGTATAAATATTTCCTCATTGTGTAAGCACTAGAACTTAGAAAATAACTTGACACAATAGGCATACTCTAATCTGTTTCATTGTGAATCACTTGTCCTGAAAGCCATAGCTCATCTTTTACTCATTTTCAGGTTGAAGTACTTAGTTAAGGACAGCATTTACAACACAAATCTAGTTGTTAAGTCCTCAGACTTTAGTGGTATTAATGTTATACAAGAGAACTTCACCTGATTGCTGTGAACTGGCGAAATTTCCAAAGAAAACAAGCTCATGGTAGGAGAGACTAGTAGGGGATTTACTCAAGCGCAGCAGATTAGCATAAGGGGGAGGGCATCTTGCACCCTGTTGAGACCTTCACCATACATAAGTCCTTTATACAGGATGCATATTTAAGGCAGCCAATAAAAATAGTTTTAAAAAAAATTATGGTTATAAATATTTGATCATGTCAGATTAAGGTATTGTGAGCTAATTAGATGCCGAAAAGTATTTCAGCAATCAGAGTATTTGAGCATGATGTTAGGGAGTGGGAGGGTCACAAACTTGCAAAACCAAAATGTCACCTCAACATTCTTGAGTGTGATCAAATTTTGTTTTATTTTAAAGGTAGTTATTCAAGTATAACGTAAAAAAATATTTTTTTTATCCCTAGGATGTCTCCTCTATGCAGAGGGGAGCCTCATTTGTCCAGCTGCAGCCAAGGCCACGGAGGAGTGTAGGTTGGGGGTGGCAAGCTCAGCATGCTGACTCCCCCGACTGTAAGGCGACTACTTGACCTTTTAGGGACGCTACCTTCCTATCCGGTTAGCTCTGCCATTGGCCCCTCAGGGACCTAATGAGGCTGAGTGCACCCCATACCAAATCTCCCAGTGGGGAAAAAATCCCATGACAGTAACAGGGAGCGAACCCAGATCCTCTGCACTAGAGGCAGAGGCGCTACCAACTGTGCTATGGAGACAGTCTCGTAAAAAATATAATCTGCTGATTTCCACAAGCTGAAATAATAAAAATCATCAATAAAGTTTACAGCATGCAGCTGCAATGAAGCATATATGCCCCATTCCGTACCTCTCTTTTCCTTTTACTCCTTCTCTCTCTCATTCTCTTACACCATCCTCATACTATGCAGATTTGGGATCCGAGGATTATAATTAGGGCTAGCATTTTTATGATAGAACACACATTTTTTGGTAGGACTGACATGTTCCTTAAATACATCTAAATGCTTCTTATGAAATAGCGAAATGATTTAACCTAATGTGTTAAGTCATATTTTTGCATACATAACCATTTCTCTCTGATAGAGCATATTTTAGATATGGTCGTATTCGTCATTTTTTCACTCTTTCAAGAACAAAAGATCTTCATGCAATTTATTTCTTCCGCGTTACATTTCTCAGAACTGTGCACCTCATTTTGTTTCCTGGAAAATGGCAAGTATCTACCTTCCTTCCCTGTTTCCTTTGAATTCACACTATGGGCTTCACCCTTACGCAGCAGTGAGTTTGTGTAAGCTATTGTTACTCTATGAGCAGGTAGCTGATTGAGTCATTCTGGGCCCTGGACTACAGACAAGTGTCTAATTCACTCATTGTGTTACTCAGTCTTATTGAGTCATAAGTGTGTGCAGTACAGTTCAGAAAAAATGCCTAAAGTGAAGCAAAATGTTCAAGTTTGTGTCTCAATATGGTGAGAAAGTATTTTCAAGTGATGGTAAAATACTGTATTGTAAACTGTGTGACCTAAGAGTAACTGTGGAGAAGACATTTAGCATTCAGCAGCATGTGGCAACAGATAAACACAAAAGTGGAGCACAATAGATTGAAAATGAAAAAACACTACAGCAAATTCCCATAGGGGAATACCACCAGTCTTATTCACCATTCTGCAAAGAACTTTTTACAGCTTTCCTTTGTGCTGATATTCCCTTAAGTCAGGCATCGGCAAACATGTACTCAATGAGGCCTCTCAATTATCGACGATTCAGGGGCAGCGCTTACTCTGTCTCTGCCTTCCTCCCTCGCAACCTTAACTGGCACTGCATACTCACCGATCACGGGCGGACTGTGCTGTAGTATTTACCTCTACATCTAAACATGTCTGTCAAAGATTAATACCAAGATTTAAAGATAATTTTTTTATTTATAACGTTGAAGGATATTAGTTTATTTAACTTAGTCTTAGTATATTCGTAGAATTAGAGTGCATCTAATTATTCCTGGTCTATTAAATTTGATATCTAGAATAGCACTTTGATGACTTCTTCTCTCATCATATAAGGAACGTAAGGTGTTTGTTGTGCTCTAAAGTTCAAAAAGGCATTCATCAATGGAACATCAAGCGGCATTATGATACATGTCATAAGATCACCATACAATTATAGACAAGCATGCATTCATAAATTTATACCACGATTTAAAGTAGCATAACACTGATGTAGTGCCCTTCATTCATTTTTTTTTTCAGGTCTAGATCGGTCTAACCAATAGCAACAGCTCAAAGAGCAATATTCAGATAACACACCTAATATTAATTCAAATATTATATATAACTGATAGACAACTTCACACCAGCTATGCTGTTGCTTTGGAGATTGCTCAGTCACTGAGGTGTTTTAGTGATGGAGATTTCATAAAAAATTTGAGAGTAAAGTTGCCAACATAATTTGGCCTGAACAATATATTTTTAGTAATATTGCATTATCACTACAAACCATACAGAGAAGGATACATAAAATAGCAGAAATAACCGAAAAAAGACTACAAACAGAGGTCCACGAATTTATAGCCGTTTCTCTCGCATTGGATGAAAGCATTGACAACGTTGACACAGCACAATTGGTATTATATTAGGACTAGATTTTACAGCCCTTCAACTTTATGAATATTATGAAGCACCATTACTTACCTCTGGATACAAGAATATATGCTTGCAGTCATTCCACTTAGGGAACATACAACAGGGACAGAATTATTTCAAGCATTTAAGAAATGTGTAGATCAAAAGAAACTGAATCTAAAAGAATCTTGTATTGCGATTGACATGATAATTTGTGTGCTATACTGAGAGTGGCTACTTGTGATATATCACTAGATTTTCATGGTACATTGCAAACAGAAGTGAATTGAAATATATCTAAAGTATCGTAGACCAAAATAGCTGGATTCAAGTATGTGTACCATTCCTTAATGTACTCTGTAGCGAGCGAGTCCAGCACTGACTCTGAACGAAGGTCAATGCCATCCCCTGTTATACATTACGTCATGTGCATTGCGGGTTGCATGTAGAGACGTCATACTGATGCCTCATTGAGTACATGTTTGCCGATGCCTGCCTTAAGTAAACTAAACCATCCAAAAGTTCATGAATTCTTAGAAAAACACAAGAGGCAAATCTCTTTCTGGTTCTTCCACATTAAGAAAGAACTTTGTCAGCCGAAGCTATGAAAAAACAATAGAACAAATCAGACAACAGCTTGTAAATAAAAAAATTTGGGTATCAATAATTGATGAAACCACAGACTCTATAGGAAAATATGTTGCAAATGTCATTGTGGGAAGATGGTCCAAGCGAAAAGTTTCTAATAAACTGTGAACATTTAGAAAAAATAAATTTTTCCACCATTTCTAAGTTGTTCGACAGATCTATGGGAGCCATATGGCCCAAAGGTGTTAAGCATGACAATGACTTCTCTTTGTAACAGATACTGCACCTTATATGGTGAAAGCTGTCAATTCTTGAAAAGCATTGTACAGTAAAATGGTGCATGTGACTTGTTTAACCTCTTGAGCGACAGCCATTTAAAAGCTCTGCAGGCCAAGAACGGATACCCAATATCCAGCGCAGGGCATTTAAATTGTTAAATGCGCTAAAAGTGCTTCCTAAATACACAGCTGTATTTTGCGTAAATTTTAAGTTATTTTAATGAAACAAAAACTGGTATAAAACTCATTATATGCAGTATACATGTACATCATCAGCAATGTTGAGTTGCATTTACAAATCGTTGAAATGGCACTATTTGTTTCACTGTGGTAAAAAATTAACTTTGCTTTGTTGAACGCATCTAATATAATTTCTCGGAAAGAAACAGTAGTGGACCCATTGTATGTGTTAGCTATGTGTCAGCAAGTCACAGCACAATGTGAAATAGAACACTACTGTATGCGTGGTTTATGAGTCATCAGAATAAAGCAGGTTTGCAATTTTTCCTTACACATGTTTCGTAACTTGGATATAGCTTACAGGCTCCGTTTGTTTCTTTCTTGAAATGCATACGTATACTTTCCTGCTTGTAGCTGAAGTGAGAAGCTATTGAGTGTTACATCTCAGAGCTAAAACATGGCATCAACAAGCAGTGTTGCACAAAGGTTAGCGAGTGGTGGAAGTGTAAGGGCTTCTGAAATTACACACGATAATGTGGAGGATTTCTTGCTGTGTGACAGCGATTTGGATATCGATGGCAAATTTTCCGAATTTGAGGGGGGTGTGGAGGATATAGATAAAAGTAGCAGTGAGGAAGAACGTGACCAACTTCCTTCAGGTGTTCATGAAGAGTCAGCATTGTGGAGTGCTGAAAACAATTGCAATACAAACAGGCACATCTTCACGAGCACAGGGTCTGGTGTTCAATCCCAGGCTCAGCTGACTTCTGACAGCCAACCAATCGACATTTTTACAAAATTTTTTACTACCGACTTAGTGTCTCTCATTGTTTCAGAAACAAATGTATATGCGAGTAAGGTGAAGGAAGACCTGCTCTCTAAAGGTAAATTAGGGCCTAAGAGCAGAATTCAAAGGTGGACAGAAGTACACTCAATGAGATTTACAGGCTAATTGGTCTAATTATACTTATGGGTGTTATTCGTAAACCTGCATTATACATGTATTGGTCCACAGATGACATGCTAGCTACTCCTTTTTTTGGAAAATGCATGTAAAATAACAGGTTTACGTCAATTTTGCAGTTCCTTCATTTCACCTGCACAGAGAATGTAAATGACAAACTCCACAAAATTAGGCCTGCTTTCGATTATATTATTTCAAAATTTAAAGAAAATTATGTGCCTGGTGAAAAGGTCACTGTTGATGAAAGCCTATTGCTTTGGAAGGGCCGCTTAGGTTGGAAGCAATACATCAAAACAAAAAGGGCTAGATTTGGCATAAAGAGTTTTGATGTTTGTGAAAGTAAAACGGGATATCTTTACAATAGCTGCATTTACACTGGTCAAGGGACTGACAATACTGGAGACAAAGATTTGGGCTTATCTGGCTCCATAGTAATGCAGCTAATGGAACCTGTGCTTGATCAGGGTAGGACTGTGTACTTAGATAACTGGTACAGCTCTCCTAAATTATTCATGGCCTTACACAAAAGAAAGACTAATGCAATTGGAACAGTACGTTCAAATCGTATTGGTTTGCCAAAAGATGTGAATACGAAGGCTCTAAGGAGAGGGGAAATGGAGGTGCGTCAGCTCCCACCTTTGACCTACCTTGCCTGGCAGGACAGGAGGGTAGTTACGGCATTATCCAATTGCAGCTCTAAGATTTTGATGATTGACACTGGAAAAACAGATGCCCATACCAAAATGTGCATTTTCAAGCCTGACGTTATCCAGGAATACAATATGCACATGGGCGGTGTCGATCTAGTAGATCAGGTATTGCAAGCATATCCGTCGTTACGAAAAACAGTGAAATGGTATAAAAAGGTATTTTTGCACCAGCTGGATATAACCATATACAATTGTTTGGTAATTTGGAGAGCTCTAAACCCACACAAGACAATGACCTACCTGGACTTTCGACTATCAATAGCTCGCAACCTAATTGAACAATACCAGGTTGAGAGGCCTCTTCATACTGGGGGTAGAAGATCCAAAACCCCTGCACCCCTCAGACTTCAAGGAAAACATTATCCTAAAAGGATACCGTCAACAGCAAAGAAGTCCCACCCATCTCGAAGGTGTTTCGTGTGCCACAAGAAGGGAATCCGTAAGGAAACTGGGATGATCTGTGGCGAATGTGGAGATGTGCCCTTGTGTGTTTATCCCTGTTTTGAGGCATATCACTGCAGAAGGAACATATAAAGGTAAGCCAGTAAAGCATATAGAATTTAATTAAATGTTTCATAACGGGGGAAAATTAAAATAAGTTGAGTTAGATAGTGGATAAATAAGGGTTAAATGCACAAACGCACAGGACGTGTATACACGTCCATATCGCTCGTCCGTCATTTTAAATGGACGTGATTTCATGTCCATATCCCTGAAGAGGTTAACTCATGACTTGCACCGAGTTGCAGAGGAGATTCGTAGTAAATTCAGTGACATTGACAAATTTATTGGCTGCGTCAAAAAGGTATTTTTGAAAGCCCCTTCACATGTTGCAGCATATAAGTTGTTATGCTCCAGACATTCCCATGCCATCATCCCCCATTTTGATATACCACCAAACAGTTTTTGGATTTCTATGTCTTCAAACCTCTTTCTTATTATTTTCCAGAATTTGTTATGATTATTCTCCCCTCTCCTCCAGTAGTCCCCCATCCCATTTACTTCTAGGTTCTTTTGAATACTACTCATCCATCCAGATTCCCTAAGTCCCTTTTCCTGGTATTAAATTATTTTTATCCAAAATTTCAGAGCTCTTTCTATAATCATACCCTTCCTCGACACCCTTCCCATCTCCATCTGTGCTACTTCTCTTGCACTTGGAAGACACTACACTTCCCTGCAAAACATCCTATGAACTGTATCCATGGTTTCCTCCCCCTCATTCAGTCCCCATATTTCTATACCATAAAGCATTTTTGGTTCTACCACCATATAAATTTTTTCCAATCATTTGACCCCAATATTCGGTATTCTGTACTTACAACTTCTTAATGCTGAATAGCTCCTTTCCCCTTGTCAGAGCTAATTTCTTTTCTAGTTTTACTCCTAAATAGATACATTCTCGTACTACTGTATACTCATTCTCCCTTTTCCACTTTTCATATTTACTCAATTTTGCTCCCTTCTTAAATACCATTATTTGTGTTTTCTGATTTACAGTTAGGTTCCATTCATTGCAGTATTTTTCTACCTCCTGCAACGCTTGCTTCAGACCATTTACTGTAATTGATCCTACTAGCAGATCATCAGCGAATAGTAGACCTTGATAAATAACAGCAGTACATTATTATTAAGATCATGATATTGCCTCCTAGGTAAAAGTAAGATGCAGGTGGCCAAGACAGAGGATAAGATTGGACAGTTGAAAGTATACTGTAAGGGGACACAGATCAAACAGATTGAGAGCTTTGAATACCTAGGAACAACATTACACCAATGTGGCAAAATACAACAAGAAGTGAGTAATATAGTCACAAAAGGTAATAGCGCATACTATCATATTGGGGAAAAAAGAAACGCACCCCCAAACAAAGCTCAAAATATACAGCACTGTACTGGAACCCATCCTATTATATGGAAACGAGAGCTGGCCAGCTAGAGGGAAAGATATAAGTAAAATAACGAGGTCAGAAATAAAAAGCCTGCAATGTATAGCGGGAAAAACTAAAAGAGATCTAACAAGAAATCAAAGAGTTAGAGGGGCTTTGCAACAACCCCAACTGAGAAACGATAAGCACAAAGACAATTATGATAGTTCGGTCACATATCACGAATGGATGAGGGAAGGGAGCCAAAACAGTTTCTGGAGGCAAGGCCAAAAGGAGGAAGACAGAGAGGCCGCCCTAGATTCACATATGAGATTCGTACAAGTCGCGTGTTACTTCTGGACGAATGAAAATTTTATATGAAAGATTGAATGCGAGTCACTACTCAGCTTTTGTGGGAATGTTAGCATCGAAAGAGAGGAGGTACAGTCTGCAGTGAGATGACGCACATGCTTCTGAGCTGAAGTAGTAAAACACTACAAATCAATTTATCACACTTCCAGTAATATCAGCCACACGTATTATACACTATACCTCTATAACTGTTTCCACTTAACTTTACTGCATTTCTTCTATTTCCAACATTTCTCTCTCGTCTTCTTCCTCGTTTAAATTGCTGTTATTTTTGTTGCATGCACACATCCGAACCACACAAAACTTTTGTGGTCGACTGTATACACAAACGCGACGGAGGAAAACAGAGGTGTCTGTTATCGTAGTATTAACATTTGCTGACCCGTTTATTAAGGGTAGGCCTACTCACTGGATTTCTGCTCAAGGTCATTCGTCAAGAACAAATGTGCAACCTATATAGAGGAATTGGTGAAGAAAGTCAACAAAACTGTGATGGCACCTGGCCAAGGCAATAATCAACCGAACTGGGATCAGATGGGCTATTGACGCATTTGAACCATATAAATGGGCTGGGCCGGATGGACTGATGCCCGCTTTGTTACAACAAAGGATTGAAATCTTGGCGTCCCTGTTGTGCCATACTTTTAGAGCTAGTCTTGCACTTGGTCATATTCCTACGGGCTGGAGGCAAGTCAGTGTAGCTTATATTCCTAAGCCTGGACGTCCTGGCTATCAGACTTATCAACCCGTATGTCTCATCTTTTCTGCTGAAAACAATGGAGAAACTAGTTAAATCTACCTAGGGACAATCTGGACCTTCTTACACCTATAAGGACAGATAAATTGATACCTCAGAGATTACAAGTTCACTCTATCCTTTCCAGAACGCAGTAAATGGATAAATGGAATGAGTCCCGAGATTCGGGGTGGGCCTATATGGTTTACCAATGGATCCAGAACCAATAAAGGGACTGGAGCAGGACTGTTCGGGTGTGGCAGAAGGCTATCATATAGCCTAGGGCTGGATGCGACTGTCTTTCAAGCTGAAGTATATGCTATACTGGCAAGTGTATGGGAGGGTATTAGTAAGAGATATCTGAACAGACATCACTATACTTTCAGATAGCCAAGCTGCCTTGAAGACACTCGAAGCTAGGAAGGTCAGATCAAAACTGGTACTCGAATTTCATGGAGCCCTTATGAAACTGGCTGAACACATTTCAGTTAGACCGATGTGGGTGCCGGGACATATGTGAATCCATGTCAATGAGAGGGCAGATGACTTGGCCAAACAGGGATCCATCAGACCTTTTGTGGGTCCTGAGCCCTGCCTAGGGTTGTCCTATGCCTACGTTAGAGGGGCAATCCGGGAACGGACTGCTAGGAAACATGAATACTGGTTATCTGTAACAGGACAAGTGTTCAAAGATGATCTTGAAGAATATCATCAGGACTAAAGAACTGCTCAAAATGGATAGAACCATACTCAGCTGGACAATAGGCCTAATAACTGGACCCTGCCAGCTGTTAGAACATCTCTATAAGATTGGTCAACTATAACGCTTGCAAAAGTTGAAGGCATATGAACGCTGGCCATTGATCAAGCGGAGCAGTGCGGCCTGCATCCAAATGGCTTTAAGTTTTGCGAAGATTATAGTTGATCCAACCTGCAGAAGATGCCACAAAGCAGATGAATCAGTGCTTCATTTGTTAACTGACTGTGAATCATTGGCAGCACTCAGGGTTAAATATTTTAACCACTGGTTTATGTTTAAGCACAAACTGGCATCTTTTATCAAGGATTCTGATATTCTTGGGAGACTAAACGTGGGGAAGTATAATACATCAGAAATGGTCGCAGTGCATAGGGAAGTCATGACCCTCATCATTTGTTAAACTGAACTAATGAAGGAATTAAAGAGAATGACAAAAGATAGGAAAACATGGAAGTCCTTCACCACAGACCCCCCCCCCCCCCCGACACTTTTAGAGTAACCAGGAGAAGTTAAAGAAGAAGATATTGCCTCCCGAAACTCTTAAAAACATGCAAATAAGCTTGTTGCAAACATTGTTAGATAGCAGCCATCATACAGAGAAGGCACACAGTAGGAGCAAAAGCGAGGTAGAAGGCAGGGAAAGTGGTATTGCCGATGTATGAAAAGCAGGGAACTATGTCAGCAAATGCATTTTTGGACACTTTTAACGCTATTGTATGGCCAGTGGATCTCGGACCCTGATGTTTCACAGCTGTGATGAGTTGGAGGGAAAGGTTGTTGCCAACGTATAGTATAGGTTGCGCATTTGTTGACGAATGACCTTGAGCAGAAATCCAATGAGTGAGCCTACCCTTAATAAACAGGTCAGCAAATGTTTATGCTACGATAACAGACACCTCTGTTTTCCTCTGTCACGCTTGTGTATACAGTCGACTGCAAGAGTTTTGTGTGGTACGGATGTATGCATACAACAAAAATAACAGCAATTCAGACGAGGGAGAGATGTCGGGAATAGATGAAATGCAATATAGTTAAGTGGAAACAGTTATAGAGGTATAGTGTTGTGGCGGGGATTTATTAAAAGATGGTTGTTAACACATATTAGCGTGAATTTAGCAGCAAATGGAGCACTGTTTTTGCTAAAAGGTGGAAAGTTTGTTAGAGCAGACGCCACTTTTATCTTCAGGGGAGGTGGTCGTGGAATGGAATGCATAAATCGACGTACTTTTATTAGAAACACATTTATTCGTTATATGTACACTTTACGTTACAGTTACAGCTAGTTAATAACTTTTAAAATTCGATAGCGTCCATGCTGTTTAAAAGTTTTGGTGTAATTCACATATTCACACGCCATCAACACTTATACGTCCTTACATTTTGAAGTCACAGACG
The DNA here is from genome assembly GCA_030765045.1 of Tenodera sinensis. Taxonomy (NCBI): domain Eukaryota; kingdom Metazoa; phylum Arthropoda; class Insecta; order Mantodea; family Mantidae; genus Tenodera; species Tenodera sinensis. The sequence continues at coordinate 126,477,784 of CM060970.1, forward strand.
CTAATGAAAGTAGTTTCTGAGCGTCTCTATGACGCAACACCGCCATTCTTATATATTCATCCGCGCAACAGTTCTCATTGGTCGAACTCAAACGGTTGAGAAGACATTGTCTATTTTGAGTATTATCAAAAGAAATAAGTCCCTGATACACCCAAATTAAAAGAATTAAAAATTTACACACTCTTACAAAAATATTTACATGAACAATTTTCTATTAGTCAATATTCTGTCTCAGTGTATAATACGTGTGGCTGATATTACTGGAAGTGTGATAAATTGATTTGTACTGCTGTACTACTTCAGCTCAGAAGCATGTGCGTCATCTCACTGCAGACTACCTTCTCTCTTTCGATGCGAACGTTCCCGGAAAAGCTGAGTAGTGACTCGCATTCAACCTTTCATATAAAATTTTCATTTGCCAAGAAGTAACGTGCGACCTGTAATGAGTTTTGGAAAATGGATTCTCAAAATTATCTTAACAATGGAAGTATGTGATATTTATTAAGTTTAAAACAGTGAAATACAGGTTTCGGTTTTATTTTGATGCAATATCTTGGTTGCACCACTATTCTGTTTGAATATTACTCTTACATCTGTTATGGGCAGTAGCTGTTACTTTTGGCAATATTGGAAGCGAGTAACGCACTGGATTATTATTTATTTATGCCAACAAACTTACTGTTGGTGTTTTCAAACACACAAGCCGTGTGTGGGCAATGTTTGAGAGGTAGAGCTGGAACTTAAAAATTCAGTGCCATATTTCATTGTGGCAGGTTGTCACAGTAGCCTAATGGTTAGAGCACCTGCCTGGTAAGCAGAAGGTCTGTGGTTCAAATCCCAACTGTGGCATTGAATTTTTAAGTTCCAGTACTACCTCTCAAATGCACTGGGTGTTAAAACTTTCAGCTAGCACCAATCAGCGAGCTCACTGCCAGATGTGGTCTCCAAACGTAGCACCGTGTTGCCAACTCCATTTTACAAGGACCACGCAGTTTCAATTACTTTAGTGTTTGTGCATGTTTTTTTCTGGTAGGTAAACGGTATGACAATTGTCTCCATGTTCTACTATTCCGTGATCATTTATATGCATACTGTCCACATAAATTTACGAAGTAGCGAATCAATCTGCAGACATACAAAATGTTTCAAACACCCTGTTTAAAATTCCCGCTAAAGAACTGGCAACACCACATCATGAGGCCTTGAGAAATGTTAGAGCCAGAGATCCACTGGCCGTACAATATGTTGTACTGTTTATTGCACAAGTATTTTAGGAACAATAATTGACACACACATTATTTGCCTAAGTATGGGTAAATTGCGAGGCAAGGTGCACAAACTTGAGGTACACGGGCTTGTATTTTAAGTACCAATGTTGGCACCAGCTCAATAAAAGAGTGAAGAGATGTAAAGGAGATGAATTCTCCCTTGCACCTTACCTCAATTAAGTGCAGTTTACAGACATTTACACAAATAAATAATTGTTCTCAAAGGTGTATTCTTAACCCTTTGCGGTCGTATGTCGACATATGATCGACAGCAAAGCGCTTCACGTTTTCTCATCTTAGTTGCAAGAAGTAACGCTTCTGGCAGCATGTTACAGGCATCATAGTGTTCGTGGAAGCTTTATCCAGCCTATACTGCCATCTGTTTGGAAATTATTTTAACTATTTCAACATACAGAGGAAATGTTTCTGTCTGTGTTGCACAGTATTTTGCAATGGCTTCGAGCGTGTATAAACCAGGTCCTTCTGGGAATAGAAAACGAAAGTTTGATGTGTTGTGCGATGAAGATGTGGAAGAATTAAGGTTAATGATTCAATCTGAGTTGGATGCAGTGAGTGATGACGATGTGGACAATGAATTTGAAGAGGAGAAAGATGTGGAGCTGTCCGGTGCTGAGGAGTCCGTAAGTGAGAGTGAAAGCGACACAAGTGTTACGAATGTTGCGTGTGCCGATACATGGAAATTGATAGGCAAAACGGACCAGAAACCTAAAGAATATAACTTTTCCAAGAATGTAGGTCCAAAACTGAATCTTGCCTTTGATGCTGAGCCAATTGAATACTTCAGTTTATTTTTGACTAATGAGCTAATATTTCAAATTGCTAAGGAAACAAATAGATACACGAGAGAAAAAATTTCCGCGTTACAATTGTCCCCACGCTCTATTTGGAAAACTTAGGCTGATGTGTCTGTAGTAGAAATGAAAGAGTTTTTGCGGATAATAAACTCGCACATATTGTACAAGGTTCAAAATTGCCAGGCAAGCACCCATCCCTTGTCACATGTAAAATACAGAAGGTCACTTGTCGAGTGTCTGGCGAAAGACATAAGTAACCCAAGGCCAAGGTCACACTCCGGTACGGCTGACAGAAAGGAAAGGCTAAACAATGCACCACATTTTATAAATCATTTTGAGGAAAAAAAACACAAAGACTGTATTGTCTGCAGCAACCGAAAACTCAAGGGAGCAAGAAAAGAAACGTGTTTCTACTGCAACACGTGTGTAAATAAACCGGCCATGTGTATCGGCGAATGCTTCAAGCGCTATCACACGCTTGTCAATTTTAAAAAGTAATTGTTCTGTTATAATGAGAAGTGTGTGACGTGTATATGTGTACATAGTGTTCATGTGTCCGTTTACATTTTATATACCTACATTACTATTTATGGCCGAATGCTATTTCATTAGTACGTGTTTTTTATGACATGGATACTTTATCTCGGTCCAAAGTGTTTACAAACTTAAAACAATTAAAAAATCTCCATATTAATGGACAGAGTAAGTAGCACAAACTGTTCCAGTGCATCAACAATTCTCCGTTTAGCTCACCTACGTTTGATAATCTTCTGCAGTGTAGGTAAGTACAGTAACATAGGCCACTTTTGCATGAAGTTTTGCTCCTATTTGCTTAGCTCTAGCAGCAAATTCACAGCTCCGTCCTGGCTACGGAAATTTCTTCCCAGGACTTCGTCCGCAAAGGGTTAATACTTGTGCAATAAAACAATGCAATATAGTGTTAATTGTGCACAAAAATCCATTAGAACTATTTTGGTAAACATGCTACAGGTAAAACTGTAGGAGACTGTCGTCATGTGGTTCAATGACAGTTCTATTATGTCACTGACCTACAACAGAAGAAGATGGCGCTGCAAGGCAGAAATATCTGTTGCCAACTTAACATTGTACAACTCGCTAAAACTACCAACCACGCATCACAAAATGCCAAAACAATGTACTATTATTTATTAATATTGTTGTTGTTGTTAATACTGCGTAATCTGTAATAACATTACTGTATTACACAACCTCAATATTATTAATTACTTCATTATTATTGTTGTAATACTGCATAATCTGTAATAAAATTATTGTATTATACAACCTCAACATTATTATTGTTGTTAGTACTGCGTAATCTGTAATAAAATTACCGTATTATACAATCTCAAATAAGGATTGTTGTACCTTTGATAAGTGTAGTCATCTGTGAAAATGCGCAACAAGTTCACGTTTATTACTTATTTATGCCAACAAACTTACTATTGGTATTTTTAAACACAAACCGTGTGTGGGCAATGTTTGAGACTTAGTACTAGAACTTGGCAAGTCAATACCACAGCTGGGATTTGAACGACAGACCCTCCGCTTACTAGGCGGGTGCTCTGAGAGCATCCCTTCTCGGTTTACCGCCTTTTCTTGTGCCTGTTGTGGTAATTTTCATTTTTATATGCTTCAATGAGCCACAATATCTCTTCCTCGGTCCAATTTTTCATTTTCAAACGTATGTAGAATATAGATTAAAACCACAACCGCACCGCACAAGAACTTAAGTCACATCACTTAATTACAAAACAATAACTCTAAATAACAACAAATAACGTTAACAAGTTGGTTGGCAACATTCACATACTTCCGCTGATTTCAATTTTCCAGCGTTGGCAATACATACATCACCAACGAGTTAAAGGAAATGAACCTCGTAACAACAATGCTGCAGTCACAAACAACTGCCTATCGACCACGTGAGGACGGGCTCCTACAGGATAACCTATGCTACCTTATCCAAAAGCCATAGTTCCCTTAAACTGCTTATATACAGCTAACCTAACATAAGCTTGTAGTGCACTAAATGAGTACACTGTGGTTACCTGAGCTCCTAAATACTTAAGTCTCCACTTCTGTTATTACAGTGAATGTTTGAAGCACTTTGAAAATACACCAAATTGGGCAAAGATAATGTGGAATGTCAAAATGTCATTCTAACCTTAGAAGTAGACACTGTCGAAGATATCCTCATTGTCTTCCTTCTCTAAATGGTTGGTGAAACTTCAGATGTGCAGGGGAACTGGTCTCATGCCAGAATAGTAATTATGGTGAACTGTTCGCTATGCACAGCAGGCTTCCAATCCACTCATCAATTTGTTTTAAAACTTCTATAATGAGGGAACCTATGAAAGAAACGAAAGCACAAAATGAATACCATATGCATTACTCACACGAACATATGTGTGACTGTGATTCTGCAATAACTGAAACATTAAAAGCACGTGCAGCATTATATTTCTCTGTAATTACATATTTGTAAATATGTAATTACAGTTGATACATGTAATTCTAGTCGTATATGCTTGAAAGAAAGCTACGTAAATAATTAAGCCGCTTAAAAGGAACGGTGGTGGCCCCGATTACTTTTGCGAGGCAACATCACGTTCTTAATTCTCTACTTATTAAACTCAGGTTAACTTTGCACCTACCCAGAATAAGCTAACCTATTTCTGACAAATGGGCGTTTTTCGCGTATACGTAATCTTATCCCAAGTAATGATATATCATGCCACTGAAAACACAAGGCTTATATTTCCGCAATGCCATAATATTACTTTTGTAATTTAATATTTATTTTCTTATCATTGTTTAAAAGTGACCACACATCAATCAACATTACCCAATCACAGAACATACACTATTGATCGATGCACTAAACAGGATGGCCACATTATACCACATAATATACCTTAGAAATGCAACTCCTATGTTAAATGTTGACAACCAGAAGGCGATTGCAGCGAGAGAACACGCGAGGCTTCTATTGATGCAACGCAAAGACGAATGATGATGCATTCAACGTCAAATTGCGTGATATAAACAGATATTACAAAGAATGGAACACTTTTGTAGCGCTAACAGAATTCAAAATAAACGCCTAAGTGGAACACAAGGACTATTTACTTTAAATTCGTAGTTTACCTAACAGCTGCAATGAACACCATGACCATTCCTTTACCATGGAGGAACTTTTAGCAGTTGGTATATATGCCAACTGTACAGATGGAATGCCACCACATATAGCCAAAGAGCCCCTATAAGGGGGAAAATTGCATGTTAGTTGGTTCTCTATACAATAATAACGTTCTATTTCGGAATGTAAACGCAAAGATAATATCTAAAATGTTTATCTCGACTAACATGAACAAGATAGGCTAATATGAGTTTGTAAGAACAGTTAGTACAAAAGCAGAGCAAGTCACGTGAGTGCAATATACCAGATTTTTATTTTTACTTTATCACGTACATAATAAGTAGAGCTAGGACAAATATCCTTTTGCTTGCAATTTGCGCGCGCTGCGATTATGTACTGTACTTTTCAAATGGGAAGAGTTCTGATCTGCAGCCAATGAGATGCGTTTACGTGCACAGCGTTGCAAGCTCATTAGCCCCACTTAAGGAGAAAACAATATGACAACACAGCAGGACTCCGATTGGTTGCCGGTCTGGAGGCGCTCAACGACAAACTTCTTCCCGTTTGAAAAGCACAGTAATGTATTATATAGCGTAGTTAAATTATATTCGAACCCACTCTCGCACCTCTCTCTACTACGCAAGACAGCCGGCAGTCGCCGGGGAATTTACGCCGGCAGAGACGGACTAAAATTCCTACCTTATAATAGGGCTGGAAATATTGTCCTACTCTCAAACAGGCAGCATCTCTCGTGGAAATATTCTCGCTCACTCTCCGAAGCTCAACAGCAGCAATTCTTCTGATTTCTTGAACAATGTTTTCTCTAAGTTCCTGTAGTGTACGAGGATTGGAACGATACTTTGTCTTTTAAAGAGCCCCATAAATAAAAATCAACTCGTTAGGTCAGGAGAACGAGAGGGCTACAAATCAACAGTAATTGTTCTATCATCAAACACCTCTCTTCATTTAATGCTACGGCAGCAGAATGTGCTGCTGCAGAATCTTGCTGGAGCCAACCATACGTTATCTCTTCTTCTAGCACGCGCCTCAGAATTAACTTGTGATTTCGCTCTGTATTGCTTCATCAAAGAATATGAGCTCTATTATTCTTCTAGCACTTATCGCACATCACACTACAATTTTCTGATGATAATGAGGCGTTTCAGCCAGTAGCACAGGTTTTTCTGAAGCCCAGTAGTGACTTGTGAGTATTCACATGAACAGTTAGATAAAACCAAGATTCATCACTGAATAAACGAACGCTGTGGGTCAATGAAATCAGTTTCTACGGATTGGAAAAACCAGCTACAGTGATTCACAAGTTTAACGGGATCATTTTGTTTTAACGCTTGCATTCGCGCTTGAATTCGGGCTTCAGTTTCAACAGACGTGCAACATTTCTCGCAGAAGATCAAGATACACCTGTTTACTGCGCTAGTGTTTTCAGCGATTTTCGAGGCGAACGCTCCAAAGTTGCACCAATGTCATACAGTTCATTTTCAGTTAACAGTGACCTCTTCCTCGATTGTTTCTTGTGCAGCACCGAACCCGAAGCTTCAAATTTATTTACGATCGCATGTACTCGCAAGTGGTACAGACTTCGGAAACTTTTCAACAAACTCTGCGCACATGGTGAACAGATGCATGCTTGAAGTAAACTTTACAAATAAACACACGTTGTTCCACAGATGATGCACCATGTTTATGCACGAGAGGCACCTGACTCACACTCAATGGCCGCACCTCACGCAGCAATACCTATGAGAGTTGGCGCCGGCGCACTTTCGAGCGGGAATTGCCAGTTTGAAGTCCCAGCAGCCAGCGTGGGAGTAGAAAGGGGAGAGAGGCCGCGAATGGGTTCGAATATAATTTAATTACCCTATATCAATAAGTGTCTGTATATCTAAATCACACATTTATAGGGCAGCCACCACTGGCATATAATTGAATGTGGTAAAGGCTCACTGACAGGCATGCAAAACACATCTGAGTGACTGTACGAGGGGATCGGAGTGACTTATAACTACCTAAAGTCCATTAACCATGCAACAATATTTACTTTCGTTCTAGCTTTAATGCTTAGAAATCCTACCCGTGATTATTATCAATCTTGCAACTATCTGTCTTGCTGCCGGGTTAGAAGACTATTTATACTGGCCGCGAGGGCTAGGGGCACTACCAAGCAGCATTATCGATAATCATGTAAAGCAGCCTAATGTGAACATGTGATTTACCAATAACTTAACATGTTCTCGTTTTAATTACCTTAAAAAGATAGCTGAACCTTAAAGTCATTTATTTTGTATGTAGCACAACATAGCAGAACAAGTACTTGTGGTATTCTAGGGGACTTTATTTACTCATATATCCTGTAATTCCTAGCACCAGTGTTGACAATAAATCCGAGTTAACTATCCTTATTTGCTGGCGATTTGAGATTGGTGCAGACTGTAACCTGTTGGACATTCACACAAAACGTTTGTTACAAGTGAACACTACATTTTAACGCAAAACAACAGAAATACTCAGAGGTTAGACGCTTACAAGCTTTTGCCCTCGTGAATGAAATATATTCTAAATCTCCTTGAACTTCTTCTACTTCATGTAATATTTGTGTGCCCGTTTCTCCTCATTAATTACAGTATATCTTCAAAATTCGATAACTCACTGCGGTCCTTGAAAATGCATTGTTTCTTCCCTCATGAATCAAATTAGGCATGTTCAAAATGTATGAGTAGTCCTCTCTTCACAGAAGAATGTGGCGTGTTGTTGTAGTGTGCAACGCCCGCTTCTACTACATACGGCACCGTAGGCGGTGACACTGATGACACATGGAATGAAGATGGAGCACCGGTGGAATGAGATGGCGGGGGAAACCGGAGCACCCGGAGAAAACCCGCCCTAACGCCGCTTCCTCCACCACGAATACCACATGCGGGTCCCTGGGATCGAACCCGGGCCGCCTAGGTGGTAGGCGAGCGCGCTAACCGCTCGGCCACGGCGCCGCCAGAAGAAGAATGTAACATTCGTATGCTTGAGGGAATCTAGTAATTACGCCTTTTACAATTGACAAATTATCGAATCTCTTCCCACAAATTTCACATTCGCACTTGGAATAGATTTTTGCTTTCATATAAAATTATGAAATTTCAAAGCTGACCAACGAGTTAAGTTCTTACCACAAGTTTGGCACGCATTACTTTTCACATACATAAATTTGTTTTTTCACACTTGTATATACACTATGTCCAATTTTAAAATCCTTTCGTCAATATGTTCCCAGTCTTTAATAGAATCCCGCCATCTTTTATGTGTCAATACTGACACTCCTTTCTGCTTTCTTGTATTCACCTATTCCAATGTAGATCAAGTAATCATGACCCAAGATCATGATGACAGAGTAGATGGCAAGAAAATTAAAGGAAGAATATGAAAATTGGGGGATTGAAATTAAATTTCAATAAAAGAAATTAGCTATGTATTGGTGAGGAAATAGAATCACTGAAATTTAAAAATGGCCAAGAAATTCCACCCTGTTCAGAACGCACTTATTTAGGCATGAAAATGGACAAATTTGACAATAACACAACAGAAATTTAAAACACAAATATCCAAACCAAAAATTAAATTTGGTGGAGTAAAAGTATAAGAAAGAACAGAAACGTGTAAATTTACAGAACTATTATACAAAGTATCCTTATATATGGATCAGAAGTTTGGCAATTATCATATAAGGAAGCTAACAAAATTTAGCAACAGAAATGGACATTTTGAAAAGCTCAGCTAGAAAATCAGGATTAGAAAAGGTCCGAAATCAAACTGCGAAAGAAATTATGGGAAAATAATGCCAAAAAACAGGCTACCTAAATAAAATTAGTCTCAGACTTTGGTTTTGAAAGATTTGAACATTTTTGTATTTGCTGTTATAAGAACTTCACTGCAGTAAGTAAATAATGACTGTATATATACATTGTATGTTGTGTGACCCTCAAAATTTAGTTTTATATTTAGTGGTTTTTTTCTTAGAGAAAAGATTTGGTAGTTTGATTTTGTTATATTAAGTCATTAAATTTTCTTTAACTAGCCTGTTTCTGATATATGTACATTTGGATCTCGTTCTTCACAATATCTTAATATTCCTATAGTTGCGTTTTTCAACCCAGGTCAGTGCTAATATCACATCACTTACATCGTATAACAATCTCGGAATATGCTATTTATTAGCCGCATATGCTTTTTCACACTTGACCACACAGTAAAACATTTGAGGGATGGTTTCCCTTTTCCAGCTTCATGTTTGGTACGATATGCATGGTTCTTTTACAATTTGGTTGTGTTAAGCAAGGGACTGCTGTTATTTTTAATTACTTCAGTTTCGGGTCAGCCTGATGGTTTGGCCATCCATACTACAAAGGATTTTAACACATAGTTAACACAACTCCAGATTCATACTTTTCACAGTAATTACAAGACATGAATTGTTACACTTTCATAATTTTACAGTTTACTTTTTTTTTTTTTTTTTTTTTTTTTTTTTTTGCATTTATATTTTCTTCCATTTAATGTTCAACTTCGCTACAAAACGCCATCTTGTTTATCCTCCTTGGCAACGTACTTTTTCCCTGTCGCCTTTTCCATGATGTCACGAAATTGTCACGTACACCATTTACTTAATGTATGTTTATCCGCACTTAGCATTTTACTCGTTCAAACTTTCGTCTTCGCTTTCGTTGAAACCATTTTCTTTTAATACCACACAATTTAAGAACACAAATAATAATTAAACAATCATGACGAACAATACAGTTTTTCTAACATGAACATAAACGGACCGTTTCACATTCCTCACAAATGTCAGACTTGGGGCTCTTTACACTCGTGTATCAAAGAATGTCTTTTCCAATTAAACAAACGAGCAAAGCTCTTCCCACAAATTTCACACTGGTGAGGCTTTTGACCCTCGTGTATCAAATTATGCCTATTCAAAGCTGACAACTGAGTAAATCTCTTCTTGCAGATTTCACACTTGTTAGGCTTTTGACCCTCGTGTATCAAGTTATGCGATTTCAAAGTTGACAACTGAGTAAACCTCTTCTCACAAATTTTGCACTTGTGAGGTCTTTTACCCTCGTGTATCACTTTATGCAACTTCAAACTTGACAAATGTGTAAAGCTCTTCCCACAAATTTCACAGTTGTGAGGTTTTATACCCTCGTGTATCAAATTGTGCAATTTCAAATGTGACAATCGAGTAAAGGTCTTATCACAAATGTCGCACTTGTGGGGCTTTTTACCCTCGTGTATCATAGTATGGAATTTCAGTGTTGACATCAAAGTAAAGCTTTTTCCACAAATTTCACACTTATGAGCCTTTTTACCGTCGTGTATCACAGTATGTGATTTCAACGCTGACAAATGAGTAAAGCTTTTTTCACAAACTTCACACCTGTGAATGTTTCTACTCTCATGTATCATTTTATGCTTTTTCAGAGTGCCCGAAAGGGTGAAGCTCTTATGACAAATTTCGCACCTGTGGGGTCTTTTGCCCTCGTGTATCAAATTATGTGATTTCAAGGTGGACATCTGAGTAAAGTTTTTTCCACAAATTTCGCATCTGTAAGGCTTTTTACCCTCGTGTACTAAATAGTGTGATTTCAAATTTGACAGCTGAGTAAAGCTCTTCCCACAAACTTCACACTTATGAGGCTTTTTACCCTCGTGTATAAGTGTATGCGATTTTAAATGTGACAACTGAGTAAAACTCTTGCCACAAATTTCGCACCTGTGAGGCTTTTTACCCTGATGTATCAAATTATGCAATTTCAAATGTGTCAACCGGGTAAAGCTCTTCTCACAAATTTCGCACTTGTGAGGTTTTTTACCCTCATGTATCAAATTATGTAATTTCAAATGCGACAACCGAGTAAAGCTCTTATCACATATTTGGCACTTGTGAGGCTTTTTAACCACGTGTATCAAATAATGCCTTTTCAAAGCAGCTAAAAGGGAGAAGCTCTTCTCACAAATTTCGCACTTGTGAGGCTGTTTAACCTCATGTATATCTTTATGCAATTTCAAAGCTGATACCGTGGTGCAGCTCTTCTTGAAAATGTTACATTTGTGTAAACTTACATCCTCATGAATCAATGAAGTGCTACTGTAAGCTTCACCCCCATTACATTTACCAGGTTGTTCTGAGTCTACATGGCTTTCTATAGATGGTATTTTTTTAACATTGTTTTCTTGACTTCCAGATCCAAGACAACTTTTCCTGTAAATGAAACTTGGGTTTTCCCACGAGGCTGAAGCATACAACAAATGTGGATCACCACTATCACTCGAAACAGCTTCAACATATAATCTGAAACCAAAGTCACCATTTGCTATCAATCTGTTCAGAAATTTCTCATGCAGCGCAATGTCACTATTTATTAGAGTCAAAATAACTTTATTAATGCGCAATATGAAATGATCATTAAAATCTTTCAAATGAAAATTATGTTAATGGTACAAGACTCATGTTTGTGACAATACAAGCAACGTATTACATGCAACGAGCATTAAATCAACTGTCGTGTGAAACTCAAATCAATTCTTCTCTTGATTAAATCTGCCAAGAAAAAAGAAACGTTGGCAGGAACCCATTACATTAGCAGATTTATTCAGCCATTAGTGTCGATCAGTTTAAATGAAGTCATTAGTTCAGGGAGCCTCTTGTCTCACAGGGGAGATGTGAAAGTGAACCTCGAACTGCATGCGTTTATAGTAGTTATCGTGGTCACTCCGCAGGGAAGCATTAGGGCCTTAATTAAGGCTTGCCTTCAAATTATATTTCTTGCCAACAACTTTATTTAAGTCCCGCTTTTCGCATGTTCTGCTTTAGCTTTCACTGTGTCACACCGAGTTGCCCTTGGTCTGCCTCTACGCCTGTTGACACCTGGGGATTCCATTCAAATGCCCTTCTTGTAATATTTCCTGCATCTCTCCTTAAACCATGCCCAATCCACGTCCTGTATCTAGTTTCCTTCCAGATTTAATGCTGATCTGCCCTTCTGCTCCACCTTTGATATGGTCCTTGGCCACCATATTGTCACGTCTCTTAGGCATCTATTTACAAACACATGCAATTTCTTTTCTATTATTTCACATCCATACAATGTTTTTTACATTTATCTTAAATAATCTAAGTTTACGGTTTATTGAGATTTTATTAGACTTAAAAACACATCTTGCTTTTCTAATTCTGCTAGTAACACATTCGTCTGGTCATCTGTCTTTTGATATGTTTCTAAATATGCAAATTCTCTTCTTTAACTTCGTTTTCCAATACCAAGGTGGCATAAGACTTGTGTATTTTAATCTCTTTAGATTTGCATGGATTTATGGCTTGGTTAAAAGCTGGGCACTGCGGCAGTGCAAAACGGTTTGTCACTTGTGCAATTTGTGCGTTCTCTGCATGTGAGATCAAATTGACAGAATTTGTATCGTTGAATACTACCTCCCAATTAAAGGATATCAGAGGGGAACATAGTTTACGATTTCGGACGTTGTGCGAATGATTTTCTCCGTTCTTGAACAGAATTTCCACAAGTCCCAAGACAAAACATAATATAGAAAGAAAGAAAGAAAGGAAGAAAGAAAGAAAGAAAGAAAGAAAGAAAGAAAGAAAGAAAGAAAGAAAGGATAAAAATATTGGGCATACCGACCTCATATTACTAATCCGATGTTAGATTTTAATGTATTCCTACAATGTTTCAAATTCTTTGTAGTTTTTATTACAATACCGTTATTTTGCTTGTCTTCTTAATTTATTCTGTGTAAGTCAGTTTTCTCCTATTGCTCTAAGGATTATGGACTAGGTTCTTTTGTAATGGAAAAACAGACACACTACACTACAATAACCCTTAAATTCTTTAAGTTAAGTATCAGTAGACATATTGAGATTGCGAGCTTCTGACACGTGCGCGAAAGAAGTTCCAAATGTAAAACTGGCAAGGTAGGATACACAAAGCCTATTTCACTAAGGTGACTTTGAAGTTGTTGATATCCAACCCTTCCAGTCATCCATCAACAGTTCTCTGCCAGAGGCACTGCTGATAAACTAGTTTCAATGTACTGACGTCACGAACAGACGATTGACTGGCGCGAGAGGCCGAATGAATCCTAGTAATCCCTAGGGCGTCTCCTCTATGCAGAGTTTACCATCATCGCCCGGCCGCTGCGTCCTCCAGCCGCCGCCAAGGCCACAAAGAAGTGCAGGTTGGAGGTGGCGGCTACTTGACTTTTTAGGGACGATACCTTTATCAGAATAGCTACTCAGTTGGTCCTTCAGGGACCTAACGATGCTGAGTGTACCCCGTACCAAACCTCCCAGCGGGGGAAAAATCCCATAGAACTCGGGTCCTCGGCACCAAAGGCAGGCGCGCTACCAACTGCGCTACAAATGCGGTCGAATGAATCCTAAGAAGTGGTATATTCTGGTGTACTTTTTGTAAAGCAATATTACTAGTCAGAGTACCAGTTATCTCAAAATTATAATATTTTGGGGTATTTATTTGCTTTTTCCTCACAGTGCAGCAAATTTGACCTTTGTTTTTCCGCGAGATGAAAGTAGGTGTTCTTTACAATAAAACGTAAATAAATATCACAAAGCTCCCAAACATAAAATACAAGTTAAATTTGTCCCGCAAACCCGACTCGGGAGACAAACCGCAGCACATTATCTACAGGTAGGGGTCATCGACGAGAATTGAGCGCAGTGTAATACGCAGACCAAGGGACTGGCGTTTACGTGCGTATTGCGGACAATCAAGCAGGACATGCGACACGGAGCGGCGTAAGCCGCACGTCGGATGGGTCACCACGCAAAAGTTATCCTCAAGCGGATAAGAGTAACTTATGCCCACCTGGAATCCCTATAAGGTGTCATCCAGGGTAGTAGGTTGTCCTTAATTGTACGCAACCAAGTGCCTAATGCTTCCCACGACTGCTGCCAGACCGATGAAAAATTGCGATGCAAGTACCGCTGGACATCTCTATAAGCTACCTTCGCACAGTCCAAGAGCATTAGGTCAAAGCGCGCGCGCTGAAGTTGCCAGGGAGGATAGCGGCAAAGAGAATATCGCTATATGGCACTCATTCGGAGGGCACGTGCGGTGAGCAGTGCTCGAAACCATGTCACTCGGACGGAAGATACTTGTATTCCGCATATAACAGTGGGATATGTCTGGACGCAACACGGAGTGTTGTAGGAGCAAAGCAACAACGAGCGACGCAGAGACTGTGGACGTTCGCCAGAACCAGCAGACGCTAGACTACTGGTGCGGAAAGCCCCAGTAGCGAGATGGATTATGTCTAAAAATTGAAGTTCAGAGGCAGACGCTACGCCATAGATAAAACAGCCGTAATCTAATTTGAACCGGACCAGTGAGTGATACAATCTCAACATGTGTGCGATCGCCGAACCAAAATACCCCAGATAAAACCCTGAGTACCTAAAGCGAGAGATCGCAGGAAGTGCGAAGTTGACCAATATGGTGCTCCCAGGTGAGTTTGCAGTGGAGGTAAAGGCCCAAGAACTTGAGGAGCGGAACAAACGGCAGAGGTGTGGTACGCAAATGAAGATCAGGAGGATGTACACCACAATGTCGATGAAAGTGGATATACAGTTTTCGTAGGAACTGAACTGAAACCCGGTGCGAAGCGCCCACTCGGAGATGGATATATGGTCAGCTGCTATTGACCATCGATGTACTCGATAAGAGCAATACTAAATCGGAACGTCAACATACAGATATCGGTATGCGGCTACGAACAACACTGGTGATGCCATTACTAATGTCTTTCATACTTTTAAGTTATTGCTCAGTGTTATTGTGCGCCAGTATTTTAAATTAATGGTAGATTGTTAACTTGCCCGAAGTTTTGAAATTGAGTGCTGCATTTATAGCTATTATCACTTTATACATATTATCTAAAACATACACATACATACACAGGACCTCCCAAGAAACAGACAATGCTTAGTATGTTGTGCGGAAGGCAAGCTGGCTGGTTTTCAGAGAGAAACCCTGGAAATGCACGGATTAAACGCTGCAGGGCGTCCAAATGTAAGATTTGTGTATGTTTACATTTCGTCAATAAACCCAACATCGAGCTCTCTATATTACAAACGGGCTTAGAACTGTGTGTCACCTACGTCATTCCAGAGTCTATATTGACATTGGTGGGACTCATGCACGTGACTCAATACATGCGATTGTCTTTGAAGTTTTTCAATTGCTCCACAAATGGACGTTTGTGTAACTGAGTTGAAATTTACTTTTGAGCTTCACTAAATTATAGTTACCTTCGACTGCCGAAATTAAGCTCAAAAATTAATTTTGACTCAAAGTTTCGCTTCGCTGTATACCACATCCAACCAGATTGACGAATTTACATGAATGCGTGTTTGTTTGTAAATGGGATAAAGAAGGGAACGCAGAAAGGCAAACGAATTGTGAATGCCTATAATGTTGCTAGAAATGAAGAATAGAAGGTACAGAACATGACACAGCTACAGGAAAAGTAATGCCAGCGGAGGATTGAAGGTAAATGATAAATTTTGCCTTCCATGTTTTATATGTCCACAACTGTACTGTTTAATTGAACATACAGTAAAATCTCGTTTGTAGATGTTTTCAAATTTAGTGTTCACATTAGACACTACATTCAACTAAGATACAAGAACGTAACTATACGTGTGCCATATATTCTATTTTATGCTTGATTGAATGTACGATTCCGACATAAATTGTTTTATGTAACATGTATTACTGTAAAATGCTACCTAATGAGTTTAAGAAGTTTTTAGTAGTATGTCACACCAGCTATAAATAGAGCCGGAAGAAAGCGTTGACCTTGATCCCCACTCGTCACTATGTACACCTTCCACAACCTCAGCTTTCGTACTGTTTTCAAACAGCATGTATTCATTAAGTTTATCGTGTGCTTCAACTGGATTTTTTTTTGTCTTATCACAGTTTGGGGGTGTAATTCAGTGTACAAGTTTAAAATGACACCAAAGCGAAAGGTCGTGTTTTCAATGGATAAAAAGGTGGACGCTATTAACTGAATTGATGAAGAAGCATTGAAGAAAATAGCTACTGAATTGGGAGTTGCTGCACATCAGCTGACAAACATGGTTACCTGGAGCATCAGCCGGACACCACTCCAGCTGAACTGTTAATGATAGTGGCCGTAATTCGTTCAAACACCACACGTATTTGAAACAAAGCACTGGACCAAGAAAAGATATGATTTTATCCGATTAAGATTTTTATATTCTTTAATCCCTAGTAAACAATATATAATATCTGCTGTACATAACACTGTTGCATCGTTTTTATCTTCTTAAGCGGCAAGTCTGCTTATTTAATGATTTAAGAATTTTATTTTGCTTATTATCCATACAACCCGGATTATCCGGGATCTCTTTGGTCCCAGTTAGTCCGGATAAACGAGATTTTACTATATATTGATATACCATACTGATAGCTAGAGGTCTTTACATTCATTATAAGAGTACACTACATACTTTTAAGGTGATGATTCATTGTTAAAGGAGCCAAGACATATTTGCTACCTTATTTTCTCACAGCTAAAAGAATAAGTTTATTAAAATGTACCACTCAAAAATAGTTATATCGTGGCGAATATGATTACATTCCTAAATAAAAAAACAAAAAATTTAATGATAAAGGCAAAAATCTTTTGATAACTTACTGTGAAAATAGTTTTTGTCACGTAACTGTAGATGATGTCACTTAGGATGACTCACTCAAATAGTTTTTGTCACATAACTGTAGATAACTCAAATAATAATCTAGTGTATAGTGATCTTGTGCTTCATTAAAAATTGCTATAATATATTCTGCAGAAATGAAGCCAGTCACTTTTGTGTAGGTACATATGAAAAATGAGTCATGTTGGCAGTTCTGCAGGCAGTTTACACTTAACTTCCAGAGTAAGTTACACCTGTTATTCTGAGGTTTACGAAACTACTCTCTTAAGTGCAAGACGAAACTGGGGTGCCTTAGAACGAGATACTTCTCTTACAGGAAGTACCACATTAGCAGCATAAGTAGTACACATTTCTGTAATTGAATTAGCTTGCAATAGGCAATATGATAATGATTACACACATATTAAATGAGCAAGGTGGACTGCAGTGTATATAATGGGAAATATAATCGAACACTGATACGCTTATTAAACGTTTCTACAAGCAAATCTAAGGCATACAATCTGCTACCTAGCAGCATTACCCACAACCACACAAATCAAAAAATGTACAGAAGTAATTGATCAATAACTGAATGTGCCATTTTATCTTGAAAAATAAGTGAACCTTAACGGTCAGTAATTTATCTAGATACTAGAACACGTATTATTAATACTGTAAGAGTATTAATTTATTACGCATACCTTATAATTCCTAGCAACTCTATTGACAATACATCTAAATGAAGTATCTTTATTTGCTCTGGATCTGAGATTGCAGACTGTAAACTATTGGACATTCACATAAAACATTTGTTACAGTGAAACACTATACTTTAACAGAAAACATTAGGAATAGACAAAACATGTTGGAAGTTTACAACTTGTTGCCCTTGTGGAAAAAGATGGTATTGTAAAGCTCAATGAGGCTCTTCTAGATCATGCCACTTTTGTATGCCCGTTTCTCCTTGTTAATTACATAATGTCTTTAAAATGCACCAAATCACTATAATCCTTCCATTGTATGAAGTTCTTGCCTGAAGAGTAATCATCTGTTCACAGGCTGAAACATTTGTATGGTTTAGGGAATCAATTCTTTTCACACTTGGCAAATGATCAAATCTGTTCCTACAAATATCATACTTATTACTTGTACGGATTTTTGCATTTATAGATAAAATTATGCGGTTTCAAAGCTGGCAACCGGGTCTTCGTGAAGCAAATTATACATGGGTATGCAACCCACTTTGTGCAGAAACTGTCGGTGTGTTGTTAACGATATTGAACTTGAGCAAGGATATTTTCAACAGGATGACACTAAATGCAGTGTCTCAAAGGATTCCATGACTCGCATCCAGACCTTATCTACACAGCTTTGTGACCTGAGACATTATGAGACCTGATGTCAGTATATCCTATTTTTATGGGAGTATCTAAAGAGCCTATAGAAATATTTCACATGTATATCATAGAGGATATCCGGTTGAACATGAGAGTCGACAAAACCAATAACGATGTAGACATGTTAAGAAGTATATACTTGGTCAAATGGGCAAGAACGAGTACTCCGAAGGTGTTTCTAGCATATCTGGTAGAGAAAACCTCACTATCATTCGGTTTTGTTAATACATTGTTACTTATTGCAATAATATAACAATTCAAAATGTAGGATGTCCATGTGATGCACCTGTGAAACAATCTTGGAAGCTGTTACTTATTACCGGTATACGGTTTTCTTCCTCACATTTGATTACACAATATTTTCATCGCAAAGTTCAGACTCCCGAGGCTATTTACCCACATGTGTCAAACTGTGCCTTTTCAAAATTGACAACAGAGTGAAGCTCTTCCCACAAATATCACACTTGTGCGGCTTGTTGCCCACGTGTAACAAAGTATGATATTTCAAAGTGATCAAACGAGTGAAGCTCTTTCCACAAATTACACACTTGTGAGGCTTTTTACCCTCGTGTATCAGATTATGTAATTTCAAAACTGACCAGTAAGTAAAGCTCTTCCCACAAATTCCGCACTTGTGAGGCCTTTTGCCCTCATGTATCAAATTATGTGATTTCAGGTGCGTCAAATGGGTAAAGCTCTTTTCACAAATTTTGCACTTGTGAGGTCTTTTGCCCTCATGTATCAAATTATGCGATTTCAAATGTGGCAACACAGTAAAGCTCTTCCCACATACTTCACACTTGTGAGGTCTTTTACCCTGGTGTACCAAAATATGATATTTCAAAGTGGACAAATGAGTAAAGCTCTTCCCACAAATTTCACACTTGCGAGGCTTTTTACCCTCGTGCATCAAAGTATGTAATTTCAAAGATGACAACAGAGTAAAGCTCTTCCCACAAATTTCACACTTGTGGGGCTTTTTGCCTTCATGTAACAAATTATGTCGTTTCAAAGCTGACGAATGAGTAAAACACCGTTCACAAATTTCGCACTTGTGAGGCTTTTTGCCCTGGTGTATCAAATTATGCGATTTCAAATGTGACAAGAGAACAAAGCTCTTCTCACAAATTTCACACTTGTAAGGTTTTTTGCCCTCATGTATTAAATTGTGTGTTCTCAAATGTGATAAATGAGCAAACCACTTCTCACAAATTTCGCACTTGTGAGGTTTTGGAGGCTTTTTGCCTTCATGTATCAAATGATGTGTTTTCATGGCTGACAAATAAGTAAAGCTCTTCCCACAAATATCACACTTGTGAGGCCTTTTCCCTTCATGTATCATATTATGCTTTTTCAAACCTGATGACTGAGTAAAGCTCTTCTCACAAAGTTTGCACTTGTAAGGCCTTTTACCTTCATGTATCAAATTATGTCTTTTCAAACCCGACAACTGTGTGAAACTCTTCCCACAAATGTCACACTTATGAGGCTTTTTACCCTCGTGTATCAAATTATGCGTTTGCAAATTTGACAACAGAGTAAAGCTCTTCCCACAAATTTCACACTTGTGAGGCTTTTTACCCTGATGTATCAAATTATGTGATTGCAAATGTGACAACTGAGTAAAGCTCTTCCCACAAATTTCACATTTGTGAGGTTTTTTACCCTCATGTATCAAATTGTGTCTTTTCAAATACGATAAGTGACTAAAGCTCTTCCCACAAATTTCACATTTATGAGGCTTTTTACCTTCATGTATCAAAAGATGCCTTTTCAACGCTGACAAATGAGTAAAATTCTTGTCACAAATTTCACACTTATGAGGCTGTTTACCCTCATGTATTAATTTATGCAGTTTCAAAGCTGACAAAACACTAAAGCTCTCCCCGCAAATATTACATACGTGGGACCTTCCATCCTCATGAGTCAATAAAGCCCTGCTGTAAACTTCACTCCCATCATTACATTTACCAAGTCGTGACTCAACACGTTTTTCTACAGACAATTGTTTATCACTACTTTCAAGACTTCCACATTCAGAAAATTTCTTCCCATAAATGAAACTTGGGCTTTTATATGGGGTTGCAGCATAGAGCACACATGGATCATCATTGCTATCACCAGAAACTGCTTCTGTGCATAATCTGAAAGCAAAATCACCACATGCAAATCTTCAACCTCACTATACAATACAGTCACAGTAGATTTGTTAATGTACAATAAGTTTCAAATGAAAATTATGCTAATGGCAAAAAGAGACTGATATCTGTGACAATAAAACGATATATAATATGCACGCAATATTAAACTAACTTTCAGGTCTGCCTATACAGCAAGTGAACTTGATAGTTTCTTGGGCTAACAGCCAGATCAAATTTGGGTAACTGTTAAAGCTTTCAGCGACTAACACTGTCGCCATCCTAAGGGGAACTGGAGTTAGACAAAACAAAACAAAACAAAATAAGGTAATTTGGCGAGCAAACCACGCCCAGGCTGTTTAGTGAGTGGCCCCTCATTAGCCTACTTTGGGATTTTTATTTTAATACTTGGGCAGAGATACCTCGTTTATGGTGCTACAGACCTTTATGGGATTGGAATATACTTGTGTCTTAATGTTTTTTTATTTATTAATTCTCTCTCACTTTTTTTTTGTCCTTTATATATAGTTCCCCGTGGTCACACAACTCGCTGCCGTGAATGCCCAAAAAGAACGATTTTATTGTCCGGTAGCTGCTTTCTCTTGTTGCTGCTGCATTTCGTGATCCTTCTTCATATATGCATGTTCTTTATTAGTCGGGAAAGTTGGTTATCAAGTGTTTGTAAAATGTTGTAGTTGTTCTTCGGGTTCCTGCTGCTTATAATAAACTTGTATGAGCGTAAGTAGAGGGGGATTTTTTTCACGCTGGTTTGGTTGGATGGTTTTCATTTTTGTGCGGTACTGATGAGTTGTCTATAAGGTCTGGTGTGAGCATTATGGATATATATCATAAGTTTGGCTATGGGCTGAGCAATGATCTTGGTCCGGGTGTGATTGTATAGGAAGATATTTTTTAAGTTTGGTAGAAGGTTGAATGCCGTGTGTAAACATCTTCTTTCGAAAGCTTTAACTTTATTGATGGATTCGGTTGTGAGGAAGGGCATGGTGGCTACTGCATAGTTAGGTGGGGACGAATAAGGGCGATGTAAACATATCTGAGAATTTGCGGTGAGAGACCTCGCTTGTTCACTCTGGCAAGATAGGTGAGGGTTCGAAGTATTGGACGAGTCTTTTTTAACACTTCCTGGTAATGTGTCTTTATTGAAAGGCAGCCGTGAACCTTTATGCCCAGGTATTTGATGGCTTTTTGGCATTTATTAGACTTGGTTATTGAAGGTAATCGTGGCATTTTTGTGTTTTTCCTTCATTTTCATTCGGAAGATGATTGCTTGTGTTTTCTGCACATTAATGGCTATCCTCCACTTTCTTATCCACTTAAACACTTTTGAGGTGCTGTTGAACTTTGTTCTTTGCAGTTAACAGTTTTGTGTGTGTGTGTGTATGTGTGTGTGTGTGTGTTGGATGGAAGGGTGAATTGGCTGCGGGGTGTCTGAAGTATAGAGTGTGTATAAAAGCCCAGAGATGACGCTTCGATGAGGTGCCCCGGCTTGCATAAATATTGGATTAGATTTTGAGAGGTAGAACTGGAACTTAAAAATTCAATGCTGCAACTGGGATTTGAACCACAGACCTTCCGCTTAGCGGGCGGCTGCTCTACCACTGAGCTATTGTGACAAACTGCCAGAATGGCATTAAATTCTCAAACCAGTTCGTATTTCTCCTGGTAAACCATAAAGGCAGTCTCACATCAGAGACAAATTACCCAAATTGTGACTTACTATTGTAAGTACTTTATATCCCAGGATTAAATAACCTTCAGATGGTAATTATTATTTATTTATGCCAACAAACTTACTGTTGGTGTTTTTAAACACACTAAGCCGTGTGTGGGCAAAGTTTGAGAGGTAGAACTGGAACTTAAAAATTCAATGCCACAACTGGGATTTGAACCACAGACCTTCCGCTTACCGGGCGGCTGCTCTGCCACTGAGCTATTGTGACAAACTGCCAGAATGGCATTAAATTCTCAAACCAGTTGTGGCATTGAATTTTTAAGTTCCAGTTCTACCTCTCAAACTTTGCCCACACACGGCTTGTGTGTTTAAAAACACCAACAGTAAGTTTGTTGGCATAAATAAATAATAACCATCTGAAGGTTATTTAATCCTGGGATATAAAGTACTTACAATAGTAAGTCACCATTTGGGTAATTTGTCTCTGATGTGAGACTGCCTTTGTGGTTTACCAGGAGAAATACGAACTGGTTTGAGAATTTAATGCCATTCTGGCAGTTTGTCACAATAGCTCAGTGGTAGAGCAGCCGCCCGGTAAGCGGAAGGTCTGTGGTTCAAATCCCAGTTATGGCATTGAATTTTTAAGTTCCAGTTCTACCTCTCAAACTTTGCCCACACACGGCTTGTGTGTTTAAAAACACAGTTTGTTGGCATAAATAATAATTGGATTAGATGTTTATCCGTTGATCCTCATGTTAGCGGTACGGTCAGTGAGAAAACTCGCCACCCATCTAACAATGCGCTGTGAAATGTTCATGTTCGTCAGTTTATACAGCAGCCTGTTGGTCCAGCATTTGTCGAATGCTGGCTGGACATCGAAGAAAGTGGCTAGAATAGTATACCCTCTATTGTATGCATCTTATAGGTGTGACACAACCTGATCTTGAATCGTGATGTCATTCCCTGTAGTCAGCCTTTGTTGCTGGTACGAGGTGTTTGCTGTTACATATCAGTGTTAATCTTATCACTATGATTTTCTCAAGCACCGTTGAGTGAGTGAAGATGAGTGAGATGGGCCTGTAATTTTTAGGGTCTGTTTTATCCTTGCCTGGCTTTTCGAGGAGAATAGTGGCCTTTTTTCCATTGAATGGGATGGTATCCGTGTTTTAAGATAAGGTTGTATATGTTTGCAAGATGTTTTATTGTAGCAGCTGGCAGTTTTCGGAGCATCAGATACGTCACGTTGTCTGGTCCTGGGGCGGTGTTTTTGGTCTTGGGTAATGCATTTAAGGTGTCCTGTTTGTTTATTGGCTTCTCAGCATCACTTGTGGGGTCCAGATCTGTGGTCGGAAATTGTGGTGTATAAAATACTTGCTGGAGTTGCACATGGGAATTAATGCGTTTGTAGTGAGTTTTTTCAAATTTCGGATCTTGAGGTGTTTGGAAAATGTATAATGCTGCCGGAATATCTCTAGTTTCTCTGTTGTGTGGTGGATTGTTTGTCCGTTGTGTTCTATGGGATAGTTAGGGGACCGCTGGTTTTTTTCCTGCTGTTAATAAGCCTCCGGAACTTCGCTGGATCTCGTGTATGATTTTGCGTGTTGGTCTAACATGCTATTCCACCGGTCATAATTGTCTAAGCCTATAGCTTCTTTTACGTCATCCTGCAACTTGTTGAGTATACGCTTATCCTGTGGGTAGTGTGACTTGATGTACTGGCGATGGGCTTTCCTCTTCCTCTTGATTAATTGGATTACGTCTGGTGGTAGGGGTCTGCCGTATAGGTTGATATCTTTTTTTTTTTTTTTTAGTGGAGCTGGTGCTTTGCGAGCTTGTGTGATATCGGTGATGGGGGATGTATATGGTTCTATGTCGTGGCATGTTATGGGGGGCGGTGATGGGGCAAGGTTTATTTGACAGGCGTTCCGCCTTATCTCTAAATAGATCCCAAATCAGCATGTGCAAAAGTCATGCACAGTGATGGTTCTTTTGGTTTCGGTATACCAGGAGATTGTCCTCATAGTAACTATGATAGGAATATGAAGCGTGGAGCGTCGGAGTTATGTTCTCTATGTGAGGGAATGTGAGTTTGGAGGTGAGTATCTTGTCAGGGGAGCTTGGCTGTTCGTTTGTTATTCCTAGGCTAGTAAGACCTGGTACTAGAACTAGTTTTAGCTCAGTGTTAACTAATCGTTTCTTTAGTGCTCAACCATGTGCATGCGTGTGCGCGCGCACGTGTGTGTGTGTGTGTTTATCCAATAGTTCTACATTGTTTGCATTTAGGTCAGCGGCTATGATGAGACGAGGGAAGTTATCGTGTAGATATTTTAGGATATCTGTTGTAAACTGTGAGTTGGGCGGAGCGTATGAAGTGGCTATATTTTATGAAGTTTCAGGCGCTGGATGTGAACTTGGAGCAATAGGAGTTCATGCTATTGGAAAGCTGGGGACGTGTCTATTGGTCTCGGATTCAATTAGTTCCTCACTATGATCATGAGTGAAGTTTAAGGGCCCGTCGACAGCTAGGTCATCTGGGCCCAAAGTCAAAATTTGAAACCTAAAAACACTCACAAACTTAGCTGACTAAAAGTGAAGCTTAAAACAGACAACTAAGAGCTTACACAGATTAACACGCCAAACGGTAAATGAGGGCACTAACTTTAAAACCTGGAAATACGGATGCACTAAAAAGGGGTAAAAGGTGAAAGCTAAAACATTAAAATACTAAACAGTTAAAACATTAAAAGATAAAAATATAACATGGTTAAAGTACTAAAAAGGGAACCTTTAAAAGTTAAAACCTCAAAAAACTAAAAGATAAGTTAAGACTTGCTTAGCAAACCCAATCTGGGCAACGAACCGCAGAGCCTTAGCTACAGACACCGGTTAGCCCAAAATTGAGGCTAGTATAGGCCCCAGACCAATGGACTGACTCTCACGAGCATATTTCGGATAATCTAGTGGCATGTGGGCGACGGAGAGTCGAACATCGCATGTCGGACAGACGGGCGCCGGGTCACCACGCAAATGATGGCTGTGTGTGGCTCGCTATCCTCAGGCACGAAAGCAAAACGTCGGCTCGCCTGGAACCCCTGCAGGAAGTCATCCAGGGTTGAACGCTATCCTTATTTGTCCACAGCTGAGTGCCAGGCAATGTTAACCATGACTGCTGCCAGACAGAAGATGGCGACGGAAGTACCACTGAGCATCCGTATAGGGCAGGCGTGTCAAACAGTACTCGCCAGGTGTGAACATATTCCCCTATTTTCCCTCCCTTCAAATCGGAAAACGAGAAAAACAAAGCGAAAACCGGTTCTACTAGCGCGTGCTACTGCACTTAAGGAGGGGTGAACTCCTCTCTTCACACCCCGGGAGTGATGTTTGACAGGCCTGGTATAGGGTAAAGTGTCGGTAGAAGACAGCGGCAAACGGCATGCAGACTTAGCTTCACATCCGCAACTTCACTGCCCGTATGCCCTGCGGTCCATCTAAAGACGAACTGGTATCCGCGTGAGAGCAACTGAGCGATGAGTGTCTGAATTTTAAAAACAAGTGTGGACATGCCGAGAAACTGCTGCAGGTATATAAAAAATATTTTTGTTGTTTAACGACGCTGTCAATTGCCAGAATCACATCAGTGTCGCCGGTGTGCCGGAATTTTGTCCCGCAGGAGTTCTTTTACATACCAGTAAATCTACTGACATGGAGCTGTCGTTTTTAAGCACACTTAAAAACCATCGGCCTGGGCCGGATTTAAACCCGCGACCTTGGGAACAGGAGGCCAGCGTCTAACCAACTGATCCACCCAGAGCGACAAAAAAACTGCTGCAGGGTCAGCGCTCATAGAGTCGGGGCATATGAGAAAATGTTCAGGAACTATGCTGGAAATAAAAAGTAAACAAACAATAGCAAACAGCTCAGCGGTAAAAACAGCACTGAAGTCCAGGAGGCGGTACGTGTGTGTCTCCCCGTTATATACGAAACTACATCCCGTAGTTCCCTCCAACTGGCAACCATTGGTAAATACAGGAATCTGATAACGGCCCTGAAGTTCGGTGGAAAGTTGAGGAAACCCCGACTGAGGGATAGCCACCTTAGCACAGCCCGAAAGCGCAAGATCAAACCGGGGATGTTGGAGTTGTCAAGGAGGATAGCGGGGAAGATAATACAGCAGGCATTCGGAGGTCATGCGCGGCGGGCAGTTCGCGAAATCAAATACCGCTTGGACAGGATATGCTATTCCGCAGATAACGGTGAGCGAGTTCTGGACGCTATACAGATTTAAAAGGGTGACCGGTATGAACTGCCAACCTGGCCATGTAAGAACATAATAACGAGCACCGAATAGACAGTGGAGGTTCGCCGGAATCAACATAAAGACATCAAATACGACTAGCACCGAAAGCTCCAGCATCCAGACGGATACCAGTATGGTGGACAGTGTCTAAAAACTGCTTCTTTTTCGATTCAAGGGGCCTCAAAAAAAAATTTCCGGTGAAATCTTGACATCAAATTTTTGGGTGGGCTACAATACTTCCTCTACTTTACTATACGTAGTAGAGAAAGTAAAGCAGCCAGTGCAATCATAAAGCACGTTCTTCTATGGATATAAAATTTCACAGCTCTAGATCAAAAAGTTTCCCTGAAAAGGGCAGTTCAACATCTTAGAATTAACATTGCAAGCAAAGGACTTATAACTTCTCAGGGATTAGCAGAAATTTTGCTGTCTTTTATTTTTTTATCTCCTTGTTTTAATATTTTAGAACCTGTTCGTCGACACTTCTTAAACTTCAACTATACTAGTACAAATCTCTTCCTTTGCCAAAAGACTCACACATTATCAGACAAACATTAGTTACATATTCAGCTCTGTTCTAAGGCACTTGTGCTCTATGGTAGTGGAAATATTGTGATTTCCAGTCTTGCTATCTTCTATTACAATGTTATTGAAGCATTATTTTTCCCAAAATGGATAAGTTCCTTGTCTGGAGTGGTTTGTCCTCAAGGACATGTAGTGAAACTATCAAGGGCTCCTCTTCCCCCCCCCCCCCAAAAAAAAAAAAATAGTTCACCTACAAAATAGTGATAATTATTTGTTTCTTTTTGGTGTGGTGGAAGGATGTGCATCTGCAAATATGTTTTGCATGGTGAAAAGCTCAGTAACACTGCTATGGTTCCCAGCAAATTAAAACATTTCTCAAAAAATATTTCTCTCTGTTAAGCAAAGGTTTGAATTATTTTTGTCAGCTGTTGGAACATAATAAAAAACAAGTGACACTCATGACATCAGTATGTATTTTTAAGTAGTCAAACTTGTTAAAAAAAACACATGCACAATAGCAGAAATGATATTAATGCCCACATGTAAAGAAATGGTAAAAATAGTCCTCGGTTTAGAAGCTCATGCTGAAATTTCAAAAATTCCTCTCTCTGCTAACACAATCAAGCGCCAAGTTAGTGACATGTCCAATGACATCAAAGACATTATAAAGCAGAACATAAACAGTAGACAAATTTTCTCACTTCAGATTGAGCAGTTTACCGATATTGCCAGTTACTTCTTTCCTACTATCTTAATGGGGCAGTAATTGCAATTCCTTTAGCTACTCTTGCCGGACAGATGCTTCTCTTCTCATCTTTCAAAGATGTTTGGTCCCTTTTAAATTCCTGAAACCACTGGAAAACTGTGGCTGTGGAGGAGCAATGTCCCCGAAAGCCTGTGGCAAACGTTCCAGACTTTGATCTTGAAAGTGGGTTAAACCAGTGCCATAGAAAATCATTGAGCAAAAGAAAATCTGCCTGATACCAGTTTGCTCACAAAGGATGGGGTTATCCCATTCTGCAACCAATTTGAGTGGATCAACTTTCGTTTCCTCACATCCGACTTTTTAGTAATTGTGTGGACTTGATCACATATATGAGGAACCAAATGAAAACCTTAAACATTTTTTTATAATTTTTTTTACTAAACAAAAGTGAAACACAGGAGCATAACATTAATGTTGATTAATGTTAATGTTGCTATTTTCTAATCCACATCCAAAATGATTAAAACATATCAAGAAACCAAGAATTGTCAACGTGAGTACAGATCTTCATCTGGAAAAACAAGGACAGAGTTTTCAATTTTGCTATACCACAAGGCGATCCCTTATACAAGTTCCTAAAACCACCACCAGAGCAGTCTACAGGAGAAATCAGCTTCTACAAGTTCAGTTGATGTCCGGCTGATAATGGAGGAAAGCTAGCCTCTGAAACATGTTCTCGGAAATTTTAAAGAGTGGTGTTGTTTAGTGTTACTAGTTGACTCAAATCATATTTTAATGTGATTCCAACAACATTATCATCAACTTCTAGTATTTATTAAGTCCATGATATCTTCTCTGAGGAACAAACTGTCAGCAAACATTTGTGGCCACCACATTAGCTGGATCTAATACTGATTCTATCCTGTGGGGGGACACTTAAAGAGCAAGGTCCATGAAGCAAATGCACATAAAATACCGGAACTGAAAGACATCAGCCGTGATATTGCTGTTATCGATATCCAAACTTGACCCCGGATGTACCTGTATATGCTTAAATGTGCACAGCTGTGTATTGGGGGGCACTTTCAACACCCTCTATAAATGTATTTTTCATTGTAAATAAATGATAAGTCCATTTCAGCTCTTCGTTTCTGTAATTTCACTGTACTTCCTTTAACCCGCATAGCGTAGTAAAGCGTAGTGAAATGAAAAATGGCCTGCCACGCACAGCGTAGTAGAACATAGTAAACTTGTTCACCGTTATTTATGCCAACAAACTTACTGTTGGTGTTTTTAAACACACAAGCCGTGTGTGGGCAAAGTTTAAGAGGTAGAACTGGAACTTAAAAATTCAATGCCACAACTGGGATTTGAACCACAGACCTTCCGCTTGCCGGGCGGACGCTCTAACCACTGAGCTATTGTGACAAACTGCCAGAATGGCATTAAATTCTCAAGCCAGTTCGTATTTCTCCTGGTAAACCACAAAGGCAGTCTCACATCAGAGACAATTACCCCAATGGTGACTTACTATTGCAAGTACTTTATATCCCTGGATTAAATAACCTTCACATGGTAATTATTATTTATTTATGCCAACAAACTTACTGTTGGTGTTTTTAAACACACAAGCCGTGTGTGGGCAAAGTTTAAGAGGTAGAACTGGAACTTAAAAATTCAATGCCACACCTGGGATTTGAACCACAGACCTTCCGCTTGCTGGGCGGAAGCTCTAACCACTGAGCTATTGTGACAAACTGCCAGAATGGCATTAAATTCTCAAGCCAGTTCGTATTTCTCCTTTGTGGTTTACCAGGAAAAAAATACGAACTGGCTTGAGAATTTAATGCCATTCTGGCAGTTTGTCACAATAGCTCAGTGGTAGAGCATCCGCCCGGCAAGCGGAAGGTCTGTGGTTCAAATCCCAGTTGTGGCATTGAATTTTTAAGTTCCGGTTCTACCTCTTAAACTTTGCCCACACACGGCTTGTGTGTTTAAAAACACCAACAGTAAGTTTGTTGGCATAAATAAATAATAATTACCATGTGAAGGTTATTTAATCCTGGGATATAAAGTACTTGCAATAGTAAGTCACCATTGGGGTAATTGTCTCTGATGTGAGACTGCCTTTGTGGTTTACCAGGAAAAAAATACGAACTGGCTTGAGAATTTAATGCCATTCTGGCAGTTTGTCACAATAGCTCAGTGGTAGAGCGTCCGCCCGGCAAGCGGAAGGTCTGTGGTTCAAATCCCAGTTGTGGCATTGAATTTTTAAGTTCCGGTTCTACCTCTTAAACTTTGCCCACACACGGCTTGTGTGTTTAAAAACACCAACAGTAAGTTTGTTGGCATAAATAAATAATAGATAGAAGTATTCTCTTCCCCTGCAGGTGTAAATCATTCTATTCCTCCAGAAAGTCCAGAAATAGATTATTTTGAACTTTTTATAGATTCCAGCTTTTGCGGCAAAATTGCGGAGGAAACCAATAGGTATACAGCTCAGATTCAAGCTAAAAATGCAGATCCAAAATGGGAAGAAACAAATTCAAGGGAGATACAGGCCTATTTAGGTATTATGATATATATGGGGATGGTGGATTTACCTGAAATTAGGGATTACTTTTTGCGGGATTTTTGCATTTGTCCAATTGTAAGACAAGCAATGACCTTGCTCTCCGCTTTAAAAAGATATCACAATATCTTCAACTGAATGACAAATCTACAAAACCACAATTTGGGGTAGATTCTTATGATTATCTGTATAGGGCACGACCTGCATTAGATATAATCAAAAAGTTTTCAAATGTCTACAAACCAAATCGTCATCTCTCTGTTGATGAAGCAATGATCGGTTTCAAAGGGCGCTTCTTTTTGAAACAATACATGCCCACTAAACCTACAAAGTGGAGGATAAAGGCATGGGGTATTGCAGACAGTAAAAGTGGCTATTTACTGACCTGTAAAATCTATCTGGGAAAAAAAGAGGCGAGAAACAGCAATCTTCTGCTTAGAGAACAGGTGGTTTTAGACATGCGTGTGAAATACACAGGATTGTGGCACCATGTCTACTCTTTTTACTTCCATGCGGTTAATGAAATTACTTTTAGAGAAGAAGACATATGCGTGTAGTACAACGCATGCCGGAAGGAAAGACTGGCCAAAACAGTTTTCTAAGCCAAAACAATTAAAACTGAAAAGGGGTGAATCTTGCAAACTGCAACATGAAGGGTTAACTGCAGTAGTTTGGCATGATAACAGGGACGTTCTTTTATTATCCACCAATTCCGATCCTAGGACAGATGGAGAGGTACACAGGAAGAGTGGCAGGGGCAGAGAACAAATAAAAATACCTTGTCCTAATGCAGTGATAAATTACACACGTAATATGGCAGGGATTGATCTCGCAGACCAAAGGAGGGAGTGTTACGGTGTCAGCCCACCTTAAAAAAAATGGTGGAAATACTTGTTCCATTTCGTAGTGAATGTTGCCATTGTTAATAGTTTTATAATATACGACATTTCAAACAGACCTGCTTCTACAGCTCATGGTAACATGCTTCTTCACTATAGGCAGAATTTGGTGCGACAGCTAATCACAAACTTCACGTCCCGCAAGCAAGTGGGATTTCAGCGTAGCCTACCTTCTGCTACCCCTGTGCCCAGTTCTCTTCACACCCTCATAAAAATTCTAGGCCGGGTGAAATCATGTGTACAGTGTATCGTGGCATACAGTCGTGGCATACAGTCAGAGTACAAGTGCAAACAGTGTGATACTGCCTTGTGTAGAACTGGGTGTTTCCTTAGTTATCATCAAGCGAGGGAGATGGAAATTCAAAACTAACATGGGGTGTACATACCAAAACATTAATAAGCATAAGTGTATATAGAACATTTTTATTGCACAACGGAATAGTGTGAATAACACTTTATGGACCAGCTTCGATATCTTCAATATAATAATGGCAGGGATGTAAACTTTTTAAGGGTGAGTACCATAAAATTTCGCAGAAATTATTTTAATTTATCTTAGCTAACTATAGGATATTTTTGTCTGGTGTTAATACTCTAAAGTAGCAAAATTTAATTTCTTTAAGATTGTGGATATTAAAAATGTGTTACAAAGGGGTGCATATATTTCCCTTCGACAGGGTTGATTTTTTCCGTTATAAACAGTTGAAATAAAACTTATATTGTATTTACTGCAAACCAATATCAAATAAGTTATTAATTAAACACATTATTTCAGCCAGTAAAAGATACTATAATTATGCAAGTATATAGATCACTTTTAGTTTAATATCTGCAGTAGCAGTGCAGAATTTAAAGGGGCACAAGTCCGCTGGGAGAACAACTAGCTAACACTGTATGCGCTGCAAAGGGTTAAACTTACACATGCTACTTTTATCCTTACCACTCTATATAATGTAAATAAAGCTATTTCTATATGAATATTCTCTAATTTTTTTTTACCTATGTGTTTTTCACATTAATTTCATAACACACACATTTGAAATAAATAAGTTTACTTTCAAAAGAGAGAATCGTGAGTCAGAATTCAAATATCTCAAAGTCCTGGTTACAAAAGCGAAGATTATTAGCAATGGATACTTCCTATTCTACACAGATGTCAAAAATATAATAAGTAAAGTATATATAATTTAAAATCTTCAATGGATAAAGAAGATTGGTCAGATATAATAGAAGAAATACTTTTAAGCACTAAGTTAACCTTAGCTAAGAATCAAGTCTTACCTTGGTGATTTTACTGGAGATAAGTCCTCTTCCTGTAACAGAATAATTCATAGCATTAGTTAAATGTCCTTTATCACAAAGTATCACATGTTATTTATATTTTAATTGTCATACACATTAGGAATTATACGGGAACAAAGATAGACATTGCATCAAGTGAAACAACAGCAATGAAGATCTTGATGAACACAGAACTGCCAAAAGAAATGTTGTTGTTGTTGTTTTCTAGTGCCTTGCATCTGGCAATGAAGCCATCAGCATTCGTGCTTTCCAATACTTTTGAACTGTAGTTTCTTCTGATCTTATTGCTTCACAGGTCTTCAAGTGGTCTTCGTTCATTTCTGCTGGATCGTTACACAGGACACATATTGGTGAGGCTGAGATACCTATTCTGTAGAGATGACTTGCCAAGCAGTCGTGATTTGTCAATAGTCGGAAGGCTGCAACAGCTGTTTTCCTTGGTCTCTGGGGGATTATATCTGGATTGGAAAGTAGTGTAATCCATTTTTTATCTTTGGCATTTGTTTCTATTTCTTGTAGGTATGAATGACAAACATTTTTAATGATCAAGCGTTTTATTGAGGAATATGAGAAATTGAATTTAGACTTTTGTTTTATTGTTGTGCCTTTCTTTGCAAGTGAGTCTGCAGCTTCGTTACCCATGACTCCACAGTGTGCTGGAATCCATTGGAGCTGAACAGTCTTATTAACTTTTTGGAGTTGTGTTAACATTTTGTAGCATTCTCTAATTTTTGTTGACTTCTTTGTAGTATTTGAACATATTCCCTGAATTGCAGCTTTAGAATCTGAAAGAATTACTGCCTTGTTAAATTTATTTAAGGGAAGATTTAATAATTGTCGGAGAGCAATGTATATAGCCTCTATTTCTCCATCATAATTTGTTGTGTCTCTGCCAACAGAATGATAAAAGGAAAAATGTGAACATGTAACTCCAGCTCCAGTAAGGTTTTCCTTCGAGGATCCATCAGTATATATGTGCAGCCATTCCTCTGTGGGATACCTAGTACTGATTGTTTCCAGAGCTAGAAGTTTTTGTATTTCTTTTGGTGTGTCTGATTTACTTATTTCCTATATTAATTCCAAATTGAAGGTAGATTGCAATAATTCCAATGGATTTTCTCTAATAAGTAGATTTTCTCTGGTGTTAGGAATGTTCAATTTGGATTTAATCTGTGTTACCTTTTCTAGGAAACTACTATGAGTTTTAAGGATTGAAGGGGGGAGTAGTAAGGGGTAGTGATGCGCCTCCTATAGCCTCTCCTACCCAATTCCCATCCTTATCCTGCCCGTGGTGCACCCTGCTTTTAACAGATGAGGCTCTGGGGACAGAATCACAGCGGTATAACTGTTTCATCTAAAATGGAGGAAATGTCATTTACATATGTGCTGGCCTATCACAGCACAACAGCGTCCCTCAGAGGCACATGAGGGGAAGGTCGGTGGATCTAAATACCACCTATTTAGTCCTCCCGGCTAGGTCCGATGGACCCGTTGACCAGCGATAGGTGTGGTCCCCCTTGCAAAATGGGGGTTTAAGTCGGGTGATGTAACTGCCACATTGTAAAACTGGTGCCCGTTAAGAAAACAGTTACATGAAAGCCACATACATGAATATGAGTCCTAAAGATAAACATTCCGGAGTTAAAACTGTCCCCCAATCGGATCTCCGGGTGGGGACATCTTTAGGCAAATTTCATCACAACAATTCCAAAAGAAATGTTTAGTAAGGTAATTCAGAAACTATGATTCAATCAGCCCAGTATATACAAAAATCTCATGATACATTCACATGACTTGCTCCACCAATGACACATTCATATTACAAAGAGTTAAGCTACATTAAACATAAAAATCTGATGTGTTGCACTCACATGACTTTCTCTACTCTTGTACCAACCATTCTTACAAACTCTTATTCCTATATCTTCTTCGTGTTAGTTGAGATAAACATTTGTACAAATTATCTTGTTGCTTATTTCCTTGTAGGTACAAGGGGAATATTAGAATACAGTAGGCTTTGTGCGATAGTCAAATCTTTTAAAGCTTTAAGATTCCATTCTCTTTGCATTGTTAACATATAAAAAAAAATGAATAGTGATGTTGCATTTGACAAAAGTAAGTTTTCCGAAACTGACACAAATAATACAAAATATCTCCGAAATGGCTCACTCTAAAAAAAAAAAATTATTTGGGCACAGACTGTGTTTTAGCAAAATCTATGTTTTATGTATACTAAGATTTTGTCCATCTCTTATGGTTTACGAGTTACTCAAAAGTCAAGTAAACAGGACTACATAGGCTATAGCCAGACAATTCAAAATATACATTTCATTTGTCATAAAAATATCTGAAACATATGTCATTTTAATCAAAATCGTTAGGGCCATTTTCAATAAAATCAAATTTTTTGAACAATTTTCCATGTAAAAAGTAGTTTAGGGTGGAGCACCTTCAAAATCTTTGTGTCGCATCCTTGAAAGACAGGGTTAAATACCAACTATGGTTTTTAACAGACTTTTCGTTTTTGAGTTATGCTGTCCACACACCTCCACACCCCACCACCCACCCACACACAGGGATCTTTTTCTAAAAATGCTTTCTTTGGACTCAGGGGGCCTCAAACAAATTTTTGGTGAAATCTCCACATCAAATTTTTGGGTGGAATACAATACTTCCTCTACTTTACTAAACATAGTAGAGAAAGTAATAAAAATTAAGAACAGATATGATGCCACTGCAAGACTTTGCATGACTGTTTTTTAACTCACACATAATCTTGCAACTTGGCTAGTTAATGCAAGAGACCGCAAACTACAAAATTTTATGCGTGTGTTGCATGCATAGACATAGAATTCTCTATTTCTTTCTCCAAGCATGAGAACTTATGAATGATGCAATATTTTATACCAGAAACTGATCTGCTGCTTAATTTGTACAACACATTTTATGTGCTATTTATTTATAAACAACAGAGAATTTCCATATTGGTCATTAATGGTTATGTTATTCCATTTAAAACCTGAGGCACATTTACAACATTTTCATCTCTAATTTAGAGATCTAGAAAATCAGGCCAATTTTGCATTATATCTATGACTATTGTGAATGGGGCCTTATTCTTCTATCCACATTTGTTACAGCAAGTTTTTTTTTCTCCCCAAGAATGAGTTAAAATTACACAAAAAGTCCTTTGAAATTCAAAACACATAGCAAACATTTCAGATGCTGTCACACACGGTTCACTGAATTAGATATTCACCTCAGAAATAGAAAGCAAAGTCTATTCTAGAAAAAATAAAAGGAATACACATAGAATAAACCTTTTGAAGAAATTTACTTAACCTAAATTTAAACCAAAAAGCTGACAGAGGAGATAAATAACCCAGCTGAACAACAGCACTTTGTGGGCCAAAACCTACCGCCTGGCACCTGCGTCCCCCGCCTCAGCCCCTATAGCCATCATCAGCAGGGTGCAGAACTGAAGGGTGGGACGTGGTCAGCAACCAGGGACCTCCTAGCTAGTTATGCGTCCTTTGCAACCTGGTTTGCTACTTCTTTATCAAGTAGCTCTTCAACTGGCCCCTCCAGGATCTAACAAGGCTGAGTGCGCCCTGTGCCAGACCTCCCAGTGGGGGAAAAATCCCCACACCAATACCAGGGATTGAACCTGGATCCTCCATGCCAGAGGCGGGCATACTAATGCGCTACGGAGGTAGCCAACAGAGAAGATAAGTTGATTTAATTTTGGGTAAAGAAGATTGCAACCAAAGAATTAAAGAGCTAAAAATCTCAGAATACACCAAATAAAAAAATGTGTGTTGCACTCACGTGACTTTCTCTACCCTTGTCCTAACTATTGTTACAAACCCTTATTCCTCTGAGTTCCTTATGTTAGTCAAGATAAATATTTGTAAAAATCATCTTATTGGTAATTTTCTCGTAGGTGTAAGGGGAACATGGAAATACAGTAGGTTTCGAGTGATAGTCAAATCTTTTAAAGCTGGTCATTATACAAAGGCTTTAAAATTCTATTTTCTTTACATGACTATGAGATAAAAAAGTGAATAACGACTTTTTTGAGAAAAGTTTAAGCATTGCAAAACTTGTAGAAATGAGAGGGAATATCTCCTATACACTCAAAAAAAATGCACCTGGAAATAAAGCACGTGTTTTAAAGGGATCTACATGTTTTGAACAGCAAGATTTGGTCTGATTCTTACGGTTTACCAGTCATGTAAAAGTCATAAGAGTAAACAGGACTACATGGTCTATAGGAAGAAAATTCAAAATATACATTTTATGGGCCATACAAATAATTTAAAGATAACACATTTTAATCAAAATTGTTAAGAACCATTTTTAAGAAAATCAAAATGTTTGACAGATTCCATGTAAAGGGTAGTTTAGGGTGGAGGAACTTTCTTCAAAATCTTTCTCACATCCTTGAAAGATGTTAAACTTACACACCAGCTTTTGTTTTTAACCGACTTTTCGTTTTTGAGTTATGCGGTACACACACACCTACACACATGTGACAGACCGATAAAACTTTATTGCACAGTTGACAAAAAGGAGGAGGGTTCCGTTTAAGAGTGAAAAATTGTAGTGGCCCATTCATAACAAGCCAAAATCATCTCTTTGTGACAAAATATGCGAGAGGAAGTCACCCAGTTTATCGGAAGCTCTTTCACTTCTTTAAGCTTATTACCGCAGAGAGCTGACCACTCTGCACGACGGCATTGCTCTGTGCACTTCAAGCCTTAAATCTACTGAAGTAATACAAGAGATGGTAAAACTGGGTTCTGTGGTTGCCGCTTTTGCTGCCAAATCTGCCATTTCATTCCCTAGCAAACCTACATGACCAGGAACCCATGCTCACACCACGTTAATGCCAGAGGCATGTAAAAATATGGAGGGCATTTTGGATACATTGTATAAAAGAGGGGTGGTTGTAAAGTTCATGAAGGCTCTGAAGCGCACTAAGGGAATCACTCAAAATCAGGCACTCTCCTAATTAATGACAGCGCACATATAAACGGCTCGGTACATTGCAGAGTTCTGCAGTATAAATAGAAGTGCTATTATGAAAACTGAATGCATGCGTACATCCAACAACAACTGGTGCTCTTCAATCCATCAGGGTAAATCAGATGTCGGTCAGTGTGACATGACAAAAAAATCTAAAAAACAAGTGCAGATACTGGAGATGGCATTGTGGACTTCTGGTGTACAGTCATCCCAAGATCTACATGTGGCCTGCCTTGCAACCAACAGGGGTAGTTCATTTGTTGTATTTTCACTACTCCCGTAGATATGAGTTCTAGCAGCAGGAGTGAAATGGAAATTACTGAACTCACTAGCTTAACAGTGTTGATTTGAGCAAATATTTTTCAGTTTTACAGTAAAATATTTTGAGCAAAATACTGATCTCGCCATGACCTCTTTTCTTGCCAAGAAACATAAGTACAGGGCTTTCGAATCGCTTCTTCACCGCTGCACGGCCTTTTGCCTGTGCAAATTCGAAGCTGCTGCGGCCGGGTTTGCCTCTACTAACAAGCCGCACGTAAAACATGTATAAAAATCTTACCTTATAGAAAATCCTGGAAATATCACGAACGATGGTTTAATCGATCCACAGCTTCTGTTCTTTTCAGATGAGGCGTGGTTTCATCAAAATGGTCGCGTGAACACTCATAACAGTCGGTATTGGGCATCTCAAAATTCACATCGCGTTCATGAAATTCCTCATTATGATCGGAGATTTGGAGTTTGGTGTGCTGTTAGCGCTAGACGCATAATTGGTCCAATATTTTACGACCAGACAGTAAATAAAGAGAGGTACCGAAATTACATTTTGACCCCATTTTTTCAGTCATGATCTGTACTTGCAGTAGCAGAATCTTGTTGAAACCACCCATATGATTTCTCCTCTTCTGTCAGTTCACGAAAAAATGGAGTCAAAATGTCATTTCGGTACCTCTCTCTATTTACAGTCTGGTCGTAAAGTATTGGATCAATTATGCGTCTAGTGCTAACAGCACACCAAACTCCAAATCCCCGATCATAATGAGGGATTTCTTGAACGTGATGTGAATTTTGAGATGCCAAATACCAACTGTTATGAGTGTTCACGCGACCATTTAGATGAAACCACGCCTCATCTGAAAAGAACAAAAGCTGTGAATCGATTAAACCATCGTTCATGACATTTCCAGCATTTTCTATATGGTAAGATTTTATACATGTTTTGCATGCGGCTTGTTAGTAGCGGCAAACCCAGCCACGGCAGCTTCAAACTCGCACAGGCAAAAGGCCGTGCGGCGGTGAAGAACCAATTCGAAAGCCCTGCAGTTATGCATTCCTATGCATGTTTAAAAACTAGGTTACATATCTTGATGATACCTTCACAATAGTTGAGAGGAAACATTCACAAGATACTCTAAATTGATTCAACTTACAAGATAGGAATATAAAATTCACAATCAAAATTGAATCTGATAACCAGCTCCCCAAACTGAATCTACAATTTATGAAGAATAACAACAGTTGCCTTTTGAAGTACAGTAGAACCCCACTAATCTGAACCCTGCAAATCCAAAATTCTGGATAATCCAAACACAAAACCCATATATTA
This sequence comes from Tenodera sinensis, assembly GCA_030765045.1. Classification (NCBI taxonomy): domain Eukaryota; kingdom Metazoa; phylum Arthropoda; class Insecta; order Mantodea; family Mantidae; genus Tenodera; species Tenodera sinensis. The sequence goes on from CM060970.1 coordinate 126,516,957, forward strand.
AATAACCACGTTCAAATTCCGGTTATGGCATTGAATTTTTCAGTTCTAATTCTACCTCTCAAACATTGTCCATACACGGCTTGTGTGTTTAAGAACACAAACAGTATGTTTGTTGGCATAAATAAATAATAGTGTGCTTAAAAACGACAGCTCCATGTCAGTAGATTTACTGGCATGTAAAAGAACTCCTGCGGGACAAAATTCCGGCACACCGGCGATGCTGATGTAATCCTAGCAATTGACAGCATCGTTAAATAACAAAATAATTTTAAAATTTTTCCTAACATCAAATTCAACAGCCAATTTTGTATTACTTTCTCCCTTGTCAAATTGGTTAAGCACTTCCGATTTTTCTTTTATGTATAGGAACGTATGTTTTCGTTTGGTTGACATTGTGCACAGTATAACACAAACAAGCACCTGTTCTGCATTAATTTATGAGTGAAAAGCATATATTTCTGTAGAATGACTGAACCAAACCCAACTACCTACGTACGGCCACTATCACATGCGACCGGCTATGCCCATAGGTCAGAAGACACTATGTTGTCATGATGTACATGGCAATCACAAAATTGTCACTATCTCACATTGTATGCTACATTACCTTGTAGCTACTAATCCTATAGCTGAATTTATATATATATATATATATATATATATATATATATATATATATATATATATATATATATAATTATTTATTTATGCCAACAAACTTACTGTTGGTGTTTTTAAACACACAAGCCGTGTGTGGGCAAAGTTTAAGAGGTAGAACCGGAACTTAAAAATTCAATGCCACAACTGGGGTAATTGTCTCTGATGTGAGACTGCCTTTGTGGTTTACCAGGAAAAATACGAACTGGCTTGAGAATTTAATGCCATTCTGGCAGTTTGTCACAATAGCTCAGTGGTAGAGCGTCCGCCCGGCAAGCGGAAGGTCTGTGGTTCAAATCCCGGTTGTGGCATTGAATTTTTAAGTTCCGGTTCTACCTCTCAAACTTTGCCCACACACGGCTTGTGTGTTTAAAAACACCAACAGTAAGTTTGTTGGCATAAATAAATAATAATTACCATGTGAAGGTTATTTAATCCTGGGATATAAAGTACTTACAATAGTAAAGTCACCATTGGGGTATTTGTCTCTGATGTGAGACTGCCTTTGTGGTTTACCAGGAAAAATACGAACTGGCTTCAGAATTTAATGCCATTCTGGCAGTTTGTCACAATAGCTCAGTGGTAGAGCGTCCGCCCGGCAAGCGGAAGGTCTGTGGTTCAAATCCCGGTTGTGGCATTGAATTTTTAAGTTCCGGTTCTACCTCTTATATATATATAATTTGTTTTTTCATTTTCGGAAAATCAGAACATTTCTGAATCCAAATAGACGACACCCTCAAGTAATTCAGATTAGCGGGGTTCTATTACATACATAAAGAACACTTTAAAGACACTATATAAAACCCAACAGCTATAACCCCATTACACAAGGTTGCTGTATTTAATGTGTCACTACGCATTACAGAATATTGCTCTCGCAGTATACAACATCAGAAAATTTAAGAATGAGGAAAAGTGACTTTGGACAGGTTAATACAGAAGTTCCAACAAAAAGTTATAAGAAAAAGCATAACTCCAAAATCATAAAAACAAAATTCCATGTTTTAAGAAGTTACGTTTCACCCATGAACACAAAAATTTTACGTTTTTTAACACTCAACCCTCAAAATAAATTCAATGTAAAATTTCTAATGAAAGCTAATTAAAAATCACTTTCACAAAAATCACTATTATAAATATACTAGAAGAGCAAAAAAGCTCCAAACAGGCTGTGTGGTGTTTTGCCTGTCTGCATTCTCATTGCTTCTTAACGTTTGACGCTATCATAGAAAGGCGTGGATGAAACCATACAACTTTTTTAAAACTACTTTTAAAGGCTTTACTTACCAACTTGATGAAAGACTGCTGAAACTGGCCACCACCATTGTCCATACATTTTTGGCATCTCTTTAGGAAACTATCCATCACTTGCCGTAGTTCACATTGAGAAATGCTGGCAATTCCCTGGTGGATATTTTAATTGTTCCAGGGTGTGTGGGTTTGTCTTGTACAGTTTATGTTTTAAGTTACCCAGAGATAGAAATCACTTATTGGAACTCTATATACCTCTCTGCGCTAATGGCACACCATATACCACACTCGAGTGTTTTGACGCCATCCTACACATCAGTCTAGGTGGCTCAGTTGGTTACACATGGCCTACTGATCCCAAGGTCGTGGGTTCAAATCCGGCCCACACCAATGGTTTTTAAGTATGCTTAAAAAAGACAGCTCAATGACAGTAGATTTACTGGCATGTAAAACATCTTTTTCGGGACGAATTTCCGGCACACCGGCGATACTGATTCTGGTAAGTGATAGCGTCGTTACACAACAACATATATTTTACATATACCAAATTTTCCATCATGAAGGGTTCTTCATCAACAATGTTAGGTTCCGAGTTATAGGGCCAATTATTTTTTAGTCAACAGTTGACACCCATACACACCTGAATGCAATTTCCCCCCCTCTTTTTTTAGAGAATTAACAGACAGGGATTGCAACTTCGCCTTTTTTTCAACAAGACTCTGCAACCGCTCATAGGGCCAATCTTTTGATGAGAACAAATGAAAGTGTGTTTCAGGACAGAATTAATAGTAGACCCCTGACCTAAACCCCTGCAATTTCTATCTTTGGGGTAACTTAAAACAAACTGTACCAGATAAACCCACATACCATGAAAGAATTAAAACTGAATATCTGCCAGGAAATTGCCAGCATTTCTCATGTGAACCACAACGAGCGACGGATAGTACCCTAAAGAGGTGCCAAAAATGCATGTATGAAAGACAGTGACCAGATTCAGCATTTCCTTCATAAAGTAGGAGAGTAATGCCTTTAAAAATAGTTCTAAAAAAGTTGTACAGTTTCATCCGCACTTTTCTATGATAGTGGCAGATGGCAATAAGTGCCAAGGATGCCGACAGGCAAAACACTGTGCAGCCTGTTTGGAGTTTTTTTTTTTTGCTCTCCTGGTATAAATTTTACAGAGACCCAAAACATGAAAACTGCTATGCAGTGTTTTTCCATTGCGCAAACATGATAACAGCAACTGATGTACACAAGGTCACGTGCATGACTTGTATTTCTCTATTCTGGAAGTGCAGTGTAGAGGTGATGGTGATATTATGTGGTTGAATTATTACAGCATGCTTTATTATTTTGTCCTGTACTTAGTCACAAAGTGTGTTATGGCTCAGCATTTGTTTTCTACTGCACAGGGGGTATTTATTTAAGGTTTTATACATTCACTCAGTCAACTCGCCAAATGAACATGCGATTTGCAGAAAGATTTTCAGGTGATCTGCGATTTCTATTTCTGGGGAAGCAGAAAGTGTACAAGACATACCCATACAACCTGGAAGAATTAAAACAAAATATCCATCAGGAAATTGCCAACATTTCTCAACATGAATTATGGCGAGTGATGGATAGTTTCCTAAAGAGGTGCCAAAAAGTCTGGATAACAACAGCGGCCAGTTTCAGCATCGCCATTAATAAAATTGGTAAGTAAAGCCTTTAAAAGTAGTTTTAAAAATGTTGTAAGGTTTCATCTACACTCTTCTATGACAGCGGCAGTCGGAGACATGGACATACATATAGAACACAGCGCAGCCAGTTCAGTCTTTTGGATCACCGGTTGGATATTCTTTAGAAAAGGTCCTGCGAGCACTTGGTTGGAATTTTGGCTAAGTCCCACTCGGCAGTGTGGACGAGTTCTTACGAAAGTTGCCAAAGTTACTGTGTTAATTCAGCACTGCCAACAGCACTATTTCTCCATTAATTTGTTGCCAATCTTAAATTTGAATGTTTTAGCGGGACCAGGCAGTATGCTAGTGAACTTGTTAGAAGCAAGTTGTGAGGCTGCAATGAATCACTTCATTAGCATGGTAGATTTAGTGGCTTTGTGTTATGAGGAAGAATGTAAACAATTCCTCTACGACAAGGGGCTGCTGAAAACCTGAATGCTACGCAGGGAATGTGATGCCATGCTATACCCCATAACAAAAATTAGTGTTAATTAACCTCTTGAGCGATGGCCATTTAAATGTCCGCGAGCCGAGAACTGCTAGCATTTAAATTCTTAAATGCGCTTCGTATATACACAGCTGTATTTTGTGTAAATATTAAGTTATTTTAATGAAACAAAAACTGGTATAAAACTCGTTATTTGCAGTATAAATGTACGTCATCAGCAAAGTTGAGTTGTATTTACAAAAGGTTGAAATGGCACAACTTTGCTTCACTGTGGTGAAAAGTCAACTTTGCTCTGTCGAACGCATCTAATATATGTTCTGGGAAAGATTCAGTAAAGAAACACCCATTGTATGTGTGGCTAATGCGTCAGCATCCTGTGAAATACATCGCTACTGCTTGCGTGGTCTCTTAGTCATCAGAATACATCAACATTACAACTTTTGCTTACGCGAGTTTCGTAACTGAGTAGAGTCCGTGTCTTTCTTTGTTGAAATACATACGTATTCTTTCCTGCTTGTAGCTGAAGGGAGAAGTGGTATAAAAAGGTGTTTTTGCACCAACTGGATATAACCATATACAATTGTTTGGGGATTTGGACAGCTCTCTAAACCCACACAGGACAATGACCGACCTTGACTACCGACTATAAATAACTCGCAGCCTAATTGAACAATACCACGTTGGGGGTTGAAAATCCAAAACCCCTGCACCCCTCAGACTTCAAGGAAAACATTATCCTAAAAGGATACCACCAACAGCAAAGAAGTCCCGCCCATTTCGAAAGTGTTTCGTGTGCCACAAGAAGGGAATTCGCAAATGTGGAGATGTACCTACCTTTGTGTGTTTATCCCTGTTTTGAGGTAAATCACTGCAGAACGAACATATTAAGGTAAGCCAATAAAGTATATAGACCTTACTAAAATGTTTCATAAAGGGAAAATTATAATAAGTTGAGTTGCATAAGGGATAAATAAGGGTTAAATGCTTAAACGCACAGGACGCCCACATCGCTCATCCGCCATTTTAAATGGACGTGATATGACGTCCATATCCCTCAAGAGGTTAATCAGTGTTAACTCAGCGCTTCCGGTGGAGTTTTTTTAGTGGGTGTGACCTAGGGTGAAGCCTACAGGCCCCCCTCTGTGCCATCCCAGCGCATGGGGCTCCGTAAATGATTTTTTCTCCACTCAAAAATAAAAAAAAAAAAAAAAAATAAAACGAGCCAGCATTTCGTGGACCCAGTAACAAGGCAATAAGGGTAATGTACACAATAATGCACATATATATATATTGGAGGTATGTCTTTGGCGGCAAAGACGCACGAGTGCATTTGTGTGCAGTGTGTTGGCAAAAAAAAAAACTAGTGTAGTTGAAAAAGCAATGTTGGCAGATTTGAAAATCGTCTGCTGGTGACAGCACAACCTAGTGGCGATTCAGGTAACCACTGTAGGCCCATGCGCGGTAAGTAGCTTCGGACTTGGAATTTGGCAGGCAAGTTTACGGGACCTTTTCTAAAGAAGAGTCAAAAATTGTATATAACTAATTATATATTAATATTATATTATAAATTATAATTATTAATAAACTATTACATAATTAAAATATTTTATCAAATGAACAATAAACAAACATTCTAAATGCTGTAGATTTCTACAAAACTTACCTTCAAGTTATTATCAAGAGATGAGCTTTCTGTTTCCAACCAAGGTTCCTCTTTAATTTTTGCTTTCTTATCCATTTCATGATCACTGTTGTATTCCATATCCTTCATTACAGGATCCTCCGGAAGAAATTTAATTTCAGTTTTGACTGCCACACCACAATCATTGTCCAGAAGCGCAGCATCACAGTCTGTCTTCAAGATAACATTCCTGGTACAGAACTCTCTCTCATTCTGTATGGCAGAGACAGAATCCTCTTCTTTGATCGTTATTTTGGTATCCATTTCACTATTGTTGATGCATCTATGGTACTCACACTGTGGAGAAATAAACATATCATGAATAGCAGAACAATGGCAACCAAAATGGAAGATCATGAGAAAAGACTAATGTTATTTATTTATGCCAACAAGCTAACTGTTGGTGTTTTTAAACACACAAGCCGTGTGTGGGCAAAGTTTAAGAGGTGGAATCAGAACTGAAAAATTCAAAGCCATAGTCGGGATTTGAACCACGGATCTTCTGCTTAACGAGCGGTTGCTTTAACACTAAGCTGCCATGGCCAACTTGCCAGTATGATATTAAATTCCCCAGCTGATTTGTAGTTTCCCGGTAGACCACAAGGGAATCTCACGTCAGAGATAAATACTCCATAGGCGACTTACAAATTGTAAGTACTTTAATATCATGCTGGCAAGTTGGCCATGGTAGCTTAGTGGTTAAAGCAACGGCTTGATAAGCGGAAGATCTGTGGTTCAAATATCAACTATGGCATTAAATTTTTCAGTCCTGATTCCACCTCTTAAAGCAGGGGAAGACAACTTTGGGCCGTGTGACGTATTTAAACGAAGAGCAGCTTGTACGTTAGTGTGATGTCAGACGAGAGCAGTGTATTGCTATGCTGCCTAGATCAGTGGCGATACTTGTACGAAACTGAATGAATATGAAAAATGTTATCTGGGCATGTTTATAACATGCCTGGGTTGTTTAGGGAGAACTCTCTTCAGCCTAGTCTGAGGTTTTTTATTTGCTGTGTGAGGGATCTTAACGGCGTTAGTGCGAATTTTGTTTCTATTTTGTGTTTTTTTGACGTTGTGTAGTGTTGTGTGTAGTGGTTTTGTGTTTGTGTTCAGTTCCCCGTGTTTCACACCAGTTTGACACCAGGCTTCAAGATGTAGAAACATTGTCAACTACGTTTCAGATCTTTGCGACGGTTTGCTGAAGGACAAATATAAACACAAAGAAGACACGGCTGATTTTTATAATGTTCCTCAAACCAGATTTCTGAAGTTGATGCCCTTGTTGCACAGATATTATGTATGTTTGGTTCTACGCATGTGTGCGAACAATTCTTTTCTGTTGTGAACCTTTCTAAGTCAAAATCCCGAAGCATATTGTCAGATCACAATCTAACATGCAGTCTTCGGTTACAAATGTGCCTTACATTACGCCCCAACATTGACAAACTAGTTAAAGAAAAGTGAAATGGCAAATGTTGGAAAATGTCCACCTAATTGTTCTGTATAGCTCTCCTCTAGCTCAGGCAAAATAGTTATAATTTCTGTTCTATTGGCATTATAACATGACTGTTCACATAAACTAGAATTTATATACATGGCATAAAGCTGAAATGTAATTATTTATAATTTGTGACTATTCTGTAACAGTCAGCATTAAAATTACGATGTCTTGTATGCCATTTCCTCTTCCCCGCTGTGACATCACACATTCAACAGGCCTTCGATGGGAGCATGTGAGCTGAGTGGGCTGACGTCACAGCAGCGATACCTGTCTTCCCCTGTCTTAAAGACTAATGTACTACCTGTCTGATGAAAGAGTGCAGTTTTCAGGCCAGGGCATTTCTGTACCCTGGCCAGGTAAACATGCAACCCATCCATACTACACAATGGGAATGGTGACATAATACCACTTACCTGTTATGTTTCTGCACTAGTTTCCCCCGCTTGACACCTGCATTCATTCATTGGACAGGTAGTATATGGCTGTGACATGTTTAAATGTTTTGGAAGTTGAATTACAGTATTTATTCACCTCACTTATTATCTCAATGTATTAAATAAGCGATATGTGTAATGCAGTAAAGAGCTATTTTCACTTGCTTTAAAAGTTGTGCGTAATGTTGACATCTGTACACACTTTAAGGCCAGATGGGATGCACCGAGTGTGCTTTTTCCTATTTAAAAACTGATCACTTTGCCATTTCGCACAACATACTAAGCATTGTCAGCATTTTTGGGACACCCTGTATATCAGCTTACAACAGTTGAAAAAACAAACCCCTAACAACAGAAGGACTTTAGAAGTTCTGTGTTCCTGCACCATTTTAACTTCTTTAGTTCTTTTAGTTCTCTTAGTGATGGAGAAAGACAACTGAAAAATTGTATGCGTCTTTCATTGGTATAATACAATCTGTATAATATATTTTTATGGCAAATGAAACGTATGTTTTGAATTTTCTGGCTATAGACTATGTAGTCCTGTTTACTCTTTATGACTCTTGCATAACTCGTAAACTGTAAGAGATAGACCAAATCTTACTATACAAAAAAATTTAGATCTTGTTTAATGCACTACTGTATAGCGAACACAAAAATAACCAACACTAACTATAACTGCATATATTGCTCTAAAAGAATTCAAGACAAAACCACGTAAACATGAGCGCTACGTCCACAGATTAATTAATTAATACGGCGTCTAAACAGAATCTTGTTTTAAAATCTATCGGTTGGTCTTTCTGCAAAATGTTTATAAACATGGATTTCTGTGGCAACATAATAGATGCAATAACACCAGCTATGGCCGTAGCTTTACCATGGCTATATGTTATGAACAGTTGACAGCACTAATGCAACCTAACGGATGGATTATCACCAGAATGGGGGAAAAACGTTTTTTGGGGTATCTCAATAAGCTGTGCTTATTATATCTACCGACCATTGCCATTTGGATCAATCCACGTCAAACTGCACACCCGTAAAACACAACATTTTCATAGGAGGTTCAAATTTTTTTTATGAATAACAGGCATCAAATAAGAGACCCTTATTTTTTTTTATTTTCACATTTTTAAATTATTTGCTTAGTTATGGCTATTAGAAATTAAGCAATTTCTGCGTGCACCGTAATATAAAATCACCAGTTACTCTAAGGCCATATAGAGTTGAGAGTTGGGGTTTGGCACGCTGGAAAGGTTAAATACAACACTTAACAACTTTCGATCAATCATTATTACACACAAATTTTGGACTTTTTTTTATGCTATATTTTGTAAAACCAAAAATAGCTTTAAAGCAATGTGTTAAAAATCTAAAAAAATACACACGTATTCCCTGACATTTTATCTATAAAATAAAAACTATGGAGCGAGCATAAGTGCATTTGCTACAAATTTTTTTCTGGAGGCCTGCAAGCGCTCATGGAGGACAGGAAGTAATGATACATTTGTACAGCTGAATTCACCATGGAGGAAGCAAATGTAAAGCTTGAAAGCGAGTGCCGAGTCAGGTGACTGCAGACAGCATGCGAATTGGTGCATCAGCTTCAAATGCTACTCACATAACTTCTTACTAAGGCAGTACAGTCCATGCAGAAAAACGTCTCCACAATGCACCTTCTTTCTGATACTCCTGTGGCATATGATATATGCTTTTGAGCTTTTTGAATTTTTTTGAAAAAATCTTCTGAGAAGCAGTTCTTTGCGTTTAGTTTCTTTCTTCATGCACGCCCATGCATTTGAAACAATTTCTCTGCTCTAACTGTGTAATGTTTTGATCCCTAATTTAGAGCGTACAGGTGGCATAATCAATTTACGCTATGATCAATGTCTCACAAATTCACTATATTCACTCTTTATCACAAAGATCTGGGTATTCAACTGCACGCTGCACTAAAAAGTACCTGTGAATTAGCAAGGACTGTCTCAGATCATGCAGACATTATTACCTTCCCCCTCCCTCACCATGTGCATGGTTTCATTCGCAGAATTATACAATATGAGCTGATGAAACTGACAAAAGCTGTGGATTCATCTACAGGACTGCCAGTCAAGGTCAGGAGCCAAGAACAATAGGTCCAGTTATGCTTTAAAATTACACTCCTTCATTCCTTTGTTAAAAACTAAAGCTTTAGTGAAACAATTTTCTTTCAAAGAAGGAGGTAGACGAGTAGAAATTTAAAGTTTGGTGTTGTATGTAAACATCCGCTTAAAATGCCCATTTTAAAAACAGTTTGAAGATGCTAATAGTGTACATATAATAGTGTCAGCTAGCAGTGTTCTCCTTACTGTACTGTTGTAACGTTCATGGAACCTTCAAGCAGTGAACAGTTGCCGTTATGAAAGGTGCCAATTATGCGAGGTTACGGTAGCCGTCACCGCTGCCACACAAGTCCACTGCACTGATTTGTAAAGTTAATTACAACTGAACTATTACAGACTCCATTCTGATTTTTTATGAGAATGTGAATAAACTTCAGTGTATTTTTAGTTTTTTTCTTCAGATGTTTAAATGGTCAAGTTTGTTTTATTATCTAACTTTAAAAATTTAATTGTAAAAAATATAATAATAATTAATAAAATTTTCTAATAAATACCTCATGAAATACTGCAATTTATCTTTAATTTGAGCCAAAGATCAGGTAATTTGCTTGATTACAGTCAGAGGTATGATTGATCAAAGGGTGAGGAGCACGTGATTTTTGGGAAATTTCAAAAAGTAATAGCTACCAAAATAAATTTTTTTTATAAAATGAAGAAACATGGGTCAAATATATTTTGTTCCAAACCACCAAAAAAAAAATTTCAAGAAAATCTGAGATATTAAGGTCAATTTGTACCATATTTTGTGCAGTTTGACATGGAATGACTCATTTCTGTTTCACATTCCCCAGAAATTCCCCTAAATATCTTAACCAAGATTGGTCTGAGAAAATTTTCTTTGCCACTGTAACTTTTATTTTTGAGCCATTTCTTACCATCTTTATTATCCCCACAGATTGCGCAGATATCTTGCTCACATTGCCCCTCATACCTCTTAAGTTCCAAATACCAAGGTGAAACCAAGCAATGGCTTCCCTCTCCTTTCTATGAAATATTTCTGAATATTTTTCCACACTTGAGCCTCTTTTGATCATTTTATAAAACGCCAAAGACCTTTTCTCATTCATCTCTGACTATATATTTTGCCTGTCTGTCTTTCAATCTAGAGTGAATATATTTCCCACACCACTGTCCCAAGTTGTTTCTTTACAATCATATATCACCTAGTCCACGTTTCTCTAACTGAACCTTAATATTACTCAGCCAGTTCTCTCTATGACCCAATACATGCTTTTTGACTTTGAATATTTTCAAATCGATCCGTGGACTCGAGCCACAAGGTCCTCCACTGACATTACAGGAGTGTCATACACCATACTCTTCATACAACTCCACAGAAAACAATCAAGAGGTGTCAGATCTGGTGACCACGCTGGCCATGGAACTGGTCCACCTCTACCAATCCACTGACTTGACATGCGACGTTGAGGTGATTCCGCATATTTACAATAAAGTGTGCTGAAGCTCACGTCAGCCATTTCCACAGCTGTGTACTGGTGTGAGTCACACTGCTTTTAACACTTTACTGTATGGAAACTACACAAGTAGCACAGTGAATGCACACTGACCCCATGGAGGTATGTAGTGCACTGCAGGGATGTTAATAGGCTCAGTTCGTTCATCCACAGTACACAGGTGGCTCAAGGTTTGCACACCTTTCATATTAAGATACCAAAAGAATCTTAACAAATTGTCACAACTCTTCGTTCTTAAATTTCAACACTCTCCAGCAACCAAACCGTGCACTTCTGCACAGGGTTCCTATTTGAAAACCAATCAGTTTGCCATCCTATACAACAACGTACTAAGCATCATCTGTGTTTTTTGGGACACCTTGTATATTTTTCTTTGACAATACCATAATTTCTGACAGAAAATTTACAGTGAAGAGTTCCTCCTGGCCAGATGAAAATTAAAGAAGTTTCCAAGCGTTCAATAAATAATGTGAATAACAAGCTATGGTGATAACAATACAATTGGGTAATTATGGAGCACTTAAGCCAATAACTCTCTACTGCAACAGGCCAGTTTTGCACTCTGATGCCCCAGTTTTGTTTCAGAAATTAATCTGCCTAATGAATACAATGACATGCTGAAAGAACAATGTTTTTACAAATTGTGATATACAAGTTTCTGTGGAATATCTTTTTGCATAACAATGTCAACTAACTCTTCATTTGTTTATCTGAACCTTTATTACACACAATTACTCCAAAATTATCTGCCAAGTAAATACCTAAGTAAGGAAGTGGCATACGAAAACTTGCTTGAGTAGACATTGCCCATTGTTGCTTATTGTCGTGAAGCTGTTGAGACTATGTTTTGTTTGCACCGTCCGATATGACATTACGTTGGAGAATGTTAATTAAAAACAAAAAACTTTTGTACTATTATTGTTGTATTTTATTTAGTATCTAATACACAGTGTAACAAACTTGAACTTTCCGTTTGCCATGAGATGAGTAAGTGTTCCTTACCAATTCACATACGCTGATTATGAAAATGAAATCAGCAAAGTTCCCTCACATACCAATTTTTGTGGAAAAGATATGCCACATGAACCACTTGGCCCATATTTCATATAAGTAGCAATATATGTTCACTCCATAAAAACAAACTGGCAACTTTAAAGACACTTGGAAACGACTATTATAGTAGATAAGGAGCCTGTTGCTGAATAAAATACAGATCATATAATATTTTTTACTTTCTCTACTACGTAAGTAGAGGAAGTATTGTATTCCATGCAAAAATTTGATGTCAAGATTTCACTGGAAATATATGTTTTGAGGCCCACTCAATCCAAAAAAAGCTCTGTCATGTGTGTGTGTGTGTGTGCGCGCGCACGTGTGTGTGTGTGTGTGTGTGTGTGTGCGCGTGTGCGTGTGCGTGCGCGTGCGCGTGCGCGTGTGCGTGTGCGTGTGCGTGTGCGTGTGCGTGTGCGTGTGCGTGTGCGTGTGCGTGTGCGTGTGCGTGTGCGTGTGCGTGTGTGTGTGTGTGTGTGTGTAAGTCTGTGGACAGCACCACTCAAAAGCTAAAAGTCAGTTAAGAAAACCAAAGTTGGTATTTAAGTTTAACGTCTTTCAAGGATGCGATACAAAGATTTTGCAGAAAATTGCTTTCCCTTTACATGGAAAATTTTTAACAAATTTTGATTTTCTTGAAAATGGCTAACGATTTTGATTAAAATGCCATGTGTTTGAGATATTTTTATGAAAAATGAAATGTATATCTTGAAATTTCTGGTTATAGCCCCTGTAGTCATATTTACTCTGGATACATTTTGCATAACTGGTAAGCCATAAGAGATAGACCAAATCTTACTATACAAAATATGTTGTTAGCTAATGCTGGATTTCTGACAATGAAGTCATTAATCCTCTTGCTCTCCAATATTTTTCACTGATGATATTGAAGAGAGCAATAGCAGTAATAGTAACCGTTTTTTAGAGAGCACCATATTTTTATGTTTTGGCGGTCACATCACTCTCTGACAGCCCCCAGAATGTCTGGAGGACCACACCTGTCGTTGGTTTACGGGTCTCACCGACCTGACAGGGAGAATTATCAAAATAAATTCACCGACCATATCCTCTGATCACCAATCAGAGGACGTATTACATGCCATGACAGGTCAGCATGTTAGGGGTTAAGATTTTATAGAGAACTGGAGAGGTTGGAAAAATAAGGACTCCCTAGCCCTCAGGAACCCTAATAGCATCGGGGTCGGAAGAGAACAAGAGATGACCAAGGTAAGGTCAGATAGAAAAGTTACAGTGAGGAGCAAAACACCAGTAAGTGGAAGTAATGTTCTGCTCAGCTTGGGTACCTTGTGGTCGCTATTCACATATCCCCTAGACACCAGTAAGTGGAAGTAATGTTCTGCTCAGCTTGGGTACCTTGTGGTCACTATCCACATGTCCCCTAGACACCAGTAAGTGGAAGTAATGTTCTACTCAGCTTGGGTGCCTTGTGGTCACTATCCACATATCCCCTAGACACCAGTAAGTGGAAGTAATGTTCTGCTCAGCTTGGGTACCTTGTGGTCACTATCCACATATCCCCTAGACACCAGTAAGTGGAAGTAATGTTCTGCTCAGCTTGGGTGCCTTGTGGTCACTATCCACATATCCGCTAGACACCAGTAAGTGGAAGTAATGTTCTGCTCAGCTTGGATACCTTGTGGTCACTATCCACATATCCCCTAGACACCAGTAAGTGGAAGTAATGTTCTGCTCAGCTTGGGTACCTTGTGGTGCTATCCACATATCCCCTAGACACCAGTAAGTGGAAGTAATGTTCTGCTCAGCTTGGGTACCTTGTGGTCACTATCCACATATCCCCTAGACACCAGTAAGTGGAAGTAATGTTCTGCTCAGCTTGGGTACCTTGTGGTCACTATCCACATATCCCCTAGACACCAGTAAGTGGAAGTAATGTTCTGCTCAGCTTGGGTACCTTGTGGTCGCTATCCACATATCCCCTAGACACCAGTAAGTGGAAGTAATGTTCTGCTCAGCTTACCGGTAAGCAGAAGGTCTGTGGTTCAAATCCCAGTTGTATTGCATTGAATTTTTAAGTTCCAGTTCTACCTCTCAAACAGAAAGGTAAAATGCTCTATTACTGACTGCATTTTGCTCATTGGTAAAATATGTTTGCAAATGTATCAGCCCTCTCCTAAAATGCTTCTCCTGAATGACTGCAGATTTAAAAGGTTTCTGAACATAGTGTGCAATTATATTTTATAAGCCATAGCACTGTTATTCACAAATTAAAAAATCTATGTGAAATGGGTAATGTCGTATATGGGCTTAGGGGACATGTAACACAGGGCACCAATGGATGAGAAATGAAAGTACCCAGCAGTAGTAGCACATAATTTGTATGAGGTTGGAATTGTGTAGTGGATAACGCGTATAAGATGACGAATGGAGGTAACTTTTGGCATGCATGTAAATAGGTGGCATAGACATGAAAGTGGGAAACTATTCTGTTACGTTTACCGTTAGTATGTGTTAACTGTACGATGCACACCATGTGACAGTCTTCACTTGATAGAGGTATTTTACTTATGCATACACTCCTCAATTCAAAATAATTAACAAATGTAACACTGTGCATCCCAATTATGGAATAAATGAGGATCCTTTCCTATTGCAATGAAATAAATTAATTCATGAATCAAATAACTGAAATAATTATGAAATCATAAGGTCATGCAGCTGTCAGTAGGTAGATAATCTTAAAGGGGAATATATTTCGTAAGAAATACAATGTTGAATTTTAGAGGCATAAACTATATAACCTGAAATAACTATGAAATCATATGCTTATGCAATTGTGCAGTAGGTAGATTACCCTAAAATGGAAATACATTTCATAATCTATGTTTATGAAACAAACACAAATTTTATAAGAGTTACATGTGGCAGGTGATTGGCAAACAGAATACTTCAAACACCACATTTTACTAGAAATAATTGTCGCAAATTACTGGCAATTACAACATCATTTTAAATGCAGATTTCCATTAATAATTAACAGCTAAAGGTAATGAGAAAAAAGGAAATTTTCACACTTTCTGCAAATATAACATCCTTTTTGCTCCTTTATTTAGTTTCTCCACAATTATGTTTCAGTTTTAACATTATTTCAATATTTCATTTGTGCGTCTGCTCCATTGTTTCAGTTTTAGATTGCACTTCCATTCCATTACACATATTCCTCTCTGATTTGTAACTGCCAAACTCTTTGTCCATTATGGGGCATGTACTGTATTTCTTTATGTTAAATTGGCATGTTTTAGTGAGATTGCACATCAATAAGCCTGTGTACGACAACATTACCATAAGATATAGTAGTACTACAAAATATGTAGATCTTGTTAAAACAATTTATGTCCAAATACATTTTTTGTAGCGTGAACCATTTTGGAGATATTTCTTGTTATTTGTGTGAGCTTTGGAGAACCTATACTTCTGTCAAATGGAACATCATTATTCATTTTTTATATGTTTAATATGTTAACTGTGCAAAAATTACACAATTAAACAAATTAAAATTTTCATTTTAGAAATATCTTAGATGAGAAGGGGTTCAAAATGATTTATTATGGAGTTATATACCCATATTTACTGTATGCGATAGAAATTTGGGGCTGTGCTGCTGCAACCCATATGGAAAGGTTATTTAGATTGCAAAAACGGGCAGTCAGATTGATTTTCAATATGAACTCTCGTGAATCATGTAGGGGAATATTTAAGGATAAGCAGATATTAACAATGTATTCTCTGTATGTCTATAAAGTTGTAACCTATGCAGTTCAGAAACAAAACCTAAAAAAATAGCAATATCCATAGTCACTACACCCGACACAATGATGATTATTTTCAGCAGAGATTTAGTAAAAATATTTCAAAAAAGGATCCTAATGTCATGGGTTTAATGCTTCATGCAAAACTACCTGCATATTTAAAATGTTCTAAAGGTAAACAATTTGAGAGTGCTCTGAAGAAGTATTTGATAACAAAGGCATTGTACAGTATCAATGAACTATAATAATGTCCATATTGAAATTACAGACCCTCTGTGTAAATCACAAATGATAGGTAGCTATAGTTATATGTGTAACCATTAGGTTGTCCATCTCTGTAATACAAATTATAAATATAAATGTGTGACAATGTATTGCAGTCTATTGACAATAAAGAATTTAATTTAAATTTAATTTAAAGAGAATGGAATCTGAAGGATTTGACTATTGCTCAAAGCCTACTGTATTCCCATATTCTCCTTGCAAGAATAAAGGAAATAAAAAATAAGATAATTTCTGCAAATGTTTATCTCAACTAACACGAAAAAGATACAGGGATAAGAGTTTGAAAGAACTGTTAGTACAGGATTAGAGAAAGCCATGTGAGCGCAACACATCAGTCTTTTTTTTTTGTATTACAACCCCCCCCCCCCAAAGAAAAAGAAGCATGAATGCTGAATAAGGTATACAGTGCACTCTCAATTTAGAAACTTTCCATTTATGTATGAATGGTGAAATTTCTTGTAAGAGCATCCAGCAGTAATCTGCCAGCATTTTTGGTGGCCATTTTCTGCTATATTGTCTTTCCATGGCAGCTAATCTTGATGATGAAATCTCTCACCATACTTGTCACTCACATCTTAAGATTAGGCAGAAAAAAACCAAATGGGAATGAAAATTTAATTTCAAGAACATGTTGCAGCCCATAGCCTTGCAACAGTCCAGCATTTGTTACATCAGTCCCCGGTGTTTATCATAACTAAGATGTTCCAAGAAACTGTTGCACACATTTTTTAATGCAAGCCAAGCTGCTTTTTCAGTATCTGTCAACGTTTCGAAGGTAATATCTTTCATCAACTCATGAAGCTGAAATCCAACAAAAACACCTTAAATTTATGCATTTCTAATGCCAGGGAATTTGGATGTTAAATATTGAAAACCCCACCCATCTTTGCAAATTGCTTTCATAAAACTCAATTTCAGATACAGCAGTGGTAACAGCATACTGTCTCTTAACAAGGGGTTCATGTGACAAGCAGAATTGAAACTCTCTCTCAAAGGCCACTGTCTGCCTACATAATGGTCTTTCCTTGGTCTAATGTCCCAGTGACACAAAAAACAATATTTTGTATAACCAGTTTACATTCTAGTAGTCCCAGAACTTTAGGTCACTTCAGATTTTCCATTTGTGATTCGAATAAGCAGTATATTTCACAAGCAGTCTTATGTTAACATTGGCAGCACCATGACCGAGCAGACTGTTTGCCTGCCACTTAGGCAGCCGGGGTTCAATTCCAGGATCCGCATGTGGTATTCATGGTGCACGAAGCACTGTCTGGGTGGGTTTTCTCCAGGTTCTCCATTTCCCCCCACCCAACTCATTCCACTAACTGCTCCCATCATCACCTTTCAAGTCATCCATTTCACCTGCATTTCATATCACCCTCTTCCTCACTCTCATACCTAATGCTTGGCTAACCACCCGCTTCCAGGTCTTAACTCTGTCCGGTCCATAGGTTCAAAAAAAGCATTTTTAGAAAAAGGTCTATGTGTGTGTGTGTCAGTCTGTGGACAGCATAACTCAAAAACGAAAAGTAGGTTAAAAACCAAAGTTGGTATTTAAGTTTAATGTCTTTTAAGGATGTGACACAAAGATTTTGAAGAAAATAGCTCCACCCTAAACTACCCTTTACATGAAAAAATTTTCGAAAATTTTGATTTTCTTGAAAATGGCTCTAACGATTTTGATTAAAATGTCATATGTTTGAGATATTTTTATGACAAATGAAATGTATATCTTGAATTTTCTGGCTATAGCCCCTGTAGTCGTATTTACTCTGGACGACTTTTGCATAACTGGTAAACCGTTACAGATAGACAAAATCATACTACACAAAAAATGTAGATCTTGCTAAAATACACAATTATGTCTAAATAAATTTTCTTGTAGGGTGAACCACTTTGGAGATATTCCTTGTTATGTGTGTAAGTTTCGGAAAACTCGTTCATTTTTCTATATGTTAAGTGGGCAAAGGCAACACAATCCCAAAGCTTTAAAACATTTGACTATCGCACAAAGCCTACTGTATTCTAATGTTCCCCTTGTACCTACAAAGAAATAAGCAATATGATAAGTTATACAAATGTTTATTTTAACATGATGATGAAGGAATAAGAGTTTGTAAAAATGGTTAGTACAAGAGTAGAGAAAGTCATGTGAGTGCAACACATCAGATTTTTAAGTATAGTTGTGTTTGATTCGTTAATAATGCTGATCTTGCATCATTGTTTCACAAACAATGCATGCAGTTATTTATTACAGCTTCACAGGTGATCAGCCGTGTGAGGTTTAAAAACATTGAGCTTTCGGCCACTGTAGACTCTATGGCCTTCATCAGAATGAAAAATGACCGTTAGCTTTCCGCTCCCCATATACATACAATGTTAGGTGGGAGGGGGTTGCGTTGCCCTGGACAATGAGCGGGTGACGATTTGTGATTGAGCCTGCTGTTTCGGGCTATGTGTGTCACCGGCCAGAGTGCTTTCTTGAGGGTCGGTACTTGGTCTGGAATCACTGTAGTTGCTGTTGTGGATGTGTTTAATGGCTATTTTCCAGGCAGGGCTTAGTTGAAGTCCGCGGTCCATGTTGTAATTGTTTGGATGTAGTTTGATTTGGATGGCTTCCTTAATAACCCCATCCCAGTATTTATCAGTATGATCCAGAACTTTGATGTCTTCAAAGCTTATTTTATGGACATACTCTATATAGTGCTCGGCCACTGCTGACTTATCTGGTTGTAGGTGCCTGATATTGCATTGATGTTCTTTACATCTTTCTTGTATTGTGCGTCCTGTTTGGCCTATATATACTTTACCACATTCGCAAGGAATCCTGTACACTCCTGGGACCTTGAGCTGAAGTGGTTCTTTTACCGGCCTAAGGTATTCTTGGATCTTCTTTGGAGTCGTGAAGAAAGTCTTGATGTATTACCTAGCGAGTATGCGGGAGATCTTGTTTGAGATGGAGCCCTAGATCGGTATGTAGGCTTTATTCGGCCAGCTATCCATCCTTTGAGTGAGGCATTGGGGGTTGTTGCGATTGTTTTCAACCTTCTTGCGTGCCTTTTTGATGTCGTTATCACTGTATCAGTTTTTTAGCAAGGTGTCTCGTAGGTATTTAAGTTCTTGCTTAATGTGGTCCCCATCCGCAATATCAAAAGCCCGGTGAAACAAAGTGGAGATAACTGTCTTCTTTTGAGTAGGATGGTGGTGACTGGAGGTGTCCAAGTAGCGGTTGGTATGTGTTGGTTTCCTGTATACTGTGTGACCTAGGCTGCCGTCCGGCTTCTTGTAGACCGGAACATCTAGGAAGGGAAGTGAGCCATCGTTCTCAACTTCCATGGTAAACTTGATGTTCGCATGTAGGTTGTTGAGGTGGTCTAAGAAGGCGGAAAGTTTTCCTTTTCCATGTGACCAGATAACAAAGGTATCATCCACGTATCTGAAGAATACCTTTGGTTTGTCTGAGGTGGTATCCAGGGCAGTATGTTCCAAGCTCTCCATGAAAAAGTTGGCAATAGCAGGTGACAACGGTGAACCCATGGCTACACCATCCGTCTGTTTGAAGAACTGACCGCTGACTTCAACTAAGCCCTGCCTGGACAATAGCCATCAAACACATCCACAACAGCAATGACAGTGATTCCAGACCAAGTACCAACCCTCAAGAAAACACTGTGGCCGGTGACACACATAGCCCGAAACAGCAGGCCCAATCACAAATCGTCACCCGCTCATTGGCCAGGGCAACGCAACCCCCTCCCACCTAACATTGTATATATATATGGGGAGCGGAAAGCTAACGGTCATTCCCCGTTGAGACACCCTCGAAACTCATCATGCAGGTTAAGCCGTATGACGGCTAGATACTGCGGTAAAGACACTCGGGCGGGGGAATCAGCTCCCCCGCTCACCTCGAACTGCCTCTGGAGCCTCTAACGGTCATTTTTCATTCTGATGAAGGCCATAGAGTCTACAATGGCCAAAAGCTCAATGTTTTTAAACCTCACACGGCTGATCACCCGTGAAGCTGTAATAAATAAAGCGCGCCGTGAAAGCTTTAAATCTTATAATACATGCAGTTCCTATACCAGAAGGCTTATTAAGAATGCGCATGTGATGTACGGATTGCCAGTAACTTTCTCCAGTTTATTTAACTACAATATATTGAGGTGCTTAGCAATAAACACTTGGGTATCATTAAGTGGGAGCAATGTTGGCAGCAATATTGCTACCAAATGGGCGTATGTGCAGTAATTAGATTTGGACATATCTTGAATGCATTTTATTTTAAGTGACTATGTCTTTCTGGCCGTTTAGAGCCTATTTAAAGTTAGCATTTACATTTCCACAATATTTGTAATTTTCTAAAGGATGCAATACCATAACTGATGTTGAAAGTTAGAAAAGTGTTTGCAGGATGTAAAGTGAGGAACAGACCAACCACATTTAATTAATACATGCGATCGTTAGTCATGGTGTAAGCCTCTCAAATAGCACAGGAAACAATTCTGGCATTTAAACATGGCAAATAAAATCTTGTAATTACGCAGAAATGAATTCAAAGTCAGTTTGCATACAGTGCAGTGAACAATATCCTCATTTTCGTGGAATTTTTCTTGGTTTCTTGCCCAGCTGTAAAACATCCGAATTCAATTCACGGCCAACATTACTTAAACGGTTTTTATAGAGCATTAGAATAGTTCATTGAGCTGCTGGTAGAAGCAAATTACACGATCAAAAGGTGGTGCGATGTTGCCACATACTCTCAGCTTTAAACGAGATTATCTAGTTAATTGTATTTAATTAACAAAATGTATATGATATTTTGATCATTTATATCCATTCTCTCACCTCCTTCAGTCCGACGGATTATTTCACTTCCATCCTGTATATGTGCACTAAAATTTACCTGTAGTGCTTATACTGCATAGTGGACTAAAGAAAATATTGCAGTCAGGTTTAACGACAAAATATTAATAAAATAAAGTTGTCAAGTTATAATGACCCGTCCTCCAGCAGGACAATAGAGCATACGAAAACAATAGCTATTGTGTATCATTCTCCATCTAGACTTTCCCCTATTTCACTTCAGAGTGTCCTATTTCCAGAACTCTAATTGTGTGGGGGCATTCTATGCGGCACTCGCTCATGCCCAGAAGGAGAAGTTGTTCCAGTAGTTGTAGTGAAGTGTAGAAGTAAGTAAAACAAAGAAGCATACAGTGGACAGTGCCTGTGAATTGTGCCGAGTAGCAGTTCAGTGCAAGTTATAACCTGAAAGTTCTTTATTGTGATTTGACACTTGTTCTGTTGCTCTGAGTTTGTACAAATGTGATTTAAGTGTAATGTTAGCACTATGCCCACTGACTAGAAGGTAATAAAGTGTAATATATGTATTTAGGCTCTCACAGCCAGTGTCTTGATTATTTGAAATGTTTAGTTCTTCCGGGCTTGTAGCTGTGGTCTAGAAGGCATGGTAGATACCAACGTTTTGCCAAGTACTGTGCTTGGCATCATCAGGGTAACACGATCCTCCGTCTGCACTGGTCAGAGCTTGAATGTGGAAGCAGAGAAGTAGTGGAAGAAATGACCGTTAACGTCCGTTAAGGTTATTTATATGGGTAGGGATGGGCGGGGCATTGTTGCAAGTTGTCACTTTTTATGAACAGGTCGAAGGTGTTGCCATGGGCAGCCCTTTGAGCCCAGTGATCGCCTACTGCTTTATGGAAAAGTTTGAGCAATCAGCACTCGCCAAGGCACCTCTAAAACCGAAGACCTGATTGCACTATGTCGATGATACTTTTGTAGTATGGAGTCATGGGGAAGACACCTTAGATCAGTTTCTGAACACATCTAAACAGCCTAAATGACAACATTCAATTCGCCATGGAGAAAGAGGAAAACAACACTTTAGCCTTCCTATACTCTGTTCATCAAGAGATTAGAGGAGACATAAACAAAGCCATGTGCATTTTGGCCACAGCATGCCCTCTTGACGCTTTCGCCGTGTAAATAGTCCCTTGAAGAAATACTGTTACTAAGGTCTGAAATGTCACTTAATGTTTGCTAATGCATAAACTAAGTG
The DNA here is from genome assembly GCA_030765045.1 of Tenodera sinensis. Classification (NCBI taxonomy): domain Eukaryota; kingdom Metazoa; phylum Arthropoda; class Insecta; order Mantodea; family Mantidae; genus Tenodera; species Tenodera sinensis. The sequence goes on from CM060970.1 coordinate 126,539,492, forward strand.
TACTAAGCATAGTTAAAGTGTAAGAGTACACAGTTAAGTGAATCTGTAACCAGCCTAATTCATTCTGCACGTGCATTATTCAGTATGAAAGTAAACAATTAACAAGTGAGTTGTGAAACATAAGTGTGGCAAACCGTTGCGAAGTGGTAAAAAGACAACAATATTGAACGTGTTTAACAAGTTCTGCGAGAAATATCCCGAACTTGCTATTGAAGGCGTGATGAAATTAACATCCGAGTTTACCAGTGTGTCAGTTGCAAGTATTTACAGCACACCCAAAGAAAAATCATCAGTTGGTAAAGATCCCAGCCAAAAGCTTCAACATACCAGATAAATGGTAGATGTAGTTTGCGACGCATTTGTGAGATCTGCAATCCATCGAAAAGTTCACAAGTTCCTTGTTAACAATGAACCGCCACCTTAAACAAAGTGCTGTTGGCAGTTAACTTTGATCCCGATCTTCCAGATTTAAAATGAACTTCCCTCCACAAGCTGCTTCTGGAGATTGGTTTCGAGATTGTGAGCAGAAAATGAAAAAGTGTTATTGTGGACAGAGATGACGTAAGTAGCAGTTAATTTCCATGTGCTACATGTTATTTGGATCAAGTAAATATATCCTTTTAGTAGTGTAAAATGCATATTATACCTACGCGTAGCAGTAGGTAACTGTGTTGCGTCATTGTGAATGCATGTGGCCGTGGAGTGATACAAACCGGTGCTTTGTTTATATCTCCTCTGATCTCTTGATGAACAGAGTATAGACGTGAAAATCATGAGAACAACGGACCAGGCCCTGGAATACAGTATTTACAGGAAACCTACACTTACAGATCGATATTTACATAAAACCTCCAACCATCACTCTAGGCAGAAACAAGGTATAATAAAAACACTTACAGAATGAGCATCCCAGCTCTGCAATAAGAAATACTTTAAAGAAGAACTCAAACATCTAAACTCCACATTCCAGTCCAATGGATACAAACAAAAAGAAATCCAGTGCGCAATTCATCCCAGGCGACCAACAACAAAAAAAGGAAGAATGCAAAAAAGTAGCAACAGCCTTTCTCCCCTACATTAGGAACGTCTCCGACCGGATAGGCAAGCTTCTGCACTCACATGGAGTTGATACTGTCTATAGACCGACAAACAAGATCACAGACCTCTTGAGATTGGCCAAAGGCAAATGCCACCTACACACATCTGCATGAAGTTCCCTGCAGTCGCAGCAAAATATACGAGGGCTGTACAAATAGTATCCGACCTTATTTTTTTTCTCGCTAACAAAGAATGAGGTAGGTATGGCAACTGCGCATACTTGTAGAAGGAAGCTTCCTGCGCATGCGTGAATATTTATATCCCCGCAGCACCACCGGTCACGTCAGTAGCTACCAGTGATTGGCTCCGTGTAACACGTGCTCGTTGCATTCACATTTTCTGGAAGATGAAGGAACGCATGGAGCAACGGTATTGCATCAAGTTCTGCCAGAAACTTGGGGATACCCAATCAGAAACCATTCGCAAGATCCAGCAGGCTTTCGGTGATGATGCAATGAAAATTACTCAAATTAAAATGTGGTATAACCGGTTCAAAGATGGCCGCATGTCTGCGGAGAGTGACCCACGAACAGAGCATGCCTTATTATTCGGCCATGATGTCAACCCTAAAGAAACCCGAGTCCTGTCTTCTACAGTTAACTACTATGACCGACTACAAAGGGAAGCCATAGAAATCTAAAAACACAAAGACAACTTCAATCGCAAAGAAGAAATACTCAATGTACATAAAGCATGGATACCAGTTTTAGATAGAATTTCAGATCCACACAACAGTTGTAATAAAACCCCACTACAACTGGCCAATCACTACCGTAGTCAGCGCAACAATGCCCCGCCCACCCCCATCCATATAAATAACCGTAACGGACGGTAACGGTCAAAACTTTCACTACTTCTCTGCTTCCACATTCAAACTCTGACCAGTGCAGACGAAGGATCGTGTTACCCTGATGATGCCAAGCGCAGTACTTGGCGAAACGTTGGTATTTACCATGCCTTCTAGACCATGGCCTACAAGCCCGGAAGAACTAAACATTTCGAATAATCAAGCAATGAAGTGATTAGCAGCAACTTATGCTTTCTCCTTTGTTACAACAATAATAATAATTGAATACCTAACAAAAGTCTAAATGGAAAGTAGAAGGGAAAAGAAGATGAGGGACACCTAGGGAACGCTGGATGGATGGGGTGAAAAGGAGTGTGGAGAGAAGAGGGTTAAACGAGGAAGAATGCTATGGAGGCAAAAGATCTTTTTGGGATGAAGGAAGCCCATTGTATTGTGGAATATTCCTTAATAAAAAAATAGTTATAATAACAACTAGCACATAGGCTTTTCTGTCAATCATATTTCCTGCAGTTGGTGATATTTATGTGACTGTGGATTTGAGTGTTGCACGATTAGCAACATGCACATCATCCACACATTTTTACTTTCTCTACTGGTAAGTAGGGGAAGTATTGTATTCCACCCAAAAATTTGATGCCGAGATTTCACCGGAAATACATGTTTTGAGGCCCCCTGAATCCAAGAAAAGCATTTTTAGAAAGAGGTCCGTGTGTGTGTCTGTGTGTCAGTCTGTGGACAGCATAACTCAAAAACGAAAAGCCGGTTAAAAACCAAAGTTGGTATTTAAGTTTAATGTCTTTCAAGGATGCGACAAGAAGATTTTGAAGAAAATAGCCCCACCATAAACTACCCCTTACATGGAAAATTTTTCAAAAATTTTTATATTCTTGAAAATGGCTAACGATTTTGATTAAAATGTCATGTTTGAGATATTTTGATTAAAATGTCATGTTTGAGATATTTTGATGACAAATGAAACGTATATCTTGAATTTTCTGGCTATAGCCCCTGTAGTCGTATTTACTCTGGACGACTTTTGCATAACTGGTAAACCGTTAGAGATAGACCAGATTATACTATACAAAAAATGTAGATCTTGCTAAAATACACAATTTATGTCTCAATAAATTTTATTGTAGGGTGAACCATTTTGGAGATATTCCTTGTTATGTGTGTGAGTTTCGGAAAACTTAGAACTTTCGTGAAATGGATCATTGTTGTTCATTTTTTATATGTTAACAAACATCTGACTGTCACATAAAGCCTACTGTATTCTAACATTCCCCTTGCACCAACAAGGAAATAAGCAATAAGATAATTTGTACAAATGTTTATCTCAACTATCAAGAAAGAACATATAGGAATAAAAGTTTGTAAGAATGGTTAGTACAAGAGTAGAGAAAGTCATGCAACACATCAGACTTTTTTTATTCCTTTATCTGATTACGCTGCCCTTATGTAGGACTTAACCCCCTAGGACTTACAAGCCTGTGTCTAGGGTCCCCTGTTGGGGAGCACAGGAATCTATGGACTGGACAGGGTGAAGTCCTGGAAGCGGGTGGTCAGCCAAGTACCAGGTATGAGAGTGAGGAAGAGGAGGATGATAAATGCAGGAGAAATTGACGAATGGAAAGGTGATTATGGAGCAATTGGTGGAATGAGTGGTAGGGAAAACCTGAGGAAACCTAGCCATATGCCACTTCGTCCACCACAAATACCACATATGGGCCCATGGGGTCAAACCCAGGCCACCTAGGTGGTAGACAAGCAGTCTAACCACTCAGCCACGGCACTGCTTGTCATCTACGCATAACAGAAATAAAAGATAACAGAAGGAACTAGGCTGCTATTGACTCCTCATGACTGGGGGTGGGCGTGTTTGCTCTAATGGCCATACCATAGTTAATAAAGCTGCTGTCTCCACTGGTTAATCGTGAATCACCAACTAAGGATGCACAAACCATTACTACATTTCCACGGGGAAACAATATCAATTTGGTTCCAATCCCATTCTCAATACGATCCGCGTTTACATGTTGAATTCAATCCAGATAAAATCTATTTGGTATGCAAGGCTTAGGCATAAATAATTCAAGCTTTTACGTTGGCTAACCTGTAAAAATGTTTTCTACGTATGGTTATCGTATAGAATAGCAACGTCACGTGGTCGACAGGCAGCTGTGTTGTGACTGAAGAGTGGAGTTATCAGCTAACTGCCCTTCAACACGTTGGTGACGTATATGTCGCCAACGCCGGAAGTATGAAATCCGCGGAAGCATGTGAATGTTGTTCTTATTCTTAGAGTTATTACTGTTTTGTAATCAAGTGATGTGACGTAAGTTCTTGTGCGGTGCGGTTGTGGATTTAATCTGCATTTTACACGCCTTTGAAAATGAAAAATTGGACTGAGGAAGAGATATTGTCGCCCTTTAGCGAGTCATAAAATGTCAGGTTGGCAAGAGATATTTGTGCGTTGCAGATGTCAGTGAACACGTGACGCCGCTCATCTAGTTTTACCAAAAGTGGCTGTTGTTTTGTCACACCACTTTCGCTAAGAAAAAACGACAAACGTGCAGCTTGTTACAAGTACAGTACAGGTTAGCATCTTCGGCGGATTCAAAGCGATCGAGTTCAATCCGATAAGCGTTTCCTTGCCACACAGTTTCGATCCCATCCCATTTCTACAATGATCGGATCAAATGATTCATTTCGATCTAAATCCACGTTTCCATGCGGTATTCAATTCAGAATGAAAACTCAAATCGACTTGGAATTACCCATGGAAACGTAGTATTATAATATCCATTTATACTACCACATAAGTACCTATTTTGTATAAATGTCGTTCTAACCTTAATAGTAGACACTAAGAGATATTCTGTCTTCCGTCTCTATATGGTAGGTGCATCTTCGCGTGTATAAGGGTGCTGGTCTTATGCCGCAAGTCATGGTGACATCCTCAGTACTGCTGTGACAATTTACTCATCGAATTTTCATAATTTCTGCTGCGAAGGACACTGAAATAAACGAAAGCATAAATTGAGTACCATGTTTATACCATCGCGAACTTATAAATGGCTCTGTGAATCTGCAATATTTCAAACAACTTATATACCATATCAAGTGTATTATTAAATTGAAGCTCGTATTACTCTTCAACAGGTTCATACAAATCCCATACTACCAGGCAGCGAGTAGAGTGAACTAGTATGATACTCCCACACCACGCCCACCACAGAACACCTAGACGCCCACACTGTGGTGTCCATATCATAGAGCACCAACCGGCACGAGAGACACAGAATGCACAGAATATATAACTGATATAACCACAGAACATATTATGTTAGGTGTGGTACGAACGTAGCAGACAGTGGTCAGCGAGTGTTCTGTGGTGGTCAGCCAACGCCACCTGTACCTAGGGTGAGCACAGTAGCTGTGAGCCAAATATTATACGACGAATATTTTTTTTTCTCACGGAGGCCAGTGTCAATGGCAACTGTGAGACTCTCACCCACTAAAACCCCTCCAGCATATCATTGCTAGAGGAAACCATCTAAACCGAATGAACCTGACACTGATATTAAAAAATATGATGTGTTGCACTCACATTGGTCTACTCTTGTACTAACCATTCTAACAAACGCTTATGCCTGTATTGTCTTCGTGTTGGCAAAGATAAACATTTGCAGAAATTATCTTATTGTTTTCACATCCTTTTTAATTGCCCCTTACATACACTTTCTGTTACGTAATTCATCAACACACTAGCCCAACGTTATGGACCATCTCCTCTCTCGTATATACTGCTGATACCCATTTGCCACGACTGCTACTTCGCTATCTCCTTAACTGCAAAATGAAACTGTGAACTGTGCTCCGATCCTCGTTTAGCGATGCCTAGTTTCTCTCAGTTCTCCTACTCTATTTCGATTCGACGCAGACATCGATTACTCCTGCCCGGAGTATGATAGTGCGTCTATAAACCCCAAACATCTTATTGCTTATTTCTTTGTTGGGGGGTTTTTAAAATTATTTTGTTGTTTAACGACGCTGTCAATTGCCAGGATCACATCAGCGTTGCCGGTGTGCCGGAATTTCGTCCCACAGGAGTTCTTTTACATGCCAGTAAATCTACTGACACGGAGCTGTCGTTTTTAAGCACACTTAAAAACCATCGGCCTAGGCCGGGTTTGAACCCGCGACCTTGGGATCAGTAAGCCAGCGTCTAACCAACTGAGCCATCCAGACCGACTTTGTTGGGGGGGGGGTGTAAGGGGTAGTGATGCGCCTTCTATAGCCTCTCCTACCCAATTCCCATCCTCATCCTGCCCGTGGTGCACCCTGCTTTTAACAGATGAGGCTCTGGGGACCGAATCACAGCGGTATAACTGTTTCATCTAAAATGGAGGAAATGCCATTTACATACGTGCTGGCCTATCACAGCACAACAGCGTCCCTCAGAGGCACATGAGGGGAAGGTCGGTGGATCTAAATACCACCTATTTAGTCCTCCCGGCTAGGTCCGAAGGACTCGTTGACCAACGATAAGTGTGGTCCCCCTTGCAAAATGGGGGTTTAAGTCGGGTGATGTAACTGCCACATTGTAAAACTGGTGCCCGTTAAGAAAACAGTTACATGAAAGCCACATACTGAGCATGAGTCCTAAAGATAAACATTCCGGAGTTTAGCGGTTGCAGCCTTCCCACTATTGACAAATCACGACTGCTTAGCAAGTCATCTCTACAGAATAGGTATCTCAGCTTCACCAATATGTGTACTGTGTAACGATCCAGCAGAAATGAACGAAGACCACTTGAAGACCTGTGAAGCATTAAGATCAGAAGAAACTACAGTTGAAAAGTATTGGAACGCACGAATGCTAATGGCTTCATTGCCAGATGCAAGGCACTAGAAAACAACAACAACAACATTTCTTTGTTGGAGCATACAGGAAATACGGCAGGTTTTGAGCGATAGTCAAATCTTTTAGTTTTCAAATTCCTTTCTCTTTGCACGATTAACACATAAAAAATTAATAACGATGCTCCATTTGACAGAAGTATTTAAGTTCCCCAAAACTCACACAAATAATAAGGCATATCTCCTAAATGGTACTACAAAAATATTTGGACATAAATTGTGTATTTTAGCAATACCTACATTTTTTTTTCTATAGTAAGATTTGGTCCATCTCTTACGTTTATGCAAAAGTCATCCAGATTACATAGGAATACATGGGCTATAGCCAGAAAATTCAAAATAGTCATTTCATTGTTCATAAAAATATCTCAAACATATGGCATTTTAATCAAAATCGTTAGTACCATTTTCAAGAAAATCAAAAATTTCGAAAAATTGTTCATGTAAAGGGTAGTTTAGGACGGAGCAATTTTCTTCAAAATCTTCGTGTTGCTTCCTTGAAAGACATTAACCTTAAATTCCAACTTTTGTTTTTAAACAACTTTACGTTTTTGAGTTATGTTGTCCACAGACTGACAGAGAGAGAGAGAGAGAGAGAGAGAGAGAGAGAGACAGGTGTACGCACGTACTTTTTCTAAAAATGCTGTTTTGGATTCAGAGAGCCTCAAAATATGTATTTCCGGTGAAATCTTTACTGTACGTAGCAGAGAGAGAGAGAGAGAGAGAGAGAGAGAGAGAGAGAGAGAGAGAGAGAGAGAGTAAAAAGGAGGTCGTATGTGGAGGGAAACGTTTATAAATAATTGACCTACAAACTGCGATTTCAATTCAGTGATATAAATATGATAGAATAACACACCTATTGCAGGAAGATAAACTGTGCTAAACACGGAAAAAGTGTCATAAAATTAAAGTAAACCAAAAACAATGCAATTTAATACTAAACGGTGACCAATGAAATATATAACCTTTACCCGTAACTGGTACATCTGGGTCCTAGGAACCGGATGGAAATTTGTTTAAATTGGTGCCACAATATGTGTGGGAGCACTGGCGTACCCTTTCTATAATCGCTCCACCGTTAGATCCGCACTTGATGTAAACACAAGCCAATAACGAACTCGCAATACGCCAAAACCAAAGCACACCATAGCCTTAAAAATCGGCGATTATCTGCGAGTTTTCAAGATGTACGATGACCCTGGTAAAGACTACTTAAATGTAACGTGATATTTCTAAAATTCGTGAGTAAATATCGTTCTGTTGCAACTAAATACGAGGTATGAGTCCACGTGGTGTTTGTTTTGTGTTAGTCGCAGGTGATAACATCAGGTTATCGCACTGGTTCTAAGGCTGGATGAATTCTCCTAGCTCTCTGTTGACTATCTGGCTTACACAAATCCTTAATGTTCGTCCCACACGTGTATTGGTTATGAACTAACGAAAACTATAACCATAGCATGGTTTCATGGCCGGCCCCACTTTCCTAACAAGATATTAGATCACTGGCATTCATGTTATTAAATATGGTGCGTTTGTGATGTGATTACTGCATACTGAGATTGTTTGGTCAGAGGTGAGGAGCCGTTTTAATTGTTTCACCTCACAGGTTTCAAACTTTATACACTTTTTATATAGTTCGATTTGCTACTCTCAAAATACTTTGTATGATGGGAGACATATCGAAGTTCTACCGTGCCTGTTAAATCCAGTACTTTTCTGATGCTTTCAAAGTCCGGAGTCGGTGGGTTTTCATTCCGCGGGTTGGCAATACTGCTGTCCGTACGGTTAAATCAATAACAAACATTTGCAGCTGAATTTTAGAGAACATTCAGCTTAGAGTTGTATGAAAGAATAATCGGAGTAAAAAATGGCACAGGATCATACAAGACCAAAGTTATCCAAATCAATTTTGGAAATGAAGGTACTCAAGTTTTTGGTATACTTATTATTTAAAATACAAGTTATTATCAGCTGTCGCAAAATTTGATGGCGGTGGCTGGATACTAAATTCAATCATAGGCTTGCCAGGCCTTGCTGTGTTGTGTAGTTAAACACGCTGTGTCATTTGCATCAACAACATTTATTTGTACAACAGGAAAAATAATAGTATTAGTCCGTTATGAGTCGCCATTAAATTTTGCGGCTACCATATATTTGCCTCACCACGAGATCTTAGGCAAATATAATTGGTTTGGTAATTACATCTACCATCCCATAAGTGAAAAAAATTATAACTAATCTTTCTACCGTTGTACTTTTTCTACTGAAAGATAACCTTGTCTCCCGTCCTCCAAAATGTTCCTAAATTGAGGTTATATGGCCCAAAAGTAAAAATGGCCTGTTGTTCATTATAGCATACGGAACGTCAGCGGCTTCGGGGTACGTACATAATTATCCTGAGTGACTAAGGAATATTTGGTAATTATTGGGGTTAGCTATACTGATACTTCGGCTACGTTTTGAGGTCGGTTCGCCAACATTTACACTCCTCTCTTTGTAAAAAGGCATCCCTCTGTCACGCTTTGCAGTTTAGAGTACTCTGTATATTTCGTTATAATTGTTAATTACATGCAAAAAAGGAACTATGTAATGTGCATTGCATAACAATTCCGGGACCATAGTCCATACGGAATTTTAACTAAGATGGTAGTAGAATATTGGTGTACGAATATATTTTGATCATGTTATGTCCCATAAACGATCTATAAGCATAATAAAGACATGTGACAAAATTGTACATAAAACTAAAATGACAGAAAAGTAAATCACAATAGAAAACCATGCAAACTAAAGTCTTTTGGCAGTCTATTGACTCCAGTTTATCATTAATTTAATTCACTTGAAATAAATAACTTTACCTGCCTTTTGTTCCTTTGTATTTATTAGTGCATGGTGTTATTTTAGCTGCCTTACATGAATGATCTTTTGAAGTAACCTATCCGAAGGAGTACTGTCTACGAGTCCAAGATTTATATAAAAGATTAAAAGTGTGAAATATTTTGTAAATCTCTTTACTGTAAGCAGGGGCGGACGCAGGGTTTGCTTTCGGGGAGGGATCTGATGAGGTGCTACAGTTACAAAATCTGGAAATCTCATCGTATACATAAATATATATCTGATAATTATCTTACAGAGTTGCAGAGCTACATTCAAAGAAGAGGTTGACGAGCTTGTTACAGATTTTATTTAGCACTTCCTGAGTTTTAATTTCCTAATTTGTATGTATGTACATAAACGCTAGTCCATTCAATCTGCCTGCTCCCATGGTGCTCCTTAAATAGGTGTTCAGATCCGTGGTGTTGACAGGACATTATTGTAATACACATTTTAGATATTTCATTAGATGTAGATTTATTACTTTAATGAAAGTAATCAACTTAGAAAACGGCCAGATTCTTTGAATAATTGTACATTAATGTTAATACTTTCTTCTTCAGTTACGTCTCCAAATTTTCGGGGGATACGACTCCCCAATCCGCCCTTGCACGCGCCCCTGACTATAACTCAGTGCTGTCCAACTTTCTAGTGTGCTCGGGCACATTTACGCATACCTATGGAGGCGCGGGCGCCATCACCATCACCGCTAGGGGAAGTAACCTTCTTTTCAGGGAAAAAGGGAAACACTGGTATAGGGAAGTAAGGAATGCAGTTTTAGGTGTGCAAAAGCATACTTTATTGGTGTGTACTGGGAAGATATCCGGAAGAAAATAGTTTTGTCTTGAAATTTTAACTAATGTTGGAAATCGGGAGTAAAAATTTGCTTATGAAGCGTGCCAGACAATTACGTCACGGGCGTCGCGTTGGACAGCGCTGCTGTAACTTATGATTGTTTGTATTATAAGTGACACATTCTTTTTCAGTTTATGAAAAAAAGCAAGGAAAAAGCCATAAAAGAACAAGAAGAAGAGGAAGTGCAAGCAAAGTTTGCAGATGTGATAACAGAGGAAATGAAACATGGATCGTAAGTGTGCTTGAAGATTTTGATTATAACTAGCATTAATGTTACTTTAAAGTACGCAAATGTTCAAAAGGAACGATGTGCACTTGTATTAGTGTACACAGATGCAAGCAAAGTATACATCATTAATCCAAGCAGATTTGAAGCTGTAACAGGCTTTTTTAATCTTTTTATTTATTTATTTTTTATTCAGGGAGCACTGTAACTGTATCTTCGCAAATCGAATGATGGTGTTCTTAGCCAATGACAAATAGGCTACTGTTATTGGTGTAACACCAATTCTAATGCATCCCATTATGTCTGAACAAAACAATGTTTCGTTGACTTTGAACAGCTCCCAATATTTGAGTGACAAGATGAATATGAACAATATTAAAAAGTGTGAAACTAAATAAATAAAAATAGAAAGGAGAAAATGAGGGGAAGCGAGTGCAAGCTGTTAGGTAGCAGCAAGCTACAGTAAATCAACAGCGTCCTCTGGTTTCGAGATCTATACCTGATTTAGGTGTATGTGTGTGTGTGTGTGTGTGCGCGCGCGCTTGTGTGTGTGGGTGTAAATTGCGGCGAAGAGGTTAGGCCATTCACCTGTCACCAACACGGCCCGGGTTTGAACCCAGGAACCCACATGTGGTATTCGTGGTGAACAAAGTAACGTCTGGGCGGGTTTTCTCCGAGTTCTCTTGTTTCCCACGCCACTCATTCCACCAACTGCCCTATCACCCTTCCATTCACTCATTTTGTTTGTATTTCATATCATCCTCTTCCTACATACCTGGTACTTGGCTTACCACCCGCTTCCAGGTCTTCACTCTGATCTATAGGTTCGTCTGTGACTGATGGGTGACGGTCATCTGAGAATACTCAAATGGAGGACTCTTTTGTTTCAGGGTCAAATTCATAGAAACATATTTCGTCATCTGTAAAATCTGAAACACTCCGGGGCATTCCACCATTAAATCTTTGCAGCATTTCTTGGCACCAGTTTACCCTGTAGAGCTTCTGACATTCAGACAAATGATGATCGGAAACCCATCTTGAACAATTTTTTCATAAAGATGCTCATTAAGGATGGTTAGAATACTCGGTGAACTAATGCTAAACGCTACCTCCATGTCTTTGTAGGTTAGCGAAGGTTCCTCTCTAATCTTTGTTTCCATCATGTTGATGTTTTTCTCAGTCACTGCTATTCTTGGTCTGACATTCTTCTATTTGTCTTTAAGAATGTGGCTCTAGAAGGAGAAATATCCCCAGAACTTCCCTCAAATGCTCAAGCGACTGCATTTTATTTAAGCTACATTTAAAATCATTGAAAAACATTGCATGAGAATGTTCTTTCAATTTCCATTGCATTTGCAAGAATGTTCACACTTTCCAGGATTTAAACACAAAGTGCTACCTTTGCAAAATCAATGAGTCAGTTATTTCGATCCAGCAACAATGTTTACTCTAAATACAACTGAACCATTAAAACATAATAACAAAAGCTTAACTACAGATAGGGAAATAGCAGAATCCCTTAACAAGTTTTATGCGCAGTCACAAAGAATACCCCAAGTGTATAAAAAACAAGATAAGGCTATCCAAAGAACTATCAGAGAAACTAATAAGCCAAAAGGTATACGAAATGATATTTTTATTCAGGATTTTAACGAAACAGAACTGGATTTAGCAATAGAACAATTACAGAACAAAAAATCTCCAGGACCTGACAAGATCCACCCAGAGTTTATTAAACATCTTGGCAGGAAAGGAAAAGAAATCCTACTTAAACTGTATAACACGTGTTGGAGAATGACTGTACCTTCCGACTGGAAAAAAGCCATTATCATCCCGATTTTAAAGAAAAACAAACCCTCAAACAATATTAATAGTTTCAGACCAATATCTTTGACCAGTGTTATTGCAAAAGTGATGGAAAGAATGGTGGCATCTAGACTTAACTGGTTCCTAGAATATTACAACTTAATTAATAGTTCACAGACCGGCTTCAGACAGAATCACAGTACAAGTGAAAATGTACTCCTACTAAGCCAAGACATCAAGGAAGCTTTCAATAGAAAGGAGGATACCTTGGCAGTATTCATCGATTTTAAATCAGCATATGACTCAGTCTGGAGAAACAAATTAATTGAGAAGTTGCAATCAATAGGTGTGAAAAGTAACATGCTTAAATGGATAACTCAGTTTATTTCACAAAGATTTTGTGCCACAAGATATAATAGATACATTTCCAAATATAAACAAACACACCGAGGACTTCCACAAGGTGCTGTTCTGAGCACAACACTCTTTAACATATATATAAATGACCTTCCATTAATAATAAAAACTTTAGAAACCAAAATTGCTTTATTTGCTGACGACGTAGTCATTTGGACTTCAGGCTCTCCAAAAAAACCTGAATTAATTAAAGACAGAATAGAAACAGCCCTAAACAAAGTACATGAATGGAGCTCCAAAAACCTCATGACTATCAATGAGGAAAAAACAAATTATGAATTATTTACACTAAAATACAAACCAGTTAATATTAACATAAATTATAATGGTAAACCACTCAAAGCAGTTGATGATGCCAAATACTTAGGCATCACTTTCGACAGAAAGCTAAGTTGGAAAAAACATATAACAAAGATCTCAGAAAAGGTTGAAAAGAAACTGCAAATCCTGAAAAGGTTAGCTGGTGCTAAATGGGGCTGCTCAAGGAGAGTCCTTAACACAACATACAAAATGTATATTAAACCAAACCTCTTGTACTGTTCTGAAGCTTTAATAACGGCAGCAAATGCTAACATCAATAAACTTGAACAAATACAAAATCAGGCTCTTCGCCTAATCACTGGAGCAGTTAAATCCACACCTATTGATGCCATGCTTGCCTTAACACGGACCCCATCAATAACAACAAAAATAGAAGAACAAGCATTGCTCCAACACGAGAAAATGTTACGACTGCCAAACTCTAAATGGACAGAAGAGAACCTCCCCCCTTCAATCCTTAAAACTCATAATAGTTTCCTAGAAAAGGTAACACAGATTAAATCCAAATTGAACATTCCTAACACCAGAGAAAATCTACTTATAAGAGAAAATCCATTGGAATTATTGCAACCTACCTTCAATTTGGAATTAATAGAGAAAATAAGTAAATCAGACACACCAAAAGAAATACAAAAACTTCTAGCTCTGGAAACAATCAATACTAGGTATCCCACAGAAGAATGGCTGCACATATATACTGATGGATCCTCCAAGGAAAACCTTACTGGAGCTGGAGTTACGTGTTCACATTTTTCCTTTTATCATTCTGTTGGCAGAGATACAACAAATTATGATGCAGAAATAGAGGCTATATACATTGCTCTCCGACAATTATTAAATCTTCCCTTAAATAAATTTAACAAGGCAGTAATTCTTTCGGATTCTAAAGCTGCAATTCAGGGAATATGTTCAAATACTACAAAGAAGTCAACAAAAATTAGAGAATGCTACAAAATGTTAACACAACTCCAAAAAGTTAATAAGACTGTTCAGCTCCAATGGGTTCCAGCACACTGTGGAGTCATGGGGAATGAAGCTGCAGACTCACTTGCAAAGAAAGGCACAACGATAAAACAAAAGTCTAAATTCAATTTCTCATATTTCTCAATAAAACGCTTGATCGTTAAACAATTTTCTCATTCATACCTACAAGAAATAGAAACAAATGCCAAAGATAAAAAATGGATTACACTACTTTCCAACCCAGATATAATCCCCCAGAGGCCACGGAAAACAGCGGTTGCAGCCTTCCGACTATTGACAAATCACGATTGCTTAGCAAGTCATCTCTACAGAATAGGTATCTCAGCCTCACCAATATGTGTCCTGTGTAACGATCCAGCAGAAATGAATGAAGACCACTTGAAGACCTGTGAAGCATTAAGATCAGAAGAAACTACAGTTCAAAAGTACTGGAAAGCACGAATGCTAATGGCTTCATTGCCAGATGCAAGGCACTAGAAAACAACAACAACAACAATGTTTACTCTAGGGGTGTTGAATATTCCCTGTCCTAATACTTATCTAGTGACTCTAGTATGCAGAAAAATAAAGTGCAACTCAATATAGTGTACTCAATATCTTTATCGAGATATCTTTGTTATATTTAATACAATGGTGATACGCAATTCTTGTATTAAATAGTGTTATAGTTAATTTTCTTTCTCTTTTGCAGTTGTAAGTATATTATTGAACCAAGTTATGTGCCATGTGAAGGTCTAATTGTGGGAAGATCGGCTTCCCATGGAATGAACCCAGAAATAGAAAGGATCTTGGAGGCAGAAAAAGAAGCTAAAGCAGCTCAAATAACTGTAAGAACTGAAATGGACGTGTCAGACAGTGAAATAGCAGAACGCTATAGCACTTTAGTTGGCACAGTAGGTCACAAGTTCGGAACAAAAAGCAAGCTGAAACATACAGATTTGGATGAAAATGAGCCTAGAAGGAAAATGTTTAAATTCATGAAACCTGATAATTAAGCTGATAAATACTAAAAGTATACATGTTTGTAAGGCACATTGTTTAATTTACACGTGGAGAACATGTTTGTGATGTATATATGGTTGTGCACTGTAAAATAAAATTGATTTTTATAGTTTTCAATACTGATCTTTTAATAAACACAATACAATTGAAATCAGATTCTCTTAGGTATTCACATGAATCTCTTAAAATGCATGTTATAAGTAAATTTACCTTTTAGGATACTTTCAATGACCTTTCTGCCAAATGTTCAGAGATATGCCTCAGAATTGGCTAATTCATTCCCGACTTTAAAATAAAATATGAAATCTCAATATTCTTATCATCATATACCTGCAAACCAAAATCCTATCTTGAAACATTTTTGTAGGAAAACCTTTTGCAGGAAAAATTAATTTACTGTTACATGGATGCACCTCCAATAAATTTTGTCAATAATGTTGTTATTGTTAGCTAATGCTGGATTTCTGACAATGAAGTCATTAATCCTCTTGCTCTCCAATATTTAATATATTGATAGAGCAATAGCAGTATGGTAACCGCTTTTTAGAGAGCACCATATTTTTATGTTTTGGCGGTCACATCGCTCTCTCACAACCCCCAGAATGTCTGGAGGACCACACCTGTCGTCAATAATGTAGACTTTCCTCAAACGATTCTTATGATTTGCTTCAATTTCTCCATCATAATTTGTTCGATATTTTAAGGATCTAGAAAATGAGAGCATATTGCTCCCGCTCCTGCACCTTTTTCTTGAGTGATTAAGGATCTATCAGTATAAACATGGCGCCAGAATGGAATATAACAATGTGTACGGACAGCTGTATTCATGTTGGATTTTATTTCTTCTATAAGGCTTATATTATACTCTACTTTTGTTTATATTGTGGGGCTGGGTTTTATTTGCAAATTTTCTTTTGAATGGGGTATGTTAAGCGTGTTGTTAGGTTTATTTATAACAGAAAACGTTTCTATCTTTTGAGAGAGTTTGGGAACGTGCGTTTATCCTACCTGGTGTATGGTAGTCTAATACGTTTTTCATATTGCATTATTGCTTATTGTTCTAGTGTCGTTTGTAGACTAGGTGTGTTAGTAAGTACTCGTATGGAGTCAATAGGTGTCGTTATGACACCTCCAGTAAATGATCATTAAGCTTGACTTTGTAACAATTCAAGTTTATTGACATGTGGTGGTGATGATAAGAGGGTTTCTCCACAGGAAGTTCAATTTGGTTAGATATACATTTTACATGTTCTTTAATGTTTCTCTTGAACATCCCCACTTTATTGCTGCTAGTCTCTTGAGAACAGATAATTGGTTGCAGTCTTTCTCAGTAATATATCTAATATGTTGATTCCATGTTTATTATTAAATATTATTCCCAAATATTTAACTTCATTTTTTATTGCAGAATGTGGTTATAACATTGAATTCTTGCTTTTTCTACCCAAGACAATATTTGATAACCAATTTTAGTGAGTCATTAAATTAGACGGGTTCCAATGTTTTAGTTCTTGTAGCGCTGTATTAGCTGTACTTTGAATTTTGGTTTTCCTGACATGTACATTAAGTCATTTGCAAACAGTGGCTTTTATTTCTGATACTCTAATTTTTCAGATAAATCGTTAATGCAAGCATTAAGTAAAATAGTACTGCTCCTCGAGGTACACCACAATGAGTTTGTTTGAAATTTGATTATACATTATGGTATCTAAACTAGGTTCATTCTTAGGTTTGTCCGCGTCAAAAAAAACCCATGTGACCAGTACACCGTAGTACGACAGGGTAGCAATGCGTGCAGGGAAGTAGTCCCATCCTAGTTATATGAGTTTTAGAACGAATTTATCGTTAAATGATGTAATATTCAACACAAATACCTAAGAAGTTAATTAACGCCGATGTATACTGATAAACAGAGCTACAAGTCCCAACTTGCAACTCGTGTGAGTACCTGATATCCGAGTATTGTTCACAGCCAGCAGTTTCTATTTAGAATCATGGCGGACGGTCGCGGTGAATTTGCTCTTGCGTTTTCGTCGACTTGTGTAAAGCATAAGGCGGGAAAACCATTGACTAGTGGTGAAAAAACAATAGTGTTGAACGTGTATTATAAGTTGTGTGAGAAATATCCAACTGTTCCCGTCAAAGAAGTAGCGAAATTAACTTCTGAGTTCACCGGTTTTTCGAGCACCAGTATAAACAGTGCTCCCCAAGAAAAGCAATAATTATGACACGTGCATCGTTTATTTTCTTGTGACTATCAATCTTATCGTCTCTAGTTACATGTTAGTCACTCTTTAATTCGACGGAATAAGGGATCGTTTCCTTTCTATTGCGTACCGCATGCACTCACCACATGGCTGTGACAGTATTTCTGGCGTGAATGGCGGAAGGATACATTATAACTGTGAACTGACCACCTGGGTTCAGTTTCGCGCGGATCAACCTTAGAATGAATAGATAGTAGTAGCAATGAATCTTTAATCCAATTGAAAATGTTGCTTTGAACTCCTATTTTTTGAAGCTTCGATAATAATTTGTTTCTCCACATAGCATCATATGGTGTGTGAAAATCAATATAGATGCCAAAACATCTTTTTTATTTCAATTCTCCTTTATATCCTGACTGAAATTTAAACTTTGCTCATTAGCTGAATGAAATTGTTGAAATCCTGCTTGCCTTGATGTTAAAATATTGTTTGATTCTAGATACCAGTTTAATATATTTAGAATAGCTGTTTCTAGTATAAAGCGACAGAAGAAAGTCTCTAGATTTCGGGCCTAAATGTTTCATGGATTCAGGACGAATGTAATCCAATCATGGGTGTTTTTTGTTCCTATTATTGCGAAAAAAATACGATTGCAGTGGATATGCAGTGTCTGTATGTAAATGGATTGAAACATATTAAAAAAACTAAGTGTGTCCATTTATTGTTTTGTGGAACTGATTTGACTGTCCAGTGCTTAATGAGTTAGTTCCATTTACTACTTAGTGAAACTGATTATATTGGCTCAGGTTTCAAACAGATGAAGGCCACAGCTCAATAATCAAATGAAAATCACGACACACAACTTAGCTCTATTTGGTTTGCATTAAGAAACTTAAAGTTGCTTAACCAAAATGCCTTGATAATAACATAGTTTCATGGCCTGTTAACATACGTAATATCTTTTGGGGTAACTCCGCACACAGCAAGCCTTTAATTACAACAAAAGCCTATTTGCATTATTAAAACTGTCAGACTTAAATAATCTACCATAATAGGAAACACAAAGGGCTCCAAGAGCCTATGTGCAGGCCTCTACCAGGCCATTCAGATTATCATCATATTTATGGTATTGGGCTCCGTCATTTCCATACAATCTTATTTAAAACCCAAAAAATATATTATTCTTGCTGGAGCAATGTAATTTTCTTACCTGACCTATCATTACAGATAATTATAACTTCACAAACAACTTTGTTGCACATGACAAGAATACTCTATGTAAGCCAGCAAATAGCTTAAAATGTTCCAAAAAGTATGTCGCTAGTCTGCAATACAACATTTATAACTAAACCTAATAGGCAACCTTAATTAACATAGAAGTCTTAGGAAAGATTTGAAGACCGTGCCACACCTCTGCCCACTACAGGTGTCATTGGTGGGGTATAATACTGGAGGGTACAGGAAGAAAACCAAGTAGAAAAGCTATGCGAATGTGGCACTTCCGTTTCGACCACATAGAGAACTGTATGAATTGTTTGTAGAAGAAGGAGTAGAGAAGGAAGTGTGATCGTGTTTCATAAAAGAAAAGTGAGTAGGTACAGAAAATGGTGTTATGTAATACGTTGCATTTCCATGTCAAACAAATTGCATTGTTTGTAGGTCATGTAAATGCGTTATGTACAAGAAAAGTAGGTAGAGTAGACCAGGTGTGAAATACATTGTATTGTAAAATGGATAGCACACAAACCTTCTCTATGAAAAAATACACGTACGTGCCAAATTTAGAGGTGATTGGTCAAGGAGTTTCGGAAATTAACTGCTACATATGTATAGATACATATCTACTTTTATATAACATATTAGATGACTTGTATGTTGAAGGGCGAATAGCGAAGGGGATGTGTATGTATTATGTAACAGAAAACCGTGTAGAGAAAACAGCGTGAATGTAATACACTGCACAGTAAAATGAATAGCATACAAACCACCAAGAAAACATATACATGCCTAATTTCTAGGTGATCCGTCAAGGGGTTTCGGAGATTAGGTGCTACATACATATATATGGTGTGTTGAAGAGGCACGTGTATGTGTCACGTAAAAGAAAAGTGCACAGAAAATCATGTGAATGTAATACACTGCATCGTAAAGCGGATAGCACACAAACCTCTTACATACATCCCTAATTTCTAGAAGATCGGTCAAATGGTTTTGGAAATTAGCAGTTTCATACATATATACCGACACATCCTGAGATGAATATTGATGAATTGTGTGTTGTGTTGAAGGGCGATTAGAGGCATGCATATGTGTTACGTAAAAGAAAGCTATACTCTGTTCATCAAGAGATTAGAGGAGATATAAACAAAGCACCGGTTTGTATCACTCCGCGGCCACGTGCTTTCACAATGACGCAACACCGTTACCTACCGCTACGATTAGGTATAATATGCATTTTACACTACTAAAGGATATATTTACTTGATCCAAATAACATATAGCACGTGGAAATTAACTGCTACTTACGTCTTCTCTGTCCACAATAACACTTTTTCATTTCCTGCTCACAATCTCGAAACCAATCTCCAGAAGCAGCTTGTGGAGGGAAGTTCGTTTTAAATCTGGAAGATCGCGATCAGAGTTAACTGCCAACAGCACTTTGTTTAAGGTGGGGGTTCATTGTTAACAAAGAACTGGTGAAATTTTCGACGGATTGCAGATCTCACACTCACAAATTCGTCGCAAACTACATCCACCATTTATCTGGCATGTGGTCGCTTTTTACCGGTATCTTCACCAACTGACGATTTTTCTTTGGGTGTGTTGTACATACTTGCAACTGACACACCGGTAAACTCGGATGTTAATTTCATCACGTCTTCGATAGCAAGCTCGGGATATTTCTCGCAGAACTTGTTAAATATGTTCAATATTGTTGTCTTTTAACCACTTCAAAACGGTTTTCCGCGCTTATGTTTTACAACACTCACTTGTTCCACCATGTTACTTTCATACTGAATAATGCGCGCGCAGAATGAATTAGGCTGGTTACAGATTCACTTAACTGCGTATTCTTACACTTTACCTATACTTAGTACACTTAGTTCATGCTTTAGCAAACATTAAATGACATTTCAGACCTCAGTAACATTATTTCTTCAAGGGACTATTTACACGGCGAAAGCGTCAAGAGGGCGCGCTGTGGTCAAAACGCACGTGGCTTTGTTTATGTCTCCTCTAATCTCTAGATAAACAGAGTATATATGAATGTAATAAACTGCACAATAAAATGGATAGCACACAAACCTTCTCCATGAGAAAATACACATTTGCTGAATTTCAAGGTGATTAAAATATTTTGTTTAACGACGCTGTCAATTGCCAGGATCACATCAATGTCGCCGGTGTGCCGGAATGTTGTCCCGCAGGAGTTGTTTTACATGCCGGTAAATCTACTGACATGGAGATGTCGTTTTTAAGCACACTTAGGAACGATCGGTCTAGGCCAGATTTGAATCCGCGACCTTGGGATCAGTAGGCCAACGTCTAACCAACTGAACCACCCAGACCGGCACACACTGCTGTATGGGAAGTAGTAGAATCTTGTTGAAACCCCATGAGATTTCTCTTCTTCTGTCAGTTCATGATAAAATGGGGCAAAAATGTAATTTCGGTGCCTCGCTGATTTACAGCCTGTTCGTAGAATATTGGACCGATTATGTGTCTAGCACAAACAGAGCACCAAACTCCAACTCTCCGATCATAATGAGGGATTTATTGAACACAATGTGGATATTCAGAAGACCAGTACCGACTGTTATGAGTGTTGATGCTACCATTGAGGTGAAGCCACGCCTCGTGGGAAAAGAACAGAAGCTGTGGATCAATTAAACCGTCATTCAGCGATTAAATAAACCATTCACAATAATGTATTCGTCATACTGGGTCACCTTATTTTGAAGCATGGACACTTTTACGCTTATAAAGAGAGAGAGAGAAAGAAAGAGAGAATTGTGTGTTGAAGGGCGATTAGAGAAGGACATATATATGTGTCACATAAAATAAAAGTGTGTAGAGAAAGCCATGTGAATGTAATATATTGGAAGGTAAAATGAATAGCACACAAACCTTCTCCATGAAAAAATACACATGTGCTGGATTTCAAGGTGAACGGTTAGGAGGTTTTGGAGATACGCCGTTACGTACATAACTACACATCCATTATATATACAGGGAGTCCCCAAAACACTGACGTTTAGTATGTTGTGCGGAACGGCAAACTGATCGGATTTCAAATGGGAACCCCCGTCTGAAAATGTACGTTTTGGACGTTGTAGCGCTTCGTAGTGTGAGATGTGTGTACGTTCGTATTTCATCCATAAAGCAACATAGAGCTCTCTACATTATAAACGGGCTTCAAACTCTGTATCTACTACGTCATTGCAGAGCCTATATCGGCGGTGGTGAGCCTCATGCACATGACCTAATACGTGCGATTGTCTTTGAAGATTCTCAATCGCTCCTTCGACTCGTGCCATGAAGTCCTCCGCTGACGGCACGAGTGTACCATACACCGTACTCTTCACAGCAAATAGTCAAGTGGTGCCAGATCTGGCGATCTTGCTGGCCATGGAACTAGTTCACCTCTAGCAATCGATCGATTTGAATGTGCAACTTTGAGATGATTCCGCATAATTACCACAAAGAGTGCAAGAGCTCTAGTCGGCCAGTTCCACAGCTGTGCACTGGTACATGTCGCACTGCTGTTAAAAACATTACTGTACTGAAACTACACAAGTAACGCAATAGGATGCACACCTCGAAGTCTATGTGGTAATTTAGCGCATGCGCAGGAATGTTATTATGCTCAGGTCGTTCATCTCAGTACACATATGGCTAGAGGATACATACCTTCCATATTAAGACACCAAAATGAATGATAGCAAATTGTCAAAACAGTTCGTTCTCAAACTTCGACGCTCTCCAGCATCCAAATGGTGCATTAGTTTATGTTCTATGGTTAAGTTGTTCGGCATTGAAACCTGATTCAAATAAACTGGTAATCAGACAACATGGCCGTAGATCTAGAACTAAATGATCTAAAATATCTGCACAAATGGGGCTCGTTATTACCATTACAATGTGCTATGTATTTGTAGGGCAAAACAACGGTGAAATGACAGTGAATGTATATGTTTGTCGCTTCATAATGTGGTATGGAAGCAGTTGCTTCACTACCTCTCTTTTCCTTACTGACACACCTGTCTAGATTAGTGTCACACTGAGAAAGCATTTTCCCTAGTCATTAGCACCCTAAGTGAGTGGAAGGTACGTGCGAGTGTGAAACAAGTCTTCTCTGGTGATAAGCACACAATTAACAGAAGGTAAACATGCATCTTGAGTGTCTTCTCAAACATCAGTACACTGTATGAGCAGAAGGTAAACAAGTCTGTTAAGCAGAGTGTCTTTTCTAGAGAGAACTGAGAGAACTGTGAGTAAACTTGTCTGTCAAGCAATGTTAATAATTTTAATTGGTATGGAGACATTCGTTTTTAAGGATATTGTCCTCTCTAGCCATTAGAACACTAAGGGAAAAATCTGATGTGTTGCACTCACACGACTTTCTCTACTCTTGTACTAACCATTCTTACAAACTCTTATGCCTATATCTTCTTTCTTGTTAGTTGAGACAAACATTTGTACAAATTATCTTATTGCTTATTTCCTTGTAGGTGCAAAGGTAATGTTAGAATATGCGATAGGCTTTGTGCGATAGTCAAATGTTTGAGATACTGTTGTCTTTGCACACTTGACATATAAAAAAATGAACAGCGATGATCCATTTCACGAAAGTTATAAGTTTTCCGAAACTCACACACATAACAAGGAATATCTCCGAAATGGTTCACCCTACAAGAAAATTTACTGAGACATAAATTGTGTATTTTAGCAAGATCTACATTTTTTTGTACGGTATGATTTGCTCTATCTCTAACGGTTTACCAGTTATGCAAAATTCGTCCAGAGTAATTACGACTACAGGGGCTATAGCCAGAAAATTCAAGATATACATTTCATTTGTCATCAAAATATCTCAAACATATGACATTAAATCAAAATCGTTAGAGCCATTTTCAAGAAAATCAAAATTTTCGAAATATTTCCATGTAAAGGGTAGTTTAGGGTAGGGCTATTTTCTTCAAAATCTTCGTGTCACATCCTTGAAAGACATTAAACTTAAATACCAACTTTGGTTTTTAACCGACTTTTCGTTTTTGAGTTTTGCGTCCACAGACTGAGACTGACACACACACATACCTTTTTCTAAAAAGGCTTTTTTTTATTCAGGGGGCCTCAAAACATGTATCTCCGGTGAAATCTCGACATCAAATTTTTGGGTGGAATACAATACTTCCCCTACTTACCAGTAGAGAAAGTAAAAATAAATACTGTTGTGTCACATTGAGCAAGTGTCCCCTCCAGTCATTAGCACACTGAGCAGAAGGTAAACCTGTCTGATGAGCAAGTGCCTTCTCTGGTTATTAGTAAAGTAGTTCAGAGAAAGTAGGCATGTCTGTTGAACAGCCCTCCTCTCTAATCATTAGCACACCGAGTCAGCAGAAAGTAAACATGTCTATTGCGCAAGTGTCATTACTCATTAGCATACTGCAATTTTCTACAACCGGCAGACCACGATATAGTTTGCTGTCAGACATTAGAATGTATAAACGCAAAACTTTTACAATTATTTAATAAATTAACTGTCAATTTTACGAAGGTTCCTGTTTGTGTGTAAATACATGTTGATAATTATTATATACAAAATCAGGGAAGTTCGAAGTCCATTTACTTGTTCTCACACTTCATTTTCCTCCTTGAATACAGATGAACAAATTCCTGCTCGTTACTAACGTAGGTTATAGTCTTCTCTACTTTACAATTCACACTTGTTCTTCCAATAATCTTTCTCAGCCTTTTTTCCAGTTTCACTGTTTCTTATATCTTTACTATTACGATAGAATAACTCGACGAAAGGCTGGTTGATTCACTCTCGTAACTAAAAATCAATTGTACACGACGACTTAAAACAACTACTCAAACTGGCACTCACTTTATCATTCAACTCTAACACTCTATTCAAAAACTGACATAAAAACTAACTGAACTGTTCACTGCTTTTCCTATTAATACTGGAGCCGGCGTGGTGTAATCTCCTTCGATTTCTTTCCATGCGCACGTGTGTAATGGCTCAGCAGAAAAGCTTCTAGAGCTTTCTGGTGTTATCACTGTTCGATCACATTTACACAGTCGCTAGTTATCCTGTAGCCTCGGACCTCCTTTGTTTTACCGGCGTTATTACGGTCACGTACACACATAGCCGCTCGCAGTTTCCAAGGTCACCCGGTCTGCTCTCTTCCGCATGTTGTTGAACGATCTAATGTCACAATATTTTCATACAGTGTGAGTGCAAGATGAGGCTTTAAGAACCTATTAACAACTAGGTAATTTGGGCCCGAAGTCAAAACATAAAAACTTTCAGAATCATAGTTAATATTTAAAATACAAAAATAGATAAAAATAAGAATATTAAAATAGGACATAATCACATCCTAAAAGTCTAAAAATTCCCAAACACTTTTTAGAAATAAAATGTAATTTGTTTAATCAACAGTTATCGTTTCTGTATCTTTGTATTCTCGCCTCTAATATTGGACTGATTTGATGGTTACAGGCAGCAAGCTTTGTGTTCACCACAAAGAGAGCTGTGTAAGACTTTCAGCATGTCTTTTAGGGGTTAGCACCAACCATACAATAGACTTAACGTTCAGAAGTCGAATAGTTGTAACCCATGAAAACAGTATTACATTATATCGGGTGTTGAGATTTATTCGCGTCTAGCACCAGTCAGTTTTAATAAATGATGTAATTATTATTTCAGCAGGCTCTTTGTCTCACAGGGGAGGTGCGGAAGTGAACCTCAAACAGCTTTCACTTACGGTTTCGTTAACAGTTTGTGCACTGCGGTGGTGCAAAATTGTACCTCACTAGGTCATTTTGTGTGTTACTTGCATACAAGATGAGTGACAAAATTTGCATGGTTGAATACACACTGAGTGAGCAAAAGCTCTATATCTCTGTTGAGCAAGTGTCTTCTCTGAAACATGTAAGATAGGGTGGATGTAGTCTTTGAGCATGGGAGAAAGCAGAACAGTGTGGTACAGCTGACAATGCAGGAATGGACTTTGGTTGGTTACTCCTTGGCAAAGCTCATCTTTAAACGTGTATCTCTATTGGTGCGGTTTTTAAATG
The DNA here is from genome assembly GCA_030765045.1 of Tenodera sinensis. Classification (NCBI taxonomy): domain Eukaryota; kingdom Metazoa; phylum Arthropoda; class Insecta; order Mantodea; family Mantidae; genus Tenodera; species Tenodera sinensis. The sequence goes on from CM060970.1 coordinate 126,565,323, forward strand.
ATTATTAAAGGGAATTGGCTGTGCTATGAGACTCGTTTACTATCTACAGGGTCGTGATAACAGATGGAATGCATATATCAATGTTTCTTTATCACAAGGTATTTATTTATTAACACTTCTATATTTTACACTCTCAGCACCATATTAAACACTTAAAAAACTTTACACTTTTGTGATTTGGTATAATTTACGCTGGATAAAAGTTTGGTGAAAGTTCCATGTTCACACGCTACCAAAACACGTCTTATCACCTTGAACATATAAACGCTACTGAATCGTTTCTTGGCGTCGCTTTGACACGACACACCGCCATTTTTGTATTCATCCGCGCATATAGTTTTTATTGTTAAAACACAAACAATTCTAATATTTATACACTTTTAACAAACATTTATATGAACGACTTTCTATTGGGGTCCAATATTCTGTCTCATATGCCCCTTGTTTTGTTTTTCAAGTTGTCACCTATATTTACAATCTTGAAACACAATACAATACTTCTCCCTACTCTGGTTGTTCATAGCCGTGCTCCGATTTAAGATGGGTGAGTTTGGGTGACCGTTCCTATGTCTATGCTCATTAGGCCGACCATTTTGTGTTTCGAAGGCTGTCAGCAATTCTATCATATCTGCAAAATCTACTGGCCTCGCAACAATTAACCCTGTTCTCACTGTGTCTGGGAAATGTCTTGTTATGCTGGTAATTAGTTCTGCTTCCGACAAGTTGGGGTCTAATAGCTTTCCTTTGTTGGCTACTTTCATAAAATAATCGACTAGCGATAACCCTTTGGTTGGATCATATCTACCTGTCGCTAGCTCTAACCTAGTTTGGTTTTGCTTAGCTGGGCCCCAATACCTTGATAGGAATAAATTTCTGAATGAACTATACGACTCATGACCGGCTAGTGTTAACTTGAGCCATTCTAATGCCTTGTTTTTTAAGCTTTTCTTAACTATCATCATCCTAAGCTCATTTGGTATCCTTTTCACTTTAAAATATTCTTCCATCTCTTTAACAAAGAGTTTTGGATCGTCTCCCTTCTCCTCATCAAATGTAGGTGGTGTGATTTCATGTAATATGCTGTTGGTGTAACATGTGTTATGTGTTGTGTCATTGTTTGGTTGTGAACCTCTTTCTCTGTATGGTGAGTCAACATTTTGTACATTATTCAAATAACTCTCATCTTGCACATTACTTACATCTAAATCATCTTGCCTTTGTAGTGCATTCACAACATCATTTACATTAGCCAAACTTTCTTTCCCTTTTTCATTTCTTCACAAATTGATTTTAAATCATTCTTTATTTCTAAGTGACTTTGTTTCATATCATTTATAGCATCTTGTTGTAAATGCACCACATCAGTCATCGTCTTAATTTTAGGAATTACAATTTGTTCTACAGTTTCATTAATAATGTCTTTCTTTGCTACCTCAATCTCTTTCCTTAATTCCTCAGTTATTTTTGCTTTTACACTTGTAATCTTACAGTCTACACTTGTATTACATTGTTATTTCATCTCTACATCTAGCAATTTCTCCTTCTAATACAATCTTATTTCCTCTCATTTCTGATTCTATTTTTCCCATCCTATCTCCTACGATTTCTATCCTAGCTTCTAAGGCTTCCTTTGTCTCATTTAAGTTTTCATGTACTAATTTTAAATTAGCTTCCATTACTTTCATATTTTCTTTACACTCCTGTCTTCCTAATTCTATTTTCTGTTCTAAGTTCTGTCTTCCTAATTCCATTTTCTGTTCTAAGTTCTGTCTCACTTCCTCCATTTTCTGACCTATTTCTTCCTTATTCTGTTCCAGTTTCTGACCTATTTCTTTTTTATTATTTTCCAAGTCCTCTCTCACTCCCACTATTTTCTAACCTAAACTTTGTTCTATGTCCTGTTTTAATTCTGCGTTACTTTGTTCCATTTTCTGACCTAAACTTTGTTCTAGTCTTTCAAACATGATCATTAATAACCTTTGGTCTTTTCCTATTGCTAGCTGTTCCTCACCTTCTGCTTCTATTTTATAACTAGGCCTATCTGCCCCTTCCCCCACTCCTGTTTCTATCTCTTTTCGCGACATTTTAGTTTCTTTATTCAATTCACTTAGGGTTAAAAGTCCCACTACTTTGCCGCTTCTGAGTAACATAAAAATGGAAATAAACTTAATGTGAAAACAAAAATTTTTGATCCTACTTTTTTTTTCCGTTGCTTCGTTCAGTTATTTACGTCTCCTGGGCAGTTGGCTTCGCTAGATGATCTCCGGTGTTTTCCCGCGTTGATTATCCGTGCATCGATGTTCTGATGTATCGTTGATATCAAACGATGGTCTTATGGCGTCTTCTTTCCATGACGCGGCGTCACTTGATGTTTATCGTGATTTCAATTCCCGTAATTTGCATTCCATCCTAAAGCCATTTTGGTGCAGTTTTTAAATGATTATTATGGGAATTGGCTGTGCTATGATACTCGTTTACTATCTACAGGGTCGTGGTAACAGATGGAATGCATATATCAATATTTCTTTATCACAATGTATTTATTTATTAACACTTCTATATTTTACACTCTCAGCACCATATTAAACACTTAAAAAACTTTACACTTTTGTGATTTGGTATAATTTACGCTGGATAAAAGTTTGGTGAAAGTTCCATGTTCACACGCTACCAAAACACGTCTTATCACCTTGAACATATAGACGCTACTGAATCGTTTCTTGGCGTCGCTTTAACACGACACACCGCCATTTTTGTATTCATCCGCGCAAATAGTTTTTATTGTTAAAACACAAACAATTCTAATATTTATACACTTTTAACAAACATTTATATGAACGACTTTCTATTGGGGTCCAATATTCTGTCTCACTATCAAAATGGAACCATAAGTAGACATCACAAAATTGATGTGTATCAGCTACAAGATAGTTTAATGTGAGGTGGGAGCAATTTATAAATTGTAGCTAGAAAGCAAGGTGGCAAATTTTGCATAATAAATAATGTTTGGAATGAGGTAACCGGTGGTTTGGTTTCTCAGAATATAGATATAAGTTGAGTAATTCAGTTATGATGATTTCAGACAAATGGCATTTAAGTTTTACCTCAGCGGAACTACTTAAGCACCACTACATATGCAGATGATACTAATACGCTGGAATTACACTTTAAGTAGCCTGTAACAGTCATTATAAAAAACTATTACATTATTTTGGAAATACTTTGCACTCAACAATCTGGCTATGAATAAAAGCAAAACCAAAATAATTATGTGTGATCTAAATAAATGAAAATTCCATGACAGCAGTAATTGGGAACTTTCCTTATGATCACTGACGAGTACTCTTTTCCTGGTGTACAAATGGACAACAGACTTTACTAGGTTAGACATATAAACATCTGCAACAGATTAAGTAAAACCTTATATTTCAAAATGATAAGGAATTATGTCAATGATCAAACTAATGCACTATGGATTGGTCTGTTCATACCTAAACTACAGTATCAAAGTATGGAGTAATTCTGCAAAAACACACTTCAATAGATTATTTTCCTTACAAGAAAAAGCTATTAGAATAATTTTATTTGTAACAAGAAATGTAGCGACTCATGCAGAGAAATCTTTCCCTCTAAAGGCACACTTACCATCTATTCCCTCACTTGTAGTAAATAAAACCCCAAGTCTTGAAAAGTGATATTCACGACTATTTAACAAGAACAAAAATGACGTGCACAGGATATCAGCAAATAAAGTCATTGACAATGATCCTGTATTATTGACACAATTATGTACAATAAATTACCAATAACAATTAAAACAGCAGAAAAAAAAGTTTAAAAATATACTTAGGGAATTTTTAACCTGTAAGTGCTTATACTCAAATGAAATGGACCAGGGTTGCCAACTCGTACGATAATTATGGGGGTGTACGATAATTTCAATGTATGATAGTTCGATATCGGCAAAATATAATTTTCACTGGTTTGTCCCACCAGCGAAATGAAACTAATTACAAATAACTACACCACTTTTGCCCTCATAGCCTGTCTCCACCCCATAGCAATCGTTTCCAGCTCTACTAAGCCTGCGACCCTTTATCCTCTTATTACCAGTGTGCCCAGGTCTGATAATCTCAATGAAGAAGGCACTGTTCAGAAAATTTATGATGAATGGAGAAAACTCGGAATACGTGATATTCTGTGTGAAATAAAGAACATGCCTGAACCTGACAGTTTCTGGAGTGCTGTTAAACACATATTTTCTTGGTGGAAACACTGATTTCACTGATTTCAAAGAACTGGCGGCCTTTGCATTATCAGTGGTTTCCTTGCCCCACAGAAGCACTTCTTATGAAAGTTTTTTTTTTTCCTTCTACACTGGGTTTAATAAAAACCAAAGTTAGAAACAGATTGGCACTAGACACGGTAAATGAACTCATTTTGTCGTCTCAGCTTATGAAAGAACGTGGCAGATCTTAAAATCTGCAAGTCACCGAGAAGATGTTAAGGTTTATCTCAACAACAAATTTCTACAATGCTGCAACTGTTGAGGAAAATGAACTTTCAGTTGAATAATGCGAGAAACATCAGTGCTGAAGTTGTAATGTTTGTTGAGTTCATCAGTCTTGTAAGTGGATATCATAAACATCATTACTCTGATATTTTCTGAAGTACTATACTGATATTTTAATTGTTGTAGCATTTGGTTTATGATGTACGATAATTTTGAATCCAAATCTATAATTTTGAGTGGTTGGTACGATAATTTTACTTTTAAATGTTGGCAAGCCTGAATGTGACTACAACCTTGATGAAGCCAACAGACTAGGCTTTTTTTGTAGGATTTGAAGCTTTCACGGCGAACGTTAGTGATAAGAGCTTCACGGGTGATCAGCCGTGTTAAACTTATGAAGGTCGAGCTTTCGGCCATTATACTCTCCATGGCCATCTTCAGGACTAAAATGATGGAAAATTCTCCTCAGTTTCCAAATATATACTATGGTTAGGTTGTGTTGTCCGAACCAATGCGCGGGTGATGCGGAACTTAGTTTGAGTCCGCCCTCTCTGTTGAAATTGTGGGGGTGTAATTTGATGTGGATGGCCTACTTGATGAGTCTGTCCCAGTAATTTTCTGCGTGTTCTAGTATTTTTGTGTCTTGGAAATTTATTTTGTGGACCTGTTCTATGCAGTGTTGGGCTACTGCTGATTTTTCGGGCTGGAGAAGTCTGATGCTCCGTTGATGTTCTTTGCATCTTTCCTCTATCGTGCGTCCTGTTTGACCCACATACACCTTACCACACTCGCACGGAATCCTGTATATTCCCGGGACCTTAAGCCCAAGTGGGTCTTTCACCGGCCTGAGGAGTTGTCGGATCTTCTTAGGGGGTGTGAAGAAGGTTTTGATATTATGTCTCGCGAGTATACGGGAAACCTTGTTGGAGACAGAGCCGTAGAAAGGTATGTAGGCCTTCTCTTGAGGGCTATCCTTCCCTTGCGTGAGCAGTAGCGGGTTCTTCCTGCTGCGTTCTACTTTCCTACGGGTCTCATTGATGTCCTGGTTGCTATACCCATTCTTGCGTAGGGTATCCTGTAAGTATTGAAGTTCTAGGTGTATGTGGTCCTTGTCTGCTATGTCAAATGCTCGGTGAAACAGAGTGGAAATGATTGTTTTCTTCTGAGAGGGATGATGGTGGCTGGAGGCATCCAAGTATCTGTTGGTGTGTGTGGGCTTCCTGTAGACCGTGTGTCCCAGGCTGATCACCCGTGAAGCTCTTATCACTAGGCTTTTTTTTTCTTCTTTGTTTCCTCTCCATTGGTGAATCCAGCAACCCATTTGTAAACCGTCCAAAACGGGTAGATGGGGCTTGGTAGTCTTGGTCGACGACTCGCCTAGGAGAAGAGGACTCCGAAATCAAAATCCCCCGGGGGTCCTACTACGGTAGGTACGGGTTTGGCGTAAAAGGTCCGTGGATTCAACAGCTCATGAAAGGTGTCAAAGAGCACATACAGACTCGCAAAACACACGAGCTACAGGGATATTTAGGCCAGAGTCCACTCAGAGGAGGTCGTGAGAGGGGAAAGGCGAGCTTTTATCATCTGGCAAATGAACGACAACATGGTCATCGGCAGCTAATGACGCAACTGGTAGTTAATGGGCAGACAGTTTCTGCTACAGTCGGAATCCTTAGAGCAGTGCAGGCCTCTTACGTACAACGCTTCTCCGATTCCGCCGCCCTCTTCAGCAACATAGAGACATGCATGTCAGAATTTGTGCAAGTTATCCCGGAAGAGTTACGGCAGGATACGCCATCACTTTCCGGATGAGAGTTACTGGCAGTGGTCAAGACGACAAAATTACCTGCTTCCCCAGGACCCGACATGCTGCTTCAGCAAAAAGACATTTTGTATGTAAGCTTCCAGGCGTGTAACATTGTCGACACTGGAGTGATGGCGACAAAAGCCGCACTGAACATTGCTCAACAATGTTGAAGGCCTAAAAATCATAGAATACACCAAATAAAAAAGGACCACGTTAATCATTCGCAACAGTGTTTGTCACAAAGACAAGTAAACCTGGAAAGAAAATACGAGAAAGTATAGTTGTATTGAAGCATCCACATATAATTGGTGGTGGGTATATTACGAATTGAATGAGGTGATCAATGTTCCTACTCTCTTGCAACTGGACGTAACGAACAAAAGCTAAGGATGATAATGAAAATAGGTTAGGTTAAGTAAAATCGAATGTATGACTGTGTCAGCCCCATCTACCAGAAAAAGGCATTCCGATGGAACAATGCTGTTTCTGCACCACAACCATAGCGTCCATAAATCAAGGATAGTTCAGCAACCTAAAAACACAATAAGACTCCAGGTCCCAAAGGAATATGTAAAGAACATATCAAAGGTTCAACTGGACTACTACTCCAAATAATAACAGATATATTAAACTTATGTCTACAAAAGGACAACATACCACAAATATGGAGGACGTCGACAATTATGATGTCATTTAAGGGGAAAGGCAACCAAAGGGGTCCGAACTCTTACAGGGGAATTGCCGTGGAAAAATGCATATTGTGAATTTGTTTGGGTGTAAAGTAAAGACGACAGATATAGTCTAGATAAAGAAACACTTTTATTTCCGTAAACAGTAACTTTTTACACTCGTTGCAACAGCAAGAAAGTCTTTTCCGATTCACTCACAGCACGGCTCCAAATTCGTAACACAAGAACTGTCCCTTCTCCGTCGGCACGACTCCTCAACGCTTCACATACGTCTGTCCTTCCGTCGGCACGACTACTCAACGCTTCACATACGTCTGTCCACTCCGTCGGCACGACTACTCAACGCTTCACATACGTCTGTCTACTCCGTCGGTACGACTACTCAACGCTTCACATACGTCTGTCTGCTGTCTGTCGCACTTTACCGCTATTTATATCTCCCAGGCACTATTCTGGAAAGTTCAGTTATTGCGGTGAAATACAAAGCAGTAGATTCCCGAAGTATCTATCCTTTTCTCTCTTTCGGCAAGCGCCCCAACAATGCGGCCATTCTCTGTCTCTTTCCTTCGGCTCCTTTGCGGTAGTGCCGACAATAATGCGATGGGTGACACTGCTGTTGTCGGCAATTAGATGCGGCGGGTGCGGTGACAATATTGAAGATATTAACAAGCGTTATCACAAAGCGAATCTCTGAAAAAGTAGACCAGAAGATCCCGGAAGAACAATTCGGATTCCGGATAGACACGAGCACGCTGCACACAATTAACAACCTAATAGATGACATAGAGGACGCATTAAGATACCCCCAAGGAAAAATACGCGCTGTCTTTGTAGATTATACCAAGGTCTTCGATAAACTAAACAGGAGTATACTGGTCTCAAAACTAGAATCAAGAACAGGGAAGGATAAACTTACAATGTTAATCCATACGTACTGACGGCCAACTTCATTGAGATCACAAACGGCATAAGTACGTCGAAAACGATAACTCAAACCAATGGCGTGTTGGAGAGGGGCCTACTAAGCCCTCTACTTTTCAATATGGCCACATACGACGTACTAGTGATAAGACAAGGAACGGAGGACGTCAAAATCTACATATATGTGGACGACATGGTTATCGGATTGAACTCCAGACTCAACCTACAAAGAGCAACCAACCAACTCGAGAAGTGGGCGCAGGAGAACACAATGGAAATTAATACGGGAAAACCTGTAAATATGACACTCCGCAATGGAGGTCGAGAAGCTGTGGAGGATAGAATACCGGGTGGAAGGGAAGTCATTACATGAATATTAACCAATGGTAGATCTCAGTATTTGGAACACATTTTGTATCTTACTTTTTTGTCTCTCACCATTTTCTATGGAAATATTCTAGTTTTATCGAAAACAACCTTGCAACAGTGCAGATTGTGTGGGTGCTCACTTTCCCTAGTTCAGTGCATAAACAGCGCAAAAACAAACCCATACCCTGCCTTGTCCTTCCGTGTTTACTGTGAGAGTGTAGGCCAATCACAGGCGTTAGCTCCCAAAGCGAAACTGCCCGACTATTGTTGTTTTTTTTAAATTAACGTCCTCCAACATTGTGTCATATCGGACGAATGAATGTAATGAAATGGGTGAAATGATGCTCAAATGAGTCCGAGGTCCATGGAGCTTTAAGCTATCCGACATTCGTCTTCTCAGGGTAGGGACAACCTCGGAAAAAAACCTTACCCGCATAACTTACCCTAAGCGAGATTCGAACTCGCGACCTCTTGAACGTGAGACAGACACGCTAACCGGCTAGTTTACATTCACAAACTAGGCCAATACCCCGAACAACCTCAACGCAACGTTGTCGACTTACCTTGCGTCTGAGAGAGCAACTCGGAGTATTTCTTCACCTCTTTTTAGTGATTATTTGGAAACCCTGTGTGATGTCTCATAACTACTACCGAAGCGATGTCAGAAATAAGTTACTCTACACATCTTACAAACAACAAACTGTTATCTTCATACGTGCTTGTGGAATTACGCATCCCATTTGGACCAAAGCTATTTATTTTTTCTAAATCGGCTGATCAAAGAACAAAATGCCATTCTACTTTTTTGTTTGTAACCTTTCTATGAAGCACATATTAGAAGGAATGTAACGACTTCCCTTCCACCCTGTATATCCTGGGACGGAACCTCTTATGACAGTTAATAGCTTAAAATATCTGAGACTGACTCTGCAAACCACTGCCAGATCATTCCGAATACATGTAAAATCTCCAGCATCAGCGGCCACAAAAGCCATGTTTGACATCAAGGCAGTATCCACACTGTCATTGCAAACTGCCATGGCCTTGTTCGCCGCAAAAATAGTTCCCATCACAACTTATGGAATATATCTCATTTAGGAAAAGTTGAGTCTACAAGACCTAAGGACTCTGGAAGCAGTTAAATCACGCTTCATGACAACCGCCCTAGGTGTATTGAAAGACAAAAAGTGGAGGCTAGTATACAAACTCGCAGGGAACCCTATTTTATAGAGGACCTACATATGATGCTCCCATCCACCGACAGTTCGACTAAACACCTACATGACAGATAGAACGGAAATTTTAAGTTTCGACTTGGCCGGTTTTGTTGCAGATAGACATATTTGAATTCTAAATCTTTCAAAGAAGAAATAGTTTACTTTAATTAGTACCCAACATCAATAAAAAACATAATTTATACATTCATTATAAAAAATGCAGTACAATAAAGTAGAATACACATTAGTATGAATAAAGGAAATTAAAAAACACCATTTGTTTCCCTTTCACTTTAAGCATTAACACAGGAGGCATGAAAACTAATGCGAATTCATATTAACAGCACATTGATACAGCTAATTTTACACACCTCAATCCTACTTTACATTAGATTACAATATCTGCCATACTCTTGATTTAAGAGAATAACATGGTATTAAGGAAAATGATTTTGCACCAATTAAAAGGGTCATCTGTAACAACATAGCATCAGCAGTTAAAGTAATAAGGTATTTTAACCCTTTCAGCTCCGGTGTCCATAATCATTGGCACAGGTATTTTTCATGCTGGACATTCACACAAAACATTTGAAGACAAAATAATGAAAATACACAAACAAGTTAGAATTTTACAACCTTTTGTCCTCGCGAAGAAATATTGTAAATCACACAATGAAGGCTCTCTAGCTCATGTCATACTTGTACGCCCCTGTCGTCTCATTAGTTATATTATGTCTTTAAAATGTAAGGATTTTCACGCTCATGTATGATTTTATGCCTTTTCAAAGTACCCAAAACGGTAAAGCTCTTGTCACAAATTTCACACTTGTGAGGCTTTTTACCCTCATGTGTCAAATTATGCTTTTTCAGATCACCCAAACGAGTGAAGCTCTTCTCACAAATTCCACACTTGTGAGGCTTTTTACCCTCATGTATTAAATTGTGCTTTTTCACATCACTCAAACGAGTAAAGCTCTTTTCACAAATTCCACACTTGTGAGGCTTTTTACCCTCATGTGTTAAATTATGCTTTTTCAGATCACCCAAACGAGTGAAGCTCTTCCCACAACTTTCACACTTGTTAGGGGTTTTACCCTCGTGTATCAGAGTATGTGATTTCAAACTGGACACCCAGGTAAAGTGTTTCCCACAAATTTCACACTTATGAGGCTTTTTAACCTCATGTGTCAGGTTATGTGATTTCAAGTGTGACAACATAGTAAAGTGCTTTTCACAAATTTTGCATTTGTGAAGCTTTTCACCCTTGTGTATCAAATTATGCCTGTTCAGATCCCCCAAACGAGTAAAGTTCTTATCACAAGTTTCACACTTGTGAGGCTTTTTTCCCTCATGTATCAAACGATGTGATTTCAAATGTGAGAACCAGGTGAAGCTCTTATCACAGATTTCACACTTGTGAGCTTTCTTACCATCATGCCTCATTTTATGCAAATTTAAAGCTGACAATGTAGTAAAGCTCTTCTTGCAAATGTTACACTTGTGTGACCTTCCATCACTAGGAATCAATTCTCTACTGCAAACTTCACCAACTTCGCCATCATCAATACTGTCATTAGACTGTTCTGACTGTACATGTATTTTTATATATGGTGTGTTTTCTAAATCACATTCTTGACCTTTACAATCAAGATAATTCTTTCTATGAAGGAAACTTGGGTCTTCCCATGAGGCTGCAGCATAGAACAAACGTGGATCAGTGCTGTTATCACCAGAATCTGCCTTGGTATGTAAACTGAAATCAAAATTACCAGTTGCAAATAGACTTTAACTATTACAAATTATTCCTAACTATTCATTACAGTCAAAACTAACTTAGTTAACAATATTGCAGATGAACAAATTATTATTATAATCCTTGGAATGAAAATTATGTTAATGGTAAAAACAAGGCTGATGTTGGTGACAGTACAACCATTGTGTTGCATGCAATGAGCATTAAACCAATCATCATGTTTCCTTTAACTCAATTAGTTCTTGTCTTAATTAAATCTGAAGAGAAACCATTTTCATAGAGTTCAACAATAACCTAGTACGAAGTCAGAAGGCAATACAATGTGTGGAATATTTCACACAGATTCTCAAGTAGGTGTGGGAGATCAGCAAATTAATATTCAAGATGTAATGTTTTAAAGCTAGTAAATCCTTTTAAAAATTCTGGCGAACCAACTTTCTTCTCCAACTTCTTAAAAGTTAAGTTTTCTAACTCATGGTAACGGAGATAAACTTTCACTCATAGTTTCATTAAACCTTTTGTTATACATCAGGCGTGTCATTAAGTGTCTCCTAAGAGTGACTTCCCCTACTCGGCTGTGTATCTCCCTCCATGCCAGTAGACTATATAGGGTAGTTTTAAACTAGTAAACAGCCTTTCTACTCCACTTACCTTGATCAACTGTATTGGACAAACGTTCAGAAGACTACACATACGTTTCATCAAGAATGGGGAGATTATTTTTGTATATTATATAATGAAACCCAATTTTAATTTGTGATTACTGTCATGTATCTCATTTTAATATTAGACTATCTTAACAAAACACATATCTATGAATATGCCAAAGATTGTTAAATCGGTATGTTTATATTTTCTCTTAGTATTTCTTAATATAGTAATTATCATTATCACCTATTATTTGCTGTGATCTAATCATTATGATGCTGTACATTAATATTTTTAAGATGAAGAAATCATACTACACATGATATCACATTTTTCATTATTATAATTAACCCATTAATGCCCAGCGATATATTTATAGACAGCTACAGTCCCAACTTCCTGTATTGCAATAAATTGTCGATAAAGGTTCCTATAAAGGCTTCACACAAAGAATGCGCCACTGTAAGCAATTGTATTGCTGAAAATATGATCCTGAAGTCAAACAATCTATACACTGCTAGGGACAAGTGATATCTCACGTCAACACAAGGGAGCTCTTACTTGATTCAACGCTAGTTATGTTTGCTCCGGTTTAAAGAAATCAGTAAATTTTGCTTGTTTCACTTTTTGTGCATTAAGTCCATACACCTCGTTTTGTTACAGAATGTATTGTTTTGTGGTGTTTAACGCCAGCTTTACTACTACGGCACCACAGGCGGTGACACTGATGATACATGGAATGAAGATGGAACACCGGTGGAATGAGATGGCGGGGGAAACCGGAGTACCCGGAGAAAACCCGCCCTGACGCAGTTTCGCCCACCACGAATACCACATGCGGGTCCCAGGGATCGAACCCGGGCCGCCTAGGTGGCAGGCGAGCGCGCTAACCGCTCGGCCATGGCGCCGCCTTACTGAATGTATATAGCATGCTGTAAGCAATTCGTACATCTGAAGGAATTTTGATTTTGTTTTTGTGTGGATTAGCTTCTGCCTCTTGTATGCTGTTGTTGGCTAACGCTGGATTTCTCACCATGAAGTCATTAGTTCTCTTTTTCTCCAATATATTCATAATTCATATTAGAGAGCTAAATGGAAGTAAAAGTAACTGCTTTTCAGAGAGCACCATATTTTAATTTTTTGGTGGTCACATCGCTCTCTTGCAACCCCCAGAATGCCTACAGGGCCATCCGTCTTGGTTTACAGGTCTCACAGATCTGACCAGGAGAGTTATCAAAATAAATTCACCAAGCATATCCTCCGATTACCAATCAAAGGACACATTATATGCCATGACAGGTCAGCATATGACCTGTATGAATTCTAGTATTTGATCTAATGCATAGTATTTCCTTTTTCCATTCCCTGTGGCTAACTAAAAGTAATTGAGAACTGATAGACAAAACCACTGTTAATCAGTAACCACCAGGTACCAAACATTTTATCTTATTTTTCATTTGTTGCTATAACATTGTTGTACCGAATGCTGCAGTCTCTTCCAGCAAATGTCCTTCTCTTCCGTTTTTCGTGCCAATAGCTGCAAACTCAGCTTGCGTCTTTGTCAACAAAGATAAGGGAAAATGTGCCATTTTGTTTTAAGATAACATTGTCGCCCATCGCATTATTGTCGGCACTACCGCAAAGGAGCCGAAGGGAAGAGACAGAGAATGGCCGCATTGTGGGGGCACTTGCCGAAAGAGAGAAAGGGATAGACTTCTGGAACTTTCTGCTTTGTATTTCACCGCAATAATAACTGAACTTTCCCGAAGTTTCCAGAATAGTGCCTGGGAGATATAATTAGTGGTAAAGTGTGAAAAGGGACAGCTTTTGTGTTACTAATTCGGAGCCGTGCGGTTGATGAATCGGAAAACTTTCTTGCTGTTGCAACGAGTGTAAAAAGACTGTTTACGGAAATAAAAGTGTTTCTTTATCTCGACTACATCTGTCTCCTTTACTTGACAGCTCACCAAAGTCACACTGGTGTTAGAAGCGGGATATGACGATGGAGGCTACATTGGTGAGCTTTTTACAAGAGCTGAAAGCAGAGATGAAGACGGCAAACGACAACCTCGCTGCCGAGCTGAAAGAGATGAAGACGGAGCTATCGGCGAAAATTGACGAGCAACTGGCTGGCGTAAGGAAGGATGTGAAAAAGCTCGGTGGAAAGATGGGGGACCTCGGCCAACGCGTTGACGCCCTGGAGAATGTCGGGAAACGGCTTAGCGTTCTCGAAGACAGGGTCGACGGTAGCGTCAAGGAGCTAAATGCAATGGTGGAAAGGATGCTTAGTGACAATCTCAAGAACTACAAGGCCAAGGCTCTGGCACGCGACACAACATCGACGCGCGTCAAACCACCAAAGTACAATGGCACGTCAACGTTTGGTCTTCCGTCGTCAATTCGACACAGTAGCCAAGCACAACAAATGGTCGCCAGAAGAAGAGGCCGCGCAGCTGATACCCAGCCTCCAGGGACGAGCCGCAGAGGTGCTGAACGCAGTCCACACAGCGGCGGCGCCCAAGGACATCTGGGAGGCCCTGGAGAACCGGTTCGGAAACCACCGCTTAGCCGCAGCCTACCGCAGCCAACTGAAATCTAGGATGCAACTGCCAGTGGAGACGCTGCAGGAGTTCGCCCTGGCAATCGAACAGCTGGCCAGCAAAGCCTTGGTCGACCTCCCCTCCGAATTCGTATCCCGAGAAGCCGCCTATACCTTCGTCGACGGGGTACGCGATGCCGAGATACGTCAACGCCTGATGCTCGGCGACTACAAGACCATCCACGAGGCTCTAACGGCCGCATTAAGGATGGAAGCGGCCAAAGTGACGGCTACCCCGACCTCGAAGACAAGGAGTGTCCGCTACGATGAAGACCGCAGACCAGTCCAGGGACGCCGACGAAGACCAGGGGGCGTGTGTTGGGGGTGTGGCCAGCCGGAACACCTGATGAGAGACTGCCGGCACCAAGAAGAGCAGCCGGATAACGAGTAATGGCCGGCGTGGCGAGGGGCACGTCGGCGCCATCACCATCATCCCCTCGAGTGACACTGCGCGCCGTCAGCCGACGGATGGATGACAGCCTCATCGCGGACGGTTGGGTGAGAGGGAAGCCGTGCCGCGTGCTTGTTGACACTGGAGCAGCCGTGACTGTCATCAGACCTGACGTAGCCAGGGGCTTGCCGTCGAGAAAACCGAGCCGACTGTACCAACTAGTGACGGCATCGGGTGACACCTTGCCTGTGGAGAGGGAGGCCCTGCTGCAGTTGACCTTGGGGCGAAGTGTCTTGCGTTTGTGGGTGTTCGTCGCGGAGGTGCTACTGGGACTGATGCCCTCAGGAGCCACGAGGCGACGGTCGACATCGGCAAGAAGGTGCTGCGGCTTAAGGGAGAGGAAGTACTGCTCCGGCACCCCGAAGAACGCTTTGGAATCTGCAGGGTCATTCTCAGGGAAGACGTAGTTGTCCCCGCGAGAAGCGAGATGGTAGTGACGGCGCGACTGGAAGGCCAGCGCAAGAAGAACATGCTGCTGGACCGGAAGACGCATTTGCACGGGCTCTGTGTAGCCGGGACATTGTTGCCGTGTCGAGAGGAGGTGCTGGTGAGACTGCTCAACCCAACAGACATTGATCACGACGTCCAGGCCGGGACGGAGTTGGGGTGTGCGAGCCCGTGGTCAGCGTAACACCAATAGATAAGACCCAGGAGCCGGTGCCGACGCAACACCTGGGGCCCCGGCTGGAAGGCTTACTGGAGAGGGCGGCCGACCACCTGACCGCTGAACAGAGAGAGAAGGTCCAACAACTGCTGAGACGATATCAGCGCGTCTTCAGCCAAGGCAGCAGCGATTACGGCCGCACGGACCGAGTGCTTCACCACATCGACACCGGCGACGCCCGGCCTATTCGGCAACCACCTAGACGCGTTCCGTTGGCTAAACAAGCGGCGGTACGAGACATGCTGGAGGACATGAGAACCAAAGGAGTGATCGAAGAGTCTGACAGTCCTTGGTGTTCCCCTGTAGTTCTGGTGAAGAAGAAGAATGGCGAGCTACGCTTCTGCGTAGATTACAGGAAGCTGAAAGCTGTCACCAGGAAGGACTGCTTCCCCTTACCCCGGATTGACGTCTCGACTTGGCTGGTTTTGTTGCAGATAGACATATTTGAATTCTAAACCTTTCAAACAAGAAAGACTTTACTTCAATACTGATTTTCAATCAGTACCCAACATCAATAAAAAACATAATTTATACATTAATTATAAAAAAATGCAGTATAATAAAGTAGAATACACATTAGTATGAACAAAGGAAAATAAAAAAACACTATTTTTTCCCTTTCACTTTAAGCATTAACACAGGAGGCATGAAAACTAATGCGAATTCATATTAACAGCACATTGATAAATATAATTTTACACACCTCAATCCTACTTTACATTAGATTACAATATTTGGCATACTCTTGATTTAAGTGTATAACATGGTATTAAGGAAAATAATTTTGCACCAATTAAAAAGGTCATCTGTAACAACGTAACATCAGCAGTTAAACTAATACGGTATTTTAACCCTTTCAGTTCCGGTGTCCATAATCATTGGCACAGGTATTTTTTCCCTATTTGTACTACTTTTAACGTTTTTTGAGCTATATTCTTGTTATACTGTCCGTCACCAATTAAACATATGTATTTGACACGTTCTGAATTGTACAAAACTATTTTTTTACAATTTATATTGTAGTGTTTTTGTAAAGAAAAGAAGCAAAATCCCTGCAACCACAGTCAAATGATACCCTGTCATCATCAACGTGTGCCATCACACCGACGTGGGCCCTCCCCGTCCTTTACCACAGGCAAATTTGACTCGAATTCACCTCAGGCTTTAAGTGCATTACGTGTCGCCTTGACGATCATTATTATTGTAACTGTAACTATCCTCATTGATTTGGCCGGTTTTGATGCATATTAATTTATCAACAGAAACAGTACTTGTTTTTCTTTAAGTTTATAATAAAATTTAACTTCTTAAAATGTTGTGACTTGGCCAGTTTTGATACTACATGACTCAATTCCTGTCTTTCGTTGTTCCTGGTCTAAGGTTTGTGCAGACATTCACACAAAACATTTGAAGACAAAATAATGAAAATACACAAACAAGTTTGAATTTTACAACCTTTTGCCCTCACGAAGAAATATTGTTAATCACACAATGAATCCTCTCTAGCTCATGACATACTTGTACACCCCTGTCGTCTCATTAGTTATATTATGTCTTTAAAATGTAAGGATTTTCACGCTCATGTATCATTTTATGCCTTTTCAAAGTACCCAAAACAGTAAAGCTCTTCTCACAAATTTCACACTTGTGAGGCTTTTTACCCTCATGTATTAAATTATGCTTTTTCAGATCACCCAAACGAGTGAAGCTCTTCTCACAAATTCCACACTTGTGAGGCTTTTTACCCTCATGTATTAAATTGTGCTTTTTCACATCACTCAAACGAGTAAAGCTCTTTTCACAAATTCCACACTTGTGAGGCTTTTTACCCTCATGTGTTAAATTATGCTTTTTCAGATCACCCAAACGAGTGAAGCTCTTCTCACAAATTCCACACTTATGAGGCTTTTTACCCTCGTGTATCAAATTATGCCTTTTCAGATCGCATAAACGAGTAAAGCTCTTCTCACAGACTTCACATTTGTGAAGTTTTTTACCCTCATGTATTAAATAATGTGATTTCAAAGTGGACAAATGAGTAAAGCTCTTCCCACAAATTTCACACTTATGAGGCTTTTTACCCTCGTGTATCATATTGTGCCTTTTCAGATCACTAAAAAAGGGAAAGCTCTTCTCGCAAATTTCACACTTGTGAGGCTTATTATCCCCATGTCTCAAAATATGTGATTTCAAATTGAACAATCGAGAAAAAAATTTCCCACAAATTTCACACTTGTGAGGCTTTCTGCCCTTGTGTATCAAATGATGTGTTTTCAAATATGACAACTGCGTAAAGCTCTTACCACAAATTTTGCACTTGTGGATAGCATTAACCCCGTGTAGCAAAGTATGCCTTTTCAAAACGCTCAAAAGAGTAAAGCTCTTATTACAAATTTTGCACTTGTGGGGCTTTTTACCCTCATGTATCAATACATGTGCTTTGAAAGTTGTCAAAACAGTAAAACTTCTCTCACAAATTTTGCATTTGTGAGGCTTCTTACCCTCGTGTATCAAATTGTGTAACTTCAAATTTGACAAATGCGTAAAGCTCTTCCCACAACTTTCACACTTGTTAGGCGTTTTACCCTCATGTATCAAATTATGTGATTTCAAATTGCACACCCGAGTAAAGTGTTTCCCACAAATTTCACACTTATGAGGCTTTTTACCCTCATGTGTCAGGTTATGTGATTTCAAGTGTGACAACATAGTAAAGTGCTTTTCACAAATTTTGCATTTGTGAAGCTTTTCACCCTTGTGTATCAAATTATGCCTGTTCAGATCCCCCAAACGAGTAAAGTTCTTATCACAAGTTTCACACTTGTGAGGCTTTTTTCCCTCATGTATCAAACGATGTGATTTCAAATGTGAGAACCAGGTGAAGCTCTTATCACAGATTTCACACTTGTGAGCTTTCTTACCATCATGCATCATTTTATGCAAAAACAAAGCTGACAATGTAGTAAAGCTCTTCTTGCAAATGTTACACTTGTGTGACCTCCCATCACTAGGAATCAATTCTCTACTGCAAACTTCACCCACTTCACCTTCATCAATACTGTCATTAGACTGTTCTGACTGTACATGTATTTTTATATATGGTGTGTTTTCTACATCACATTCTTGACCTTCACAATCAAGATAATTCTTTCTATGATGGTCTTCCCATGAGGCTGCAGCATAGAACAAACGTGGATCAGTGCTGTTATCACCAGAATCTGCCTTGGTATGTAAACTGAAATCAAAATTACCAGTTGCAAATAGACTTTAACTATTACAAATTATTCCTAACTATTCATTACAGTCAAAACTAACTTAGTTAACAATATTGCAGATGAACAAATTATTATTATAATCCTTGGAATGAAAATTATGTTAATGGTAAAAACAAGGCTGATGTTGGTGACAGTACAACCATTGTGTTGCATGCAATGAGCATTAAACCAATCTTCATGTTTCCTTTAACTCCAATTAGTTCTTGTCTTAATTAAATCTGAAGAGAAACCATTTTCATAAAGAGTTCAACAATAACCTAGTACGAAATCAGAAGGCAATACAATGTGTGGAATATTTCACACAGATTCTCAAGTAGGTGTGGGAGATCAGCAAATTAATATTCAAGATGTAATGTTTTAAAGCTAGTAAATCCTTTTAAAAATTCTGGTGAACCAACTTTCTTCTCCAACTTCTTAAAAGTTAAGGTTTCCAACTCATGGTAACGGAGATAAACTTTCACTCATAGTTTCATTAAACCTTTTGTTATACATCAGGCGTGTCATTAAGTGTCTCCTAAGAGTGACTTCCCCTACTCGGCTGTGTATCTCCCTCCATGCCAGTGGACTATATAGGGTAGTTTTAAACTAGTAAACAGCCTTTCTACTCCACTTACCTTGTTCAACTGTATTGGACAAACGTTCAGAAGACTACACATACGGTTCATCAAGAATGGGGAGATTATTTTTGTATATTATCTAATGAAAACCAATTTTAATTTGTGATTATTGTCATGTATCTCATTTTAATATTAGACTATCTTAACAAAACACATATTTATGAATATGCCAAAGATTGTTAAATCGGTATGTTTATATTTTCTCTTAGTATTTCTTAATATAGTAATTATCATTATCACCTATTATTTGCTGTGATCTAATCACTATGATGCTGTACATTAATATTTTTAAGATGAAGAAATCATACTACACATATCACATTTTTCATTATAATTAACCCATTAATGCCCAGCGATATATTTATAGACTGCTAGTCCCAACTCCCTGTATTGGAATAAATTGTCGATAAAGGTTCCTATAAAGGCTTCACACAAAGAATGCGCCACTGTAAGCAATTCTATTGCTGAAAATATGATCCTGAAGTCAAATAATCTATACACTGCTGGGGACAAGTGATATCTCACGTCAACACATGGGAGCTCTTACTTGATGCAACGCTAGTTATGTTTGCTCCGGTTTAAAGAAATTAGTACATTTTGCCTGTTTCACTTTTTGTGCATTAAGTCCATACACCTCGTTTTGTTACTGAATGTATATAGCATGCTGTAAGCAATTCATAAATCTGAAGGAATTTTGATTTTGCTTTTGTGTGGATTAGCTTCTGCCTCTTGTATGCTGTTGTTGTTGGCTAACGCTGGACTTCTCACCATGAAGTCATTAGTTCTCTTTTTCTCCAATATATTCATAATTCATATTAGAGAGCTAAATGGAAGTAAAAGTAACTGCTTTTCAGAGAGCACCATATTTTAATTTTTTGGTGGTCACATCGCTCTCTTGCAACCCCCAGAATGCCTACAGGGCCATCCGTCTTGGTTTACAGGTCTCACAGATCTGACCGGTAGAGTTATCAAAATAAATTCACCAACCATATCCTCTGATTACCAATCAAAGGACACACAAAGGACTGTAATACTGTCTCTGTTATTATTATTTGTACTCATGATATTGTTTAAACCAATATTAATTATTTGTATTCCCTATTTAAAAATTGACGAAGCCATGAATTTGTAAAAAAATTCTTACGGTGAATAAAGACATACATACATTACATACCATGACAGGTCAGCATATGACCTATATGAATTCTAGTACTTGATCTAATGCATATTTCCTTTTCCATTCCCCGTGGCTAACCAAAAGTAATTGAGAACTGTTAGACAAAACCTGTTAATCAGTAACCACCAGGTACCGAACATTTTATCTTATTTCTCATTTGTTGCTATAACATTGTCGTGCCGAATGCTCCAGTCTCTTCCAGCAAATGTCCTTGTCTTGCGTTTTTTGTGCCAATAGCTGCAAACTCAGCTTGCGTCTTTGTCAACAGAGATAAGGAAAAATGTGCCAGTTTGTTTTAAGATAATATCATATGCTGTGTGCTCATTATAATTATGTAAAACTAAGTTATATTTCACTGAAGTTTAATGCATATAACAACAAATGACGTATAAATACATCACCTATAAATAAGGTTCTATTAACATGTTTCTAAATTTCATGTCGCTGGAACCTACAAAAATTTACGTATAAATACGGATTACTTAGAAATGGATCATGTATAGGGCCCAAATCTATGTGCACTAGAAACATCAAATATATGCATACAAAAATGCACTAAAAATATAAAAATATCGACTCCAACTCATTCTCAAAGCTATACAAACAAGCTCCCATAACTACTGATGCTCATTTTAAAACTGTCACCAATCTGTGAAAACAAAAACCTATAAATACAATCTATTGGAGGTATTTCAAAATTCATAACACAGTTCCTGTTTTCTAAAATAAATACCTTTTCCCAAACCATCAAATCTATAGGTCCACTTAATTGTTTTAATAATTTAACCTCTGGATTAATTTCATGATTAAATGACCAAAAATGATCTGCCACAGCTGATTTATCAGTTTGTTTATACTTAATATTTCTACAATGCTCTTTCATTCTGGTTTCTAAATGACGTTTAGTTTTACCAACATAAACCCTATCACAATCCAAACAGCTCAATTGATAAATGCCAGATTTTTTATAATTTGAAATTTTAACCTTTTTAGAAAAATTTAGTAAATTTTGTATATTACATTTAATTTGAGGAATCAAATTTAGTCCATAGTCTTTAAAAAATTCTGGAAATTTTTTATCGGCCCACAGATGGTAAGTAAACTTTTTAGGGTATCTAAATTTTAGTATGAAAAGAAAAACAAACAGGTTAAAAAAACAAGCTAAATAGATTATGCCAAAAACAACAAAAATTGAATATAAAAATTTGTGAAATTGTAACTTTACTGAGAAAGAAAGAAATTTCCTAAATAGAGGTATGAAAACTTGTGTAAATTTTCCACAAAAACACAGATGATTTTGTAGCAAATATCAAAATTGCCAGTCAGTATTTAAATGAGATTAATAAATCTTTGATTAAAATGAATGCACTAAAATTTTGAAAGCTATAGATAAAAATCACCCTAAATGTAATCATAATAGCTAGATTATTAAATAATTGAATGAAAAGGACGTAATTCGTACTAAAGCAGATAAAGGCAATAAAATTATAATTTTAGATCAATCTGATTGATTATATTAATAGAGCAGAACTTCTACTTGAAAGTGAAGATTACTTAAGTATACATAATGACCCAATGAAATCATGCATTTCAACTTTTAATAAAATTCTATACAAAGCGAAAATGATACCTAGCATAGGAAAAAGTATTTCAAAAGTTAATAATCCAGTTTTCCCAGATTGTATGCACTTCCCAAAATTCAGAAACCAGGAAATAAAATGAGACTAATTATAAATTGAAATTCACCTAGATATAATTTAGCGAAATGGCTAAATAAAAAATTCTGTATCTTTGATCAGTTTGAAAGTTTAAGTATTAAAAATTCTTTTGAATTAGTAGAAAAGATTAGCAATATAGTATTGTCTGATATTGATAAACTTGTTTCTTTTGATGTAACTGCTTTATTTCCTAGTATTTCTAAAAAAAAGGTTAAATTCTTTAGAATTAAACGAACAATAGATGATTTTATAAAACTTACAAATCTTTGTTTACATAAAAATTTCTTTAGTTATAATGGTAATTTTTTGTCAACAAACTTCTGACTTGGCAATGGGTAGTCCACTTTCGCCATTTTTTACTAATCTTTTCATGAGCTTTTCTGAAGTTCAAATTACAAAATCAATGCCTCTAATTTTTAAAATATGGTACAGATATGTGGAAGACATTTTTTGCTGTTGTCCCTGAAAAACAGAATGATACTTTAAAACTTTTAAATTTACAGGATAAAGCCATACAATTCATTTTGGAAACGGAAATGGATGCTTTTCGTTTCTAGACTTAAAAATTAAAAAACATAACAATAAATTGAATTTTGGTATTTATAGAAAATTTACTCACACTGATAATTAATTAAAAGTTTTAATCCTTTTGCACATAAATTTGCTGTTTTTAATAGTTTAATTTATAGGTTAATAAATATACCCTTTTAATAAGGAAGAATTTGACACAGAATATGAACACATTATTAACAGTGCAGTAATTAATGGTTTTAATACAGATTTTGTACCTAAAAAGGTAGAAAAATGACAGTATCAAAAGGCTGTCAAAGAGGTTGCTACACTCAAAAAAATAAAAGATAATTGTATTGTTAAAAAGTGTACTTACCATCCATGGGCCAATAAAAAATTTACAAAGAGTTTTAAAGAATATGGAATAAATATGGTCCCTCAAAATAAATTTCATATACAAAATTTACTAAATTATTCTAAAAAGGATAAAATTCCAAATTATAAAAAATCTGGCATTTATCAATTTAGCTGTTTGGATTGTGATAGGGTTTATATTGGTAAAACTAAACTTCATTTAGAAACCAGAATGAAAGAGCATTGTAGAAATATTAAGTATAAACAAACCAATAAATCAGCTGTGGCAGATCATTTTTGGTCATTTAGGGCCTGTATTACAATCTCTGATTACTAGCCACGGTTTGTTACCTTTCAGTTATCGCTAACTGATGGTTAGGCTCGGTGCCTTGTATTACAAACTCAATTTGACTAAGTTTGTTACCCTGAACATTATGATGCCCTGAGAGCAGTTGGTAACATTTTTCACTAGGCTTTTGCTGTGTTTGCAATGCTATCTTGTGGGTAAAGCAATCATTTAGGTTAACTACATCACAGACGTGTGTGATGGTTTGAAGATTTGTACACATTGCATAACCTAAAAATAGCTTGTTTTATTCATATTCATTCAGAGCCTTAAAGTGCTTTGAAGAAGCGCAAAATCGTTGTGTCTGCAATCAATAAAATGCAACCTTTACTATTTAAAATGTAATTGTTCTGCCCACAATGAATAACATGCAATGTTAGTTAAAGATTGATCTTGTTCTGCGTGTTTTTGAACTTGTGTACCTACATATTGTATAGTTTTCCATGTATTTTCTGTTTGCAAAATGTGTAATTTGCCATGCTCCGTTTATTACATCTGCGTTCGTTAAAACGTGGTGCCGATTGCATAAAACATTGCATTGTTTGCATCAATCCACTACACTTATGGGGCTCTAGAATTATATTTCTATAACCTAATGGCCATCAAGAAATACCTACAATTTATGTTGGTTTAATTTATTTCATTTTAAGAATGTCAGGAATATACAAATATGCTGGTATGATGTTATATACGTGTTGAAAACTGCCTTTCTGTCGTAAATTCTATTCAATGCCTTATTTCCGCTAAAATTCCAGATGTCGAAACTTTTGATAACCTGTTTATTTGTTGGAACTCTTCCACGTTCACTCCTCGAAATTATCTTTGCACATTCTGAATCTCTTCGCTCTTGTATTAAATAAATAATGAGCCAGCATTTCATCTTCAGAGTCGCTGTGGACATACAATTGTGATAGGAGGTACGTCATTTTTGTGTGTGAAACACAAGTAAACTCCAAGCTAACGCACTAATCCCTACTTGAGGTTGCGGTTAGTGTACTTCCAGAAATAACTCTCAGTTAGCCCTTAACCGAAGGTCGTAATACTGACATCTGGGTGTAACTTCAAGTTAACTGTTAACCGAAACCTTAACCGGAGATCGTAATAAAGGCCCTTAATCATGAAATTAATCCAGAGGCTAAAGTGAACCTATAGATTTGATGGTTTGGGAAAAGATATTTATTTTTAAAAAAAAACAGGAACCATGTTATGAATTTTGAAATACCTCCAATAGATTGTATTTATAGGTTTTTGTTTTCAGAGATTGGTGAGTTTTAAAATGAGCATCAGTAGCTATGGTAACTGGTTTGTATAGCTTTGAGAATGAGTTGGAGTCAACTTGAAATGTGTAAGCTGCAAAAGATCTTGCAATATTACCCATATAAGTGAAGCTTTTAGAGTCTATATAATCAGCATATAAATAAATCAAACCGCATACGTCAAGCAGCATAAGAAGATTCTTGAGAATCTGAATTGAGGTAAACCCATGTATATCTGGGCATTAAACTAAACCGATTATGCTGTCATTAGGAGAATGGCTAATGTGTGCTCCATTCAAGTGCTAAAAAAAGTATATTTTAGCTGTATATAGTCCTGAATCTGCTGCCATCCCTTTGGGAGACCCTCTCCTAAAGCAATACATATCTTCAAAATTCAAGCAAAGAATATTAACAGCAGTATTGCTGGTACCCATAACATCAAGTTATTGTGCATTGAACCAACTTAAAATTCTACCTACTGCTTATGTATATATCCTTGTTAATGCTGATGTAGCTTTGTAAGTAGTTCCTAACTCATTGTATTCTGTATAAGATTATTTAAGTGACAAATTATTTCTGTTAATGCTTATGTAGCTTTACAAGTAGTTTCTAACTCATTTTATTCTGTATAAGATTGTTTAAATGACAAATTATTCCTGTTAATACTCATGTAGCTTTGTAAGTAGTTCCTAACTCATTTTATTCTGAATAAGATTGTTTAAATGACAAATTATTCCTGTTAATGCTCATGTAGCTTTGTAAGTAATTCCTAGCTCCTTGTATTCTGTATAAGATTATTTAAACTACAAATTATTTCTGTTAATGCTTGTGTAACTTTGTAAGGAGTTTCTAACTCATTTTGTTCTGTGTAAGATTATTCAAATGACAAATTATTCCTGTTAATGCTTATGTAGCTTTGTAAGTAGTTTCTAACTCATTTTATTCAGTATAAGATTATTTAAATGACAAATTATTCGAGTTAATGCTTACGTAACTTTGTAAGTAAATTTTAACTCATTTTATTCTGTATAAGGTAATCTAAATGACAAATCATCCTGTGAAAGCTTATGTAACTCTTTAAGTCATTTCTATATGAATTATTATTGTTATTATTGTCGTTATTATTGTTATTATTGTTGTTCTTCTTCTTATTATTATTGTCATTATCATTATCATTATTATTATTATATTACAACTAAACAGTAGAACATGGCTGTAAATGCCTAGTGTAAATCTAACACAAAATTCAATTCATATCTGACAAATTCAGGTAAGCTTTGATTGCGTTTCCATTATCCCCTTAGCTGTTGTTTGTTTGTTTTTCTTTTTTGTTCCTGTATATGAGTTTTTTATGTGCTCATTCTGTATATTTATTGACAATGTTTTGTACATCACAATTGACATGTTCAATGTTCACCAGCCTCCATGGCTACTTGTGAACTCGCTGAACGAAATCTAATCTAATCTTGAAACCTTAAATTTCATGCACAAAAATGGAACTTACTTCCATTAGAAGCCAGATTATCACAACTTCAACACAAGGAATCTTGACTACTTACACTTGGATGTTCATAGGCTTACTAAGAGCCTAATGAGCATTTCCCACCTAGGTGTATTAATATGGAACAAAATATACAGTGAAATAAAAACCTTAGTCACTAACTCCTTTCAAAATTAAACTAAGAAAGCTCCTCATAAAGAAATAGTATTTATATACAAATGTTTTCAATGATCCCTTCATTTCCTCATTTTGCTTACCTAAGATGTTACAAATTTTAACACACTGTCTAAGAATGTAGCTTCATGTTATAGTTTGTCTATTATAAATTAACTGTAGCTTTTCACTTAACCAAAGATATGAAATTAAGGGCTCAATTTATATAACTTATTGCGACAATATATGCACATCTAAATTTTTGTAATTGTATTATAAAAAACTAAAGGTATTAACACTGAAGCAATACAATTCTTAAGGTTATAACAAATAATTTCAAGAACTTTTGACATACATTAGGTTAAGAGAAGCTTATAGTCTCTATGATTTGTTATAACCTTTTTGTAATTGTTTCATATGCCCAGATGTACATTGTTTTCAAAGGATGACAATAAAATATCTATTGATTAAGGAGCACCAATAAAAGAAAATGTAACACGTTAGCCAACAGTCAACTCTTACCTTGGTGGTTTTACTGGAACATAGTCCTCTTCCTGTAACAAAATAATTCAGTCTTGTTAAATGTTCTGCATCATTAAGTAGCAGATTCAATCTATTTGCAAATTGCTTTATGGCATTAGGAATTATATAGAAACAAAGATTTGACATCTAGTGAAACAAAAAAAACAAGAATGAGGATCTTGATTTAAAGAACAGAGAACTGGCATACAGAATATTTAGTAATGGTATCTTAAAATCTAATACTACAAGAGGTGTTCAGAAGTGGTTTACAAGTATAGTTTTTTGTATTGTGTTTATAAATGAACATGATTCAATGTAATGGGATTTCCCAATATACTCCCCACCGACACCAAAATAAGGCTGTCACCATCCTGGAAATTGTATTATTGAATCATGGAACCACCATTTGAGGGTTCTATGCACCCACTTGTGGACTGCTGTCTGCAATTTCTCGATAATGCTGAACCTTTGACCTCACAGTTTGTCCTTTATGTTGTCAAACAGAGCATAATCAGATGGAGTGAGATTCGGCGAATATAGGGGGGTGTGACACAATAATAAACCCCAGTGATGACCACCTTGCCGTCATGAGCATTGTCATACTGGAGGAATACTGCTTTTGACCACTTTCCCTGCCACCATTTTTGAATCCTGCATTTAAATCATGTAACAGTGTCACAGTACACCCTGGTGTTGACAATTGTTGGTTGTGGAAGCCAGTCCATTAGCAGTAGGCCACAAGTATATTGGTTTCACCGAAAGAATCGGTCGTGATGTACACAGAAGCACGCGTACAACTAGAATTAAAGTGTACATTCATTGGCTGATGCTATGTATTACAAGGTACATCGGCTACAAAGTAGTTCGCTCAATAGTGACAAAAATTACTAGAACTTCTCTGTATTATGTAACACTGGTATGTTTAACGAGTTATTGTGCCATGTAGAACTGCAACAAAATTAATGGAAAGTAATTAATTGCACCTAATCAGAAAATGAGCGAACAACATATGCAGACTGCCTTCTGCTGGTCAGCTTTGGAACCAGGAAGATAAGAGTGTAGTAAACCATCATGGCGAAAGAAGTGCAGTATATAAAACATTGCAGAGGGAAGCCTCTAACGAGTGGTGAACGAGTTATAATTCTCAATGTGTTCTATAAACTAAGCAAGAAATATCCCACTTTAGTTATCAAAGATATTGTTAACCTTACAGCAGAGTTTACAGGTGTTGTTAGATAAGACATATTACTCCATACAAGAATTCATGGATGATACTATAAGTACCTTGCATTTCCTTTAATTGACAATACCATGTATTGTACATTATTATTCATTAGAATTAAATTAGTTTTCTATTTGATTTTAAAATTAGTTTTATATAATTGATGAATCACCAGTTTACCAGCCTACGCTGACATTCTAAATGTTATGTGAGAATAAAGATTCTATTCTATTTGCATTAAGCATAAATTGTGTGCCCAGTAAAAAGTTAAAAGCAGGGAAGTGAACCAGCCTATAGCCTTTAAGATTTTTGTTTACTACTGGTCATACCAAATCACGTGAGCATGTGAGCGTCTGTTATATGTTTATAATCCGTTACTTACATAAGCTTACATCTCTGATTCACAGAAGGTTAAGTTAGCATTCGTTTTATTCATAATTTTAGGTTAATTAGCAACTACTGTGTATACCAAAGACAAAGGGAGAGGGAAGGAGCAGAACTCTGATCTAGATGGAATACAACCTCTTTGAGATTCAGATTAGGTAAGTTAAAGTTTTCTTTTCTATAGTGATTTTAAATTTATATTTAGTATGTTTTTAGTTCAGAGTGCTACACACAACTGTTACCTAATCAACAGCGTATTTTGAACTACCACGTGAAGGTGGGTCAAAGGCAGGCAATGCTATTTCCAGTCTCCAGTTGGTTTTCTCTCTTAGCAACACGTGGTTACTTAAGTAGCGCTGTTACTGCTCCAATTAGAACGAGAAAGCGGAAGGATACAGTTTTAGGCGTTGTTTACATCACGACCAATTCTTTTTTTGAAACGAGTATAGCTTTCCATGCGGCAGGTGACACAGATCTTGTTTTATTCTTGAAATAAACCTTTTAATGATTCGTATTTTTCTTGTGGTCTACCGGGAAAATACGAATTGCTTGGGGAATTTAATGTCAGTACCTGGGCGACCGAGCTTCGCTCGGAGTTTTTCGTCTGTTATTGTGAATTTTTCTTTAGAAGATGCTTAGATAAACCTGAAAGGCAAAACGTTAACTAAATAATAATTTTTGTTGCAATTGTTAAGAGTCATTTCCGAGATACAACAGACATAGAAATACATACAAATATTTCATAAACACCATCATTTCAGCTGAAAAAGTCTACTGCTGAACGCAGTCCTGCCCCATAGATATCCACCTAGTTTGAGGTTTTTGTCGAGCATTTGTTCCATTATATCAGTTCTGTGGTGCTGCGATTGACTCCAGGGCGTTAACACGTTGGCCAAGGTCCTTCATATTTCCGTTGAGTTCTTCCATGGCTATCTTAACCCTGGCCAGTCACCCTTTAGTATTCTCTGATAGATCTATCTTCATATTGGACATTCCCCCCTTCATCTTTTCCATTTCGGAGTTTACATTTTCAATTTGGCTTCCATTTTTATTTCCATTTTTCCATTTTTGTTCCCATATTCTCTATTCCGAAGTTTACATTTTTCCAAATCGGCTTTCATATTTGTTTCCTCTGCCACATTCCGGAATTCATTTCATTCCCCATTATGTCCATCTTGGCTAACATTTGTTTCATCAGCTGTTCCGTATCGCGCTTTTCTTTGCACTCCTGACATCAATTGTAATTACTTTACTTTTTACTTTCTCTACTGATAAGTAGGGGAAGTATTGTATTCCACCCAAAAATTCGATGTCAAGATTTTAACAGAAATATATGTTTTGAGACCCCCTGAACCCAAAAAAAGCATTTTTAGAAAAAGGTCCATGTGTGTGTCTGTGTGTCAGTCTGTGGACAATATAACTCAAAAACGAAAATTTGGTTAAAAACCAAAGTTGGTATTTAAGTTTAATGTCTTTCAAGGATGCAAAATGCAGACTTTTAAAAAAAAATAGCTCCACCTTAAACTACCCTTTATATGGAACATTTTTCAATAATTTTGATTTTCTCGAAAATGGCACTAACGATTTTGATTAAAATGTCATATGTTAGAGATATTTTTATGATAAATGAAATGTATATCTTGAATTTTCTGGCTATAGCCCCTGTAGTCGTATTTAATCTGGAAGACTTTGGCATAACTGGAAAACCATTAGAGATAGACCAAATCATACTCTACAAAAAAGTAGATCTTGCTAAAATACACAATTTATGTCTCAATGAATTTTCTTGTAGGGTTAACCATTTTGGAGATATTCCTTGTTATGTGTTTGAGTTTCTGAAAACCTAAAACTTTCGTGAAATGGATCATCGTTGTTCATTTTTTTATATGGTAGGTGTGCAAAGACAACAGAATCTCAAAGCTTTAAAATATTTGACTATCGCTCAAAGCCTCCTGTATTCTAACTTCCCCTTGCACCTACAAGGAAATAAGCAATAAGATAATTTTTACAAATAGTTTGTACAGGAGTAGAGAAAGTCATGTGAGTGCAGCACATCAGATTTTTTAACTATTTCTTTATTTTTTATTAAAACACCAGAGTGACACTAAGCAAAAGCACTGTTGAAGACTAAAAACTACAGGAAGAAAATCTGGTTGATAAAGCCATGTGAATGTACTGCACATTTCTGTTTCAATCATATAGAAAATTGTAAGAGTTGTTTGTAATTGTTCGTGGAAGGGGAAGTAGTAAAAGAAATGTGATTGTGTTTTACTACAGAAAAATGAGTAGAAAAACCATGTGAATGTTATGCGTTGCACTTATATTTAAAATGTATGGAAAAATGTGTGGACTGTTTGTAGAAGAGTGAGTAGTATGTTAGGTAAATCAAATGGAGTAGAGAAAACCATGTGAACGTAATACTTTGATTGGTAAAATGGATTCCATAAAAACCTTTGCCATGAAGATACTTAGATATGTCAATTTTCATGGCGATCGGTCAACTGACTTTGGAGTTTATTCACTCTTCAACATACGACATTGAAAGGTGTTGGTATGTATGAAGTTGATAAATGATGGGGAATAACATGTTAATTGATACGAAAAACAAAAGTTGTTGTTGTTGTTGTTTTCTAGTGCCTTGCATCTGGCAATGAAGCCATTAGCATTTGTGCTTTCCAATACTTTTGAACTGTAGTTTCTTCTGATCTTAATGCTTCACAGGTCTTCAAGTGTTCTTCATTCATTTCTGCTGGATCGTTACACAGGACACATATTGCTGAGGCTGAGATACCTATTCTGTAGAGATGACTTGCCAAGCAGTCATGATTTGTCAATAGTCGGAAGGCTGCAACAGCTGTTTTCCTTGGTCTCTGGGGGATTATATCTGGATTGGAAAGTAGTGTAATCCATTTTTTATCTTTGGCATTTGTTCCTATTTCTTGTAGGTATGAATGACAAAAATTTTTAATGATCAAGCGTTTTATTGAGGAATATGAGAAATTGAATTTAGACTTTTGTTTTATTGTTGTGCCTTTCTTTGCAAGTGAGTCTGCAGCTTCGTTCCCCATGACTCCACAGTGTGCTGGAATCCATTGGAGATGAACAGTCTTATTAACTTTTTGGAGTTGTGTTAACATTTTGTAGCATTCTCTAATTTTTGTTGACTTCTTTGTAGTATTTGAACATATTCCCTGAATTGCAGCTTTAGAATCTGAAAGAATTACTGCTTTGTTAAATTTATTTAAGGGAAGATTTAATAATTGTCGGAGAGCAATGTATATAGCCTCTATTTCTCCATCATAATTTGTTGTGTCTCTGCCAACAGAATGATAAAAGGAAAAATGTGAACATGTAGCTCCAGCTCCAGTAAGGTTCTCCTTGGAGGATCCATCAGTATATATGTGCAGCCATTCTTCTGTGGGATACCTAGTATTGATTGTTTCCAGAGCTAGAAGTTTTTGTATTTCTTTTGGTGTGTCTGATTTACTTATTTCCTCTATTAATTCCAAATTGAAGGTAGGTTGCAATAATTCCAATGGATTTTCTCTAATAAGTAGATTTTCTCTGGTGTTAGGAATGTTCAATTTGGATTTAATCTGTGTTACCTTTTCTAGGAAACTACTATGAGTTTTAAGGATTGAAGGGGGGAGGTTCTCTTCTGTCCATTTAGAGTTTGGCAGTCGTAACATTTTCTCGTGTTGGAGCAATGCTTGTTCTTCTATTTTTGTTGTTATTGATGGGGTCCGTGTTAATGCAAGCGTGGCATCAATAGGTGTGGATTTAACTGCTCCAGTGATTAGGCGAAGAGCCTGATTTTGTATTTGTTCAAGTTTATTGATGTTAGCATTTGCTGCTGTTATTAAAGCTTCAGAACAGTACAAGAGGTTTGGTTTAATATACACTTTGTATGTTGTGTTAAGGACTCTTCTTGAGCAGCCCCATTTAGCACCAGCTAACCTTTTCAGGATTTGCAATTTCTTTTCAACCTTTTCTGAGATGTTTGTTATATGTTTTTTCCAACTTAGCTTTCTGTCGAAAGTGATGCCTAAGTATTTGGCATCATCAACTGCTTTGAGTGGTTTACCATTATAATTTATGCTAATATTAACTGGTTTGTATTTTAGTGTAAATAATTCATAATTTGTTTTTTCCACATTGATACTCATGAGGTTTTTGGAGCTCCATTCATGTACTTTGTTTAGGGCTGTTTCTATTCTGTCTTTAATTAATTCAGGTTTTTTTGAAGAGCCTGAAGTCCAAATGACTACATCGTCAGCAAATAAAGCAATTTTGGTTTCTAAAGTTTTTATTATTGATGGAAGGTCATTTATATATATATGTTAAAGAGTGTTGTGCTCAGAACAGCACCTTGTGGAAGTCCTCGGTGTGTTCGAAAAACAAAAGTGAATAGACAAAATAGTATGAATGTAATATGTTGTATTTCTGTTTCAAACATATAGCAAATTGTATGAATTGTATATTGAAGGGCGAATAGTGAAAGAAGACTGATTGTATCTCATAAATGAAGAATTAGTAGAGGAAATCGTGTGAATGTAATACGTAGTATTTACATTTCAATTATAGAAAATTATATGAATTGTATGTTGAAGGGCAAACAGAGGATACATGAATGTGCTACGTAAACAGAGCGAGTAGAAAACCATTTGAAAGTAATATATTGTGTAGTAAAACTGTTACCATAAAAACTTTCTCCGTGAAAAAATACATATACTTGTCGAATTTCGCGGTGATCGATTAAGGGGTTATGGTGATCAACAGTTACATATATTAAAACATCCAATTTGCATATATATGCATATATATAGATGATAGAAATTGTTTATAGAAGAGTGAGTGGAGAAAGATGAAAATGTGTTACCTAAAAGTAAGTAGAGAAACCACTGTGAATGTAATATGCAGCATTTCTATTTCAAACATACAGAAAATTGTGTAACTTATTTGTAGAAGAGTGAGTAGAGAAAGAGATGTGAATGTGTTACCTAAAAGTGAGAGGAGAAAACAGTGTCAACGTACAAGCATTTCTATTTCAAACACACAGAACATGGTATGACTTATTTTAATAGCGAGGATAAAAATGTTTCTTTTTTTTGTGTAAAATCGCAATTTTATGGAAAATTGTACATAGAAGAGTAAGCAGAGAAAGAGATGTGAATGTGTTACCTAAAAGTGATAGAAAACAGTGAATATAATAGCATTTCTATTTCAAAGATACTGAACACGGTATGACTTATTTTAAAACTGGGGATAAAAATTATTTTTGGTGTAAAATCACGTTTTTTATGGAAAATTGTTTATAGAAGAGTGAGTATAGAAAGAGATGTGAATGTGTTACCTAAAAGGACTTAAATAGAGAAACCACTGTGAGTGTAATGTGCAGCATTTCTATTTCAAACATGCAGTGTTTTATCAAAAAATACAACTGAACCATTAAATCATAACAAATGCTTAACTATAGATAGGGAAATAGCAGAATTCCTTAACAAGTTTTATGCTCAGTCACAAAGAATACCCCAAGCGTATAAAAAACAAGATAAGGCTATCCAAAAAACTATCAGAGAAACTAATAAGCCAAAAGGTATACAAAATGATATTTTTATTCAGGATTTTAACGAAACAGAACTGGATTTAGCAATAGAACAATTACAGAACAAAAAATCTCCAGGACATGACAAGATCCACCCAGAGTTTATTAAACACCTTGGCAGGAAAGGAAAAGAAATCCTACTTATAACACGTGTTGGAGAATGACTGTACCTTCCGACTGGAAAAAAGCTATTATCATCCCAATTTTAAAGAAAAACAAACCTTCAAACAATATTAATAGTTTCAGACCAATATCTTTGACCAGTGTTATTGCAAAAGTGATGGAAAGAATGGTGGCATCTAGACTTAACTGGTTCCTAGAATATTACAACTTAATTAATAGTTCACAGACCGGCTTCAGACAGAATCATAGTACAAGTGAAAATGTACTCCTACTAAGCCAAGATATCAAGGAAGCTTTCAATAGAAAGGAGGATACCTTAGTGGTATTCATTGATTTTAAATCAGCATATGACTCAGTCTGGAGAAACAAATTAATTGAGAAGTTGCAATCTATAGGTGTGAAAAGTAACATGCTTAAATGGATAACTCAGTTTATTTCACAAAGATTTTGTGCCACAAAATATAATACATACATTTCCAAATATAAACAAACACACAGAGGACTTCCACAAGGTGCTGTTCTGAGCACAACACTCTTTAACATATATATAAATGACCTTCCATCAATAATAAAAACCTTAGAAACCAAAATTGCTTTATTTGCTGACGACGTAGTCATTTGGACTTCAGGCTCTCCAAAAAAACCTGAATTAATTAAAGACAGAATAGAAACAGCCCTAAACAAAGTACATGAATGGAGCTCCAAAAACCTCATGACTATCAATGTGGAAAGAACAAATTATGAATTATTTACACTAAAATACAAACCAGTTAATATTAACATAAATTATAATGGTAAACCACTCAAAGCAGTTGATGATGCCAAATACTTAGGCATC
Source organism: Tenodera sinensis (assembly GCA_030765045.1). Classification (NCBI taxonomy): domain Eukaryota; kingdom Metazoa; phylum Arthropoda; class Insecta; order Mantodea; family Mantidae; genus Tenodera; species Tenodera sinensis. The sequence continues at coordinate 126,600,555 of CM060970.1, forward strand.
ACTTTCGACAGAAAGCTAAGTTGGAAAAAGCATATAACAAACATCTCAGAAAAGGTTGAAAAGAAACTGCAAATCCTGAAAAGGTTAGCTGGTGCTAAATGGGGCTGCTCAAGGAGAGTCCTTAACACAACATACAAAATGTATGTTAAACCAAACCTCTTGTACTGTTCTGAAGCTTTAATAACAGCAGCAAATGCTAACATTAATAAACTTGAACAAATACAAAATCAGGCTCTTCGCCTAATCACTGGAGCAGTTAAATCCACACCTATTGATGCCATGCTTGTCTTAACACGGACTCCATCAATAACAACAAAAATAGAAGAACAAGCATTGCTCCAACATGAGAAAATCTTACGACTGCCAAACTCTAAATGGACAGAACAGAACCTCCCCCCTTCAATCCTTAAAACTCATAGTAGTTTCCTAGAAAAGGTAACACAGATTAAATCCAAATTGAACATTCCTAACACCAGAGAAAATCTACTTATAAGAGAAAATCCACTGGAATTAGTGCAGCCTACCTTCAGTTTGGAATTAATAGAGGAAATAAGTAAATCAGACACACCAAAAGAAGTACAAAAACTTCTAGCTCTGGAAACAATCAGTACTAGGTATCCCACAGAAGAATGGCTGCACATATATACTGATGGATCCTCCACGGAAAACTTTACTGGAGCTGGAGTTACGTGTTCACATTTTTCCTTTTATCATTCTGTTGGCAGAGACACAACAAATTGTGATGGAGAAATAGAGGCTATACACATTGCTCTCCAACAATTATTAAATCTTCCCTTAAATAAATTTAACAAGGCAGTAATTCTTTCGGATTCTAAAGCTGCAATTCAGGGAATATGTTCAAATACTACAAAGAAGTCAACAAAAATTAGAGAATGCTACAAAATGTTAACACAACTCCAAAAAGTTAATAAGACTGTTCATCTCCAATGGATTCCAGCACACTGTGGAGTCATGGGGAATGAAGCACTCACTTGCAAAGAAAGGCACAACAATAAAACAAAAGTCTAAATTCAATTTCTCATATTCCTCAATAAAACGATTGATCATTAAAAAATTTTCTCATTCATACCTACAAGAAATAGAAACAAATGCCAAAGATAAAAAATGGATTACACTACTTTCCAACCCAGATATAATCCCCCAGAGACCAAGGAAAACAGCGGTTGCAACCTTCTGACTATTGACAAATCATGACTGCTTAGCAAGTCATCTCTACAGAATAGGTATCTCAGCCTCACCAATATGTGTCCTGTGTAACGATCCAGCAGAAATGAACGAAGACCACTTGAAGACCTGTGAAGCATTAAGATCAGAAGAAACTACAGTTCAAAAGTATTGGAAAGCATGAATGCTAATGGCTTCATTGCCAGATGCAAGGCACTAGAAAACAACAACATGCAGAAAATTGTATTTGTAGAAGAGTGAGTAGAGAAAGAGATGTGAATGTATTACCTAAAAGTGAGAGGAGAAAACAGTATGAATGTAATAGCATATCTATTTCAAACATACATAACATGGTATGACATTTTAAAAGTGGGGATAAAAATGTTTTTTGGTGTAAAATAATGTTTTTTATAGAAAACTGTTTATAGAAGAGTGAGTAGAGAAAGAGATGTAAATGTGTTACCTAAAAGTACTTAAGTAGAGAAACCACTGAATATAATATGCAGCACTTCTATTTCGAACATACAGAAAATTGTATGACTTATTTGTAGAGAAGTGAGTAGAGAAAGAGATATGAATGTGTTACCTAAAAGTGAGAGGACAAAACAGTATGAATGTAACAGCATTTCTATTTCAAACGTACAGAACATGGTTTGACTTATTTTAAAACTGGGGATAAAAATTTGTTGGGTGTAAAATCGCATTTTTTATGGAAAATTGTTTATAGAAGAGTGTGTAGAGAAAGAGATGTGAATGTGTTACCTAAAAGTGAGTAGAGAAAACACTGAATATAATATTCATGTATACAAAAATGTAACCAAATCTTTAGAGCCGTTTCTGAAATACCGGGAATATATATACAAGAATTGCACTGTAGAAGCAGGAATAAAAAATGTTATTTTTTATGTGAAATAATGTTTTTATATATATATATAGCTGAACTTAAAAAGCAAAACCCTATCTCAATATAAAATTTGATCGAAATCGTTAGAGCCGTTTCCAAGTTGCGCAGTATATATATATAACAATTGCTCATTTAAATATATAAGATACTGGCAAGTTGGTCATGGTAGCTTGGTGGTAGAGCAGCTGCACATGAAGTGCAAGACCCATAGTTCAAATCCCAGCTATAGCATTTGAAACCGAAATTATAATGTCAATATATATTTGATAATGGAAAGAAACAAAAGGAGATTCTAGTCAATAGTGAAGGGGAAGACGTAATAAAGCTAATATGTTAAAGTCTCAAGAATGGAAGCCTAGGCAGATTTAAAAGAGTGATAAGGCTTTGTTGACGCGCACGAAAAACAAACCCGTGCAACGGTTTAGCGGGCTGATTCCTATCTTACCATGATGTGCTCTAAAGTTAGCCAATGGAAATCGCTCCTTTATTGTTGCCCGCGCAAAAACAAATGAAACGCAAGACACACTCGTCTTGAATCGAGCCGAGAGTACACGTGCAACTTGGGAGTTGTACATAAGCTAGCACGTATACATAATTCGGTGGCCGCTAAAGGGTGGCAAAGTTAAAGTGTTATAACGTTGTAGTTGAAGTTATAAAGTTACATTCCATTTAAATATAGTTGGCAGTTCTCTACAAATCGGGAAATTCACAAATAAACTGATCTGTTGGTTGATTCTTCCTTTGGTTCCATTCCTGCCATAACTCGCGTATACCCTGAGATTAAGACCTCTTGCTAGAGCTAGTCCGGACACCAAACACGAGATCTTATAGATCTTAAAGGCGACGTCTTCGGCGGAGAGGAGCGTTTGCATCACATTGAATATTTCAATCCTCATTCTAGCTCTGAATCATTGTCCACACATGGCTTGTGGGTTTGAAAACACCAGCATTAAGTTGGTTAGCATAAAAAATAATTAATTATCAATAAGACTTCCCCAAAGTATCTTATACTTTTAAATTACCACCTTCATCAATTTTAGCACTTTACGTCACCTGTACACATTCACAAACTAATTCTTGTTAATATCCTATACATAACTCAAATCAAGTGAACAAAAAACAAATACTCTAAATCCACCAGATTTCTACAAAACATACCTTAACATTGTTACAAAGAGATAAGCTTCCTGTTTCCAGCGAGCAAGGTTCTTCTTTAATTTCCACTTTAATATTCATTTCATTATCAGTGTCATATTCTGTAACCTTTATTACAGGATCCTCTGGAAGAAATTTAATTTCTGTTTTGAATGCCATGTCACAATCGTTGTCTAGAAGCTCAGCATCACTGTCTGTCTTTGAGATAACACTCTTGATACAAAACTCGCTTTCATCATGTGTGGCTGAGAGAGGATCCTCTTCTTTAATTATTATTTTAGTATCCATTTCACTACTGTTGATGCATCTGGTGGTGCTCAGACTGTGGAGAAATAAACATCATGAATAGCAGAACAATGGCAAGCAAAATACATGCTAATGAGACAGAACTATTGTATATAGTTGTGCATACGTTATTGCCCCATCCCACACATCTTTCTTGAAGTACCTACTCACCAATCTCACATTGCTTCCAAAACTATACGTTCATTAACTGCATTTTCGTGAGCACCTGGAATTTGAGCTAGAGTAAGCATTCATTCTAGGTTTCTTGTGTGCTGAAAAAAATTTTGTTTTTGGTTTTGCTTTGTCGATATGTACAAAAGTTTTGTTTTTGGTTTTGCTTTGTTGATATGTACAACCACCAATAATGTTATGTTTATGTTTTTCTTAGTTTTCACAGATTTATTTATGAACCTTTTTACAGAAGTTCATATTGTCAAACATATCTCCAAAAACACATGGAAAATAGACTTTGTTCCTCATTTGTAGGTTATTTTTAATATTCACATTATCAAGAATCTAAAGTCTCAGTTCTCTCAGATTTATATATGAACCATTTTACAAAGTTCACACCGCCGAAGATGTCCACCAAACACACAAGGAAAACAGACTTTACTGTTCCTTCTTGAACACTGATAAGTTTGCCATCCTGCACTATGCTGGCTTGGAAACTACATACTCTTTGAATGACATAACAGTAATTTCTGAAATGGTGACTTGGTATTTAGAGCAAAACTATTTGAAAATATTTAAGATATAAACAACTGAGCTGGTATATACATATTAGAATAACGAATAAAGAGAATGAGAAATTTTGTTGCAGGTATGAAAAATGTATGTTAGCCAGATGGAGTAGATGGCCACTTGTTACAACCATCTGGTCATTAGGCAAGAAACTTAAGTTCACTGTTAACATGCTACACTGATATAAAGTTATATTTTTGCTGTTATATGTAGTTTCTGCAGCTTGTTTCAAATGAGTTCCCACAAATGGTTGAACGGCCAAATGTCATTCGGTCATGTTTGTAGTAGTCACATAATTGTTGCGCAAAGAGGGGGTTTCAAGAAAAATAACTACTACTACTACTACGCATACTTTAGTAGAAAATCAATGCCTTTTCCAATTCCTACAATTCACACACTTCGGAGGGAACCACAAAATCATGTACAAGACTATTATTTTTGTATTAACATCGAAGGTCATGAGGCAAAAAGTAAGAAGGATATAAAATATATTATACCTTCAGCATTACAGCAAATTATGCATAGTGAATCTCTGCCTATTCCAATTGCACCTACCATTCTTGAGGATGTGCAATAGGACAGCAGCTCAGAAAATGAATGTGATGATGGTGATGATTATAAGCCAGAAGATTCTGCACCACAGTTGTTCAGTCAAAATGATTATGATGATTGTAACATATATTTAAGGGTGCTGAACTACTAAGTCATAAGAACTCATATAAAATGAATCATGGAAGAGACCAATGCAAATAAAGTAAGCCCTTAATCAGGACTAATAATGGCTCAAGCCACAAATAAAGATTAATATGCAAAAAGTAACCAAAAGGTATGAGATTTCAATAGCTATAATACCAAATCCTTATTTGAAAGCTTAGCTTTGATAAAAATGTAAACATTCTTTTCAATGCTTGGTTATCATCAGTGTGCCAGGGCCCCTACAAGTCTGAGGGACCATTTGCAAGCAGAGTGTTCAGTCTATTTGTTATAAAAGCTCACTACATAACAGTTGGAAAAGCTCTTAGTGCCATGTGAATGCCCTGATTATAGACTGTGTCTAATCTTCTCAGCACAGATGGTCCTGCTTAAGATTAACAGTATAATAATACACATATAATCAAATGTGGATTGGATCAGTGTGCAATTAAGTTGCAACAAAACTTTCCAATCCACCCCCTCACAATTTGCCAATGAGCAAACTGCAAATATTCAGAGAACAGTCACATCATGCTATGAGTTGTGTTATATGGAATGACCCACTAACCAAAATAAATCTCATCTGCAAATGTAACTAAATTTGAAATGAATCAGAGCAATCAGAGGTTCCTTCTTGAACACTGATCAGTTTGCCATCCTGCACAAGAAAGTGTTGAGTGTTTTTTGGGACATACTGTATATAGATATACACTCATTCACTAAGGAGAACACAGTTAAAATGAAATTAAATATGTGTGCATACAATAACTATGTAGCAATGGGCTGCCCAAGCAAACAATGAGTTGCATTACATTTGTCCTTAGCAAGAAGATATTCCACAAAATCTGTATATTACCTTTATACAGACCTTTTAAACTTATTTCAATTTATGTATTTTTTCAGATCATATTATGTTTTCTACTTTTCTGTGGTATATTTTATACTTGCAAGACCCAAAAGCATTGGTTTAGTTTGGTATTTTTGTTTCAGACATATACTGTTCACTCGCAGACATGAACAACATTTTTAACATTTTTAGTTTCTGGGTAGCCATACATGTTAAGATCAATTGGATTGTGATTAGCAACATGGTCTAAGAGTCAAATTGGAAAAAGTGAAGTTATCTTTCACTGGTTCCAGACAAGTCCATTCTAGCTTAGTATAAAAGATACACACAATAGCTCCAATGTGCTACCATCTACTAGCAGTTTTAAAGATAGTTACTACACAGTTTTAATAGGGAGAAGTTTTATAAAAAGATGATTATCTCAATTTGTGGTTTTGGTGCTTGGATCACTATTGTTAACCAGTCCAATTATTTGCACAAAATTGAAAATTACAAGAAACATTTTCCAGTTTTATAAGTATAAATACATAGGGGATATTATGTTGATTCAGAATTCATATAGTAAGTTGAGCGTAATGCAACAATCATTTCCCCATTGGCTACTGATGAAATAAAACATGAACATTTAACACATTCTTACCGTGGTTCTCAATCATGAAATCTTGTTGGACAATCATACCAAATACTAAACATACCCAACACTTGAGAAATGTACGATCAAATGTTTATGGTTAACTTAACGATACTGGGATTCTGCAACTTGGTCTGTGACCATTATAGTTCATAGTTTTGTCCTGCACTGACTACAATAGAACAGATGGAGCATTCACTCCAGGGTGAACCACTGAAAGGGCACCATTGTGCAAAACATATATACTATGCAGTTTTTAATAGGAAATATATGCAAAGGCATATACTATGATTATGCCATTAAATTAGGTATAATAGACAAATTTTTACACAGCAGTGTCATTACTCTAGTTCTCTGTTACACTACGTTTGTGCTTCATTCATCAGCACATTACAGCACTGAGCATCATTAATGTCACTTGTTGCTCTGGGTGCCTCAGGTGCTCATCCCAAGATTTATATCCGATCTATAATTAATCGCTCTACCGTTAGATCCGCGCTTTATGCAAACACAAGCCACCAACAACGAATTTGCAATACGTCGAAACCAAAGCACACCATAAAATATAGTACCTAAAATGTCGGCGATTATCTGTGAGTTTTCAAGATGTGCAATAACTCTGGTAAAGACTACTTAAATGTAACGCGATATTTCTAAAATCCCTGAGTAAACATCGTTCTGTTGCAACATAAATACAAGGTATGAGTCCACGTGGTATTTGTTTTGTGTTAGTCGCAGGGAATAACATCAGGTTATCGCGGAGTGATACAAGGGGCAGATCTAAGGCTGGATGGAGTATAGTAATTCCCACAGGACAAAGTTGTGCACAGTATCATCAACAAACAAAAACATTTATTTAAAGTCACATATCTGTCTTCGTTGAAATTGATAATGAAAAGACCAGAGCATGCTAAATTAACTTTGTTGATATAATTTTGAAATATACTTATTGCTCCTAATACAGCACTTAATATATACAAAGGCTTTTCTTTAACTTTTTAAATTGAGAGTGAAAGGGGCAGCGGCAGGAGCAGGTGCAGAAAATTGAGCCAAGCAGCAATAGAGTATAGCTGATAGGTGTGACAAAAGCACATGAGCAGACTTTATTCTTGCAGGCTGAGCAGAACTTACAAATGCTCCTGAAAACATTTAGCCCTAGGATCCTAAAGCTATTTTCTGTTTATGCACTGTAGGGGATGGTGGGTAAGTTTTGAAACCCACCTTATATTAATTTGTTTAATCCTTTCACTGCTAATAACATGTATACACGTTATGTGCATTGTGCTAGTAAATGAAGGTGTAACTCCCAGACAAGGATTTCTGCAAATGGTTTTAACACATTGTATGCTCACGCCATCTGTTATGGAGAGAATGAAGCATCTGTGAGCATTACATATGTCATGTGCTGCTCCCGTGAATGAAATACTTGGTCTGCATGATGCATATGTTATTATGCATCTATGCCATGAGCATGCAAGTTTCATTTCATGTGACATAGGGAATTACCCGATTTCAAGGGTGCATAAAATGGCAGCCTCAAGCAGGGTGAGACATGCTTTAGATGATGATGAGTTATTAGTAGTTGTCAATGAATTACCATCCAATTTTTCGGATTTTGCTGACAGTGAAAACAGCCAAGATTATGCAGTTTATGATTTTGTATATTTAAAAATGTAAACACGTGGGTCACCTTCAATTATCTACAAGAACTTTGTTCAGTGTTTTAGAACATATATTTTAATTGTAAGCACTGTAATTACATTTAATTTTTTAATATTAATTATTATTAATAATTTAATTTAATTAGTGCAGAAATAACTTAGCATGCTGGAGTCAGCAAGTTGAAAACAATGCAGCAGTGAAATAGTTAAAGGCTATAAACATTTAAATATTACCTTGCCCATTTAATAGGGTGATTTAGTACACAAGAATTTCAACAAAATAAGCAAAAATATCCAATTATAGAATCTGAGTAAATATGTATCCTGGCAGATAGGATTCTCTGAATTTTCTCTCAAGTTAACACACATTTTATTACTATTTCCGAGTGTTTATGGCAACTCATGTCCATAGTAGTGTGTAGTTATCTTGCCATGCTCACTTTGCTGTAATTTTCATTTTTGTATTCAGTTTCTCCTCAAAAACATGCGTCAGTACTAATGTTTTTTTTTTATCTTTTTCCATTCAAAAGAGCATATCACTTAAATCAGTTGTGCTACTATCATGCCAAACCATCAAGAGATCACTCAAAAGGATCTCTACTTAACTGTTTATCTTCACAAAATCAATACATCTCTGATGCTAGCCTGCCTCCATGGTGTCTGTGTGCCTTGCATTCAGGTGGTCAAGAGTTTGAGTCTCACTTAGGGCAAGCAGCAAGGATAAGGCAAGGATAAGCCACAGGCTCGTTGTAGCACCAATTCACCCACTTCATTCAATCATTGTCTGATAAAAACTACCAATTTAAAGGATCTTAAAGAAACAAAACCAAAAATAGTCAATGTTAAATAAAAATAATTTGCTAGAAAACAGAAATGTTCATAACCATCATACTAGACAAAGATAATTTGCATGTGCATTATTGTAGAACTGGCATAATAAAACAAAATGTCTTAATCCTCATTTCTAGTGCACAGGGATATATTACTCAATTAACGAATCCTACTATGCATTTTTCCTTGGCAAAGCTATTTTTTAAAATAAAGTTTATGGTCAGGAACTCCTTTCTGGCTATCAGCCAGATAAAAGTCAGGAACTCCTTTCTGGCTATCAGCCAGATAAAAATTAGAGAGCTTTCCAGCGTTCAAAAGGTAACAATTTACAATGAACAACAATGCAACTGGGTAGTTATGCAGCACATAGGCTGGTAACTCTTTCTGCCATGACTTAGGCTTGTTTTCCATAACACTCCAGTATTGCTAGCAAAATTAATGTCATATGAATGTAATATGCTCAAAGAACAATAGTTTTAAAACTTGTGATATAAAGGTTTCTCTCTAATATTTTCCTGCATTACAACAAATATCACCTAATTCACTGTTAGCCTATGTAGCCCATTATTACACACAATTACTCTGAGGAAATACCCAAATATGGGGTGACGCATGTAAAACTAGTCCGAATAGACACTTTTCATTATCACCTGTCAATCGTCACCTATTATTACAAAGTTGTTTGACTGTTTTGCACCAGAAGCAGAGGCTGTAGTACATTATTATCTACTTATTATTTATTAACTATGTATTTTCTATTTAGTATTTGTACCTAGTCATGGCAGTTTGGTTTTTGATCTGCCAATTGTTTGTATGTTTGCCGAAAGTTCATCAATATTTCAGTATGTGCTTTCTAGGGGACATGCTCCTGCTAACGGAGGCAAGCAACAATAGAAAATATACATACATGATAACTGCTACTGGATGGCACAACCACCCTTCCATTTTCTGACTGCACATTGAGTCAACTGTTCGCTTATTGCTCGTGCACTAGAACTTAGAAAAATAGCTCAACTTAACAGCCATACTCTCACCATACAAGGGGGATGAAGGAAACTGAGGTGGCAGTCACATTAAGAAATGGGTTCCTATGTCAGTCAACATTGAAATACATGTTTCCATGACATCACAAGAAACAACTGAATGATACATGCAATATAAAAGATTACAAACACATTGACAAATTCCAAACTATAATCAGTAATTGTTCAAACAATGGATGCATAAAGTAGCTCACATTTTCTGAGATTCCGGATGGATTGAATTGTGTCAAGTCCCAGACTGAGTGTGAAGGAAGAAAAGTAAATGTATTGTCCAGAAAACCTTCCTGGTTATCCAGTATTATAGCGGCCTCATGTGCTTTACAGATTACTGTCTGCTACAGAGGGAGAGGGAGAGGCCACTGTTACAAACCTAACATATGACCACTGAAAATACCAACATTGCATCGCAAAAGTGGCAATACCCCATTTTTAAAAGAAATTCTTCTTCTTCTTCCTCCTATTATTGTTATGATGATTAGTTTTAGTAAGAATATTATAATGATAAAAAATATTTCATGATTGTGTTTAGTGACAAGTTCTTTTGCACATACGGCTGAAGAAGACAAAGAAGGAACAACAAGAGCAGCTTATACAGTATTCACATGCTTCTGTGAATTTGTCAGTGTTGGCAACATCTACGTCATCCACGCATTGCAGATAATAAAAGGAGTTAGGCTGTGCAATGCCCTTAACATGCAGAGACACAACTGTGGGCATCTGGTGACTGCATGCAAAGATAAACTCAAAAATCTGATGTGTTACACTCACATGACTTTCTCTACTCTTGTACTAACCATTCTTACAAATTCTTATTTCTATATCTTCTTCGTGTTAGTTAAGATAAACATTTCTACAAATTATCTTATTGTTTATTTCCTTGTAGGTGTAACGGGAACTTAGAATACAGTAGGCTTTTTGCGATAGTCAAATGTTTTAAAGGTTTGAGATTCTGTTGATATTGCACACTTAACATATAAAAACATGAACGATGATCCATTTCATGGAAGTTCTAAGTTTTCCGAAACTCACACGCATAACAAGGAATATCTCCGAAATGGTTCACCCTACAAGAAAATTTATTTAGATATAAATTGTGTATTTTAGCAAGATCTACATTTTTTGTATAGTACGATTTGGTCTATCTCTAACGGTTTACTAATTATGCAAAAGTCGTCCAGAGTAAATATGACTACAGGGGCTATGGCCAGAAAATTCAAGATATACATTTCATTTGTGATCAAAATATCTCAAACATGTGACATTTTAATCAAAATCGTTAGAGCCAGCCATTTTCAAGAAAATCAAAATTTTCGAAAAAGTTTCCCTGTAAAGGGTAGTTTGGGTGGGGCTATTTTCTTCAAAATCTTCATGTCGCATCCTTGAAAGACATTAAACTTAAATACCAACTTTGGTTTTTAACCGACTTTTCGTTTCTGAGTTATGCTGTCCACAGACACACAGACACATACACACACGGACCTTTTTCTAAAAATGCTTTTTTTTTTTTTTTTTTGGATTCAGTGGGTCTCAAAACATATATTTCCGGTGAAATCTCGACATCGAATTTTTGGGTGGAATACAATACTTCCCCTACTTACCAGTAGAGAAAGTAAAAATACTCACAAATTACCGAAACGAACATTTCTTACGACAGACATAGCCATACGTTCGATTTTGCTTAACCTAACCTATTTTCATTAACATCCTTAACGTTTGTTTGTTCGTTGGGTTCCACTGCAAACAGAGCTTAGATCTTGTCATTCAATTCGTAATATAACCACCGCCAATGACACTCTTTATTGGTTATCATGTATAATAGCAGCACAGCCCGGTTCCTTTCACTATCCCATAATTTTCTCCTCTGTCTATAATCTAAATTTATATTACGCCTAACTATACAGCCGATATTACATCGTATTAAATATCTGGTAATGTGTTCCAAGATTACAATACACACCTATAGTTTGTTCATTCATTGTCCCATTTGAAGCGGCAGTAGCCTAAATTCGCTAAACGTACACCACAGTTTACGTTGGTGATTAGTTAAATTACGCGAATGTGCCACAAATACATACAATAAACTTGTGTGTCTATCCCTGGTCTGTGGTGTGGTCAGATTGCTAATAAGCCAAGTCGCCGTTTGAGGCGCTAATGTAGTCCAATGTTGCCAATCCTCAAATTTCCATATTCTCTCCTTCTTGTGACCAAATAATACGTGAACAACATAAATACAGACCCCAGATTACGTAATGAATAGGGTTAAGCTTGCTGTTTTATAAGTTACTTGAACAAGTCCACTATTAGTTAAATGTTTCTCATTTTGGCAGTGTAATTAAACTAGCTATATATTTATTACCTTTAAATATCGGAAGACCTTCACTTTATTTCCCGTATTTCTTCTCACACTTTTCCCACTTTCTTATGAACAGAACACTATCCACAGTCACAATCGCAGCATGATCGGAAACAGAAGCGTCACAGCCAGAATTTCGTACAAAGGCAAATCACGCAACGGTCACCAAATCTCAGACACCTGTCAGAGAGTAGAGATCAAAATCCAAACAGGAGTTAAGCTGGCATTAGATTGGTGTTCTTTTTCCCCCCTTTCCCTGATTACCCTCCCCTTACACTTCCTAGGACTTGCAAACCAGTGCCTAGGGTCAGACGCTTGTCGGGGAGCAGAGGGACCTCTGGACCAGAGTGAACACCTGGAAGCAGGTGGTCAGCCAAGCACCAGATATGATAGTGAGGAAGAGGATGACATGAAATGCAGGCGAAATTGATGATTGGAAAGGTGAGGATGGAGCAATTGGTGGAATGAATGGCGGGGGAAACCGGACAACCCGGAGAAAACCCACTCAGACGCCGCTTCGTCCACCACTAATACCATATGCGAGTCCCGCCTAGCTGGTAGGCGAGCGGTCCGAGCCACGGCGCCGCCATTATACTTCCAGACTCGGGGAAGTACGAGGAATAATCTAGGCTGGAGAAAAATTCCTACCCCCTGTCTTGAATCGAACCCGGGACCCCTTGCACAGCAGGCAGGTGCTCCACCAACTGCGCTACGGGGCCAGCAGATTGGTATTCAGTACATTCAAAACCGGTTGGAAGGAATACGATGGTTTATGCTACACCAATTTAAATAATAAATGCATACATATATAGATGGAAGGAGGGACAGATGGGCGGATGGAGGGATGGAAAAATATATTTTGTTGTTTAACGAAGCTGACAATTGACAGGACCACTTCAGCGTCACCAGTGATCTGGAATTTTGTACCGTAGGAGTTCTTTAACATGCCAATAAATCTATTGACATGGAGCTATCATTTTTAAACAAACCATCGGTCTGGGCAGTGCCCAAACCCGCGACCATTGGATCAGTATGTCGTCTACGCAATTGAGACACCCAGACCGACGTGGACGTATGGACAGAGGGAGGGAGGAACATACGATCGGAGGGAGGAACACAGGGAGGAGGAGAGATTGGGGGATGGACGGATGGCTGGCCAGACAGATGGATGTTCGGATGGATTTTTATTTAATATCAATGTGTTACACTCACATGACTTTCTCTACCCTTGTACTATTTCTACAAAGACTTATTCCTCTATCTTCTTCATGTCAGTTTGGGAAATTATTGATTATTGCTAGTATTTTTTTAAGTGTTCCATTTATATCCCTAAGAATAATCTTGGCTGGAGTAAAATTCCTATCCCCTACCGGGAATCGAAACAGGAACCCCTAGCACAGCAGGCAGGTGCTCTACCAACTACGCCACAGCAATTGCTAGTATTCTTGTAGGTGTAAGGGGAAAATAACAGAAAATGCAATAGTTGAATAGATGTCCTGTTTTAGGATCATCATAAAGACACCTGCTAATAGATCTGTAGAAGAAGACAATTTTAAAAGAGAATGATAAAGAATAAAATATTCTATAGTGCAAAAATATTTGATAGATAAAGAGCAATTAATATAATATAAATTATAAAATTTGAAATAGGACTACTAACCATTTTAGAATTATTTATTTACTTACTCACTCGCTCACTCATTCGCTCGCCCGCCTGCCTGCAATGAAAATTTTGATAGATTCAAAATGTTCAGTGTAAAAGTTGTTCGCTTGTATCCAAGTACTCCACATCTTAAGTACTATACCATGGCTAGTTAGTTACTCTTTGTAGCACCCAACTCTTTGATAAGCTTTGCCAAGACCTTTCTGTGGATGAAACAGGGTTATTAATTTTTGGGAAGTTAGTTCTATTTCTTTGGCTACATGCTGCAGAGAATGACCACAGTATGTTAAATGTACTAAGTCCAGATAGAACATTTGCAGGTTTCAACTTACATTGCAGTGAATATTAAAAATTGAAGCACTAATAACAGTGAAGTACTCTTTAAGGCTGAGAACATTTTGAGTCACTTTATTATTGCTATTGCTATTGCTATTGCTATTGCTATTGCTATTGCTATTGCTATTGCTATTGCTATTGCTATTGCTATTGCTATTGCTATTGCTATTGCTATTGCTATTGCTATTGCTATTGCTATTGCTATTGCTATTGCTATTGCTATTGCTATTGCTATTGCTATTGCTATTGCTATTGCTATTGCTATTGCTATTGCTATTGCTATTGCTATTGCTATTGCTATTGCTATTGCTATTGCTATTGCTATTGCTATTGCTATTGCTATTGCTATTGCTATTGCTATTGCTATTGCTATTGCTATTGCTATTGCTATTGCTATTGCTATTGCTATTGCTATTGCTATTGCTATTGCTATTGCTATTGCTATTGCTATTGCTATTGCTATTGCTATTGCTATTGCTATTCCTATTGCTATTCCTATTGCTATTCCTATTGCTATTCCTATTGCTATTCCTATTGCTATTCCTATTGCTATTCCTATTGCTATTCCTATTGCTATTCCTATTGCTATTCCTATTGCTATTCCTATTGCTATTCCTATTGCTATTCCTATTGCTATTCCTATTGCTATTCCTATTGCTATTCCTATTGCTATTCCTATTGCTATTCCTATTGCTATTCCTATTGCTATTCCTATTGCTATTCCTATTGCTATTCCTATTGCTATTCCTATTGCTATTCCTATTGCTATTCCTATTGCTATTCCTATTGCTATTCCTATTGCTATTCCTATTGCTATTCCTATTGCTATTCCTATTGCTATTCCTATTGCTATTCCTATTGCTATTCCTATTGCTATTCCTATTGCTATTCCTATTCCTATTCCTATTCCTATTCCTATTCCTATTCCTATTCCTATTCCTATTCCTATTCCTATTCCTATTCCTATTCCTATTCCTATTCCTATTCCTATTCCTATTCCTATTCCTATTCCTATTCCTATTCCTATTGCTATTGCTATTGCTATTGCTATTGCTATTGCTATTGCTATTGCTATTGCTATTGCTATTGCTATTGCTATTGCTATTGCTATTGCTATTGCTATTGCTATTGCTATTGCTATTGCTATTGCTATTGCTATTGCTATTGCTATTGCTATTGCTATTGCTATTGCTATTGCTATTGCTATTGCTATTGCTATTGCTATTGCTATTGCTATTGCTATTGCTATTGCTATTGCTATTGCTATTGCTATTGCTATTGCTATTGCTATTGCTATTGCTATTGCTATTGCTATTGCTATTGCTATTGCTATTGCTATTCCTATTCCTATTGCTATTGCTATTCCTATTCCTATTCCTATTCCTATTCCTATTCCTATTCCTATTCCTATTCCTATTCCTATTCCTATTCCTATTCCTATTCCTATTCCTATTCCTATTGCTATTGCTATTGCTATTGCTATTGCTATTGCTATTGCTATTGCTATTGCTATTGCTATTGCTATTGCTATTGCTATTGCTATTGCTATTGCTATTGCTATTGCTATTGCTATTGCTATTGCTATTGCTATTGCTATTGCTATTGCTATTGCTATTGCTATTGCTATTGCTATTGCTATTGCTATTGCTATTGCTATTGCTATTGCTATTGCTATTGCTATTGCTATTCCTATTCCTATTGCTATTCCTATTCCTATTCCTATTCCTATTCCTATTCCTATTCCTATTCCTATTCCTATTGCTATTGCTATTGCTATTGCTATTGCTATTGCTATTGCTATTGCTATTGCTATTGCTATTGCTATTGCTATTGCTATTGCTATTGCTATTGCTATTGCTATTGCTATTGCTATTGCTATTGCTATTGCTATTGCTATTGCTATTGCTATTGCTATTGCTATTGCTATTGCTATTGCTATTGCTATTGCTATTGCTATTGCTATTGCTATTGCTATTGCTATTGCTATTGCTATTGCTATTGCTATTGCTATTGCTATTGCTATTGCTATTGCTATTGCTATTGCTATTGCTATTGCTATTGCTATTGCTATTGCTATTGCTATTGCTATTGCTATTGCTATTGCTATTGCTATTGCTATTGCTATTGCTATTGCTATTGCTATTGCTATTGCTATTGCTATTGCTATTGCTATTGCTATTGCTATTGCTATTGCTATTGCTATTGCTATTGCTATTGCTATTGCTATTGCTATTGCTATTGCTATTGCTATTGCTATTGCTATTGCTATTGCTATTGCTATTGCTATTGCTATTGCTATTGCTATTGCTATTGCTATTGCTATTGCTATTGCTATTATTATTATTATTATTATTATTATTATTATTATTATTATTATTATTATTATTATTATTATTATTATTATTATTATTATTATTATTATTATTATTATTATTATTATTATTATTATTATTATTATTATTATTATTATTATTATTATTATTATGATGATTATGGTTATTAGTATTAGTAGTATTAGCACTATTATTATTATTATTATTATTATTATTATTATTATTATTATTATTATTATTATTATTACTATTATTATTACTATTATTATTACTATTATTATTTATTATTATTTATTATTATTAATTATTATTATTATTATTATTATTATTATTATTATTATTATTATTATTATTATTATTACTAGTATTACCATTACTAGTATTACTATTACTGTTGTTACTGTTGTTATTATTACTATTATTATTATTATTATTGACAACTATGACTATTATTAATACACACGCACGCACACACACACATTATGCGTCTCACTATATCCAGCAAAGACGCAATGCTTAGGACGAAGTTCACAAAAGTTACTGAATGCATCATTTTGATCCTCATAACGTTCTTTGAAGAGTATATAAGCTTCTCTTAAAGTGCTTAAAATTAAAAATGTCTAAACATGTGCACATTCCCTGTTCAATTTTGATACAAAATCCTTTTTACCTGGCATCTGTCCAATCACTTCACCACTTTCATAAAACTGTTTAAGCAATGCTTCTGTTGCAGGGTCCAATGTTCTTCCGGGTTTTGGATCTGGGGATGACATTACACCTTTTTCTGTTATGAGTTTTTTTTTTTTGCTTTTCTAGCAATAAAATTTGACACTCCAAATTCAGTTTATATTTGTTTTAAGGTTCAACGTTTTGGAAGTGTTGTTAAGATTTTTATTTTAAGATTGTCTTCAATAGTACTGAATTCTTTTTTTAACTGTGTAATGATTTCACTATCATAATTTTGGCTGATACCAGAACATGAGGTACCTGGTAAACCCATAATTTTTATTCGAACTGCCTTTGTCACTTCTTAAAATTTATCTTCAGCATACTTCTTTTCAGTCAAACGTTTCTTTTCAATTAGTGTTTCTTCAACAGCACTCAGGCTTCCATTTATAGGTTTCAGTGCTTCTTGTTTTTCAGGAGTCAAAATTGGATTGATAGTAGGATGTTCACAAATATCCTGTGATTTTGAAATGTCTGAACTTGTCATGAAGTGTTACAATTTCTGGCAATTTAAGTACAGCATTATGGCATCCATTACAAATCTTATCCCTGCTTTTTACATTGTTAATGTGTCTTAAGATATTATCATTAACAGTTTCTCAATTATTTTCTGTGATAATTGTGACCCAATTTTTTTAGTTTTTTTAGTGGGTTACAGCAATATACCACAATTTTATGTGATAAAGTACTGTTGAGATTTCACCAAAAATGTTTTGAGGTGCCCTGAATCCAAAAAAAGCATTTTTAGAAAAAGGTTCATGTGCGTGTCAGTCTGTGGACAGCATAACTCAAAAACGAAAAGTTGGTTAACAACCAAAGTTGGTATTTAAATTTAATGTCTTTCAAGGATATGACACAAAGATTTTGAAGAAAATTCTGCCACCGTAAACTACCCTATATATGGGACATTTTTTGAAAATTTTGATTTTATTTAAAATGGCTCTATCGATTTTGAGAGTGCTATGTTTGAGATAGTTTTATGGCAAATGAAACATATGCACCCTAAAACAAAACAAAAAAAAAGAGCACACTCTGGAAGTGTATATTTGCATACAACCACTCGGCCATCCACTCACACTGAATAGTTGAGACTCAATATGAGAAATCACAACAGAACGACGGTGAAGGCATGCATTCCATGACACCATTGTAAACCGGCCGCAGAAATGACATGGACTTAGACAAATGTACACTCCCAGAGACAGCTCATTTTTTTATTTTCTCTACTGGTAAGTAGGGGAAGTATTGTATTCCACCCAAAAATTCGAAGTCGAGATTTCACCAGAAATACATTTTTGAGGCCCCCTCAATCCAAAAAAAGCATTTTTAGAGAAAGGTCCGTGTGTGTCTGTGTGTCTGTCAGTCTGTGGACAGCATAGCTCAAAAACGAAAAGTCGGTTAAAAACCAAAGTTGGTATTTAAGTTTAATGTTGTTCAACGATGTGACACGAAGATTTTGAAGAAAATAGCCCCACCCTAAACTACCCTTTACGTGGAAAATTTTTCGAAAATTTTGATTTTCTTGAAAATGGCTCTAACAATTTTGATTAAAATGTCATATGTTTGAGATATTTTTATGACAAATGAAATGTGTATCTTGAATTTTCTGGCTATAGCCCCTGTAGTCGTATTTACTCTGGACGACTTTTGCATAACTGGTAAACCGTTAGAGATAGACCAAATTATACTATACAAAAAATGTAGATCTTGCTAAAATACACAATTTATGTCTCAATAAATTTTCTTGTAGGGTGAACCATTTCGGAGATATACCTTGTTATGTGTGTGAGTTTCGGAAAACTTGGAACTTATGTGAAATGGGTCATCGTTGTTCATTTTTTTATATGTTACGTGTACAAAGAGAACGGAATCTCAAAGCTTTAAAAGATTTGATTATCGCACAAAGCCTACTGTATTCCAATATTCCCCTTGCACCTACAAGGAAATAAGCAATAAGATAATTTGTACAAATGTTTATTTTAACTAACACAAAGAACATATAGGAATAAGAGTTTGTACGAATGGTTAGTACAAGAGTAGAGAAAGTCATGTGAGTGCAACACATCAGATTTTTCCATCTTAGGGTGTATATTGAAATTTGTGGCTATAGCCTATGTAGTCCCGATTACTATGAATGACTTTTGAATAACTGTAAACTGTAAGAAATAGGCAAAATCTTACTGCACAAAAAATGTTGGTAGCTAATGCTGGATTTCTGACAATGAAGTCATTAATCCTCTTGCTCTCCAATATTTTTCACTGATGGGTGGGGCACTAGAAGTGGCTGGGCATATTTGAAGGTGGTCTCGATCCATTTCCTCTTGCAGGTCACATAGACGACAGAGTGGTGAAGAATATATCCCAATTCTGTTTAAATGTTTTGCCAGACAATCATGTCCTGTAATCAACCTGAAGGTTGCAACTGCCGTTTTTCGAGGATACTCAGGAATTACTAACACAAAATGTTGTTGTTGTTAGCTAATGCTGGATTTCTGACAATGAAGTCATTAATCCTCTTGCTCTCCAATATTTTTCACTGATGATATTGAAGAGAGCAATAGCAGTAATAGTAACCGCTTTTTAGAGAGCACCATATTTTTATGTTTTGGTGGTCACATCGCTCTCTCACAACCCCCAGAATGTCTGGAGGACCACACCTGTCGTTGGTTTATGGGTCTCACCGACCTGACCGGGAGAGTTATCAAAATAAATTCACCGACCAAAATGTAAATCAAAATGTAGATCTCGCTAAAACACACAATTTAAGTTCAAATAATGTTTTTGCAAAGTGAACCATTCAGAGATATTGCTAGTTATGTATGTCAGTTTCAGTAAACAAACTCTTTTCAAATACAACATTGTTGATCAGTTTTGTGTATGTTAGCCATGCAAAGAGAACTGAATCTCAAAGCTTTAAAACATTTGACTATCGCACAAAGCCTACTGTATTCTAATATTCCCCTTGCACCTACAAAGAAATAAACAATAAGATAATTGCTGCAAATGTTTATTTCAACTAAGACGAAGAAGATAAAGGAATAAGAGTTTGTAAGAATGGTTAGTACAAGAGTAGACAAAAGTTTTGTGAGTGCAACACATCAGATTTCTTTTTGTATTATGTTGGTCGGTCTCAATTTTTTTTTTTTTTTGTCAACTTCTCTAACCTAGTCATTCATTTCCTGTATGTCACTCTTTTCAGAGGCAGTGAAATGTACTTCAACTGGGCTGGCAACATCATTCACATTTACTATACCTGTAGTGCTTTATCTTCATCAGTCAGACTGTCTGGACCAGGGGCAAGAATCACATTAGTTGTATCACAAGCATCATGATTTCATTGGAAAGATTATCATCACTTATAGTAACCAGCATAATTTCTTTGAATATGACGTCAATATTGTCACATGCCATATCTCTGAATGTAATCTAAAAATAATAAAAGGCAAAGAAGAAATAACTAAAACTTGCAGATTATGATTTACATTTTTTGTTAGCATACAAATGCAATTATCTTCCTTTCATAGAAGTTTGAAAACAGTGTTGTTATAATCAATTTAATTTAAAAGGTGAGTCAAATAATAACACTAAACAACACTGAAAGCATTTCGGAGGTTAACTTTCCTCCATTATCAACCAGACAATAATTGGGTTTCCATGGTATTTCATGGTGCAAATGGCGATGCTTCTTATGTTTCTTCTGGTAATGGTTCAAGGAACTTGCTGAAAATATCTTTCTGGGGAAGTTAAATACTCGGTTTCTATTTTTTTAAATTATTTGTTTCCATGTGGACAGCTCTTGTTTTCCAGCTGTGTTTGAGGACTTTCGGTTCTGGCTTTATGTCATGATTTTTTGTCCAAAAGTGAGAGGCAACTGCTGATTTTTCTAATTGTTTACTCTTGATGTTCCTAACGTATTCCTTGGATCTAATTCTACATTTCTTTTGGTTTTTCCAATGTATACTTCATTACAATCACTGCATTGAATTTGGTACATGCCAGATTTTTTCTTAGGTGGAATAGCATCTTTGATGTTTGAAAGCAGCAGGTTTTTTATGCAGTAATGGTTTACTGGTGCTAGCTGAACGTTGTATTCCTTGAACACTTTTTTAAATTTATCAAAGGCCCATGGATGATATGTGAATTTTTTGAATGTCATTTTTGTTTCTACTGCTGTGAGGGTTGTAGTTTCTTTTAGTAATTTTTTCTTTTCTGCTCGTTTTACTTTTTTATCTACTAATTCTTTGGTGAAGCCGTTTTT
This sequence comes from Tenodera sinensis, assembly GCA_030765045.1. Taxonomy (NCBI): domain Eukaryota; kingdom Metazoa; phylum Arthropoda; class Insecta; order Mantodea; family Mantidae; genus Tenodera; species Tenodera sinensis. The sequence goes on from CM060970.1 coordinate 126,622,200, forward strand.
TGTGCTATTTCAATGATTTTGTAATATTCTGTTTTGTATTCCTTTGAAGCATCGGCATCCGCACCATGAAATACCATGGAAACCCAGTTATTGTCTGGTTGATAATGGAGGAAAGTTAACCTCTGAAACACGTTCTGGAAAATTATATATGTAAGTGTTGTTTAGAGTCATTATTTGACTCACCTTTTAAATTAAAATACAATTGCAAGTTTATTCCCAAAAATAATAGCTATGAGACATATGTACTTTAGGAATGCATGTGCTTACATGTTATTGTTGCTTCAAAGAACACAATATACAATACTGTTCAACACCGGTTGAGTCTATTTCAAACAGAAAAATTGTAGAAGACAAATAACACAAGTGACAGAACCTTACATACTTGTATTACAGAAGTAGCTGTTACTAGCTGTTGCATTGGGCTAGGGTTTCCGTGTGCTGACGAGAGATAACAGTTGTGCCCAGTGGTCTATAAATAGATCACGTGACTTTAGGATCATATTTTCAGCATTAGCATTGCTTACACTGGCACATTCTTTCTGTCATGCAATAATACAAACCTTTATAGACAGTTTATTGTATTAAATACAGGAAGTTGAGAGGGAAACATAATAAGGAAAACAATAATATGCTTTCACAAGAATTGCAGTCATTTGCAGCTTATTATTGTAAATTAATAAACTACACAATATTCTAGTTTTTAAGAGACCATTATGTGTTCACATAATCAGATAACATCAATATAACATACATGGTCAAAATAACTTGAGAATTCGTGTAAACTGAATAAAAAATCTGATGTGTTCCACTCACATGACTTTCTCTACTCTTGTGTTAACCATTCTTACAAACCTTCATGTACCTTCATGTTAACAGAGATGAACATCTGCAGAAATTATGATTTCTTTGTAGGTACAAGGGGAATATGGGAATACTGTGGGCTTCGAGCAATAGTGAAATCTTTTAAAGCTTTCAAGTGCCATTCTCTTTGCATGTATAACATAAAACATGAATGACATTCCATTTGACAGAAGTATAACTTCAACACTCACACAAATAACAAGTAATATCTCTGAAATGGTTCAGTATACAACGAAAATTATTTGGACATAAATTATGTTTTAGCAAGATCTAGACTTTTTGCATAGTAAAATTTGGTCTAGTTCTTACAGTTTACCAGTTATGCAAAAGTTATCCAAAATAAACAGGACTACATAGGCAATAGGCATAAAGTTTGATATACAGTTCATTTGGCAGAAATATCTCAAACATACAGCATTTTAATCAAAATCATTAGAGCCATGTAAAAAAAAATAAAAATTTTCTAAAATATTCCATATAAAGGTTATTTTAGGGTGGAAGAATTTTCTTCCAAATCTTCGTGTTGCATACTTGAAAGGCATTAAACTTAAATGCCAACTTTGGTTTTTAACCGAGTTTTGGTTTTTGAGTTATGTTGTCCACAGACATAAACACATACGGAAGTTTTTCTAGAAAAATTTTCTTGGATTAAGGGTGTGTCAAAACATTTTACTGGTGAAGTTTCAACATCAAATTTTTGTGTGGAATACAATATTTCCTCCACTTTATGTAGTAGAGAAAATAAAAATAGTATCTGTAGCAGTCTATAAATGGCCTGCTGGGCATTAATGTGTTAAGAAAGTTTTACATTCTAAATTATGTGCTCAACTAGAACCAAGAAAGTATAATTCCTTTAATACACAATTGCAGGTACATGTAAGATCACTGTATCACTTGTTCACATTGTATTCTCCATCACCCATTTGTTATTCGAATTGTCATCTTGGTGAACTATCATGTCTATATTGATGAATATAAGTAAAAGAGCTGTTTCTCTGCAGCTACTGTATAGTGCTTAAGCCAAACCGAGAAGTAAGTATAACAAAATAACATTACACTTGTTTTTAATGTGTTCAGACATTATTTTTCTCCTCATATGGAAGCACGTTTGTCCTTTCTCTAGCACGTGTAATAAGTAGAGCAAGTATTGTGTTTCACACAAAAATTCCATATCAAGGTTTCACCCCGAATCTGTTGAATACAACAAAAAGTGTATAAAAGGTCTGTGTGTGTTGTGGTGGGGGAGAGGAGTTGGGTGGGTGTGTGTAAACAACATAACTCAAAAATCTGATGTGGCACTCACATGACCCTTGTACTAATTGTTCTTAAAAACCTCTACTCCTCTCTCTACTTCATGTTAGTCGAGTTAAACATTTCTAGAAATTATCTTATTACTAATTTTCTTGTAGGTGCAAAGGGAATATGGGAATACAGTAGGCTTTGAGCGATGGTCAAATCTTTCAAAGCTTTGAAATTCCATTCTCTTTGCAACCATCAATACAAAAAATGAATAACGACCTCCCATTTGAAAAAAGCTTTAAGTATTGCAAAACTTATCCAAATAACAAGAAATTCACTTGGACATAACTTGTGTTTTAATGAGGTCTACATTTTTGTATAGAGTCACTTGGTCTATCTCTTATGGTTTACCAGTTATGCAAAAGTTATCAAAAGTAAAAAGGACTACATAATCTATAGCCAGAAAATTCAAAATATACATTTCAGTAAACGTATGGCATTTTAATCAAGCTCATTAGAGGCATTTTGGGGAAAATCAAAATTTCATAAAAATATTCCCTGTAAAGGGTAGTTTAGGGTGGAGGAAGTTATTCCCTTTAAAAATTGAGCAAATTGTTTGGACTGCTTTGAAAATGAGTTGGATACAACTTGAAATTAGTCAGCATATGAAGAACTTGAAGTATTACCAAGTGAAGCTTTTAGTTTCTAATTTTTTTCTTAGTTTAGCTACATACAATTTTCTTCTATTAACACTATCAAACGCCTATTCAATATCAATGAACAATATGTATAGATCTATCCTGTATTCATAATGCTTTTGCAAGATTTGTCTCATGGTAAACAAATGGTTGATGGTTCTCCTGTTAGGTCAAAAATAACACTGGTATTCCTCTATTATTGTCTATGTTATTCACTTAATTCTCTCATTAATTATTGTTGATAATATTTTGTACACTGTATTCGAGAGTTAACTTCTATAATTATTATATTCCAATTAATTTCCTTTCTTAAAAATTGGGCAAATTGCCCAGTGCTCCATTTTATCGGCATTTCCTCCTTCCAAATCATTGTAATTATACTACATAGTGCTTGTCACATAGACTCCCCCCACCATAATTCAGCAACTCTGTCCCTCCAGGTACTTTATTGTTCTTCAATCTTTCAACAATTTCTCAACAATTTCCTCTGTGGGTGGATCAATAATATTCCATTCTTCTATCCTATATCTATTCTCATTCATTGCCTCTTCCTCTAATTCTTTCTGTTGACTTCATTTATATCGTTCAACAATTCTCCAAAATATTCTACCCGTATTTCTACTACTTTCCTCTCTTCTATAAATTTCCCATCTTTACTTCTGCATCCATTAATTCTGGGCTGAAGACCTCCCTTCATTTTATCTACTGCTCTACAAAATTTTCTGATTTTGTTCTGTTTATTTGATTCCCCAATTGCTTCCATTTGACTTTGTATCTGCCTTCTCTACTTCCCCATGAAGTACATGATTTACAAGACACATTTTAAGTATTTTATCCATATCATTCCAACTATCCTCTACCTCTCATACTTCTATACCATATGATCGCATAAGAGAACTGTATTTCTTTCATACCAAGCTACACTCATGGTTGGGATGAAATATAAACATCTTTAAGAACGTCATTAACATCCCTTAGCTAAGGCCAAACTTTTCTGCTTCGCCGAATGGGTGTAATTGCTAAAACTTATTTCCAGATGAATATTTTTGTTACCTCCTATGAACAAGTTTTCTTCCTTTTTCAGAATTCTTTGATTAAAAACCACAATTTTAGTGTTATTCTGACTCACATTTAGATACCATTCTTCACAATATCTGTTCCTATAATTGCATTCTTCAGTCCAATTCAGAAAAAGATGCTACTATCAAATAATTTACATATAGCAATCTTGGAATCCGTCTTATTTATTATCGGTAGGGCTTGGATTATTAGGTTAATACATATTTTGTTTGAGTCCTAATTTGAACTTGAAACTAAGTTTAATGTTCTGGTTATTTACACCAGAGCAAATATTTTAAGTTTTATTGCACATAAAAATTCATATGTTCTGATTTTTTATGCTAATAAATATTTTGAATATTCACATAATATGATTATGTGATTATTGTTTTCACATAGAAGAAACATTTTTTAAATAATTTTCACATAAATCATTTAAAAGCAGCAGCAAATTATTTTTAAGAAGTCACCATTCACTTCTTTAATGCTCAGTTACGCAGACTGGATGTTGCAATTTGTTATTCATTGTGAAAGAAGTGATGTCAGCTATAGTATTCCTTTAGTTGGAAGAAAATATAAACATCCGGGTTACTCTAGCATCATGAGCAAGATAAGAACAAGGAATTCTCCACTGAACCTGTTATCGCTTCACAATCCGGCTAGTATACACACTGAAACTGTATAATCAAGTATTGCCAACCCGTGGGATTAGTCCTAAATTGTCGGACATTTTGATAAATATTTTTTAGGAGGGGACAAAGGGAGTTCTTTGAAACATCTGACATGAATATGCGTCATTTAATAACTGCTACCTCTGACACAGTGTAGTAATGGTTATGGTACATACAACAGCAAAGATAAACATTTCACACGACACACGCAAACTGTATTTGTGCAACCAGCAGTCAGCATCTCCCTATGGACACAATAGGTTTGCTTACGCAAGAGTAAGAGACGTGCACCATTACCTATAGGTGTGATTTGAATATGTGTTTAGGGAGTAATGTTTCCATAAAAGGAAAGCTGTATCTACTGATAGGAGGACCAAGCATTTCAATAACTTAAGTCCTCATTTTATATATACCTAACCCAGTACTGCAAGGGCGCTAGTAAATCTGTTAGTTGTACATCCTAAACTCCACTACTACTTGCCGTGCATGTGGTTTTTTTGTTATTTTTTGTTTTTGTTTTCAAAGCTAGGGATCACATATTTTTCTTATCTTTATACAAAACAGGTACGTTCTGAGTACTTGCTTGGGACTTTTGAGCTTCACAGGTTGGCACCACTGAAATAGTCAAATTTACACATTTGTGAATCCACAGACATGATACAACGTTCTAATTATGTTGTGTTAGGAAATTACATATCGACAGTTTTGAGTTCACAGTGGAGTACAGATGTCTGGAGTGAAAAGCAGTGCAAGTGTCTCAATATGCTGCAAAAATTAAGACACTGTTAAGAAATGACTTCGCAAACTTTTCCGCAAATCTTTGTTTCCTCTGTGATTCCATAAAGAAACTGGAATCAGTAGGAATGTCTGGTTCTTTTTGATCTTGCAACACAAACAATACAAAGAAAATGCAAGGAAGCGTTCGAAAATAACAGTGGATTTAACAGTCTATAAAATTTCAAAAATGCATTGTGTGGGCAACATGAAGATGAAAGAGTGACATAACATGTTATGATGCTAGACTAACTTCTTGTGATGTGGAGTGATCATATTTTTCGAAATTCAAGACAATTTTTCGTGACAGTCTTCAAATCTTCCGTTACGGAAAATTCGAGGAATTATGCAGTCTATACTGAAATTCTACAGTACTTGGTGATCCCTTCTAAGCATAATGTCTGGTGAGTACCACGTACATTTATATTAGTTCCACCACGCAGATCTTAAAAATATTTTGTTATCACATATTTTTTACTTTTTACATTTTTTTAACCGTTTTAGCATTTTTAGCACCTAAAAATTTGAGCCCTAATTATCAGTATATGCTTTTTCACTCTTACAGCGAAGCTTTTGAGGCTTTTTACCCTCGTGCATCAAATTATGTAATTTCAATTGTGACAACCGAATAAAAGTCTTCTCACAAACTTTGCACTTGTGAGGCTTTATACCATGTATCAAAATATGTCTTTTCAAAGCACTCAAGCGGGTAAAGGTCTTCTCACAAACTTTACACTTGTGAGGCTTTTTACCCTCATGTGTCAAATTATGTGATTTCAAAGTTGACAAATGAGTAAAGCTGTTCCCACAAATTTCACAGTTGTGGGACTTTTTACCCTCATGTATCAAATTATGTGATTTCAAATGTGTTGACCGAGCAAAGCTCTTCCCACAAACTTCACATTTATGAGGCTTTTTACCCTCATGTGTCAAATTATGTGATTTCAAATAAGACAACATAGTAAAGCTCTTACCACAAATTTCACACATGTGATGCTTTTTGACATCATGTATCAAATTATGCGATTTTACATATGACAATCGAGTAAAGCTCTTCCCACAAATTTCACATTTGTGTGGATTTTTAGCCTCATGGATCCAATTATGTGATTTCAAATGTGCGAACCGAGTAAAACTCTTCCCACAAACTTCACATTTATGAGGCTTTTTACCCTCATGTATTAAATTATGTGATTTCAAATGTGATAACCGAGTAAAGCTCTTCCCACAAATTTCACATTTATGAGGCCTTTTACCCTCATGTATTAAGGTATGACTCCTCAAAGTACTCAAATGACGAAAGGTCTTGTCACAAATTTCACACTTGTGACGCTTCTTACCTTCGTGTATCAGTTTATGCAATTTCATAGCTGAAAACGTGGTAAAGTTCTTCTCACAAAAGGGACATTTGTGTGATCTTGTATTTTCATGAATCAACAAGGTCCTGCTGTGAACTTCACCACCATCACTACACTTACTAGATTGTTCTGCGTAAACATGTTTTTCCATAGATGGTCTTTTCTTAACATTACTTTCCTGACCTTGACATTGAGCGTTATTGACACCGTAAGTGAAACTTGGGTCTTCCCTTGAGGGTGCAGCATAGAGCAATAGTGGATCAAGACTGCTATCATCAGAAACTACTGTAGATAATCTGAAAGCAAAATAACTGTTATTACAAATTGCACATGCAGTGCAACCTCACCATTCATTACAGTGAAAATGACCTTGTTAATCTGCAATATCAAGTCTTTCCAATGAAATGTGAAGGTAACCAATAGTGATATTTTTAATAATACAAGTAATGTGTTACATGCAGCGAGCATTATATCAACTTTTAGGTTTTGCTTTAACAAAAATTGAAACTAATTCCTGTATTGAACAAACTCAGCAAGACAACCTTTTCATAGCAAACCAGTTAACAACCCAGTACAAAGTCGGCAGTCAATAAAAGGAGGCAATATTTCTCAAGTACGAATGAGAGATTATCAGCACGTTTATAATATTCAAGTTGAAATGTTTCAAAACTACTAATCCTTTCTAAAATGTCTAACGTGACGCATAACTTTCTTCACCAAATTTTTCTACAAGACCTAACTTTTCTATCTAATTTATGCTATTTGGGATATATATTTGACTAGTCTCATTAGGTGGAGATATGCCACATTGAATAAGTATCTTCTCTAGTCATTTGGCACACTGATGCTGGGTTGCAAGAACGCACTTACAGGTTTCATTAGCGCTAGTGTTCATTTGCCTCTCAAATGAGTTGCAAGACCGATCTGCAACGCCATTCGATCGAGTATCATATAGGTCGGACCTATAAATAAGTGAATGGCCGCCATTATTGCTATCAACGTGTGACTTTCTCTTAATTTTGTCATCTTATCACACACTGAGATACAAGTAAATAAACACTATTGCTGTATGCATTATTTTCCCGTAGGGGAGGGATTCCGACCCCTTCAGCTGATGTATTGTGAGCGCTGCGTACCCCTAACACTCGTGGTACTTCTGACGTTACTAGAAGTATGTTGGGCCGAACACCGAGCCCCTTGGGAGCCGTTTGGGAGCTGTTTGGATTGGGTTGATCTCGGCAGGCTACTGGTTTCCGATACCCATGGGTGATTGGTTACGTCTTGACTTGTCAAGGACGTGTTGTGAGACGTCTCAACGTTTTCGGACACTAACCTGCAGAGCTAGACGTCCGACGGCCCGACCAAGGTTATCGGTAGTATTTCCGCATGGGTTGACGCGTGTAAATGGCGTATCCACTTCCGTCCCCTGTATGTCAGCAGGAGGGGCTTTTTAGGAAATCGGGTATTGGCCTAATGGAAAGCCCCACGGAAGGAGTGGCAGTCGGTTACCGCCTTCCTGGAGGGAGAGTTTGGGTTCTCGGATAGATCCATCACCTTCAAATCGTATGCATTACTGTCGATTGATATGTGTGTGTAGAGAATTATAGTTTTATCCCAGAAACTATTGTATTTCTACTTTGTTTTTCATTACAGAATCTTCATCTGACAAAGAGGTTAGAATGGATCAGACTGCATTTCGGTTAAGATTACATATGTGCAGAAAACCCTCTTCCGTCACAGAATACTTTTTATTAATATTTTTAGCACTGGCGCATGTTTCCAATTTCGACAAACTACCATACCCAATGCCAGAAAATAGTTTTCTCCATCCGCTATCTTCTTGTTTACGGGACTCGCTAATCATGATGTTTACATCACGGTGTAGACCACTGCAAAATGTGATCCTCCTTTAGCACAGCATTTAGAAACTTCAACTGTTTTAAAGGAATTTCCAATCGTATTCAAAATGATCTAATTCGGGCTGTCAGTTCAGTTATTTTATCAGCTATAAAACCAGAAATAGTGAATGTTCCTTTTTGGCAATTGTGGTTGATAAAACTACTGATGTAGCAAAAAAGCGCCCTCCTCTGTAGCGTGGTGGTAACGTATCTGCCTCGCGTCCAAGAAGTCGTGAGTTCTATCTCGCTTAGGGTGAGTTATTCAGATAAGGTTTTATTCGAGGTTTTCCCTTATCCTGAGAAGAAGAATGTGGGATCACTTAAAGCTCTATGGACCTCGAGCTCATTTGAGCATCATTTCACAGATTTCATTCATTCATCGTCCGATATTACAATACGTTGGAGGACGTTAACTAAAAAAGCAAATAAAGCACAGTTTTTTATAATACTGTTATATATTTATATATAGATATCATATATATGATGGAGAGATCAAAGAAAGACTCTTGGGATTCTGTGATATAAGAAGTGACCGACATGTCCAAGCTATTGCAGAACTTCTCTGGCACTTCTTAACAAAGTGTGGATGCAATGAGAAATTGATTCCACAGATTTTACGGTACAGCAACAATGGCTGAAATTTGGAGTTCCAGTACTAATCAAGGTCATGCATCCAGAAATATTCGTTTTTCATTGTTACGCCCATGTACTAACCCTTGTTTTGTCTAAAAGTACCTGCCATATACCTCAATGTAAGATTTTTAGCACCCTTAATTTGCTTGCAGCATTTTTGTTTCAAGATTTCCAAAACATTCAACATTTTTGCACCAATTATTGCAACATCGACTATTGAAACCATTCCTCCAGAGTAATAAGCATTGCATGCAGGAACAGAACTCAACTGTGTGATGTACTTGGTGCAGTGCTAGGATACCCTGCAGAGACTGTGCCAGATATTTTAGCACCAGTTAATGACTACTTGTCACTTTTGGAAGATTCCAAATTTGTTTTTCTTCTTAACACATTCAACAAAATATTTTCCTTCATAAATGTACTATATTTCAGCCTCCAGAACAAGACAAGGGATATTCTGTACTGTCAGCGGAAATCTCAAGAAACTTGCTCTCTAGCAACATTACATTGCATGACAAATTTGAAGAAGTTTTTCAAGAAACTCTCTCTCAGGTAGGAGAACCTCCAAAGAGAAGAAATGTAAACTATAAATGAATTTACTACGAAATGTAGACAACATTAGTAACCACCTGGAAGTGAGATTTCAAGGTTATACTAAAAACTATGGGCCGTGCACTAAGATATCCCTGAAAGCTGCTTTCTAAGTATCTTAGCCACTTAAAGAAATTTTTTCAATGCATTCGGTTGAAAAATGAGCTGATTCTAGCATACAGTAGTGAAAAATTTGAAAATAAAACCATGAACGAGCTTAGCAAACCCGTTCAGCACTAATTAAACTCTGAAAAAGTTTTCTATAAATTAATTTGTTAGTGTCATGACTAGGGCCCGGATTCTTAGTTTTTTTAACTATTGAGACAGATATTAGAAGACCCCAAAAGAAAATCGTTCATGTAAATGTTTGTTAAAAGTGTAATTAGTTTTTTGGTGTTGGTATGAGATAATTAAATGACGAAAACATGTTGATAAGGTTCATTGTTACGAACAACTAAGTTTGCACAAAGACGTCATAAATCTTTCCATATTTGATTTTAATATATGTGTATAAATATTAGAATTGTTTGTGTTCCATAATAAAAGTAGGAGACGATGATTGGGATCGCTTCCCTAACGAGAAAGAACTATTTGCGCGGATGAATAGCGCGGATGAATATGAAAAAAGCGGTGTGTTGCGTCAAAACGACGCCAAAAAACAGTTCACTAGCGTGTGTATCTCCGAGGTGGATGGACATATTTTTATGTGTACGCGTCATGAAATAGTAAAAGTGAATTTACTAAGTGTTTAGAGACCTTTAATTAAATTTTGGCAATGTTAGGGAAGTTGATCCGCTAAAATAAGACTTTCTACTGTGATATGATTTAAAAATTGTGATCAAGAAGGTGCAAATAAAATGTTTGACTAAAGTTAAACCCGAGTGTATGTTCATTCCATCCGTTACCAAGCCCTGAGATAAAAAAGATCTCATTAGCTAAAAGACACAGCGTCGTGAATAATTGCAAAAACAGCACCAAAATGGCTTGCCCAACGTGGAACACGAATTTAGGATGGAATGGAAATTAGAAATTGAACTAACGATAAACATCAAGTGACGCCATATTATCGCGCCAAAAGGAAAGAAGACGCCATTAGACCATCGTTTGATATCGAGATCAGAACACCGATGAATGGATAATCAACGATACATCAGAACACCGATGAACGGATAATCAACGCGGGAAAACACCGGAGATCATCTAGCGAAGCCAACTGCCCACGAGACGTACATAACTGGACGAATCAACGAAAAAAAAAGTAGGATCAAAAATATTTGTTTTTACATCCAGTTTATTTTCATTTTTATGTTACTGAGAAGCGGCAAAGTAGTGGGACTTTTAACCCTAAGTGAATTGAATAAAGAAACTAAAATGTCGCGAAAAGAGATAGAAACAGGAGTGGGGGAAGGGGCAGGATAGGCCTAGTTATCAGGTAGAACCAGAAAGTGAGGAACAGGTAGCGATAGGGAAAGACCAAAGGTTGTTAATGATCATGTTTGAAAGACTAGAACAAAGTTTAGGTCAGAAAATGGAGGGAGTGAGACAGGACATAGAACAAAGTTTAGGTCAGAAAATGGAACAAAATAAGGTAGAATTAAAGCAGGACATAGAACAAAGTTTAGGTCAGAGTATACGTCAGAAACTGGAACAGAATAAGGAAGAGATAGGTCAGAAAATGGAGGAAGTGAGAAAGGACTTAGAACAGAAAATGCAATTAGGAAGACAGAACTTAGAACAGAAAATGGAATTAGGAAGACAGAACTTAGAACAGAAAATGGAATTAGGAAGACAGGAGTGTAAAGAAAATATGAAAGTAATGGAAACTAATTTAAAATTAGTACATAAAAACTTAAATGAGACAAAGGAAGCCTTAGAAGCTAGGATAGAAATCATAGGAGATAGGATGTGAAAAATAGAATCAGAAATGAGAGAAAAAAAGATTGTATTAGAAGGAGAAATTGCTAGATGTACAGATGAAATAACAGAATGTAATACAAGTGTAGACTGTAAGATTACAAATGTAAAAGCAGAAATAACTGAGGAATTAAGGAAAGAGATTGAGGTAGTAAAGAAAGACATTATTAATGAAACTGTAGAACAAATTGTAATTCCTAAAATTAAGACGATGACTGATGTGGTACATTCGCAACAGGATGCTATAAATGATATGAAACAAAGTCACTTAGAAATAAAGAATGATTTAAAATCAATTTGTGAAGAAATGAAAAAGGGAAAGAAAGTTTGGCTAATGTAAATGATGTTGTGAATGCACTACAAAGGCAAGATGATTTAGATGTAAGTAATGTACAAGATGAGAGTTATTTGAATAATGTACAAAATGTTGACTCACCATACAGAGAAAGAGGTTCACAACCAAACAATGACACAACACATAACACATGTTACACCAACAGCATATTACATGAAATCACACCACCTACATTTGACGAGGAGAAGGGAGACGATCCAAAACTCTTTGTTAAAGAGATGGAAGAATATTTTAAAGTGAAAAGGATACCAAACGAGCTTAGGATGATGATAGTTAAGAAAAGCTTAAAAAAACAAGGCATTAGAATGGCTCAGGTTAACACTAGCTGGTCATGAGTCGTATAGTTCATTCAGAAATTTATTCCTATCAAGGTATTGGGGCCCAGCTAAGCAAAACCAAACTAGGGTAGAGCTAGCAACAGGTAGATATGATCCAACCAAAGGGTTATCGCTAGTCGATTATTTTATGAAAGTAGCCAACAAAGGAAAGCTATTAGACCCTAACTTGTCGGAAGCAGAGCTAATTACCAGCATAACAAGACATTTCCCAGACACGGTGAGAACAGGGTTAATTGTTGCGAGGCCAGTAGATTTTGCAGATATGATAGAATTGCTGACAGCCTTCGAAACACAAAATGGTCGGCCTAATGACCATAGACATAGGAACGGTCGCCCAAGCTCACCCATCTTAAACCGGAGCACGGCTACGAACAACCAGAATGAGGAAGAAGATAGAAATACTAGGAGCACCCATGAAAGGGGGAGAGGGGCACACCATTTCCCACAACCACATAATCATGGCGAGAGGATGGAGAACACAAGACAGCGGTACCACGACACAATACCAAGGGGTGAATCGAGATACAGGACATATGCATATGATCGTGGAAGACCAAGAGACGGTACCCATCAAGTGAACCACATACGATTCTGTAGGGAATACTTCAACAACCAAAGACCGTCATACAACAGAGGTTCACGCCAAAGGGGCAGAGACCAATGGTACACTGGCAACATAAGACAGCAGGAAGTAGATGAAAATGTGCCAAATAGGGCAGATGCTGCACAGAATACAGAAACAGCAGCCACCACCAACACTGAGGGAAATTACAACTAAGTTCGTCCCAACTGACTGGATGACCAACAACACAAACCTTAAGCAGTTGACAATTGACATCGACACCGTGATGGCTACACAGAGAGAAAGATGGAACCACTGGTCATAACAAAACAGCTGGGTGACCACACGTATGAGCTACAGAATACAAATGGCAAGTTGGTAGGAAGATACCATAAAAATAAATTAAAACCATACAAAGAAAGGACCAAATAGTCTTTGCCAACAAATATGTAAGGCAGGAATAGTAGAGATGACGGAAAATAACAATTTTTAATGGGTTACTTATAGAAAATTATGTTCAGATTAGAAATTACAACAAGAAAGAAAACCAACATAGTCATTGGCTATATTGACCACAAAGAGCATTGTCAACAAAGACAGATGAGGACACTGATTGTCATTAAAGAAATGAATTATAGCGACGGAAAATAATGTGTTTTTGACATAAGGATGTCAGGGACAAAAATAAAAAGGAATCAATTGTGATGACAAAGATAAAATATTTTGACACGCAGATGTCGAGGGTGAATTGAGAAGAAAAATAATACAATTGCAGAATAATTATAAGTATAGAAGTTTTCTCTTATAGAGATAAGAGACAAAGAGGTGACAATTAGTGAAGTAAGGAAAACCATAATCAGAAAAGCAATGCCCATGAATTAAGATGGATATAGCCAATGCTAAGCTCGAAGAAATGTTGAACCAAATAATAATGAATAAGAACCCAATTAAAAAAATGGTACCATTAGTAACATCAGAGTTTAAGAACCGACTCAACGACCTGCCTATACATAAGCCTACAAGACAAAGGCGGCAAAGAACTGAATAAAATATTGCCATAAATATGATCATAATCATTAGCTCAAAATTTGTATCCTGTTTTTCTCTCCTCATAACAAGGAACATAAGTCAAAAGCCATATAATAAACCATGATACACTTAAATTATACTTGTGTCAATGTCAAATGTATAATAACTGAATGTGTTGTATAATAACTGAATATGTGTGGTATAATAACAGAACATATGTTGTATGATAACTGGATATGTTGTACAATAACTGAATATGTATTGTATAATAACTGAATATGTTGTATGTTGTTGTTGAAGTGTTTAACGCCCGCTTTTACTACTACGGCACCGCAGGCGGTGACACTGATGATACATGGAATGAAGATGGAGCACCGGTGGAATGAGATGGCGGGGGAAACCGGAGCACCCGGAGAAAACCCGCCCTGACGCCGCTTCGTCCACCACGAATACCACATGCGGGTCCCTGGGATCGAACCCGGGCCGCCTAGGTGGTAGGCGTGCGCGCTAACCGCTCGGGCACGGCGCCGCCGAATATGTTGTATAATAACTGAATATGTGTTGTATAATAACTGAACATATGTGGTACAATAACTGAATATGTATTGTATAATAACTGGATATGTTGTATAATAACTGAATATGTATTGTATAATAACTGAATATGTGATGTATAATAACTGATCATATATTGTGTAGTAATTGAATATGAAATTTATAAAGACATGCTGTGTCATGCCAAAACAAAAGACAAAGACAAAGAGCGAAGAAGACTGTAAAGAAAAAAAAATATTGTACACAGTGATTGCATCAGAGGAGTAAGGAGAAGGATTGTATTGTGTTTCAAGATTGTAAATATAGGTGACAACTTGAAAAACAAAACAAGGGGCATATGAGACAGAATATTAGAAGACCCCAAAAGAAAATCGTTCATGTAAATGTTTGTTAAAAGTGTAATTCGTTTTTTGGTGTTGGTATGAGATAATTAAATGACGAAAACATGTTGATAAGGTTCATTGTTACGAACAACTAAGTTTACACAAAGACGTCATAAATCTTTCCATATTTGATTTTAATATATGTGTATAAATATTAGAATTATTTGTGTTCCATAATAAAAGTAGGAGACGATGATTGGGATCGCTTCCCTAACGAGAAAGAACTATTTGCGCGGATGAATAGCGCGGATGAATATGAAAAAGGCGGTGTGTCGCGTCAAAACGACGCCAAAAAACAGTTCACTAGCGTGTGTATCTCCGAGGTGGGTGGACATATTTTTATGTGTACGCGTCATGAAATAGTATAAGTGAATTTACTAAGTGTTTAGAGACCTTTAATTAAATTTTGGCGATGATAGGGAAGTTGATCCGCTAAAATAAGACTTTCTACTGTGATATGATTTAAAAATTGTGAACAAGAAGGTGCAAATAAAATGTTTGACTAAAGTTAAACCCGAGTGTATGTTCATCCATCCGTTACCAAGCCCTGAGATAAAAAAGATCTCATTAGCTAAAAGACACAGCGTCGTGAATAATTGCAAATACAGCACCACTATTTTATTCCTTGATAGTTAACTGCAGTGATTTAATTTAGTTATCTGTTTCAGGATCATCGAAGCCAAATACTTGAATCTTATAAAACCTAAAAATGGCTAAATGAGACTTTAAAACCTAAAAGAGGCTAAATCTTCTATTTATTTTAAAATGAAAAAAAAAAAAAAAACTATTTTAAAATGGGAAAATGAAATGTTTATGAAATTATGAATGGACTTTGAGTGCTACATCTTTGCTACGGCTTTTCGCTAATGTATGCTTAGAGGAGTGTTGAAAACAATGCAAGAGGCAAGTGACTTGTATTTAGCTGTGGGACAAAGCCCTGTATTGCTGCAAGCAATGTGGGGATTGTTGTCGAGGGGAAAGGAGTCATTAGAAGAACCCGCCATAAACTCAAACCAATCAGCCAAAGATCCCCGGGACCCCCTGTCTTCGGCTGGCGTATATCGTATTCCCTGTTTCTGTGGCTCCGTTTACATTGGGACTACACAACGCAGCATAAACACCAGACTCGCCGAACATAAAAGAGGATGCCGTCTGGGTCACACGGACAAGTCCGCAGTTGCACAACACGCCATTGAAGCGAAGGGCGAACACATCATCAAGTTCCAGGATACCAGCATTCTGTCATCCACTACACACTACCATGCCCGGCTACAACGCGAAGCCATTGAGATTTACAAACATCCCCACAATTTCAATAAGAAAGAAGAAGCCTTGAAACTAAACAGCAACTGGTACCCCGTCATTGAAAGCAAGAAACAACGGTTAACAGGAATAATAAAAATGAACCAATCAAGAGGAAACAACACCTTGGATGGAACCTCCCACCCCTGCCCTGCCGTCCGCCAGCCGGACCAATCAGCGGAGGCCGCTCGGGGTATAAATACAGCAGCTCGGACAGCCGACACCTCGATCATCATTATTCATAGCGGCCCCATCCCTGTGATTGGAGCTCGCATCGTCTGCAACTCGACTCTACTCTGCTGGACCACTGGAAGAACAGGGAAGCCAACTGCGTGACCTCTCGCCAGGGAGCAGCTTCTACGCACCGCGCCAACTCATACAGTGCATTTGCCAGGCCGGACGCCGCTAGTTCGTCGCGGAGTGTCCTATAAGAGATCTGATAGCAGATTTTAGGGCACTCCAAGTTGGAGAAGAAAGAAGAGACATCAGAACACCAACTTTCCCGGAGGGACTCCGGAACGGAGGAGGAAGTGGGCATCAGCCCTCTACTTGCTTCCCAACTAGAAATAGCTCGCCGAGCTATTTCAAACCAGCACCCAGACATGGAGAACACCAGAGCTGACTCGGCACCGACTGACGGACAAACGAGACCGCAGGCCCACATGGTTGCAGCCAAGGGACCAGGCTCTAGCCTGGACCCGGGGTTCACTGGAACCCCCATAGGCGCGTCGCAAGGCGTTAAACCCTCTGTGGGATGCCGGATGGCACCTGCAAAGACAAGTGACATGCCGAGTACCAACGCCAGGGTAATACCTGACGCGATAGGTACCGCATCTACCTCTTCCCAGAACCCTTCCCTTGGTCCAAGGGTGAATATCGTCAAGGCGAAAGCCAAGACGTTCCTCAGGGCCAAGAACAGGCCGAAGGCCAAAAAGGCTATTGGCCTTGTGAACCAAGGGACAGCAGTCCCTGTCACACCACCACCAGTACCTATGACCCCTGTCCCAGCACCTACAACGCCGGATGACGACGGCTTCGTTGTAATGCAGAGCCGTAGGAGATCTTCCGGTTCAAAGCCGGAAGGGACTCCCCCTTCACCATCATCTGCAACTGCAGCGCTCGCCCCAAACCAGGCCTCACAAAAGGAGGGTAGAATCCCTCCGATTGTGTCCGATCCGTTCCCGAACCACATAAAGGTTATGAAGGAACTGAGACGGCGGTTAAAGGCCACTTTCCAGGCAACCCGGCATCCAGGGCGGGTTGTCATCGGAACCACCACCTCTGACGACCACACGGCCGCGAGGGGGGTGCTGAAGGAGTGTGGAATTAAATTCCACACTTACTCACTTCAGCGTCCCCACGTGGTTCGCAGAGTGGTCAGGGGTCTTGATTCGGAGACAGACCCCCAGATATCCGGGACGGCCTACAGGACGAACACGGTATCAAACCGAGGTCCGTGGTGCAATTAACCACCACAAAGGAAAAGGAGGGGAAACCCACCAAGGTACCCCTGCCACTATTTTTAGTGGTAGTTGACAAACAGGGGGAGGGAACCCCAAAAATCGATCAGGTGACCCACCTGTACAACACGAAGGTCACCATTGAGCCCTACCACAGCAAGGAGGGGCCAGCCCAATGCTATAATTGCTTGGGCTTTCACCACTCGAGCCATGCTTGTGAGAGGCAACTCAAGTGCCTTCGCTGTGCAGGAGAGCACCTGGTGAAGGATTGCCCGACACCAGTAGAAAATAAAAAGTGTGCCAACTGCGACGGGAGCCACATAGGCATCTATCGCGGTTGCCCGAAGAGACTTACAATTATGCAAGGAAGACAGGGCAAAGTACCAGAGATCCGACAGGGGGTGTCTTTTGCACAGGCAATGTCGGAGCACGAAAGTGTTCTAACACAAGCCGAGAGTGCAGAAGCAACCCCACAGAACCAGGTTGTCAGTCAAATGACAACGCCAGTCCCAAGCGTCACTCCAAAGGTGGGCACAGATCATCCAGTGCCACCCCCCAGTGTTGCCCCAAAGGACAAACGCCCTCCTAAAAAGAGGAGGAAGGGGAGAAAGGCTCATGTGACTGAAAGTGCAGAGCCAGAAACAGCCACGGTGGAGGCTGGTAACAAAAGTGTTGCCCAACTTCCCCCACCAACAGCCACAGCTCGGGATGCACCTCTGAGTGCTACACAAAACCAGGCAACAACCAACCAGACAATAGCAACAGCGCAGCCAACCAGCGCTGGCCCGTCATCACAGACTGGCTACATCAACAGAACCAAAACAGCACCACAAAGCACCCAGTCACAGGTCTTAGGAGACGCCTTCGGCTCAGAGGACATGGCGGAGTTTGTTGAACTGGCAACTTGGTTTGCGGACCTAGTACAACGTTCCCTCCCTATTCTACGGCGCTGCAGGGAGCAAATCCTCAACCCCGAACTATCGGCTGTGAAGAAGCACCTTATAGTGCTTCAAACGGCCAAGGAACTCTACACTAACTCCACAAGCTCTTAAATGGCGCATAGAAATGTGCGATCATTTAGAGCTGCGTTTTGGAACGCAAATGGAGTTAGAGAGCAGAGACCTGGCCTGTTAGAGTTTGTAGACAGCCATGGGATTGATATCCTTATGGTCTGCGAAACACACTTGCACGCCGGTGTACAGTTCAGTCTGCCAAGTTACGTCGCCCATCGGTCTGATCGGGTCGGCCGACAGGGCGGTGGTACTGCCATTTTCATAAAGAACCATCTCACACATATTCCTGTTACCATTCCTCCACTACAACACCTAGAGGCAACCGCCATAAGGCTATCCTTAGGCGGTTGCGACGTGGTACTTGTAGCGGTATATGATCCTCCGGATGGGCGCTTCTATGAAGCGGACATCACGGCACTCCTAAACCTACACCAAAGGGTTTGCATTGCAGGCGACTTCAACGCCAAACACCCAAGCTGGCACAGCCGCACCCAGAACGTGAAGGGTCGGGGATTGTACCGTCTCATTAGCGGGAACCCCGCCCTTCACGCGCACGGGCCGAGAGGTCCAACATACTACCCGGCACGCGGCGCCGCGGATGTCATAGACTTCATTGTCACAAAGAACATTCCATTTCATCTGGATCTCTCGGTGATTAACGCTCTGGATTCTGATCACAACCCTGTTGTGGTCGACTCAGACGTTAATCTAACTGCGCTGGGAGTGCCTGATTGGGTTGAGGAAGTCGACTGGGATGCAGCCGTCCTAGCCCTCCACAACTCCGTGGAAGCATGTCCTCGAATAGACTCGATAGAGGCTCTCGAGGAGGCAGCCACGGGGTTCTCAACCTCTGTCCTAAATGCAGTGCGTGCTCATACGCACCGCATTCCTACCGACGCACCAAACCCTACAGCTATCCCTGTCCCACTGAAACGCCTCATTCAAGCGAAAAACGCTGTTAGAAGGCTATGGCAGAGATTCCGTCACCCTAGGATAGGAGTAATACACCAGAGGTTCAAATCCCTGGTGAGACGACTCCTAAGAAAACATAGGCAAGCAGCTTGGGAAAACACGTTGCGTCATGTAAACCTCCAGGAGAGGAAACCATGGCGCATCGTCCGAGGCTTGAGGAAAGATAAAACTGTACACCAGCACCCTGTGCATAGCCCTCGGGGAAGACTTGTCTTTGAACCGAGGGAAAAAGCAGAGGCGCTAGCAGACTACCTGGAAACTCAATTCCAGCCTAGAGTCGACCCTCAGAACGACGATCATACTGACCTCGTGGAACAAGCAGTAGAAGACTTCTTAGAAGTTGGACCTGCGGGCCACGAGGATTTCCACATCCCGATAGTTACCCCTCGCGAGGTAACTAACACCATCCAACACCTAAAACCTAGAAAAGCCCCTGGGCAGGACCGGGTAACAGCGGAAATGCTCCAGCACCTCCCCTTTAGAGCCGTGATGCACTTGACTCGGATCTACAACGCGTGCCTAAGCATGCGCCATTTTCCGGAAGTCTGGAAGAGGGCGCGTGTGGTATGCGTGTTGAAGGCGGGCAAGAATCCGATCTTTCCTTCTAGCTACCGTTCCATCAGCCTCCTACCAGTTATCTCGAAAGTTTTCGAGAAACTGTTCCTGACCCGCCTTCGACCTCTTTTAGAGGAAAAAGGCCTCCTACCGGAACATCAGTTTGGTTTTCGTTCTGAGCATTCCACAATCGAGCAACTACTGCGAGTAGCCGAAAAGGCCTCCCTGGCTTACCAGGAAAGGGCCAAAACGGTGGCAGTGTTGCTTGACGTGGAAAAGGCGTTCTCTACCACCTGGCACGAAGGGCTTATCTACAAGCTCATACAGCACGAAATCCCCCCCTCCATACATTTACTTAGTGGCTAGTTTCCTACAGGAACGTAGCTTCCGAGTGAAGGTGGAGGGTTCATTTTCCCGAGAAAGGCCCATTGGCGCAGGAGTTCCCGAGGGCAGTGTACTGTCACCGGCACTCTTTAACGCTTACATGGCCGATCTCCCCACGTACCCCAACACCCACATCTGTCAGTATGCGGACGATCTCATGATCTTCGCAACTAACAAGAACCCGCGCTACAGCTACCGTCAAGTACAAGCCCACCTCTGTGCCATCAGTAGATGGTGCGAGAACTGGCGCATGTCTATTAACCCGGAGAAAAGCTCTGCGATTCTCCTGGCAAACACGCTGGCAAACCGGCTCCCGCAGGACCTCGTGCTTCGGCGCCGTCGGATCCCCTGGGTCACTACGGCGAAGTATCTCGGGGTCACGTTGGACCGGCGGCTAACGTATAGGCATCACGTCAGGGGCAAAGTACTACAAGGTCACGCAGCCCTCCGGCAGTTGTATCCCATCCTCAGCTCCAAAACCATGCCCATTCGCCTGAAGGTCCAGCTGTATCGTGCGATCATCCGGCCTCTGGTCCTGTACGGATGTGAGATCTGGGGAGTGGTGGCAAAGTCCACCTTCATCAGACTCCAGACGTTGCAGAATCGGGCATTAAGGATGATCTATGACACTGGTTGGAGATTTCCTGCCCACATCCTTCACGAACATTCCGGCATCCCGTACATTGTCGACGTGATTAAAACCCGCGCTCGAACAATGTACAACAAACTCCAGAACCACCCTAATCCACTGGTGAACACTGGGACAATATGACCAAAGAGAGCCGCGCCGACTACCATCTAAAAAATTGCCGAAGGACATCTTAAGTCCAACGGCCTAATTTTCGAAGATGGGAAAGGCAAAATTAATATCTGTACTTAAAACGGAGTAGAACGCCTAACTCAGATCACCTCTCAGTGAGTGACTGACGGCCAGAACCTGGAGGAGATTAGCGCGTCACCTGATTGACTAACCAGCCGATCAGCATGTACGGGCACTGCCCGCTCATGGACCAATCCCTACCAACCATCCATCTTGCCCCTATAAATACCCCTGATTCCAAACATTCCCAGAGTTTAAATCCCTGTAGACCAAAACACCATACTATCGCGCAAGTAAAGCCGTATAAAGGCTAGGTACTCCGGTAAAGACACTTCGGGTGGGGGAATAAGCTTCCCCACTCGACTCGAACTGCCTCTGGAGCCGACACCTCAGACGCTACGCTTATTTCTCCGAGGAGACTACGTCCGCGCCACTGAAGATGTCTACCGCAGTTGTGGACGAAACGTCTGGCAGTTCTAACTCCAGCAGACCACGGCATAACAGCCCGGAAATATCTTCTAGTAACATTGACTCCGGCCGTGAAAGCCTACGCTCTCTTATCAAACCAATCAGTTTAAAAACAGTATCCGTTGTGTTCAGTCGACTATCGTGTATTGTTAATGCATACAATTACTACATCGTTATAAGTCAGTTTTTCTTAGATTAGGCAGGTAATTTAAGGAGCCAGTGTCATGCTTAAAGTCAACTCATCTCGAAGGTGCTTGATTCGTCAGTGGATAGAACTTCACCACAGATGTCAAAGTAATATTTTGCCAAATCTGCCAAAAGCGAAAGAAACCATGCCGACAGACACCAAAGCTTGAACACCTTCAATACTGCACAGTATTCAGTCGCAATAAGCGGCTAGGTGCTGTGTAGATGAACATACCGTACAGGGGAACCTGTACGACCTGTTCTCGAATGCTGGAATGCAGGAAAGAATTAAACACCTGTTATAATGCACATAACTTGTAAACTATAATTTTATTTACGTATTTTCCGGGTGCCCTCTGGCCAAAAATCGCATTTTGAGCAGCACAAAGGATCTACAGGACACATCAGCAACATTGCTATAAAAAAGAGGACAATTAATAATAAAATTAATAAACAATAATAATATAAAAATATTTCAGGAGGTTAAAGAACTAAAAAAAACTTTTTAAGATACAAAAATAACTAAAACGTTAATTTTAAGAACCTAAAAATCCGGGCTCTAGTCATTACTGTCTACAATTCTAGCTACAGTTATTTGCTAGGTCATTTTCAGCACTGAAGCAAATCAAAAGATACTCTCGAAATTCTATTGGAAAAGAGAGATTATTATATTCTAGAATTACTTCAATTGAAGCGCACTTGCTAGAAGACCTCAGAAAAAAGGAGTGGTTCTTTGAGGTGGTTACCAAATTTTCATTTCAGGACTGAAGGTCGGAGTTTTTATTCTGCTAATTTTTGTGCAATTTGTGCCACAAGTGAGTCAAAGTTAGTTTATTATCTTAAACAAGATCTTGTCTATTTATGCCTTACATTTTCTTCACAATAATTAATTTAACTCATTACAAATTCCAATTCTCCCTTTAAGAATAGGAATCACATCTTTAATTTACAATGTTTACTTAAAAATCACAAAATGAAAAGCTTTGGCTGTCTGGACAATCAGTGCAAGCCACTGCATCTCAATCTATTTTTCTTTGATTGATTCCTCCACTCCATTGTTCTTGGCCATTCTCATTACCACTACACACCAAGCATAGATTCAGCTTCAAATTCTTTAAACCTCCTTATTTCTGTTAAACAAAGATAACTCCTCCCTTGCTCATACCGTCCTCTATTAACTCTCAGTAAAATGTTTCTTTCTTATAGCACCACATTTTGATTATCTACATCCTGAAGTCTGTATATAAACTGTCTTTTTTTAACCACTTCTCCCCCATTCCAAGCCGACGTAGTTCATATCCAATTTAGCTTCTAAAATGAATTTCTGAAATCCAGTCTATACTGTTCGCCAATGGGAAGACAGTCTGACAGGAAAGTATACTATAAGGGGTAAGGCTATTCTAAAAAACTACCTTAGGGTCATAAACAAGGAAGGTGAGGCAGGGTGTCGGAACTGTGTCTAATCGGCAATTTCCCTTCACAACTCATTCCCCGGGGACTTTCTTCGCTTTTCTCTATCACCCATTCTCTCACATTTACCTCACCCATTTCTGTCAAAGCGTCAGCATTGATAGTATTTTGTGGAATTCCTAACAGTTTGACAAGACATAGTAAACTTTTTATCTCTTTCCAGCTGTCCTCCATCCCACTCCTCTTTTTTGCAGTGTTTAACGCCCGCTTTTACTACTACTGCACCACAGGCGGTGACACTGATGATACATGGAATGAAGATGGAGCACCGGTGGAATGAGATGGCGGAGGAAACCCGCCCCAGCGCCGCTTTGTCCATCACGAATCCCACATGCGGTTGCCTGGGATCGAACTCGGCCTGCTTTGGTGAGAAGTGAATACTCTAACCACTCGGTACAGCATGGCCCCTTCCCTGTGATTACACAGAACTATATCTTTCGTATCACGTTACACTCCTACTGGACGCAAGATATAAACTTGTGTAAAAACGTTACACTACTACTGGGCGCAAGATATAAACTTCTTTAAAAACATTACCACCCTCCTCCTAGCTAAAACCAAGCTTTTCTTCTTCTTCCAATACACGGAAGTGCTAAACCTTTCTCCAAGTAAGTAAGCGGTTATTTCCTCCTATGTACCACTTTTCTTCCTTTTTCACAATATTTCATCTATTATAAACCATAATTTAAGCCTTATTCTGATTGATATTTAGATCCCATTCCCAATAGCTAATTATTTCTATAACAAATGTATTCCCCAACCCAATCCGTCGGTCTGGGTGGCTCAGTTGGTTAGACGCTGGTCTACGATCCCAAGGTCGTACTAGCCTAGGAAAGCAATGCCCATGAATTAAGATGGATATAGCCAATGCTAAGCTCGAAGAAATGTTGAACCAAACAACAAGAAATAAGAACCTAATTAAAAAATGGTACCATTAGAAACATCAGAGTTTAAGAACCGACTCAATGACCTGCCTATACATAAGCTTACAAGACAAAGAAGGCAAAGAACTGAGTAAAATATTGCCATAAATATGATCATAAACATTAGCTCAAAATTTGTATCCTGTTTTTCTCTCCTCATAACAAAGAACATAAGTTTAAAACCACATAATAAACCATGATACACTTAAATTATATTTGTGTCAATGTCAAATGTACAATAACTGAGTATGTGTTGTATAAGAACTGAATATGTGTTGTACAATAACTGAATATGTATTGTATAATAACTGGATATGTTGTATAGTAACTGGATATGTTGTACAATAACTGAATATGTATTGTATAATAACAGAACATATGTGGTATGATAACTGGATATATTGTACAATAACTGAACATGTATTGTATGATAACTGGATATATTGTGTAATAACTGAATGTGTTGTACAATAACTGATTATGTATTGTATAATAACTGAATATGTGTTGTATAAGAACTGAATATATATTGTATAATAACTGAACATATGAGGTACAATAACTGAATATGTATTGTATTATAACTGAATGTGTTGTACAATAACTGAATATGTATTGTATAATAACTGAATATGTGATGTATAAAAACTGAACATATATTGTGTAGTAGTTGAATATGTGAAATTTATAAAGACATGCTGTGTCATGCCAAAACAAAAGACAAAGACAAACAGCGAAGAAGACTAAAGAAAAAAAAAATATTGTACAAAGTGATTGCATCAGAGGAGTAAGGAGAAGGACTGTATTGTGTTTCAAGATTGTAAATATAGATGACAACTTGAAAAACAAAACAAGGGGCATATGAGACAGAATATTAGAAGACCCCAATAGAAAATCGTTCATGTAAATGTTTGTTAAAAGTGTATAAATATTAGAATTGTTTGTGTTCCATAATAAAAATAGGAGACGATAATTGGGATCACTTCCCTAACGAGAAAGAACTATTTGCGCGGATGAATACGGCGGATGAAGACGAAAATGGCGGTGTGTTGCGTCAAAAGGACGCCAAGAAATAGTTCAATAGCGTCGGTACCTCCGAGGTAGATGGACGTATTTTTATGTGTACGCGTCATGAAACAGTAAAAGTGAATTCATTAAGTATTTAGAGACCTTTAGTTAAATTTTGGCGACGTTAGGGAAGTTGTTCCACTAACATAAGACTTTTTAATGTGATGTGATTTATAAATTGTGAACAAGAAGGTGTAAATAAAATGTGTGACTAAAGTTGGACCCAAGTGTATATGCATTCCATCTGTTACCACGACCTTGTAGATAGAAAACGAGTCTCATAGTTCAGCCGATTTCATTAAAAACGGCACCAAAGGAAAAGCAAGAACTATCAGTTTCGAATATATCAGGAGCGTGTTCCAGATCTCACCATGAATTACTAAGGGCACAATCTGAGCTCCCGTCATGATTGCGTCCTAGCACCCTTCATTTACCTGGCTTTGGTCCCCTGTGGCCGGCCAATATACCCGTACCAGCAATCCACAAGTGCAACAGCGCTTTACTTTCTACCTCTATATCGTTTGCTTTCGATGGAGGTTTTTTTTTAGTGGGTAGTGCCTTTGGGTGAAGCTCACACTCCCCACTGTGCCCTCCAACACAGGGTAAGTCCATAAACGGATTCTTCTTCCACTCGAAAAATAGTAGCAGTATTCTAACAGTTTTAGCCCCCTAAAGTATGTGGAGTTCATCATTATAGGAATCTGATGCCCAAAGATTCGTGAATTTTAGAGCGTGGCATAGTAATACGGGTAGTGAATACTGAGCAGGATAATTGTAGTGACCAAGCGAATGGTACATAATACCACCTTAATCATATCAGTGCGAAAGATTAGTAGTATGTACAGCGCCGCGCAGAAGATAACTCCGACACACTAAAGCTAATAATGGAAGACAAAGATAATCCGAAATCACACACTTGCAGGAAACATAGCAATGAGGAAGTGGTGTTAGAGCTAAGGAATTTCGCTGTATTATTTCAGTACACCTTACCACACTTTTTTTCCTCTCCCAGCCATTGCATTCCGCAACACCAGTAACATTTCAGAAGTCACCTTCGAGCCAGGCAGCCCAAAGGAAAGGAGTAGTGATACTCATCAAGCGTAAGGTAAAAGACCTTCAAAGTATCAGACAGTGGTTCGACGACATGTAACATGAAACCCCCAATGTGGCAATACAAGAATTTGTTGTAAATTAGTTCTTACTTTAGAATCTTGTTGCTTCACTGTTAATAGCTTCAATTTTTCCTTATTTAGTTCTTATTGTTTGCAGAGACCCAATATGTTGCAAATTATGTAGTTTACAGATGAATTAAGGGCATAGGTGACAAAAATCCTTGTAAACCATGAATAACCACTTCATTCAGAAAAGGTTGGTATTGTAAATCTATATTAAATACCAAATCTGACTCCTTTATTTATTCTGACAGGTACTAAAAAATCTTGTTACATAGCTCACTAATCCGATGGAATAAAGATACTACAGTCACTGCAACTTTTTGTAACAGATGACAACTCAAATCAAACTAATCTGTCATTGCTAACTACATTTCCAACATTCCTCCCACCCTTAAACTCCAGGAATAATTTCAGTCAAAATATAATAGTGTAACAAAGGTTACATGTCACTTATTCATAATAGTCAGACATAACACTTATCACATAAACACAATTACCCAATACCTGTTGCTTAAAGGATCATTAAAGAAATTCATAGCAGCATGACAATGAAGTTGATGTTGCTGGAGGATCATTGCCTCAGCTATTTCATGTTTCTTAGGCAACAGCAATGGGTTCCCAAAGTTCATTAAGTCATCTCTCATCACAATCTTGGTCTTCACTCGGATGAGACCATCTTCATCCCTAACAACATTTATACCATTGTTACCTCCAAGTGGAAATGAATCTGATTCAATCCCTTGAATAACTTTCAGTTCTGCAGCCTTGATTTCGCAATATTGTAAGGGACCCACATTAGAATTACTCCTCTTTCAATTATTATAAAACCCAAGAATCTAGGTAACTACCCCTAATCATTGAGAAAAACTCCAGTTCCTCGTCCTGTCTATGGTCATCAATATTTCAGTGTGGTTCACATTCTTTTTCCTTTCCTCAAAGAATTTTGCTCTCGTGTACCAAATTATGTACTTCCACAGCTGATGCCCCAGTAAAGTTCTTCCCACAAGTTTCACACTTGTGACAGTTTTTACGCTCGTGTATCAAATTATGTTTTTTCAAATGTGACAACAGCGTAAAGCTCTTCCCACAAATTTCACACTTGTGAGGTTTTTTACCTTCATGTGTCAAACGATGAGTTTTCAGAGCTGACAACTGAGTAAAGCTCTTCCCACATTTTTCACATTTGTGAGGCTTTTTACCCTCGTGTATCAAATTATGTGTTTTCAAAGTAGACAACTGATTAAAGCTCTTCCCACATATTTTACACATATGAGGCTTTTTACCCTCGTGTAACGAATTATGTGATTTCAAAGCATACAAGTGAGTAAAGCTCTTCCCACAAATTTCACACTTGTGAAGCTTTTTGCCTTCATGAATCAAAGCATGTCTTTTCAATGTAACCAAATGAGTAAAGCTCGTCCCACAAATTTCACACTTGTGAGACTTTATACCCTCATGTATCAAATTATGTAGTTTCAAACCTGACAAGCGAGTAAAGTTCTTCTCACAAATTTTACACTTGTGGAGCTTTTTGCCTTCGTGTATCGAAGCATGTCTTCTCAAAGTGACCAAGTGAGTAAAGCTTGTCCCACAAATTTGGCACATGTGAGGCTTTATACCCTCATGTATCAACTTATGTGATTTCAAACCTGACAAGCGAGTGAAGCTCTTCCCACAAATTTCACACTTGAGAGCTTCTTTGCTCTTGTGCATCAATTTATGCAATTTCAAATCTGACAATATGTAAAAGCGCTTTTCACAAATATTACACTTGAGTGACGTTTCATCTTTATCAACCAAGAATACCCTGCTGTAATCTTCAGTCTCATCACTAGATTTACTGGACTGATGTAAGTGAACATGTTTTTCTACAGATGGTATTTTTTTAACATTACTTTCAAGATTTCCACATTCAGGAAAATTGTTCTCATACATAAAACTTGTGTCTTTATATGAGGCTGCAGCATAGAGCAAATGTGAATCACCATTGCTAGCACCAGAATCTGCTTCTGTGCATAACCTGAAAACAAAATCGTAATTTGCTAATAATCCTCAACCTCACTATTCGTTACAATCAAAGTAACTTAGCTATTAACAGCAGATCAATAAACTAATATTTAGAAACTAGGCTTCACTTACTTTTTGTATATGGAAGTTGTTGAAATTAATCACAGACTTGAGTTTTGTAAAGCTTTCTTTACACTCTCAATGTAAAATGTAAAGGGAGCTTTATAAAATTCAAGTCTGCGATTAATTTCAACATACACCATATACAAAATATACGTGAAGGCTAGTTTCTAAATACTCAGTGTTCCAAAAAAACACAGACAACGCTTAGTATAGTGTGTGGGATGGCAAACTGATTGGTTTTCAGGCAGGAACCCCTGTCCGGAAATGCACAGTTTGGACGCTGGAGAGCTGGACGTTGGAGTTTGAGAACAAATGATTGACAATTTGCTAACATTCGTTTTTTATCTTAATACAAAAGGTATGCAACCCTTTAGCCACCTGTGCAAAGGGATGAACGACCTGAGCGTAATAACATACCTGTGCATGCACTAAATTCCTCCATAGAGTCCTTGGTGCATACTACTGCGCTACTTGTGTAGTCTGCAGTACAGTAACATTTTTAATAGCAGTGCCACACCTACCAGTACACAGCTGTGAGAATGGCCGACTTGAGCTCCAGCATACTTTGATGTAAATGTGCGCAATCACCTCAACGTCGCATATTCAAATCGTAGGATTGGTAGAGATGAACCAATTCCATGGTTAGCACAGTCGCCAGATCTGACACCTATAGACTATTTTTGTTGAGTTCTATAAAAGGTATGCTTTTATGGCACCTCTGTAACGTCAGCGGAGGACCTTATGACTCGAGTCCAAGGAGCAATTGAAAGTCTTCAAAGACAACCGCAAGTATTGGGTCATGTGCATTGGGCTCACCGCCGGTGATGTAGGCTCTGCAATGACGTAGGAGGTACATGTTCGAAGCTCGTTTATAATTTTTAAATTTATTGACGAACTGTGAACGCACACCCATCTCACACTTCGATGTGCTACAGTGTCTAAAGCGTACATTTTCGGACAGGGGTTGGAATATCTGTTCGCCAAACCTTCCGCGTATTGCGTGAAGTTCACGGTGTGCATAATTGTCCCTACGAGAGAACGATTCGGAGTTTGATCGATAAATTTGAAAGAAGAAGGGGGGTCTGTCAGCGATCAAAGAACGCCTGTACTTAATTGACGTAAGCGCTCTGATGAAAACATAGGTTCCGTTCGTGAGAGTGTACGCGAGAACGGAAACAAATCAATTGCTCGTCGAGCTCAAGAATTGGGACTTTCGCCGGCCACAACTTGAATTCTACATCTGGACTTGAAGTTCTACACTGTCAAAATGGTGTTAACTCAAGACCTAAAGCCCAACAACCATAGATTGCACCGTGTATTCTCTGACTGGACTACGGAGCAATTGGAAGCTGACCCAGATTTCTGTCGACAAATAATCTTCAGTGACGAAGTCCACTTTTGGATGGATGGTTTCGTTAACAAACAAAATTGCCGCTATTGGAGTCATCACAACCCAATGCAGATTCAAGAACGACCACTTTATCCCCAAAAGGTTGCTGTGTGGTGTGGATTTTGGTATGGTGGAATTACTGGTCCATATTTTTTCCAAGACGGAGACGGAGAAGCTCTGTCAATGAAGAAACATGCCAGGCTCTTATAAAGGACTACTTTTGGCCTCAATTGGATGGTATGGATCTCAAAAACATCTGGTTCCAGCAACATGGTGCCACATGTCATACTGCTCTTGAAACAATCGATCTTTTGAAGGTGAAGTTCAGAGGTTTCATCATTTCCCCTGGTAGTGATGTTAGCTGGCCGCCGAGATCATGTGATTTAGAAGCGTTGAATTACTTCTTGTGGGGTTATGTTAAATCTCGAGTTTATGCCAACAAGCCAGAAACAATAACATTACAAGTGTTATTCGTGAAGTTGGACCTAATTTACGTTCTTCCGTCATTGAAAATTGCATCAACCGTATACGTGCAACCCAACGAAGTCGCGGCGGTCACTTAACTGATGTTCTCTTCCACACGTAATAACATTAACTATGTTCCAAAATAAAAAAAGAAATAAACCTCTATCACTTATAGAACGTATTTTATTTAAGTTCAAAGATAGGACAGTCTTGTTGAAAGACCCTATATTTATGGCCTTGTAAACTGGTTATGCACTGCGGAGATACCGAACTATTTTCCACTGTGACAATGTATGTGTTCTTTACATACACGATGGAAGTGACAGAATATGCACAGCTGAATGCTATTTTTGAATTGAAAGATGCATGAGGGAGTCTGTTGTAACATTACCAGCCATTGTATAAACGATTTTCTCTATTCTTACCAAGAATTTAATTGTCTTGAAATAAAACATCATAAAAAAAAGGATAAGAAGATAGGACATACCTACCTAAGATTACTACTCTGATGTTAGATTTTCATGTATTCCAACAATGCCCTGTTTGGTAGTTTTCATTATAATATCCTTATTTTGCTTTTGTGATGTTTTCTCAATTTATTCTGCATAGGTCAGTTTTCATTTGCTGCTGTATAGTATGGACCAGTGTTTTTCTCTTTGTAATGGAACAGGTGTGCTGTTAAAAGAGACACTGTACTACAAAAACCCAATTATTTGAGTTGTCTGTCAGTATACATGCTGAGACTGTAAGTTTGACATGTACGCAAAAAAACTAAAAATATCTTCACCACAATACCTTCTTTGAGAAGAAATCGATAGCACCACTGAGGATGTCTATTGCAGCTGTAGACAAAACATCTGGAATACCGATCTCCAGCAGACCATGGCAAACAGTCCAGAAGATACTACATCTTATAATTTTGACACCAGCTGTGTAAGCCCACATATTTTAATGATCTGGTTAAAAGAAAGTCAAAACCACCGTTCTGCAGATACACACATTTTGAAGCAGATGCCTCCATTATAATCAGTGCTTCGTATGTTTCACTGCTAAAAACACCTTTCCAGAATTTAAAATCCCCTTTTTTAATGCAGAAGTAGTTCAAGTTTCATACATGACTGTAGTTTGAAGTACTGCTGATGTTATAGAAAATAAATCATTGTGAAATACAGTTGGAACGATAGTTTTGTGCCGGTGAAGACTGTGTGCGCATTTGTACAACGTCCATTTGCCGAGCCTGCACTCCTGCGCATGCACATTATATTGAAATGGTCAGTATGGTGGAGAGCCTTGACTGAATAATATCCATCCGTCTTCTGTCATTCAGTGCAGCTAGTTAAGCTTTTACCAGTAGAAACTCTAATTATTAATCGAATTGGTGATTACTGGCTTGAGTCTGTGTGTGTGTGCGCGTGTAAGTATTTGTTTATTAGACTAAACTGCCTCCCATTCAAAGCAAACTTGGTGGAAAAACACTGCATAGCCAAACACGTGAGGTTGTTAATAATGTGCATTCCTTCATGAAAAAAGAAGCCGCTTCTGGCGATGTACTAATACCGCTGAAGAAAGTGCAAGAGAGGGCGAGTGCAGCAGCAAAGGTGCCTGAGAGGACAATGCGAAAAATAATTAAAGAAGGGGAAAAATGGGGAGGAACAAGGGACTTCAATCGGAACACCCGGAAAGACACATTGTGTGCCAAAAAGGATCACTGACAATGATGACTTTGATAGTTGTGTAATTCGCCAAACAATTTACAGTGTACTCCGTATGGTTACTTTTAAAGACTGTAATGTCCTTCCAGAAGCGAAAGTATTCTGTTCTTCACTAAGAAGTGATTTCCATCTCATAAGTAATATCGACTTTGTTTGAACCTTTCTACAGCCCAATTTATAGGCAAAGGCGCATTTAATATATTTACGAGGCAATTTAGCTCTCTGGTGAACTGTTCTGTATTTTCACTTCCTTCGAATCCAGCAAAGCGTGTCTCCCGGAAGAATTTACTGCCATCAGCCACAGAACTGCTAAACAGCTGGAAAGCAAGCCTCACATTCATGTTCTGAAATGTATTTGGGCTGATATGAGCTTTTGTAGGCTTGGGGCAGACTCTAATTCCCGAAAAGTGAGAACAAGTATCAGCTTCATAAAGCCGTCGATTGTACAGAAAATGTACGTTTCCATTGCTGTAAGAAACTTCGTACTTTTTGTGCACATTATTTCTTATGCATTTAATTATGTGCACAAAGTCTGAAAAAGCTCAAAGTGGCCCGCTTGTAACCGTAGGATGGGGTACAGAACATTTAACATTATTACGTTTGCCACATACTCCCATACAGTTCTACAGTTTCTTGTTAGACTGGCTCCCATCTGATGTAAAACCAAGTATTCTAGCTCCTGAACCTTCTAGTTGAATGGTAACCTGCATTAAAACCTGTGCCAAAATGTCCCCTGGAGTTGCGTTTCTACTTGCGTAGATAACTGCAGGTTGCACCCAATTATACAATACTAGGACGTAATTGGCGAATTCATTTTTTACTTTTTCAGGGGTTAAATCCCTCAAATCTAAAATCCATCCACTTTCAAAGAATTAGAATCAAATCAAATTTCTTTTAACTTTACTTCGTCAAAAATTAAAATTCCACATGGTTCGTTTTCATTCTTATCCTTTAAAAATCCAGATACTGCATTTCCAGCATGGATATAAATGCCAATTAGACATTTAAGACCTTTAATTAACTTTCCTAAATGTGATTCTTATGGAAGGGGTAGAAGATTGTGATTTAAACAATGTCTGCATCCTTTGGATGACTTGATTTTTAAAAGCAGGCTATCTAAAAGAAATTCTTCAGTATATCTCAAGCCTTTCTTTTAAGTTGCCTTTGATCTTTTCAAAATTGTATCAACAAATTTTTTTTTGTTTATACTTAGGTATTTTGTTCCATCACAATCATCAGTATTGCTACTGCTTCCATTTACTTTCCTTTCACGTACTTGAATCTTGGCATTGGCTACTTTCAATTGGCATTTTAGTCTAATTATATTAAACTGTTGTTCCTTTAACCTTTTCTGAAGTAGGCCTACTTTACTACTAAAATGTCTACTGGTATCCCCTGTGAGGGAAAATTAACAGTCGTATTTTGGAAGCCTTCTGCATGATTCCCAGTCTTTTAAATTGGTATCTCTTTCAATCCTTTTTGATGGCCACTGTGAAGGAGGTTTACAAGAGTGTATTGGCCATGATAAGTATTTAGGAGGATTAGGAAAAAGATGCAGAACTGCATGAAGCATTAACTTCCATCTTTGCCTTGCAATCTCTACATTTTCTCCATTAACTACAAACTTGTCTACCTTTAAGGGGTAGAACTGGAACTTAAACATTCAATGCCACAACTGGGATTTGAACCACAGACCTTCCACTTACCGGGCGGCTGCTCTACCACTGAGCTATTGTGACAAACTGCCAGAATGCCATTAAATTCTCAAACCATTTGTCTCTGATGTGAGACTGCCTTTATGGTTTGCCAGGAGAAATACGAACTGGTTTGAGAATTTAATGGCATTCTGGCAGTTTGTCACAATAGCTCAGTGGTAGAGCAGCCGCCCAGTAAGCGGAAGGTCTGTGGTTCAAATCCCAGTTGTGGCATTGAATTTTTAAGTTCCAGTTTTACCTCTTAAACTTGTCCACATACGGCTTGTGTATTTAAAAACACCAACAGTAAGTTTGTTGTCATAAATAAAATAATAATTGCCTACCTTTATCAAAAGTTCTTCTGAAAAATGTGAATCACACACGTAACTATTAGATGAAAGGCACTTGTCCTTTCTTGGTATGGCCCTCTCCCATTTAGAAAACAGTAGTTTATCTTTTGGAGGTGTAAAGAAATATTTACGTTTAGATTTGTCATATTCAGATCTACAACCAGGCACGAAACACATAGGCATGTCGATTATTTCTATAAATTCAGTTTCATAAAAATTAACCACAATTCATCGCACTGTAACAAACACAGCAGCCATACACAGCCGATACTCCAATGCAATGCTCAGCGAAACGTGCTGTAAATAGCCACACTAACGACTTTGCTGCCACCTGACGGAGGCACCAGGTAGCTCTTGTATAATCATATGGAAGAGCAGTGGAGTGATCACACTTTCACTTTCTCTTTCTACTCACTCTGGTTATAGTATATCTGTATTTTAAATTATTTGTAGCTTGTTAACTTGACTACAGACTTGAAATTGAGTGTTGCATTTATTAAAGCTAATCTCACATAAATATGTATCTAAACTTTCGTAAATAGTCTATATGTCAAGTGATTAAAATAGAATATCTATTAACTGGCACAGTAAAGGAAAATGTAACAAATTAACCAAGAGTCAAATCTTACCTTGATGATTTTACTGGAAAATAGTCCCCTTCCTGTAACAGAATAGTTCACAGCATTAGTTAAATGTCCTGTATCACAAAGTACATTTTGTTTATTTTTTAACTGCTATATTCATTAGGAGTTATATAGAAACAAAAATTGACATCACATCAAGTTACACAACAGGAATGAAGTTCTTGAAGAACAGGAAATTGGCAAAAGAAATGTTTAGTAAAGGTAATAACGCAGAGTCTATGATTTAGTTAGCCCAATATCTAAGAAAACTTCATGATTCATTCACATTACTTTTTCTACCAATGACACATTCCCATTACAAACAGTTTGGCAACATTCAACATAAAAAGTAAGCACAGATACAACACTATTGCAACACTTTGCATGAATGTTATTTCACAGAAACATTCACATAGTCTCGTAGGGTGCTACCTAACGCAGGAGACAGAGAACACTAATAACTTATTCTTGGCTAAAATAAGAACAAATTATAAACTAAAAGCTTTACTTATCTTAGTAATTGCTACAAGATTGTCAAATGCAGCATTTCTGTTGCTTTACTGTTAACAGCTTCAATTTTCTTTGATTTAATATTATTCTTCTGTTGCATGCATAGAGGTAGA
This sequence comes from Tenodera sinensis, assembly GCA_030765045.1. NCBI lineage: Eukaryota > Metazoa > Arthropoda > Insecta > Mantodea > Mantidae > Tenodera > Tenodera sinensis. The sequence continues at coordinate 126,657,901 of CM060970.1, forward strand.
GCTCTGCATTTTTTCTCCAAGCATGCCAACTTATGAAGCATCCAATATTTTATGCCTGTATGTTGCCTTGATGCCAGATGAGAATACAGCATATTTTGTAGGATTAAGTAGGGAGCAGAAGGTGCTAGAACTTTCCCACTAAATCCAACCTTGGACATTCTATAATATTATTGTTATACTACTGACCATCCATACCTTGAACTGCCATTCCCCATTCATTCACCAAAGAATGCTGTCATCACCAACCAACATAATAGTACCTGCCTGCTACAATTTAAACATGCTATCTTAACATATTGACTAAATGAGACAGGAGGGAGTGGAAACTGTGCCACCATGGCTATGCCTATGCTAGTATAATGAAGTAATAGAAAGGTATTAAAAGCTATTTTTACACAATGCTGTGCATATTTTACTCTCATTCCTACAAATAACACCTAGGTAATAAGTGGTCTATAGTTTTTCCAGAAAAACACCATTATTCAAAAAATAGATAAAAATAAATAAATTTTCCCCTGAACAACATGAAATTACATGCTGTTCAATAACTTTATTGCTTTGCTTTCACTGCTTTTAGCAATTTGAAGCAGGTTCCTTTCAATGCAGATTTGATTTTGGGGGACACAAAAGTTAAAGAGCTAGACCTGATGAGTCGGTGGATGCTCCAACACAGGGATATTACACTTCACCAGAAAGTGTATTGTTGCCAGTACAGTTGATGCAAGATCAAGGAGTGATTCTTTCATATTTCACTTTTTTCCCCATCTAACCCCCACCAAGAGGGTTTCTAAAACACTCTTGTAGCAGGTCAAAGGCTGTAATGCTGGAATGCTCGAGTAATGAACCTTCCTAACAATCTGTTTAACTTTAGCCATGTTTTCTTCCATTCCTGATGTTTAAGGGCAGCTGAATCGTGGATCATTTTTAATCATTTCTCTTCCTCCTTTGAGTTTTTTGAACAGGTCAAAAGCATGAGTGTGGTCACTATAAACTTTACTTAACAAATTGAAAGTTGTGGCAGGTTTTCCAAGTTTTATGAGTAATGTCACATTCACATTAACATAGCTCTACATAATAAATTTGAGGATTGTTATAGCCTTAATACAGATCAAAAACAATTACTGAGTATTCTCATTAAATATAAGAATATATTTTCTAACAAGCCTGGACTTTGTAATAAATACATTCAAGGTGAAAGGATTACAGCCATTTACCCATAAATGACGCCCTATTCCCAATTCAGTTAGGAAACAGGCTAATGAGGTAATTCAAGAAATGCTAAAGGATGACATTTTGCAAATTTCTAATTCATGTTATATTAATCCATTATGTTGGGTACATTCTGGAGAAAATTTACACATGTATATTGATGCTCATCTCATGAATAGTCATACATTATGTTTACATGTAATTATGTTAACATGTCCTAAAAGACTCTTTATATATTTTAAATAACTACTCAGGGGTCTCCGTCTAGGGGATATGTGAATGGCGACCACAAGGTACCCAAGCTGAGCAGAACATTACTTCCACTTACTGGTGTTTTGCTCCTCACTGTAACTTTTCTATCTGACCTTACCTTGTTCATCTCTTGTTCTCCTCCGACCCCGATGCTATTAGGGTTCCTGAGGGCTAGGGAGTCTTTATTTTTCCAACCTCTCCATTTCTCTAATTTCTCTATAAAATCTTAACCCCTAACATGCTGACCTGTCATGGGATGTAATACGTCCTCTAATTGGTAATCAGAGGATATGGTCGGTGAATTTATTTTGATAACTCTCTCGGTCAGGTCGGTGAGGCCCGTAAACCAACGACAGGTGTGGTCCTCCAGACATTCTGGGGGTTGTGAGAGAGCGATGTGACCACCAAAACATAAAAATATGGTGCTCTCTAAAAAGCGGTTACTATTACTGCTATTGCTCTCTTCAATATAAGTGAAAAATATTGGAGAGCAAGAGGATTAATGACTTCATTGTCAGAAATCCAGCATTAGCTAGCAACATATTTTATGCCAAACACTCTTCTCTGGCTTGCTTTGTACACCTTTGATGTGCTATTTATTTATAAACTACACATCAATTTCCATGTTGTATATTACTGTTATTCAATTTAAAGCCTACAAAATTTTCACATGCAGTTTAAAGATCTAGAAAGCCAGTAAATCTATTGACATGGAGCTGCCATTTTTAAGCACACTTAAAAACCATTGGCCTGAGCTGGGTTTGAACCCATGACCTTGGGATCAGTAGGCCAGCGTCTAACCAACTGAGCCATACCGACAACCTGGAAGCAGGTGGTCAGCCTAGCACAAGATATGAGAATGGGGAACAAGATGATATGAAGTGCAGGTGAAATGGATGATCAGAAAGGGAGCAATTGCTGGAATGACTGGTGGGAGAAACCAGGGAACCTAGAGAAAACCTGTCCAGATACCACTTTGTCCACCATGAATACCAAATGCAGGTCCCTAGCGTTGAACCTGGGCTGCCTTAGTGTTAGGCAAATGGTCTAGCTCCTCAGACACTGTGCTGCCATTAAATAACCTGAATTCCAAACCAAAAGGTAATAGAAGATATAGTTGATCTAATTTTGGATAACAATTGCAACCAATGGATGGAAGGTCTAAAAGCCTCAGAATACAGAAAATAAGTCTGATGGGATGCACACACATGACTTTCTCTACTCTTGTACTAACAATTCTCACAAACTCTTATTCCTATATCTTCTTCATGTTACTTGAGATCAACATTTGCAGAAATTATCTCATTGCTTATTTCTTTGTATGTGCAAGGAAACAATAGGCTTTGAGCGAGTCAAATCTCTTAAAGCTTTGAGATTCAGTTCTCTTTGCATGGTTAACATATAAAACAATGCACAATGATGTTGCTTTTTGTATTTCATATTCAATGGGGTATTGGTTGGTTAATATTTCCATAGCTGGTATTGATGTGGTTTTGATAGCACCTGTACTGAGTCTCAGACTTTGGTTTTGAAAGATTTGAAATTGTTTTGTATTTGCTGTTATAAGAACTTCACTGCAGTAAGTAAATAATGGCTTTATATATACAGTGTATGTTTTGTTAAGAGTTGCTCTGGAACATCCCCACTTCATTCCTGTTAGACGTTTAAACAGTGAAAGGTGCCTTTCTGCTCCCTGTATTACATTTTCTATTTGTTTGGTGCATGTAAGTTTGGTATCAAATGGAACTCCTAAATACTTTGCTTCCTTTGTTTCTGGTAACTGTTGGCCCTCAAAATTTATTTTTATTTTTAGTGGTTTTTTTCTTAGTGAAAAGATTTGGTAGTTTGATTTTGTTGTATTAACAGTCATTAAATTTTCTTTGGTCCACTTTTGTAGGTTGTTTAAGGATTGTTGCATGGTTTTTCCTAGTTCTGTACTTTTGGTTTTTTGTTTTGAAGTCCACATTACTAAGTCATCAGCAAATAGTGCACACTTTGCACCTGATTCTTGTATTTGTTGTGGCAGATCGTTAATAACTATATTAAAAAGTGTAGTGCTAAGCACTGCACTTTGTGGTAAGCTACAGTGTACTTATTATTTATTTATGCCAACAAACTTACTGTTGGTGTTTTTAAACACACAAGCCGTGTGTGGGCAAAGTTTGAGAGGTAGAACTGGAGCTTAAAAATTCAATGCCACAACCGGGATTTGAACCACAGACCTTCCGCTTACCGGGCGGATGCTCTAACCACTGAGCTATTGTCACAAACTGCCAGAATGGCATTAAATTCTCAAACCAGTTCGTATTTCTCCTGGTAAACCACAAAGGCAGTCTCACAACAGAGACAAATTACCCCAATGGTGACTTACTATTGTAAGTACTTTATATCCCAGGATTAAATAACCTTCAGATGGTAATTATTTTTTATTTATGCCAACAAACTTACTGTTGGTGTTTTTAAACACACAAGCCGTGTGTAGGCAAAGTTTGAGAGGTAGAACTGGAGCTTAAAAATTCAATGCCACAACCGGCATTTGAACCACAGACCTTCCGCTTACCGGGCGGATGCTCTAACCACTGAGCTATTGTGACAAACTGCCAGAATGGCATTAAATTCTCAAACCAGTTCGTATTTCTCCTGGTAAACCACAAAGGCAGTCTCACAACAGAGACAAATTACCCCAATGGTGACTTACTATTGTAAGTACTTTATATCCCAGGATTAAATAACCTTCAGATGGTAATTATTTTTTATTTATGCCAACAAACTTACTGTTGGTGTTTTTAAACACACAAGCCGTGTGTAGGCAAAGTTTGAGAGGTAGAACTGGAGCTTAAAAATTCAATGCCACAACCGGGATTTGAACCACAGACCTTCCGCTTACCGGGCGGATGCTCTAACCACTGAGCTATTGTGACAAACTGCCAGAATGGCATTAAATTCTGAAACCAGTTCGTATTTCTCCTGGTAAACCACAAAGGCAGTCTCACATCAGAGACAAATTACCCCAATGCTGACTTACTATTGTAAGTACTTTATATCCCAGGATTAAATAACCTTCAGATGGTAATTATTATTTATTTATGCCAACAAACTTACTGTCTCACCAATTTGTGTCCTGTGTAACGATCCAGCAGAAATGAACGAAGACCACTTGAAGACCTGTGAAGCATTAAGATCAGAAGAAACTACAGTTCAAAAGTATTGGAAAGCACGAATGCTAATGGCTTCATTGAAAACAACAACAAACTTACTGTTGGTGTTGTACTTGTTTGTATTTAGATATATTTCTTCCATATCTGGTAGCAATATACCGTTGTGTTAGGAAATGACAGCCATTAAAGCATTGGACCTTGTATCCCTCTTTTTCTTACTTTCTTTAGTAGTTTTGTTCTGCATATAGAATCATGTGCACTTTGGAAATCAATAAAGACTGATAATCTTCTTTTCTATTGAAGGAGTCTTTGATTTCTTGACTGAGAAGTTGTTGTTAGCTAATGCTGGATTTCTGACAATGAAGTCATTAATCCTCTTGCTCTCCAATATTTTTCACTGATGGATGGGGCACTAGAAGTGGCTGGGCATATTTGAAGGTGGTCTCGGTCCATTTCCCCTTGCAGATCACATAGAGGACAGAGTGGTGAAGAATATATCCCAATTCTGTTTAAATGTTTTGCCAGACAATCATGTCCTGTAATCAACCTGAAGGTTGCAACTGCTGTTTTTCAAGGATACTCAGGAATCACTGTTTGAATGTTTGGTAGTTTCCATCTTTTATTCTTTGATTTTTCATAGTAATATTTTGCAATAATTTTTTTGAATTCAGAGTTGACTAATCTTTTAGCTGCATAAAATGGTAAATTAACTATAGATTTTTGTACACCGCTGGTACCCTTTTTTGCAAGAAAATCAGCTTTCTCATTACCACTCAGTCCACAGTGAGCCGGTATCCATTGGAAGACTAGGTGTTTTTGAAGTGCTGTTAGAGGGCTAAGCATCTTCCAACATTCTATAATAGTTTGGTTTTTTGCTGACAACTTGGAAGTAAGATTGTAAGTCAGATTGTTCATTTGTAGAGTGGAACCCTCTGAATCCAGCTTGACATGGGGATATTAAATTTTGTGACTCTAGAAACCAACTTAACCTGTTTGACACCATTCTTTCCATCACTTTTGCTATTATGCTAGTAAGAGCTATTGGTCTATAATTTTTTATTTCTGATGCTGTTCTATCTATCTTCAAGAGTGGGACAATTATAGCTTTTCGCCACTCAGTAGGTACAGTGGTTTTCCAGGATAGATAGTAGAGTTTTAGTAGTTGTTGTTTTGCTGTTTTTCCAAGGCTTTTTATGAACTCTGGATGTATGTGATCTCATCCAGACTTTTTGTTTCTTAGATTATTTATTGCAATGTTCAGTTCTTGCATATTAAAATTTTGAAAAAAGATTTTGCATTGAGTGTTAGCATCACATTCTCTTTCTTGTTTCAAATCTTTCTTAAATTGTTTACATTACTTTTTATTATTTCTTCTTACTTTATGTGAATTAGCATAATATATATTGAATGCTTCACCTATGACTGCATCATTTATTAATATTTTATTATTGTGTGAGATAGGTGTGCTGTTGTTTTCTTTCCTGTCCTCGACACTTTTTATGAACTTATGGGCTTTGTTACCACCTGTCCTATAATCCATTTTTTCTAAGAAATTATTAAAGTGATTCTTTTTAGCTGTATTAATTTCCTTTTTTAGTGAAGCACATTTCTTCCGCCATATTTGTGTATGCGATGTTTTTTGTTTGTTCAGCTGTATTTCTAGCTATATCCCTTTTCTTTTTCAGTTCTTCTAACTGGGGGTTCCAAAAGGGTTTGAAATTTTTAATTCTTCCACGAAGAATATGTCTTTTTGCGGTTTCTAGGATGACTTTACAGAAATTTTTGTTCATATGATCTGGCTGATCATGCAGCTGTGAGTTTGTTTGTTCTTTAAATTTATGTTCTAGTTCAGTTTTATATTTGTTCCAATCTGCTTTTTGAAGTTCCCATACAGATTCGTGTGACCTTGACTGTTATTTGTATTATCTAGTTTCATATCAGTAATTACTGCTCTGTGACCAGAACTTGGGTCTTCTATAAGTTGTTTTTTTATTTTTGAAACAATATCTGTTGTAGCTAATAAGAGGTCTTGGTTACTGCCTGCTCCAGAGTAATGTATGAAGGTTGTCGGATCTTCTTTATCATAAATCAGTTCAAAAGTTATGGTATTCAAAAGTTCTTCCACTATCTTCCCTGTAGAATCTACGTTTTCATAACTCCATCTTTTGGAATGGGCATTGAAATCCCCAATTACGATTGTTTATTTAATTGGTCAATAAGTGAGAGATCTGGTTCATTCCTGGGAGGATTGTAAATACTGTATAAATGTAGATGTGTTTTGTTATCCCAAAAATTTAGATTTATTAATTCACATTTATATGTGTTATCCATTTCTTTAACAATTTCAAAGGAAGATTTAATATTCTTTTTGACTCCAACTAATATACCACTACTTATCTGTCTATTTTTGGGTAGTAGGTGTAGTAGAAAACCATTAAAATTGGAATATTTAAGTTGATCATTAGTTAGATTTGCTTCTTGTATGAAAAATATATCTATGTTATAGTCGAATACAATTTTATTGAGTTCTATTCTTTTTGTTTGGGTGAGACCATCTGTGTTCCATTGTAGAAGTCTGATGTTAGATCTTCTATTAATATAATGTTTTGGTTCTCGAGAAGTAGTCCCCGCCCGCATATCCAAATGGGGGACTATTTTAACTCCGGAACATTTTACCCCTCAAGTTATATTTTATAATTCATTATTTGATGCTCGAAGAGAGCAATAGCAGTAACTGCTTTTTAGAGAGCACTATATTTTTATATTTTGGCAGTCACATCGCTCTCTCACAACCCCCAGAATGTCTGAAGGACCACACCTGTAGTTGGGTTTATGGGTCTCACTGACCTAACCAGGAGAGTTATCAAAATAAATTCACCGACCATATCCTCTGATTACCAATCGGAGGATGCATTACATGCCATGACAGGTCAGCATGTTAGGGGTTAATATTATATAGAGAAATTAGAGAAATGGAGAGGTTGGAAAAATAAAGACTCCCTAGCCCTCGGGAACCCTAATAGCATTGGGGTCGGAGAGAACAAGAGATGACCAAGGTAAGGTCAGATAGAAAAGTTACAGTGAGAAGCAAAACACTAGTAAGTGGAAGTAATGTTCTGCTCAGCTTGAGTACCTTGTGGTCACTATTCTCATATCCCCTAGATGAAGGTCATCCAGAGTACACAGAGCTACATAAGCTATAGCTAGAAAATTCAAAACATACATTTCATTTGTCATAAAGATATCTCAAACATATGGCATTTGAATCAAAATTGTTAGTCATTTTCAAAACAAATACAAATTTTCGAAAAATGTTCCATGTCAAGGGTAGTTTAGGGTAGAGGAATATACTGCTACTTCTCTGTGTCACATCCTTGAAAGAAATTAAATTTAAATACCAACTTTGGTTTTTTAAGCGACTTTACGCTTTTTAGTTATGCTGTCCAAAGACTGACACACACACTGATTTTTTTCTAAACATGCTCTTTTTGGATTCAGGGGCATCACAACATTTCTGATGACATCTCGACATCAAATTTTTGGGTGGAATACAATACTTCCTCTAATTTACTGTACATAATAGAGAATGTAAAACAGACCCTATTAACAAAATCACCTGCAATGTGCAATTGTTACATGAATTAACGAAGTAAAGTAAACCTGGAAATGAAATAAGATATATACCAAAGCCAACCTATAACTTGATGAAAAGACTAAGCAACAGATTTCACAAATTGCTGCACTTTTAAGCATTAAGAATTGCTTTGAGTTACAGAACACACAGGTTAAACACAACTCTGAAATCGCCAAAACAAAATTCTGAGTTTGAAAAGGTCATGTTTTGTCCATGGCCACATAAAAATTTAGATCTTCAACACTCAACCCTGAAAATAAATTCAATGTAACATTTCTAATTGAAGCTAATTAAAAAACCTGATGTGTGCACTGACATGACTTTCTCTACTCTTGTACTATTCTTATAAACCCTTATTCCTATATCTTCGCGTTAGTCAAGAAAAACATAAACATTTATTTAGACATCAATTGTGCTTTAGTAAAATCTACATTTTTTATATAGTAAGATTTGGCCTATCTCTTGGTTTGCCAGTTATGCAAAAGTCATCAATAGCCTCAAAACATATATTTCAGGTGAAATGTTGGGTCAAATACAATACTTCTACTTACCATACGTATTACAGAAAGTAAGAGTGCCCTGATAGAAAGGATTCCTACAAATACATAATTACTATAAATTATACATAATTATAATTAATTCTAAATAAAATTATATTATAAATATTACATTAAATAATTATAGTAAAAATTATAATTATTAATAATGTATTATGCAATTCAAATATTTTATCAAGTGAACATAAACAAGCACTCTAAATGTGACAGATTTCTAAACAACTTACCTTAATGTCATCACAAAGAGGCGAGTTTTCTGTTCCCAACCAAGATTCTTCTTTAAATTCCATTCTGTCATCCATTTCATGATCACTGATGTTTTCCTTAACCTTCATTACAGAATCTTCTGGAAGAAATTTGCTTGTTCCCTCTGAATCAGTTTCTATTTTGCTCCCTATTTCATTGTTGTTGCTGCATGTAGTAGTTTCACACTTAATCTGTGTAATGAAATGTTTGATAGAGCATTCTCTCTTTTCCTGTGAGCAGAAGTCTGGAAAAGGAGTCTCTGATTTAATTTCAGTTTTGACTACCGTGTCACAATCAGTGTCTAGAAGCACAGCATCACTATTTGTCTTCAAGGTAACGTTTTTGGTAAAGAACTTATTCTCATTATGTGTGGATGAGAGAGGATCCTCTTCTTTGATTATTATTTCGGTATCCATTGCTCTATTGTTGATGCATCTGGTGGTGATCAGACTGTGGTGAAATCAACATATCATGAATAATAGAACAGTGACAAGCAAAATGTATGATCATGAGGCATAACAAATGTATATACAGTATTCATTTTTATTTGTGCTTCCATTTGCCAATTTATGATGTCACATTTTTAAGCAAGTCTACGGTTACCTAGAAATGCATCTTTGCTTTGTGCCATCTAATTATGAATAGTTATGGTATTTCTATCACTCTGCAGCTGGTATTAGGTGCAATTCTTAGTATTTTACATTTGCGGCTGGCCCCTAATGACTGTTTGCAACATTTCCATGACATGCTATGAAAGTGACTTTTGAACTTGTCTGCACAGTATGGAAACAGCTCTTCAGAGCTTTGAGTATGATGCAGCGTATCATCACTACAGAGGGCAATATGAATCTGACAATACACCACCATGTTCACATGTTGGAATGCCATTTTTTAACCAGATTGCTGAATGAAGGGGGATCTTAATTGCTGCACTGATGATTATCTGACAAGCATAAAGAATTCCAAGAGACAGCTCGCAGAATTCCAAGATAAATGTTACACGGTAGCCATGGTTATTTTACGATCTTTATAATGGTGTATTGTATATAAATAATATATAAATATGTTGTTGTTAGCTAATGCTGGATTTCTGACAATGAAGTCATTAATCCTCCTGCTCTCCAATATTTTTCACAATGATATTGAAGAGAGCAATAGCAGTAATAGTAACCGTATTTTAGAGAGCACCATATTTTCATAATATATATATAAATATACACAAAGGTATTATATCTTTGAGATGCCTAACCAAAAATAAGTCCATTCTTTACTTTCAAAATGTGTCGCAGTGTGGAAGAAGATCAAATCCTTAGTTAAAAACATCCCCTTATAAAAACTGTTTAGGCTATATTCTGCATTTATATTTTACAAATATGCATGAATACATTTATCCCAAAGATTCTGAAGCCATTTTCTTTCATATACATTGCAAAGGGAGGTGGGTAGTTTTTGAAACCCACATTATATTAATTTATCCAAGGGCTATGAACATTTAAATATGTTGTTAGCTAATGCTGGATTTCTGACAATGAAGTCATTAATCCTCTTGCCCTCCAATACCTTTCACAATGATACTGAAGAGAGCAGTAATAGTAACCGTTTTTTAGAGAGCACCATATTTTTATGTTTTGGCTTCTACATTTTAAATGCATTTATTACAGCTGAAGTGTGATCTAGTACACAAGAATTTCAAATATTTGATCAAATAAACAAAAACTATGCAACTAATAAAAGCTTAGTACATAGGGTATATTCTGGCAGATAGAAACTTCTATAAATGTCCTGTCTGAAGTTAACCAATGCATTTTATGACTCTTTCCAAGCATTTATCACACATCATGTCCTATTATTGTGTCAGATACTGTTTTGCCACACTCGCATTGTTGTAATTTTCCTTTTGCATTCAACTTCTCTTACAAAAACATGTGTCAATATTTGAGAGGTAGAATCTGAACTGAAACATTCAATGCCACAGCTGGGATCTGAACCAGAGACACTTCGTTTACCAGGTGGATGCTCTTACCATTGAGCTACTGTGACAACCTCCCAGAATGACATTGAATTCCCCAACTGATTCTTATTTTTCTCCCAGAAAACCACAAAGGCAGTCTCACATTAGAAACAATTACCCCAACGGCGACTTACTATTGTAAGTAATTTATGTCTCGGGATGAAATAACCTTTAGATGTTGTTGTAGTGTTTAACGCCCGCTTTTACTACTACGGCACCGCAGGCGGTTAACCTTTAGATGGTAATTATTATTCATTTATGCCAACAAGAGCACCTGCCTGGTAAGCGGAGGGTCTGTGGCTCAGATCCCAGCTGTGGCATTGAATTTTCAGTTCTGATTCTACCTCTCCAACATTATACGGTTTCTGTGTTTATTAAGACCAACAGTATGTTTGTTGGCATAATTAAATAATAGTGTGTCAATATGTTTGTACTCCCGCGAAGAGAGCATATCATTAAAACAAAATGTGCTACTATCATGCTGAACACATGAAGAGACTTCTCTAAAGGAGTTCTACTCAAATATGTTTTAAAAGATTATTCTGCACTACAGAAGTTTTCCCATCATACTCGTAAATTTCTGTCCTATGCACCTTCCTCTTTGAGACCACTGGTGATCGTGTTTCCTCTTACTTCTTCCAGCCACTGTTCTCTGGGCTTTCTCCTTCTTCTCCTCCATCAACATTCCAATCCAACATCATTTTAGGGAGTCTATTACTCTTAATTCTCTTCAGATGCCCAATTAATTTCAAACTTTGTTCTATTATTTCTAAAATATTACATTTAACACTCATTGGCATTGAAGCGTTTTTCAAACAGCGGGTTCGGAATATAAGGTCTTACTTCAATGGCCTCATACCCAGCCTTTATCCTTTGCGAGAGATCAACCCGATTAAAGGTAAGGAAAAGGGTACGGGTAGGCAGATATTTGCCTCCATCTTTTTTCTGAAACCGATAAACAGATATCACACCTTGATCTGCTAGGTTCTCCTTAATTTCATCATTGGACATATCGTCCAATGCGCATGAATTCACAATACCGTGAGAGGAGTTCAACGTTCTGTGCATCTCTACGCTCACTAGATAGCTGGCTAACATCTTGGCTTTTAAAATAGTGGCTGCCTGTGCTGCTGAAATAGATTCAACCAGCAGCGTGCCATTCCAAGATCTTGTGCAGTTCTTCACTGGGCCAGCTGTCTTATCGAGACCCTTCTGTATCATGAAAGGATTCACCGATCTGAATGTTTTACCTTCCTCTGTTCTTATCGCTAAGTAGCGAGGACCACTCAACTCTGCTACATCCTTTTCATTACCTTCACTGCATTTTTTATTTTGAGTTTTAAAAGAACTCATGGCGATTATATCCTCCACCATTGCAAATGTCTCCAATGGCATGCTCACATCCTGGGCGCCACCCTGGCTTAGGTGAGAGTCCTGGCCTGGACCTTGCTCACCCTAGGGTCTCACCTCCCAATGTATAGACAGAGGGACCCAATCGCCTTCAGAAGTGCATCAGCTCATGCAATGGCCCTCCACGGGACTGACGTTTATCAGCGGATACACACACAGGTCCTACATGATAACCAGGGACTGGGACTTACGCAGTTACCCAGTCACCCCTTGCATCACCCCATCCTCCTACAACCCACGTGTAGGTTATCCATCAGACTGCATACAGGGAGGTATGAGGTGGGAGGTCAAAAACAAAAGTGGACCAAAGTTGATTGGGCGTTTGGCAAGTGCCCTCTCACCTCTTAAAGGAACCCAATCGAGAGTATGGCTCAGGGCTCCGGGTAGGCCAAACCCGTACCCACCGTAGTAGGAGCCCCTGGGGGAGTTTGATTTCGGAATCCTCTTCTCTTAGATGAGTCGTCCACCAAGACTGCCGAGCCTCATCTACCCACTTTGGAATGTTCTTTGCCTTCCCTCACCTCTTGCCTACCATTGGTCAAAAATGACATTTAGTAGGCCATCTGGTTCGAGTGACAAGGTGACATTCCTTCGCAGGGGAAAGCATTTTAGAAATACTAAATATAAACAAAAATCAAAGAATAAAAGATGGGAACCAACAAACATTCAAACAGTAATTCCTGAGTATCCTCGAAAAACAGCAGTTGCAACCTTCAGGTTGATTACAAGACATGATTGTCTGGCAAAACATTTAAACAGAATTGGGATATATTCTTCACCACTCTGTCCTCTATGTGATCTGCAAGAGGAAATGGATCGAGACCACCTTCAAATATGCCCGGCCACTTCTAGTGCCCATCCATCAGTGAAAAATATTGGAGAGCAAGAGGGTTAATAACTTCATTGTCAGAAATCCAACATTAGCTAACAACAACATATAAACAAATGGATAAATCAGCTGTGGTGGTTAATTTTTTATCATTTAATCATGAAATTAATCCAGAGTTTAATTATTAAAACAAATAAATGGACCCATAGATTTAATGGTTTGGGAAGACATTTATTTTAAAAAACAAGAACCGTGTTGTGAATTTTGAAATACCATCAATAGATTATATTTATGGGTTTTTGTTTTCAGAGGTCGGTGACAGATTTTTTTTTTAAACTGAGCATCAGTAACTATGCTAACTTCTTGAATAGCTTTGAAAATAAGTTGGATACAACTTGAAACTTGTGAGCTGGAAGATCTTGCTATATTACTAAGATAAGTGAAGCTTTTAGTTTCTAAATTTAATTTAAAAGGTGAGTCAAAGACACATCAAAGACTTCAAATTAACAGAAAAGAACACCCTTGTCTCCTTTGATGTAAAGTCACTATTTCCCAGTATACCAATAGAAAAACTCCCATCACTGATCAAAAATTGGCTCAAATCACTTGGAATGTCATCATCAGAAATAATTGCAGAATACATGGAACTCGTCAAATTATGCACAGAACAAAATTTCTTCAGTTCCAAACAAAGTATTTCCGTCAAACTTCAGGTTTAGCAATGGGCAACCCTGTCTCACCATTCTTGGCAGATATTTACATGAGTTCATTGGAAATAAGGATCACAAAAGGTTTCCTGTGGATGTTCAAACTCTGGCAGTGATACGTAGATGACATATTTGCAATAGTTCCAAAAAGACACATCAGTGATGCATTAAAACTTCTGAACATACAAGACAAAAGTATAAATTTCACATTGGAAGTAGAAAAAGATAATAAATTACCATTTTTAGATCTAAAATTAATCAAAAACAAGGATAGAATAAATTTAGGTATTCACAGTGAGACAGAATATTGACCAATAGAAAATCGTTTATGTAAATATCTTTGTAAGAGTGTGTAAATTTCTAATTCTTGTTTGGGTGTATCAGGGACTTATTTTTCAATATTCAAGATAGCCAATGTTTTCTTGTCACTTTGTGTTCAACCAATGAGAACTGTTGCGCGGATGAATACAAAAGAATGGCGGTGTTGCGTCAGGGAGACGCCAAAGGACTGTTTTTCATTAGCGTCTGTATGCTCAAGATGAAAGGATGTATATTTTTTGATAGCGTGTGAACATGTAACTTACACCCAAACTTTTAACCAGTGTAGATTCTATCGAATTTTCAAAGTTGTTGATTAATTAATATGGTGCTAAAAGTGTAAATTAACGAATAAATATGTTGTGATAAAGGAACGTTGATTTATGCATTCCATTCTGTAACCATCGACCCTGAAGATAAGAGTAGCGTCTGCTACCACTCTATTTCTACATTCAGTAAGAACATTATCTCCGGTATGCTATGTAAAGAATCTTTTCCTGCTGCTATGTAAAGAATTATTAATAAAAACTGCACCAAAATGGCTTACCCAACGTGGAGCGCGAATTTAGAGTGGAATGCAAAATTACGAGTACGAAGTGTTAACATCAAATGACGCCATCCCATCGCGCAGGAAAAAGACGCCATTAGACTATCATTTGATATCATCGATACACGGAGAATCAACGTGGGAAAAACACCGGAGATCATCTAGCGAAGCCAACTACCCAGGAGACATAAATAACTGGACGGAGAACCAACGGAAAAGAAAGTAGGATCCAAAATTTTTGTTTTTACATACATTTTATTTCCATTTTATATGTTACTAAGAAGTGGTAAAGTAGTGGGACTTTGAACCTTAAGTGAATTGGATAAAGAAATTAAAATGTCGCAAAAAGAGATAGAAACAGGAGTGGGGGAAGGGGCAGATAGGCCTAGTTACCAGGTAGAATTAGAAAGTGAGGAACAGCTAACAATAAGCAAAGACCAAAGGTTATTAATGATCATGTTTGAAAGACTAGAACAGAAAATGGAACAAAACAAGGTAGAATTAGGTCAGAAAATGGAGCAAAATAATGCAGAATTAAAACAGGACATAGAACAAAGTTTAGGTCAGAAAATGGAACAGAATAAGGCAGAATTAAAACAGGACATAGAACAAAGTTTAGGTCAGAAAATGGAACAGAATAAGGCAGAATTAAAACAGGACATAGAACAAAGTTTAGGTCAGAAAATGGAGGAAGTGAGACAGAACTTAGAACAGAAAATGGAATTAGGAAGACAGAACTTAGAACAGAAAATAGAATTAGGAAGACAGGAGTGTAAAGAAAATATGAAAGTAATGGAAACTAATTTAAAATTAGTACATAAAAACTTGAATGAAACAAAGGAAGCCTTAGAAGCTAGGATAGAAATCGTAGGAGATAGGATGGGAAAAATAGAATCAGAAATGAGAGAGAATAAGATTGTGTTAGAAGGAGAAATTGCTAGATGTAGACATGAAATAACAGAATGTAATACAAGTGTAGACAGTAAGATTACAAATGTAAAAGCAGAAATAACTGAGGAATTAAGGAAAGAGATTGAGGTAGTAAAGAAAGACATTATTAATGAAACTGTAGAACAAATTGTAATTCCTAAAATTAAGACAATGAATGATGTGATGCATTTACAACAGGATGCTATAAATGATATGAAACAGGGTCACTTAGAAATAAAAAATGACTTAAGATCAATTTGTGAAGAAATGAAAAAAGGAAAAGAAAGTTTGGCTAATGTAAATGAGGTTGTAAATGCATTACAGAGGCAAGATTATTTAGATGTAAGTAATGTACAAGATGAGAGTTATTTGAATAATGTACAAAATGTTGACTCACCATACAGAGAAAGAGGTTCACAACCAAACAATTACACGACACACAACACATGTTACACCAACAGCATATTACATGAAATCACACCACCTACATTTGACGAGGAGAAGGGAGACGATCCAAAACTCTTTGTTAAAGAGATGGAAGAATATTTTAAAGTGAAAAGGATACCAAACGAGCTTAGGATGATGATAGTTAAGAAAAGCTTAAAAAACAAGGCATTAGAATGGCTCAGGTTAACACTAGCTGGTCATGAGTCGTATAGCTCATTCAGAAATTTATTCCTATCAAGGTATTGGGGCCCAGCTAAGCAAAACCAAACTAGGGTAGAGCTAGCGACAGGTAGATACGATCCAACCAAAGGGTTGTCGTTAGTCGATTATTTTATGAAAGTAGCCAACAAAGGAAAGCTATTAGACCCCAACTTGTCGGAGGCAGAACTAATTGCCAGCATAACAAGACATTTCCCAGACACAGTGAGAACAGGGTTAATTGTTGCGAGGCCAGTAGATTTTGCAGATATGATAGAATTGCTGACAGCCTTCGAAACACAAAATGGTCGGCCTAATGAGCATAGACATAGGAATGGTCACCCAAACTCACCCATCCTAAACCGGAACACGGCTACGAACAACCAGAGTGAGGGAGAACATAGAAATACTAGGAGCACCCATGAAAGGGGGAGAGGGGCACACCATTTCCCACAACCACATAATCATGGCGAGAGGATGGAGAACACAAGACAGCGGTACCACGACACAATACCGAATGGTGAATCGAGATACAGAACGTATACATATGATCGTGGAAGACCAGGAGACCATACCCATCAAGTGAATCACATACGATTCAGTAGGGAACACTTGAACAGCCATAGACCGTCATATGACAGAGGTTCACGCCAAAGGGGCAGAGACCAATGGTACACTGACAACGTAAGACAGCAGGAAGTAGATGAAAACGTGCCAAATAGGGCAGATGCTGCACAGAATACAGAAGCAACAACCACCACCAACACTCAGAGAAATTACAACAACTAAGTTCGTCCCAACCGAGAGGATGACAAACAACAAAATCTCAGCAACTTACAACTGACATCGACACCATGATGGCTACACGAAGAGAAAGATGGAACCACTGGTCATAACAAAACAGCTGGGTGACCACACGTATGAGCTACAGAATACAAATGGCAAGTTGGTAGGAAGATACCATAAAAATAAATTAAAGCCATGCAAAGAAAGGACCAAATAGTCTTTGCCAACAAATGTGTAAGGCAGGAGTAGTAGAGATGAAGGAAGATAACAATTTTTAATGGGTTACCTATAGAAAATTATGTTCAGATTAGGAATTACAACAAGGAAGAAAATCAACATAGTCATTGGCTATATCGACCACAAAGAGCATTGTCAACAAAGACAGATGAGGACACTGATTGTCATTAAAGAAATGAATCATAGCGACGGAATATAATATGTTTTTGACATAAGGATGTCAGGAACAAAAATAAAAAGGAATCAATTATGATGACAAAGATATAATGTTTCGACACAAAGATGTCGAGGGTAAATTGAGAAGAAAAATAACACAATTACAGAATAATTATAAGTATAGAAGTTTCCTCTTATAGAAATAAGAGACAAAGAAGTGACAATTAGTGAAATGAGAAAAACCATAATCAGAAAAACAATGCCCATGAATTAAGATGAATATAGCCAATGCTAAGCTCGAAGAAGTGTTGAACCAAACAACAATGAATAATAACCCAATTAAGAAAATTAGTACCATTAGTAACATCAGAGTTTAAGAACCCACTCAACAACCTGCCTATACATAATAAGCTTATAAGACAAAGAAGGCAAAGAACTGAATAAAATATTGCCATAAACATGATCATAATCATTAGCTCAAAATTTGTATCCTGTTTTTCTCTCCTCATAGCAATGAATACAAGTCAAAAACCACATAATAAACCATGATACACTTAAATTATATTTGTGTCAATGTCAAAT
Source organism: Tenodera sinensis (assembly GCA_030765045.1). Lineage (NCBI taxonomy): Eukaryota > Metazoa > Arthropoda > Insecta > Mantodea > Mantidae > Tenodera > Tenodera sinensis. The sequence continues at coordinate 126,676,115 of CM060970.1, forward strand.
GTACAATAACTGAGTATGTGTTGTATAAGAACTGAATATGTGTTGTACAATAACTGAATATGTATTGTATGATAACTGGATATATTGTGTAATAACTGAATATGTTGAGTAATAACTAAATGCGTTATGCAAAAACTGAATGTGTATTGTGTAATAACTGAATATGTATTGCATAATAACAGAACATATGTGGTATGATAGCAGGATATATTGTACAATAACTGAATATATATTGTATAATAATTGGACATGTTGTGTAATAACTAAATGTGTTGTACAATAACTGAATATGTATTGTATAATGACTGAAGGTGTATTGTATAATAACAACATATGTGATATGATAACTGGGTATATTGTACAATGACTGAATATATATTGTATAATAATTGGACATGTTGTGTAATAACTAAATGTGTTATACAATAACTGGATATGTATTGTATAATAACTGAATGTATTGTGTAGTAACCGAATATGTGAAATTTATAAAGACATGCTGTATCATGTCAAAACAAAAGACAAAGACAAACAGTGAAGAAGACTGTAAAAAAAAAAAAAAAAAAAAAAATTGTACAAAGTGATTGAATCATAGAAGTAGGGAGAAGTATTGTATTGTGTTTCAAGATTGTAAATAAGGTGACAACTTGAAAAACAAAACAAGGGGCATATGAGACAGAATATTGACCAATAGAAAATCGTTTATGTAAATATTTTTGTAAGAGTGTGTAAATTTCTAATTCTTGTTTGGGTGTATAAGGGACTTATTTTTCAATATTCAAGATAGCCAATGTTTTCTTGTCACTTTGTGTTCAACCAATGAGAACTGTTGCGCGGATGAATACAAAAGAATGGCGGTGTTGCGTCAGGGAGACGCCAAAGGACTGTTTTTCATTAGCGTCTGTATGCTCAAGATGAAAGGATGTATATTTTTTGATAGCGTGTGAACATGTAACTTACACCCAAACTTTTAACCAGTGTAGATTCTATCGAATTTTCAAAGTTGTTGATTAATTAATATGGTGCTAAAAGTGTAAATTAACGAATAAATATGTTGTGATAAAGGAACGTTGATTTATGCATTCCATTCTGTAACCATCGACCCTGAAGATAAGAGTAGCGTCTGCTACCACTCTATTTCTACATTCAGTAAGAACATTATCTCCGGTATGCTATGTAAAGAATCTTTTCCTGCTGCTACGTAAAGACATATTAATAAAACCCGCACCAACAGAAAACCAACGCAGACAGACAACTACATAAAAGCTAATAGTTACAATCCAAGAAGCCACAAACAAGCAATTTTCAATACTTTAACACATAGATTGCTGAACATCCCTCTTTCAGCAGAAGAATACAAAACAGAATATTACAAAATAATAGAAATAGAGAGAAAAAAAAAAAAGCGGCTTCCCCAAACATCAACTTTCAAACATCAAAGATGCTATTCCACCTAACAAAAAATCTGGCATATACCAAATTGAATGCAGTGATTGTAACGAAATTTACATAGGAAAAACCAAAAGAAATTTAGAAATTAGATCCAAGGAACACGTTAGGAACATCAAGAGTAAACATTTAGAAAAATCAGCAGTTGTGTTTCACTTTTGGACAAAAAATCATGACATAAAGCTAGAACCGAAACTTCTCAAACACATAACCGGAAAACAAAAACTGTACACATGGGAACAAGTCTTCATTTTAAAAAATAGAAACCGAGTATTTAATTTCGACATCCCTCAGAAAGATATTTTCAACAAGTTCATTGAACCGTTACCAGAAGAAACATCAGAAGAAGCATCGCCATCCACACCATGAAACACAATGGAAACCCAGTTATTGTCTGGTTGATAATGGAGGAAAGTTAACCTTCGAAATGCATTCCGGAAAATTATGTTGTAAGTGTTGTTCAGTGTTATTAATTGACTCACCTTTTAAATTAAATTAACTACAACAATACCATTTTCAAACTTCTATAAAACGAAGATAATTTTAGTTTCTAATTTGTTCTTATTTTAGATTCTGTTGCTTCACTGTTAATAGCTTCAATTTTTCCTTAATAAGCCTGGTTGTTAAGTCCTAAGAATATTGTGGTATTAATGTTATGTGAGAAAACTTTCAATGATGTGGATGGGTGAAATTTCCAAAGAAAACTTACATAACTTCCTGAAAAGGCTCATTTATACTACCATTTGAGTACATATTTAAAAAAATATTACTGTAACCTTAGAAGTACTCACAGTAGAGGATAGTCTCATCATTTTCCTTCTCTAAATGACTGGTGCATCTTCAGGTGTGCAACGGAGCTGGTCTTATGCTGCCAGTCATTATGGTGAAGTATTTGGTACACAACTTGCAGTGTGCAGAATGCTGCCAATTCACTCAATTTCTTTTAAAACTTTTGATATGAGGGGACCTATAAAATAAAGAAAGCATTAATTACCACTTATATTATTATTTATTTATGCCAACAACCTTACTGACAACCTTACACACAAGCTGTATGTGGGCAATGTTTGAGAGGGGGAATTAGAACTGAAGAATTCAATGCTACAGCTGGGATTTGAACCACAGACCCTCTACTTACTAGGCAAGTGCTCTAACCATTAACCTACTGTGACAATCTACCAGAATGACGTTGAATTCTCAAGTCAATTCACACCCACCTAGTAAGCGTGGTTCAAATTCCAGCTGTGGCATTGAATTTTTCAGTTCCAATTCTATCTCTTAAACATTGCCCACACACGACTTGTGTGTTTAAAAACACTAATAGTAAGTATGTTGGCGTAAACAAATAATAATTACCATCTGAAGGTTATTTAATTCCGGGACATAAAGTACTGACAATAGTAAGTTACTATTACAGTAATTGTCTCCGATTTGAGACCGGCTTTGTTGTTTACTGGGAGAAATATGACTTTGAGAATTCAATATCCTTCTGACAGGTTCTCACAGTAGCTTAATGGTTAGAGCACCTGCCTAGTAAGTGGAGGGTCTGTGGTTCAAATCCCAGCTGTGGCATTGAATTTTTCAGTTCCAATTCCTACCTCTCAACCATTTATATTGCTCATGCGAACATATGTATGTCTTTGTGATTCTGCAATAATTGAAGCATTTGCTATTCTAAAGGATAACACTGCATTATTGATTAGAGCTTCTTGGATTACTGGATCTGATCAATAATAATGACAGTAAAAGTTTCAAACCTTTTAATATTTTATTATTCTCCTTAATTGCACGGCTCATAGTAATAACTGTAATTGACAATACATTGTCAGGATATGGAAAGTGAAGTCACTTGAAAGGGACAGTGAGTGGCTCAGATACTAACCTTTAATTGGGGATGTGGGGTGTTCACAACTCACCAGATGTAAAGTTGACTGGTATTTAGGGAAGTATGTTGGTCACACTATTGAGCGGCTTGTTACCTTTGTTCAAAAGGATGTACATTGTTATGAAACTGCGTGTTTTTAAAGATATGTAACAATGTACACCATAAGGTTTAATTGCTGGAGTGCTGATAATACCCCACCTGCCTAGTAGTGGTGATGAAAATGATTAGTGTTAAAATGTGTTTTCCACCAGACTTCTTAGGAATAATAATTTTAACTGATGGAGTCAACTTGAAACGTGTTAGCACCAAACAACTTGGAATATTACTAAGATAAGTGAAGCTTTTAGTTTCTAATTTTTTCTTACTTTAGATTCTTGTTGCTTCACTGTTAATAGCTTCATTATTTCCTTGTTTAATTTGAAACCATTTTGCATAAGTTACTGATTTATCAGTTATGGATAATTATTGGTGTAACTTAGTGATTAAAACTGTACTTAAATGACTTAATAAAAGCTTAAATACAATATCTAAACTACAATAAACAATTTTTTAAAAAATGTTCCTAACCTCAATTTATGTAGGGTGCTGTGAACACTTGACCACAGTTAAAAGAGCTCTTGCTGTCATGCTCTTAAACCCCTATTTATTAACTTTGCATTTACCCCGATTTCGCTAACGTAACATTTCCGACGAAAACGCGTCCCTCGTGCACACGTAATCTTAACTGAAGTAATGATACACCATACCACTGCAAACAAAACGCTTATATTTCCGCAATTTCTTACAATATCAGTTTTCTAATTTGACATTTATTTCTTAAACCACTTCTACACTATAGAATAGTACTACACAATTAATCGACGAACTAACCATAGAACATTTAATTAATGAAGGCAAAGTGGTTACTGTAATCTCAGGGAGCCTTGGGAGCGCGACTCCTGTGTTAAACGGAAACTAGAAGACGTTTGCAGCGAAAGTAAAATCTAGGATTACACAATATTTCTTTAGATGCAACGGGGCACAATGTCACTGACTACTTGCAACCTGCAAATTTTAAAGACGCTCGCAACCCGAAAACTAACGCTGCAGTATATATGTTTCCATTACAGCGCCCGCAATAAAAACTGCCGGGTGTGAATAGCCGTATTCTGTTGTAGCAATCGTACTTCTGTTTAAACTTTTGGAGTGGTTAAGCCGCAGTATTTCTTGATACAGCTGTATGGCAGCAATAGCGTTACAGTAGAGTCGTGAAGAAATGTTTAATTTAATCCAATAATTGAAAATAGGGAATGTTTGTGGAACGTGAAAAGCTAGGATTATCACAGTTTACAAAAAAGAAATCTCCTATGTGTCGCACTCACATGACTTTCTCTACTCTTGCACTAACCATTCTTACAAACTCTTATCCATGGGCGTCGGCAGACTTTTTTTCTAGGAGGGCCGCAATCAAACAATATTAACTCATTATTTCGATGTGAAAAGTTATACCACAACGCCAAGAGGAGGGAGACGCCATGGGAAAGAAGAAGTCACAACGCCGAACTTCAGCGCCAATCTCCGCCGCAACCGAGGCACCTCTGGGGGAGGCAGTGAGAGTGCCGGCCTCGGAGACCTCAACGCTACGGCAACCTGCAACAGCACAATCCACCGTCACCGAGGCACCTCTTGGGGAGGCAGTGAGAGTGCCGGCCCCGGAGACCTCAACACCATCGCAACCTTCGCAGAATGCCTCTTCTAGCAACGCGCCTCCTCAACAGCGCCGGAAATCGCCGCGTTCACCGGGCAATGGAGCTCCATCGCCCCGGGAACCAACAAACATCGCCACAACTGTGAACATTGATGCAGTCAGCACAGCCACCTCAGCTTCGTTGGGAACCACGCCTTGCGACGCTACTACCACTCCGCAGCTAGAGAACCGGCCAGTCGAGCGCCTCCGCTCCCCGGTAATGGCAGTGGCAGTGCCAACACCGGAGTTGCCGGCCTCACCACCGCGGAGTTCAGCCCGTCTCGCAAACAACTCACCACCACCGCCTGCACGCAGTGGCCCCATTCAAGGGGTCAGTGTCATTATGCGTGGTGTACCACGGGATATCCCCGAGAGACACATACTACATGCAGCACGTCAGAAGTGGCCCTCAGCAATGAGAGCCATTCGCATCATCACCTCTCGGGGACCTACACCACTAGTCAGAATCGTCTTCGCCGACATCACGGACAGTGAAGCCGCCCAGAGAACGGGTCTGACCCTACTCGGACGGCACTTACTCGTCGAACCAGCACGAACTTCCAGACATGTGCCCTGTCGCCGCTGCTGCCGCTTTGGCCACGACAACACCATTTGCAACGCTGCTCCTAGGTGCCACTACTGTGGGGCTTTTTGCCTCACACAGGACTGCACCAGGCACGACCTACGCCGCAGACGTCGGTACTGCGCCACCTGTGATGGCTTCGGCCACTTTACGGGTCAGGCGCAGTGCCCTCTCTATCCAAAGGCCAACACTCTGCAATCTACACCAGCCATCGCAGACTCACAACCTCGCCGCAGACCAGCTCCTTTTACGCAACGACGCTCATCGTCACAACAGTCCGCCCCATCAACCGCCACCGCCACTATCACTGCACCACTGCCCCGGAATGACACCGAAGACATCCAGCAAGACCTACAAAACCTCCAACAAAGGCTGAAAAGACTGGAAGAAGCCACACTCCAACTCACCGCCGCAGTCTCCACCATAGCCAACTCGACAGTCACCATCAAGACTCAACTCCAAACCATCATAGACGAAGGACGTCAACTACGCAACTCCACAACAGGCCGCCTCACATCTCTCAACACGGACGTCCAGAAAATCAACAAGAAGACGAACTGTCTCCGCCGGACTTACCGCAACGGATTCACAACAATCCACCAACAACTTCTCCACAACACCACCGGCTTCAACCACGCAGCAGAACTACTAACAGAACTTCGCGACACAACCGCTGCACTGGACAACACAACCACCCTAGACTCCATTCTGCGCAAACTTCACCGAATCGAGGACCGAACTCCAACCCTGACCCATGAAGCCAGCACACAAGTCTCTCCACTACCAACAGCACATGACCGAGATCATCACAGTCAACCCCGAACTACCACGTCTCAACCTGCAGTGCAACATCGCCAACCCTGGACTACATCGCCAGCTCCTGCAACGCAACACAACCAACTTTGGCCACAACCCACAACGCCAAACGCACTACCAGAAGGACGCAAGATTCCGACACCAGAACAAATTGCACTCTTCAAGAGATATGGACTCATCCACCACTACAACTCCCCGTGCAGTCACCGGTGCAGAGGTAGACTCTGCACTGCTTCCGGACTCGACGAGAGCGCATTCTTCCCACCACCTGAATAACAAGTGCCACCACAGTCATCGCCGTTCACTGGAACCCACATCGCAGCCTCCGCCGATTCACGACCAACTTCCCTCCACACGAAGAATTACCCGTGTGTGACAGTCAGGGCCTAGTCATGGCTGCCACCCGGTAACCACAAACGAAAGTCGACTCCGGTCGGCCAGCATACCCGCAATACCGAGGGTGCTAAGCGGGACCTCGTGACAACGCTACACTCCTCCCCAATAAAGCTATATCCCGGCGTAATAAGCCAACTCTATCTCCCTTCCAACTCTCTCTCTGTCTCCCCTTTAAAAAAAAAAAAAAATATAAAAAAAAAAAAAAAAAAAAAGAAAAAAAAATGAAAAGTTATACTATTTATTACTGATAACCATATTAATGTGTGCTAAATATTTTTTTTCTTTATGTTAAAATTAAAATACTGATCTAACAGTCAGTAACTGATTGCACATTAAGTTCATTAACATCCAAGGGGGAACGCAGCCACCCTTGCCAGCCATCGCGGCACCCATGTTTGAGGAGCTTTAGGCAGCTTACTTTTTTTACACTAAATGGATTACACTACTAGAGACCAAGGAAAACAGCGGTTGCAGCCTTCCGACTATTGACAAATCACGACTGCTTAGCAAGTCATCTCTACAGAATAGGTATCTCAGCCTCACCAATATGTGTCCTGTGTAACGATCCAGCAGAAATTAACGAAGACCACTTGAAGACCTGTGAAGCATTAAGATCAGAAGAAACTACAGGTCAAAAGTATTGGAAAGCACGAATGCTAATGGCTTCATTGCCAGATGCAAGGCACTAGAAAACAACAACTTTTTTATTTTACACTCGCCATATACTTTATGTCTTATTTTTAATTATTTTTACCCCTTGTTGATTAAAACAGGTGCTGTCTTGAATAGAAGTGAGTGTCTTTCGTTAAGTGTTTACACAGGACAAAGTGGAATTGGGATGCATTCAATGTTATCGTAGCAATAGTGAAAACAGGCGCGACTTAAATGAATCACTGTGCTGGTTATTTGCCGAAAACGGTGACCGCTTTTCGAACCTCATTCACTACAAACTGGTCACTAAATTTCACACATATTGGTTTGCGATCATGACGCAGAGCCTGTAACAGCTGTAATTTGAACGGCTTCATAACAAACCTACGTCCCAAGAGACACCAAATTGTTGTAAGTAGTAGTGATTTCCGCCTGGCAGGACGAAATAATTTTGTAGGGCTACTTTGGAAAGCGGTCTGAAGTCGAGAAACACGAGGGTGGACGGAACTCTTTCCTTTACAACATATCGTGTGTTTAATAACTGTCAATTCCATTTGCAACTATTTAATGCATTCGGAGGATCAATTTACCACCTCAAATAGAAATGTCTTTGCACTGTAATGACGGAATTACACTTCGTTAACTTGAGAACAGCAAATGTACAGGGGAACCTTTTGTGAAAAACTGAAGGTCGGAGTCTTCAGATCTTGAGGTCGAACTGAGGTAGGATATCTAGAGGTAGGCGTTTGCGAAGGCGTGTTGGCCGGCGTGTTCTGACGCCGAGATGGTATTTTACAGCTCCAGGAACCTCGTGTAAGGCGTATGAAGAAACGGCGTGCAGTTTGGCGAATGAACTGTGATATGGGGAGAAGCCTAGTTCTTGATGTAGCTGTTGGTTGCGCACGAACCAGGGAGCATTAGTAGCGAGCCGTATCACCTTGTTTTGAATTACTCGTAACCGATGTAGGTATGAGTTACAAGCACCATCACCGATAGGAGCAGCATAAGTGACAATAGGACGAATAAGGGAACGATATAGTAATAGACCTGAATCAAGTCCAAGAGAACTGCGTCTATTGCGTAGTGGATAAAGTTGAGAAAGCCGGGCTGAAGCAAAGTTAACAGTACAATTGATATGTGGACGCCAGGTAAGGGTAGTGTCAAATAACACCCCAAGATGCTTCACTGGAACATTAGAAGATAACCAGGAAATACAGGTGTTATAAATAAGGAAGGGTGGGGGTGTGCGAATAGTGCGAAAAGAGAAAATTTTTGTAAGTAGTTTTTAGTGTGTATTTCTCAGTGGCGTGTGGTCCATGTACGCAAGGTAAGCAGTGCTTACCCTGTACAATGCTACAAAATTATTTATATTACATTATCTAGCAGTACGTTCTGATTCTATGTTAAGAGCTTTGCTACTGCAGTTCACCTGAACTAAAATTTCCGTTTTATGTACAACGATACGCTCTCAATACGTGCAATCATATGTGCAACATTGCACTGTGTCCGTGAGGACTCGTTTCCGTAGGTTTTCGGGTCAGCTCGGGCGCCATCGCGGCATCGGCTCAAGAGAAGAACATGTGTTCAGTGCGGGTCTAGGCGAATGACCTTCCAGCATTGTCCCAGTTTAAGTGTATTTCAAGTGAATACATTAGTAACGAGTGACTTTCTACATGCGTTTAGCTTTATTATTCGATGACAGGTGCGATATCACTGATATCTTATTAACAGTTGACTTATGATAGATTTTGAGATAGTTTACCACGTGCCGTGCTAGAGCAAGGTAAGCAGTTTCAAACGCTGCGTACACTAGTGCTTGCAGCTTGGAGAGAGTACAAAACATGGAATCTTCGCTTTCTTTGGCGAGCAGAACTGCAGACGCGGATGGTTGCGTTGTGTGCAATATTATCTCACAAAGTTTTTCTTCTAGAAATTATGAAGAAAAGATTAAAGTTGTGCAGGAAGGAAGACCAATGCCTGACCTAAACTTTACTGCTCCAATGAAAACCTATGTAAGAAAATTCAGTTCACATCTATATATTACTAATGAATGGCTTACTGGTTGTCAGTACAAACAAAAGCTTTATTCTTGGTGTTGTCTCCTGTTTGCTAACAAAAAAAATGTATGGTCTAATGGTGGGTTCAGTGACATGGGGAACATCCATAAAGCAATTAAAAAACACAGTTTGGCTAGCACTCATCTCCAAACCATCATTCTACTGGAAATATTCGGCAAATCCAGAATTGACCATTTACTGGATACTCACAAGAAAGTGAGGGGGAATCAGCACAACGAACTAGTAAGAAAAAATAGATAAGTAATGAAGCTCCTAATTGACATTGTTTTTTGGGGAAACAGGAATTAGCATTTAGGGGTCAGGATGAATAATCAGAATCCAGCAGCAAGCGGAATTATGTAGAACTTGTAAACCTGCTTTGTCTGTATGACGACAAGTTAAGAACTTTCATGGAGCAGGGGGCAGTGTTTACTGGGCTATCAAATCTGATCTAGAACGACTTAACTGAGTCAATAAGTAATGTTCTAATAATGGAAATAAAGAGAGAAATCAAAGAGACCAGTTTTGTTGCCATTAGTTTGGATGAAAGTACAGATATTGCAAATTTATCCCAACTTTCTGCAGTAATGAGATTCGTTGGACCTGACGGTGACGTTCAAGAACGGTTTCTCCGCTTTATAAATATTTCAGATGATCGGTCAGCTGGTGCATTATACACAACTGTAAAGGAACTCATGGGTGAATTTGACTCTGGGAAAAGCTAGTTGCTCAGACATATGATGGTGCGGCTGTTATGGCCTTCAAGTAAAAGTACGAGGATCATTTCTCCAAGCTCTATTTGTGCACTGCTTCGTCCATAGATTAAATCTAGTTCTGTCACGGACGATTTCACACATTCGAGAATGCAGGATATTCTTCATGACTGTTAATGGAATAGCAGCATTTTTGGAAAAGTCTTCTAAGAGAACTGAGGCCCTGGATAATGAGATGCACAGAAGATTGCCGCGTGTTTCGCAAACGCGCTGGAGCTACAGCTCTCGCTTGGTGGAAAGAATATATGCATTCAGAAAAGAACTTTTTCCACTGTTTGAAAATATTGCAAATGCAGATAAGGACTGCAATCAAGATACTTATCCTGCTACACGCTGTTTCATAAGCACAATGGAGGATTTCACCATCAACTTTGTTAGAGATGTTTGCTATCATAGGTGTTCCCCATCATGGACACTGTATGATATTCTCCAAGCAAAGTTACGGAATTTCAGAGGACCTTAGAAGAGAAGCGCAATTCCGTCGATGAAGTATGGGACAAAGTTGAAGAAGTCATTGGTGATCCACCACCTACGAAACGTCATACCAGCAGTGATGGTTTGTATAGGAAAATGCACTATAAACGTTTGTATTGTGAGGCTCTGGATACGCTTCTGTTCCATCTAAGAGAAATATTTGGTAATATTGAGTCTCTGTGTTTTCTGCAATTGTTAAATTTTAAGAACTTCAACAAATACAAGTCGTCTTCTCCAGAATTCTTTTCAATCACTAAAATACTCCTATGAGACAGTCTTTGAACTCTCTGTCACTTACTTGTCTCAAGACATGTAGGTATCATAAATCTGGGAATGATCTTCTAGCCTTCATTAAAAAAAAAATAATGAACTGAACAGAGTGTATAGTAAAGTGGCAAAACTGTGATACTATTGTTTTTAATTGCATGGACTATGTATCAGCATATTTTCGTTTAACCATTTACAATGAGATTTCTTACCCTGGCCAATACATTCACCACACGCCACTGGTATTTCTTTATCATATCTCGACTACAGGATTAGAGATTTACTGTTATTTAGTTGCAGAGAATACAAATAATCAACAGAGATTGAATAATAAGAAAATTCACCATCTTTATTACTTTACTATGCTTTTTTTAGAAATGATTAAATGTGCAGTATTTGCTCTTATCAAGAACGTTAGCTTTGTAAATTTAACCCTTAGGTATGTCCTTTAATTTCAGACTACGTGCGTGTCATTTGCATGTTGATTCAATCTTAAACAGTATACTCCCCTAGTAGTACATTCTTGAGTGCACAGTGCGTGTGTGGTGTTTAAGGGTCCGTCGACAACTTGGTCATTAGGGCACCTTGAGTGTAAATCTCATAACTGCCAGTGTAGCATATTTAACTATGTTTGCGAGAACTAATGCATGTAAAACATTCTGTCTTGTTAATTCCTTGCCCATGTGCTTCATGAAACCACTGAAGCTGTATTAAATATAAACACACAAAAGTAGTACAAATGGAGGATTAGTGACTGCCAGTTAAGAACTGTACAATAGTGATACTTAAGCATGCTGATACTGACAAAGAACTGGGTCTTCTCCATAAAAGTATTGCTTATATTCTTCCCGATTGTCTTTTGCAGAGATGGCAGATTTCTATACAATGATTGTTGCATTGGGAGTAAATCGCTGTTCTTACTTCTCTACCTTTCAGGTGTTATAATACCATCCAAATTTTCGACATGAAATGTTCCTGTGGCATACGTCTTAGAGTTTGCAACTAAAATGGTATCAATTTTGTAACACTCCCCTTGGATATTTTCATTGTCTTTCTCAGAACTCAAAATCTTACAGAAATTATTCCAAAAGAATTTTCATTTGTGCCCCTAGTATGAGACAAACGATAATTAGGAAACCTTTCTCAGACATTCTGGTTTCTTGTAGTGTACGGCTTAATTAGCTAAGCCTTCAGAGCGAACGCATCATCGGCAACAATGACGTAAGTCACTAATATCTGATTATTAGCTGGAAAATTCCAGGTGTTGTTTACAACAGCATTTGGTATTACGAGTTCATATATACGCCCCCATATGATTCATGATCTGGTACACCCACATTTATGAATGTATACTCATAATTAACATCGGCTATTATCATGAAAATGGTGCTGTGCCTTTGCTTGTAATTGAAACAGACTTCCACTTTTAACAGGGGCCTGAGTTTCCATATAATTTCCGTCTAGAGCCATAATGCACGCTTACTGATCTCCAAACGCTTTTGCGACAGCTAGCCAATCATGTTCTCTATGTCACCTGCAATTAAAGATGTGAATGACATAGTATGTAACTAAATGTAAAGGCTTTCACATTTCTTGTAGAACTTAAAGAATACATCATTGTCGAAAATTGTTTTCATCACTGTTTTATTTTATGTGTATAAAGAAATAACTCGGTGACTCAGGAAACTGTAAATGCTATCTAGAAGAAAATTATGTATAGAAATGCCTATATAAACTCAACCTCAGCTACCATCATCTACATATTCAAAGAAGAGCAAGCACAGGAGATATAGAAAAATCCAATGTATCACTCACACGACCTAAATTCTTGTACTAACTATTCCTACAAGCACTTGTATCCCTACCTTCATGTCAGTTGTGATAAATATTTGCAGAAATTACTGCTGGTATTCTTGTAGGTGGAAGGGAAATATGAGAGAAAATCCAGTAGTTGGATAGCTGTCCTATTTTAGGGTTGTCATAGGCACAACTGCTATTAGATCTGTAGAAGGAAATTTTAAATATTAATATTAAAGGATAAAAGAAGTCGTATAATGTAAAAATATTTGCTAGATAAAGTGTAACAATGTATAAAATTACATACGATTATGTGAAATGCATAAAGAATCACAAATAATTTGTATATCAATATCTTCTAAAACACTTAATTCCAACTCAAAACGGCGGAACAAATTGTCTATCTGGGTGGCTCAGTTGGTTAGACGCTGCCCTACTGATCTCAAGGTCACGGGTTCAAACCTGGGCCAGACCGATGTTTTTTAAGGTTGCTTAAAAACAACAGCTCCATGTCAGTAGATCTACTGGCATGTAAAAGAACTCCTGTGGGACGGAATTCTATATATGGCCAGGTAACCTACTTATGCACGAATCATGAATACACTATCCCTTCTCTTTTGGGACAGCAATTATATGCTCCATCATGTCGGAGGTCACCAAATGTTATAAATCTATATTAGATACCAAAACTGAGTCCTTTTAATTTTGCTGATACTCAAAAATCTTGTTAGAAGTTCAATAAAAATCTGATGGAACAAGGAAACTATTATCACTTCAACTTTTTATAACAGATGACAGCTGAAGTCATGCCATTGCTAACCAGATTTCCAACACTCGGCATGTGGTATGCAATATCTGTGCAGTGTGTTGTTGGATCAATTTTCATTTAAGAAAGTCTCAAAACTGAGCTTTACAAAGTCATTTTCATACATTTTGTAGAACAGTTAAAGACATCGAACTTAAGCAAGAATATTCCAGCAGGATGACACCACTTGACTCAATGGCTCATGTCCACAGCTTATCTCTAAAGATATGTGGCCTCAGGGGTCGTCAGTGGATCGTTTGTACGAATATATAAAGGAAATTGTCTATAGAAACTGGTCACAAATCACCTAGGATATCCAGTTGAACATAAGACTAAATAACCAATATTGCTGGACATGTTAAGGCACTATACAACATGATCAAGTGGGCAAAAATGTGTATTCAGAAAGAGGAGGGTTTATAGCATATCTTAGAAATATTAACGGTTTCCCCCAGAGATAAACATACCCTGTATAACAATATAGGAACTCATTTGTTACTTATTAGCATCATACACTTTTATACACTTAACTACGGAGTAGAACTTACTTCACAAAGTTCAGAATTGTGAGCCTTTATGTCCTCGTGTATCAAATTATATGATTCTACAGCTGATACCTCAGCCAAGTTCTTCTTACAATTTTCACACTTGTGGCGATTTTTACGCTCATGTACGAAATCGTGTGTTTCCAAATGTGACAATACAATAAAGGTCTTCCCGCAAGTTTCACATTTCTGACGCTTTTTACCCTGATGTATCAAATTATGTGTTTTCAAATGTGCCAACTGAGTAAAACTCTTCTCACAAATTTCACACTTGTGAGGCTTTTTACGCTCGTGTATCAAATTATGTGTTTTCAAATGTGATAATAGAGTAAAGTTTTTCCCACAAATTTCACACTTGTGGGGCTTTGTACCCTCGTGTATCAAATTATGTGTTCTGAAAGCTGACAAATGAGTAAAGCTCTTCCCACAAATTTCACACTTGTGAGGCTTTTTACGCTCATGTATCAAATTATGTGTTTTCAAATGTGACAACAGAGTAAAGTTCTTCCCACACATCTCACACCTGTGGGGCTTTATACCCATGTGTATCAAATTATGTGATTTCAAAGCTGACAACTGAGTAAAGCTCTTCCCACAAATTTTACAACTGTGAGGCTTTTTATCCTCATGTATTAAAATATGTGATTTCAACGCTGACAACTGAGTAAAGCTCTTCCCACAAATTTCACACTTGTGGGGCTTTTTACCCTGGTGTATCAGGTTATGTGACTTCAAAGCGGACAAATGAGTAAAGCTCTTCTCACAAATTTCACACTTGTGAAGCTTTTTGCCTTCATGTACCAAAGTATGTCTTTTCAAAGTGCCCAACTGAGTAAAGCTTGTCCCACAAATTTCACACTTATGACGCTTTTTACCCATGTGTATCAAGTTATGTGACTTCAAAGCGGACAAATAAGTAAAGCTCTTCTCGCAAATTTCACACTTGTGAAGCTTTTTGCGTTCATGTACCAAAGTATGTCTTTTCAAAGTGCCCAACTGAGTAAAGCTTGTCCCACAAATTTCACACTTATGAGGCTTTTTACCCATGTGTATCAAGTTATGTGACTTCAAAGTGGACAAATGAGTAAAGCTCGTCCCACAAATTTCACACTGGTGGGGCTTTTTGCCTTCATGTACCAAAGTATGTCTTTTCAAAGAGGCCAATTGAGTAAAGTTCATACCACAAATTTCGCACTTATGAGGCTTTTCACCTACGTGTATCAAGTTATGTAATTTCAAAGCAGACAACTGAGTAAAGCTCTTACCACAAATTTCACACTTGTGGGGCTTTATACCCTCATGTATCAAATTATGTAACTTCAAACTTGCCAAACGAGTAAAGCTCTTCTCACAAATTTCACACTTGAGGGGTTCTTTACCCTTACGTATTAACTTATGTGATTTTAAAGTGGGCAAGTTAGTAAAGCTTTTCTCACCAGAATCTGCTTTAGTGCAAAACCTGAAAACAAAATCACCATTTGCGCATGATCTTCAACCTTACTATACATTACAGTCAAGGTAACTTAGCTATAAACAGTAAAGCCATATAACCAATATATTTAGTAGAAATTGTTTAAATTAATTACAGACTCAAGTTTTGTAAAGCTTAATTTACATTCTCAATGTAGAATGGAAAGTCTGTGATTAATTTCAACTTACCCATTTACAAAATATAAGTGAAGACAATAGTCAACATGAATGAATGAAGGCAATTGCGCAGAAGACAAATATCCAGTGATGTCACAGTCATGTGTTTTCTATTTAATCAGGTGTAGTCTGTTTCAGAGTTACAGTTACAGTTTAACAGTGAAATTAAATCATTCTGAGCCATAAGTCTATTCCATTGTGTGATAGGTTTATTAAGAGTTCTGACAATGGCAGAAGCAAGAAACACTGTGTTATTCACAGTCAAGCCAGAGAAATGGTGTATAATGTGTAAAAGTACTTCCTGAGAAAGATCAGAAACAGTTGCAACGCAGTACTTCCCCTATTACCCATACCTGCACGTTATATGTCACTTACCACAATCAGTCCTGACAGCTACTCTCTAAATATTTGTTATGTTAGTTGAATTATTGACAGTTTTGAAATGAAAATTATATTAATGGTGAAACAAGACTGATGTTTATGGCAATAGAACCAATATGTTACATGGAGTCAGCATTAAACCAAATTTCAGGTTTGCTGAAACTATTCATATTAATTCCTCTGCTGATTGAACTTCGCAGGAAAACTTTTCATTACAAACTGGTTATCAACTACCCAGTACAAAGTCAGCAGCCAGTATAATGAATAGAGTATTTCTCAAAAATACTAAAGTATGAAACAGACATCATCAGCACATTACATATTGAAGATGGAAGGTTTCAGAAGTTCATATTCTTTCTAAAAACTCTCATGTGACACAAGGCTTTCTTATCCAACTTCTCTTATAAAAGCTCATTTTTCTATCTATTTCATATCAATAGAGATACTCTTTTTCAGAAAACTCCGAACTCGTAACACAAAGAACTGTCCCTTCTCACACTTTACCGCTATTTATATCTCCCAAGTACTATTCTGGAAACTTCGGGAAAGCTCAGTTATTTTGCGGTGAAATACAAAGCAGACAGTTCTAGAAGCCTCTATCACTTTCTCTCTTTCGGCAAGCGCCCCAACAATGCGGCCATTCTCTGTCTCTTTCCTTCGACTCCTTTGCGGTAGCGCCGACAATAATGCGCTGGGCGACACTGCTCCCTCCTCAAGGCTGGTCGTCCCCAACAGCACCATCGTAACGGGCCAGACGATCCAGGTGTACCACTAACATCTTCCCTCGGGGCACCTTCTGGATGCGGTAGACTACGTCGTTAATCCTCTTTACCACTCGGTACGGTCCTTGCCACGGTTGTTGAAGTTTTGGGCAGCGTCCCTTGGTCCGGGTAGGGCGGTACAACCAGACCATGTCACCTTGCTGGAATCCTCGGCTGTTGACTTGCCTGTCGTACCGGGTCTTCATGCGGTCGCTCGCCATCTGGATGTTCTGACGAGCCATCTCGTGCATGTCGTGGAGATGGTCTACTAGACTCTCCACATACTCCGTTTCGCTTCCGGGGGGCTCCCAAAAGCCAGGTCACAAGGGAGGTGTAGCTCTCGGCCGAACATTAGGCTTGCTGGTGTCATCCCGGTAGTGTCGTGTGTCGACGAACGGTAGGCCAGCAAGAACAGTGGTACCTTGAGGTCCCAGTCTCTCTGATGGCTGGCCACGACCTTCCTCAGGTGCTCCTCTAGGGTCTTAATGTATCTCTCGACCATGCCGTCCAACTGTGGATGTAGGGGTGTTGTGCGGGTCTTGTTCACCCCAAGTCTTTCCAATGCCTCCTTCATTAGGTGCGACTCAAAATTGGTGCCCTGGTCGCTGTGGAGCTCTAACGGGACCCCAAAACGGCAAAACAGCTGTTCCACGAGGCAGTCTGTAATTGTCTTCGCCTCTTGGTTCGGGATGGCATACACCTCCGGCCACTTGGTGAAGTAGTCCACAGCTACCATCAGGTACTTGTTGCCTCGATCGGACACTGGGAATGGTCCAGCTATGTCGACGGCGATGCGTTCGAAGGGCGCTCCGACGTTGTACTGGTGCATGCGACCCCGGCTCCTAGTCTGGGGGCCGCGACTCGCCGCGCACACGTGACATTGACGGCACCAGTTCTCAGCGTCTGCTCGGAGCCTCAGCCAGTAGTAGCGCTGTCGGAGTTTGTCGATCGTCCGGTTTGCTCCTAGGTGTCCACCCGAGGTACCGGCGTGCACTTCCTCCAAGACTTCCGGGACCCTACTTCGGGGAAGTACCAACTGCTCTTTCTGGGTCTTCCCATCAGGTGATTCCCATATCCGGAACAGCACGCCCTCTTTGGTCTTCAACGAGTCCCATTGGGCCCAGTACGACTTGTATGTAGCGCTTCTGGGTGCGATGTCCTCCCAGGTTGGTCTCGTCCCTGCCTGCACTTCTCTCAAGAGTGGCCCCAAGTCGGCGTCCGCCAGCTGCTCCCTCCTCAGGCCCGCGCTATCCCATCCGTCCGCAGGCACTGCCGTGACCACTCTGACAGCTGCGGTACGCTCCTTCTCTTCCACTCTTGCGCATTGGCCGCACTCTTCTAGGCAGGGTCTTCGGGACATGGCGTCTGCGTTGCCGTGGCTCTTCCCTCTGCGATGTTCGGAGGTGAAGTCGTACTCCTGCAACCTTTGGACCCAACGGGCTGTCTGGCCCTCCAGGTTTCTAAAGCTAAGTAGCCAGGTTAGGGCGGAGTGGTCTGTCCTCAGGTGGAATGGCTGACCGTACAGGTACTTGTGGAAGTGCTCCAAGGTCTTCACTACCGCCAGTAGCTCTCGTCGGGTGACACAGTAGTTCTTCTCTGCCTTGGACAACGTCTTGCTGTAGTAGGCTATTACCCGCTCGTGGCCGTTCTGGACTTGGGATAGGACGCCTCCAATGCAATGGTCGCTGGCGTCGGTGTCCACAATGAAGGCGTCGTCTGGTTGTGGGAATCCCAAAATAGGAGCACTGCAGAGAGTCCTCTTGAGCTGCCGGAAAGCGCCTTCGGCGTCCTCTGTCCACACATAAGGTCGATGTTCTTCCGTCAAGCGAGTGAGGGGTTTGGCGATGCTGGAGAAACCCTTTATGAAGCGGCGGTAATAACTGCACAATCCAAGGAAACTGCGCAGTTCTCGCCTATCCTTTGGGCGAGGCCAATCTCTCACGGCCTGTGTCTTCTCCGGATCCGTGGCCACTCCGGTTGGTGAGACTATGTGGCCCAAGTAGTTGACTTCCCTGCGGAAGAGCTGGCACTTCTTGGCGTTCAGCTTCAAGCCGGTCGCCTGCAGTCTCTGCAGCACCTTGCTCAGTTTGTCAAGATGGTCTTCGAATGTCTTGCCGACGATGATGATGTCGTCCAGGTATAACAGGCAGGCGTCATAAGTCAATCCTCTCATTACTGACTCCATGAGGCGTTGGAAGGTAGCTGGTGCGTTGCAGAGACCAAAGGGCATAACTGTGAACTGCCAAAGCCCTTGGCCTGTCGAGAATGCGGTCTTCTCCTTGTCTCTCGGGTCTAGAGCCACCTGCCAGTAACCCGATTTCAAGTCCTGGGTTGAGAACCACTGCGCACCCGCAAGCGTCTCCAGGGTGTCGTCAATCCGGGGTAAGGGGAAGCAGTCCTTCCTGGTGACAGCGTTCAGCTTTCTGTAATCTACGCAGAAGCGTAGCTCGCCATTCTTCTTCTTCACCAGAACTACAGGGGAACACCAAGGACTGTCAGACTCTTCGATCACTCCCTTGGTTCTCATGTCCTCCAGCATGTCTCGTACCGCCGCTTGTTTAGCCAACGGAACGCGTCTAGGTGGTTGCCGAATAGGCCGGGCGTCTCCGGTGTCGATGTGGTGAAGCACTCGGTTCGTGCGGCCGTAATCGCTGCTGCCTTGGCTGAAGACGCGCTGATATCGTCTCAGCAGTTGTTGGACCTTCTCTCTCTGTTCAGCGGTCAGGTGGTCGGCCGCCCTCTCCAGTAATTCTTCCAGCCGGGGCCCCAGGTGTTGCGTCGGCACCGGCTCCTGGGTCTTGTCTATTGGTGTTACGCTGACCACGGGCTCGCACGTCCCCAACTCCGTCCCGGCCTGGACACCGTGATCGGTGTCTGTTGGGTTGAGCAGTCTCACCGGCACCTCCTCTCGGCACGGCAACAATGTCCCGGCTACACAGAGCCCGTGCACATGCGTCTTCTGGTCCAGCAGCATGTTCTTCTTGCGCTGGCCTTCCAGTCGCGCCGTCACTACCATCTCGCTTCTCGCGGGGACAACTACGTCTTCCCTGAGAATGACCCTGCAGATTCCAAGGCGTTCTTCGTGGTGCCGGAGCATTACTTCCTCTCCCTTAAGCCGCAGAACCTTCTTGCCGATGTCGACCGTCGCCTCGTGGCTCCTGAGGGCATCCAGTCCCAGTATCACCTCCTCAGCCACCTCCGCGACGAACACCCACAAACGCAAGACACTTCGCCCCAATGTCAACTGCAGCAGGGCCCCCCTCTCCACAGGCAAGGTGTCACCCGATGCCGTCACTAGTTGGTACGGTCGGCTCGGTTTTCTCGACGGCAAGCCCCTGGCTACGTCAGGTCTGACGACAGTCACGGCTGCTCCAGTGTCAACAAGCACGCGGCACGGCTTTCCTCTCACCCAACCGTCCGCGATGAGGCTGTCATCCATCCGTCGGCTGACGGCGCGCAGTGTCACTCGAGGGGATGATGGTGACGGCGCCGACGTGCCCCTCGCCACGCCGGTCATTACTCGTTTTCCGGCTGCTCTTCTTGGTGCCGGCAGTCTCTCATCAGGTGTCCCGGCTGGCCACACTCCCAACACACGCCACCTGGTCTTCGTCGGCGTCCCTGGACTGGTCTGCGGTCTTCATCGTAGCGGACACTCCTTGTCTTCGAGGTCGGGGTAGCCGTCACTTTGGCCGCTTCCATCCTTAATGCGGCCGTTAGTGCCTCGTGGATGGTCTTGTAGTCGCCGAGCATCAGGCGTTGACGTATCTCGGCATCGCGTACCCCGTCGACGAAGGTATAGGCGGCTTCTCGGGATACGAATTCGGAGGGGAGGTCCACCAAGGCTTTGCTGGTCAGCTGTTCGATTGCCAGGGCGAACTCCTGCAGCGTCTCCACTGGCAGTTGCATCCTAGATTTCAGTTGGCTGCGGTAGGCTACGGCTAAGCGGTGGTTTCCGAATCGGTTCTCCAGGGCCTCCCAGATGTCCTTGGGCGCCGCCGCTGTCTGAACTGCGTTCAGGACCTCTGCGGCTCGTCCCTGGAGGCTGGCTATCAGCTGCGCGGCCTCTTCTTCTGGCGACCATTTGTTGTGCTTGGCCACTGTGTCGAATTGACGGCGGAAGACCTCAAACGTTGACGTGCCATCGTACTTCGGTGGTTTGACGCGCGTCGATGTTGTGTCGCGTGCTGGAGCCTCCGCCTTGTAGTTCTTCAGCTTTTCACTAAGCATCCCTTCCACCATTGCATTTAGCTCCTTGGCGCTACCGTCGACCCTGTCTTCGAGAACGCTAAGCCGTTCCCCGACATTCTCCAGGGCGTCAACGCGTTGGCCGAAGTCCTCCATCTTTCCACCGAGCTCTTTCACATCCTTCCTCACGCCAGCCAGTTGCTCGTCAATTTTCGCCGATAGCTCCGTCTTCATCTCTTTCAGCTCGGCAGCGAGGTTGTTGTTTGACGTTTCCATTTTGGCAGCGAGGTTGTGGTTTGACGTTTCCATTTTGGCAGTGAGGTTGTCGTTTGCCGTCTTCATTTTGACAGCGAGGTTGTCGTTTGCCGTCTTCATTTCAGCCATTTCCGTCTTCATTTCGGCGAATAATTCTTTCATCATTGCCATCATCCTGGTTTCCGAATCTCCCTCCATCTTGGTTCTAACGGTGCAACTTCTGACGATGTAATGAAACTAGAAGCAATTCGACGAATCCCACTCCTGACACCAGTGTAACTTTTTGCGGGTGTAAAAAGTAAAGTAGACAGATGTAGTCGAGATAAAGAAACACTTTTATTTCCGTAAACAGTAACTTTGTACACTCGTTGCAACAGCAAGAAAGTCTTTTCCGATTCTCCAACAGCACGGCTCCAAACTCTTAACACAAAGAACTGTCCCTTCTCACACTTTACCGCTATTTATATCTCCCAAGTACTATTCTGGAAACTTCGGGAAAGCTCAGTTATTTTGCGGTGAAATACAAAGCAGACAGTTCTAGAAGCCTCTATCACTTTCTCTCTTTCGGCAAGCGCCCAACAATGCGGCCATTCTCTGTCTCTTTCCTTCGACTCCTTTGCGGTAGCGCCGACAATAATGCGCTGGGCGACAATATTATGTCCAAAATTTTTCAGGAGGCAAAAAATGAATTGCAGCTAAACTATGGGAGGTATTTTAAACTTTAAACTTACCTTTATATAATCCACACTGAATACCACACTAAACATTTTTTTTTTTCAAGCCTTTGAAATTTGAGGTCTGTATTGGAGTTAACACAGATTATCAATGTCACCAACGGATTTGTAAATAACAAGGCAGTAAGTTCATACTAAAAAGCCCTATTTGATGGTGATTATTACATAAACATACACAATCTCCTATGACCTCTCCTACCCAATCCTCATCCTCTTACCTGGTCGTGATGCAACCTGCATTTATAAAAGAGGCTTTGTGTACCGAATCACAGCAGTATAACTGTTACATCTTATTGGAGGAAATGCCAATACAAATGCTGGCTTGCCACAGCATTCAGAAATCCTATAGTGGTGAATGTAGGAAAAGGTTGGTAGATATGCATATATCCTCCCAGCTAGTTTCAGGGAGACCCGTCAATCAATGGCAGGTGTATCCCTCCAGGCATACTGGGGATTGACTAAGGATGATACAGTTGCCAAATAGGAAAAAAGTGGTAAAAAGACTATGAAACTGCTTAAATGATGCTTCTCAGAGTAAAATATTCCAGAGTAATAGTCCTCCAATCGGATCTCTGGGTGGGTACAGCTATGGGACATTTCAAAATTGTACACTGGAAGGCCAGTGGCTTTAACCAAGACAAAAAACAAACTCACAACAATATTACATAAAGCAGATGTTGGTATATTATGAATTACAGAGGCTAGTATGTCTGAAGATCAAAAGAAATATTGTAAAAAACTATAGCATATGCTTACTTTCCTAAGTTGACAAATAGCAAGTGGGAGTATGATTGGTGCTAAAACAAATTTTATGTTGTTAGCTAATGCTGGATTTCTGACAATGAAGTCATTAATCCTCTTGCTCTCCAATATTTTTCACTGATGGATGGGGCACTAGAAGTGGCCGGGCATATTTGAAGGTGGTCTCGATCCATTTCCTCTTGAAGATCACATAGAGGACAGAAACTCTAAAAAAATGGTTACTATTACTGCTATTGCTGTTACTGCTATTGCTCTCTTTTTTTTTTAAAACAAATTTTATATCAACATTTAAAATTGAAAAAGAAATGAACGAGACTGATAAATTAGACATTTCAAAAGTTGTTGTTTTCTAGTGCCTTGCATCTGGCAATGAAGCCATTAGCATTTGTGCTTTCCAATACTTTTGAACTGTAGTTTCTTCTGATCTTAATGCTTCACAGGTCTTCAAGTGGTCTTCGTTCATTTCTGCTGGATCGTTACACAGGACACATATTGGTGAAGCTGAGATACCTATACTGTAGAGATGACTTGGTAAGCAGTCGTGATTTGTCAGTAGTCGGAAGGCTGCAACCGCTGTTTTACTTGGTCTCTGGGGGATTATATCTGGGTTGGAAAGTAGTGTAATCCATTTTTTATCTTTGGCATTTGATTCTATTTCTTGTAGGTATGAATGAGAAAATTTTTTAATGATCAAGCGTTTTATTGAGGAATATGAGAAATTGAATTTAGACTTTTGTTTTATTGTTTTTGCCTTTCTTTGCAAGTGAGTCTGCAGCTTCATTCCCCATGACTCCACAGTGTGCTGGAATCCATTGGAGATGAACAGTCTTATTAGCTTTTTGGAGTTCAAAAGTAGAAGTTTGGAAAAACAAAGAACATTATGAAGTATACTTTGTACATAATGCTCCAAAAAGCAAAATTCATCTAAACTCCTTAAAACTAACTACTAAAGCTATAGCAATTGGAAATTTAAATGGCCATTCAAAATTATAAGGATACTCTGATACTAATGCAAGTGTCAAAGTAATACAAGAATTATTAGACACAAGTACATTAGTTTTATTTCATTAAAATCAACCTGGAACCTGCATACATTGTACAGCTTCTACCACTAACCCAGACCTAGTATTGGCATCCTCTGACATAGCAGAAAGAGCAAAGAAATTCTAGGAACCTTAGGCTCGCACCACAGAGCTATGTTGATAAAGTTTCTTCCGACAAAAAAGAAAGAAATTAAAACAAACTAAATGTTCTTGGAAGTTTAAAAAGGCAAATTGGAAAGAGTATGAAGCTGAACTAGAAGAAAAGACAACAAAGTTGTTAGCCACAAATTTCAATTCTACAGATCAAATTAATAATAGAATATGTGACATGTTATTGACAACAGCAAACAAATTTATACCAACAGGAAAAGTAAAACTGTTAAACCCTTCTGCTCAAAAGAATTTGAACAACTGAAGTATGAGAGAGAAGAATCTAGGAAAAAAGATGAAATTAATAAAGATCAATGTAGTATAATTGAGTGGAAAAAGAAAGCTGCATTCAAGAGAACCTTAATAAATGTCAATATAAATACATATAGCAATTTTGCTGAAAAACTAGACTACAAAAAAAGATGGTAATAAAGCATACAAATTCACATCTTCAACATAGAAAGAAACTACTCCAAAACAACCAATAGAATATAAAAATAATAACATTTTATATAAGTCAAAAATGGCATCCAAATTTAATACCCTTTCACATCTCTCAGAACACCTAATGAGTATACGAACAAGAAAGGGGAAATAAACAGAATGAAAATGATTTTCCATCTACTGAAATCTCAGTCTTTTCATCCTGATGTAGGTCATGGAAACTGCAATGGCCAAAAGCTCAATGTTCTTAAATTTTACACAACTGGTCACCCATGAAGCCTTGATAAATCTATTGAAACATTATTTTCTAACTCCTTTCTTACACAAATAGAACTAAATAAAGCAATAAATAAAATTGATAAGAGAACTCCTGGACCTGATAGAGTCCACCCTGAATTTGTAAAACAAGAGGACCTAAAACAAAACAAGCTTTATTACAATTTTATAACTTAGTCTGGTTCCTGCAACTTGGAAACAAGCCCTCATTATCACAGCTTTTGAACAAGAAAGTTCATCAAACAATTTTGATAACTACAGCCAATCTCATTCACCAGCTACATAGCAAACATTATGGAAAAATTATATCAGATAGATTAAACTGGTATCTGGCAACAAATAACTTATTATCGCCATCCCAGGCAGGTTTTAGAAGAAACTGTTCCACAGATGAACAAGTTATTTTACTTAGTCAAAATATTAAGGAAGCATTTAAGAACAACAAAAATACAATAGTGGTTTTTGTAGATCTAAAATCTGCCTGTGGTAATGTATGGAGACAAAATTTAACAAGCAAATTACAAATTTTAGGCATTAAAGGCAATATGCTTAGATGGATCTCAGAATTTGTAACACAAAGATATTGTGCTATTAAGTATTGCTCAACTATTTCTAAATATAAACAAAACAAAATAGGAGTCCCTTAAGGTGCTGTATTAAGCACAACTTATACATATACATTAATGATTTACCTAAACAACTAAAACAATTTGGTGTTAAAACTGCTATTTTTGCTGAAGAAATGCCATCTGGTATTCACAGAAATCTTCCAAGATAATAGATTCATAGCAACCATCCAATCAGCATTAAATGAACTTCAACACAGGTGTAATAACAACTTCATGACAGTGAATACTACAAAAACAGTGTTCCAACATTTCTCCTTAATAAAAAAACCAGTAGAAATTAATATATGGTGATCTTAAATTGGAGAAAACTGAAAATGCAAAATATTTAGGAGTACATTTTGACAAGAAACTAACTTGGAGGAACCATGCAGAACACATTATTGATAAAGTTACTAAAAGATTTACGTTATTGAAAAGACTAGCAGGAACAAAGTGGGATAGTTCTAGAACAACATTAAACATAACCTATAACACCTATATAAAACTGGTCCTTACATACTGTGGAGAAATTCTAATAACAGTGTCAAAATCTAACAAAACACGTTTATAAGAAATACAAAACCAAGCTCTGTGCTTAATAACTGGAGCAACAAAAATTACACCAATTGAAACTCTACATATTGTCACTTCTAAGAAACCAGTTATAACAGAACTTGAACAAGCATTACTTACTTAAGAGAAACTAAAAAGGCTACCAGAATCAGATAAATGAGCAAAATATCAAATATCTAACCTAACCATGAAAACTCAAGTTGGATTTATACAAGAGGTAGCAAAATTAATAGAAAAATTAGAAATACCAAAAAACAAGGAGAATATATACGGTATCAACCCAATTGATAATTTCAGTATTAATTATTATTTAAATAATTTAATTAATAAAAGAGAAACTTCTCCAGACATGGATAAGGCTTTAGCTTTAGAAACTATATACACAAATTATCCTTTGTGAACTGGACATATATTTATACAGATGGATCTCTCTTAGATAAATATGCAGCTGGAGCTGGTGGAACATGCAAAGTCTACTCTTTCTACAAAGATGCTGTAAAAAATACTACAAATTTTGATGCTGGAGTTCTACTTATTTATCTTTCACTCCAAAACATTATTTGGCTGCAACAATGCAAGAATATTGTTAATTTGTCAGATTCCAAAGCAGCAATTCAAGCTGTAGCCTTGACATCCTATCCAAAGATGGAAAATATTCTAGAAATACAAAACATAATCCAAACCATTAAAAAACTTGGAAAACGTGTAGTTTTACAATGGATTCCAGCCCAATGTGGAATTCAGGGGGAATGAAAAGGCTGATATATTAGCAAAGAAAGGATTTAAAATTAAACAGAAAGAAATAAAAGCCTTTTCATATGAATCAATTAAAAGGATTATAAAGAACAAATTAATCATAATTACAAATCTGCACTAACAGAAAAGGTTGGTAACCAAAATATGAAAATGTTTCTAGAAAATCCCTCTGTATTTCCAGAATTGCCATGTAGATCTGCTGTTGAACATTGGACATTGATTGCCTGGGAAAACATCTCCATAGAACTGATATACTAGCTTCTCCAAATTGTGTATTGTGCTCTTAAGATATAGAAATGGATAGAGAACATCTACAAAACTGTGCAACTTTACAAAATTATTAAGATCTAAAATATCTAAGTACTGAGAAGCAAGAAGGAGAATGACTTCATTGTTGACTACAGAGCATTAGCTACATCATTTTTTGTACACTAAGATTTCTGGCTTCATTGCCAGATGCAAGGCACTAGAAAACAACAGATTTCCTCTATCTCTTATAGTTCACCAGTTATGTAAAAGACATCCAGAGTGAACAGGGACTACATAGGCTACAGCCAGAAAATTCAAAATATACATTTCATTTGTCATAAAAATATCTTAAACATATGGCATTTTAATCAAGATCATTAGAGCCATTTTTGGGATAATCAAAATTTTTGAAAAATTTTCCATGTAAAGGGTAGGTTAGGGTGGAGGAATTTTCTTGAAACTCTTTGTGTCGCATTCTTAAAAGATATTAAATTTAAATACGAACATTTCATTTTGGGTTATACTGTGCACTAACACATACAGAGACCTTTTTCTAAAAATAAGTTTATTGGATTCAGGGAGCCTAAAATCAATAATATTTCCATTGAAATCTCAACGTCAAATTTTTGGGTGGAATACAATACCTATATATAGCAGAGAAAGTAAAAGTGCAGTGATACAACAAAAAAGTAAATTAAAAATTGTAAATAAACATTAATAACAAACAAATAAACAAATTAAACTTACACTGGATCTTGGGTAATCTGGTACAGGCTGCTGTAACATGAAATGGTCTCGGAAACATTTCCAGAATTCCAAACAGACAGGGACTCATTCTGCACATCGACACTGGAAAGAGATGGAAGAAGAATTAAGCGAGCTTTCAAAATTTTGATCATGCTGAATGTTACTGCTCTATAATCTAGCATAATGTTACGTCCTGCCGTCTGACCCATATCCTGAGAAACAATTGTTTCTATTGGGTCAGAATTTAATGATCTGATTAAAAAAAAATGAAAACCACCATTTTGCAGGTATTATACACATTTTGAAGTAGATGCTATCATTACAATCAATGCTTTGTATGTTTCACTGCTCAAAATACCTTTCCAGAATTTAAGCTCCCCTTTTTTATTACTATTTCTTTATGCCAACAAACTTACGACTGGTGTTTTTAAACACACAAGCCATGTGTGGCGATGCAGAAGGTCTGTCATTCAAATCCCAGCTGTAGCATTGAATTTTTCAGTTCCAATTCTACCTCTAATCCCCTTTTTTATGTTTTCTATACAGAGTGGATGGGAAGTCATTACATTAATTAATTATTCTGTTGTTTAAAGATGCTGGCAATTCCCAGGATCACATCTGCGTCGCTGGTGTGCCGGAATTTTGTCCCGCAGGAGTTCTTCTACACTCCAGTAAACCTACTGACATGGAATTGTCATTTTTAAGTGCACTTAAAAACCATCGGTCTGGGCCAGATTTTAAACCGCAACCTTGGGAACAGTAGGCCAGTATCTAACGAACTAAACCACCCAGGCTGATGTCATTGCATTAAGTTAAACTAGTGATGGATCTCAGTATTTGGAAAACATATTTTATATCTTATGTTTCCTACAGAGATATTTATTTTGTCGAAAACAACTTGGCTACATGGCATATTGTGTGGGTGTCACTTTCACCACCCCATGGTGTCTCGTGAACCTCAACAGAATACCATGTCATGTCCTTCCATATTTACTGTGCAAGTATAGGCCAATCAGAATTGTTATCTCCCAAAACATTAAGCCACCCTGCAAGCAACTGACCTGTTTACATTCAGAAGGTGATTCAATTCCCTGACCAACCTCAATGCAACGTTGTCAAGTTACTTCAGATCTGAAAAAGCTATAGAATATTCCTCTAACTCTTTTCAGTGATTAATTACTTTGAAACTCTGTGTGATGTCCCATAATTACTATCAGAGCTATGTTAGAAATAAATTACTCTATGCATCTTAAAAGTAACAAACTATTATCTTTGTACATTCTTGTGGAATTACCCATCCAATTTGGAACAAAACCCATTTATTTTTTTGAAATTGGTTGATCAGAGGACAAAATGCCATTAGACTTTCTTCTTTGTAATGCTTCTATGAAGCCCATATTAGGAGTGTAATAAGTTCTCTTCCACATAGTATATTCAGGAAGCATCTTCTCTAACCAACCAAGTCTTTCATCATCAATGCAGAAGTAGTGTAAGATTCATATGTGACCATGCTGTGAAATACTATTGATGTTATAGAAAATAAATCATTGTGAAATATTTTCCATTTAAGTTATTGTTGCTCCTGAAGATGTAAGGGCCTCTGCTCCAGAATGCACTTATGGCTTATCCTTCAAGAGTGTTAACATAGGAATCATTTCACTGCTAATGACCTCTTTCACTCGCTTTACATTATTTTTTTAAATTTATTGTGTCTACATGCTTTCTTAACAAAAAGACACTGGTTTAATTACCTGTAGCTTCTGAATTTGGTAGTTTTTTCAATACTCTCCTGAAATAATTTCAATTCTATCAAACATTACTCTTTAAGGTGCCATTAACTTGCAAAACATATTTGTTCCTCTGCTGATAATAGAACTTGTATCTCTCGGTAGACATATTCAAGAAATTCTCTGTGCTTATTATCATGAGTATCTAACTACTGTGTAAATTTGAATGTTTTATACCTAATGCATGTAATTTTACAACATGCTTCATACATTAATAAAAAAATTATAAAGCTAATTTATTATGACCTAACTGGCTTGAGAATTTAATGCCATTCTGGCAGTTTGTCACAATAGCTCAGTGGTTAGAGCGTCCGCCAGGCAAGCAGAAGGTCTGTGGTTCAAATCCCAGTTGTGGCATTGAATTTTTAAGTTCCAGTTCTACCTCTTAAACTTTGCCCACACACGGCTTGTGTGCTTAAAAACACCAACAGTAAGTTTGTTGGCATAAATAAATAATAATTACCATGTGAAGGTTATTTAATCCTGGGATATAAAGTACTTACAATAGTAAGTCACCATTGGGGTAATTGTCTCTGATGTGAGACTGCCTTGGTGGTTTACCAGGAGAAATACGAACTGGCTTGAGAATTTAATGCCATTCTGGTAGTTTGTCACAATAGCTCAGTGGTTAGAGCGTCCGCCCGGCAAGCGGAAGGTCTGTGGTTCAAATCCCAGTTGTGGCATTGAATTTTTAAGTTCCAGTTCTACCTCTTATATGATCATGAATTTGACAAATTCATTTTCACATAAATTATGTGTTTTAAAGAGATTCAAATTTTTTGCACGGTAAGATTTGGCCTACCTCTTATGGTTTACCAGTTATGTAAAAGTCATCAAGGGTAAAGAGGACTACATGGGCTAAAGCCAGTAAATTCAAAACATACATTTCATTTGCCATAAAAAATTTTAAACATATGACAATTTAATCAAAATTGTTACAGCCATTTTTGAGAAAATCAAAATTTTCAAAGCACTTTACGACTTGTTTAGAGGGTAGTTTAGGGAGGAGGCATTGTCTTTGAAACCTTCCTTACAAGATATTAAACTTAAATACCAACTTTGGTTTTTAACCGCCTTTTCGTTTTTGATTTATGCTGCCCACAGCCTGACAGACAGACACACATACGCGCATGGACCTTTTTCTAAAAATGCTTTCTTTTGGGGAAAGGGGGGGGGGGATTCAGGGGGTCTGAAAACATATTTCCGGTGAAATCTTGACATCAAATTTTTTGGTGGAATACAATAGTTCCCCTACTTAGTAGACATAGCATAGAAATTAAAAAAACTGAGTAAACATGTAAGTAAAAAAAATAGTGTGCATTATTTAGGAAACATCCCTTATATATACCCTTGAACCCGTATATTTGATACACAAAAATAAAACTCCCATAACAACTCAGATTATCCTAACTAAAATACAAGGAATCTTGACATTTGCATGGTCATAAGCTTACCAAGAGCCTAATGAGTATTTCCTACCTTTCTGTACTAACATACAACAAATTATATACTGAAATAAAAACCTTTGCCCTAAATTCTTTTAAAATTAAGCTAAGAAAGCTGCTCCTGAAGAAACAGTATTTACATATACAAGATGTTTTGAACGATCCATTCTTTCCCTCTTTTCCCTGACCTAAGTTGTTACTTTTTAAGTAATTACCGAGTGTTATTGTATATCTGTATTTTGAATTATTTGCAGCTTGTTAACTTGAACCAAAGATTTGAAATTGAGTGCTGCATTTACTTACACTAGTGTCATATAAATATGTATCTAAACCTTTGTAAATAGTCCATATGTCCACATGTACATTGTTTGCAAAAGACGAAAATTTTACATCTCTAGGTTAGTTAGCATAGTAAAGGAAAATGTAACACATTCACCAAGAGCCAAGTCTTACCTATGCAATTTTACTGCATCAAAGTCCTCTTCCTGTAACAGAATAATTCATGACATTAATTAAATGTCCTGCATCATTTTATTTATATTTTAATTCTTATATATGTATCATTAGGAATTATATGGAAACAAAGACTATATTACATTAAGTGAAACAAGGGGAATGAAGATCTTGAAGAACAGGAAACTGGCAAAATAAATGTTTAGCAAAGATAACTCAGAATCTACGATTCAGTTCGCCCAGTATCTAAGAAAATCTCATAATACATTCACATTACTTTCTCTACCACTGACATTCCCATTACTAAGAGTTCAGCTGCATTCAAGATGAAAGGTTGTTAGATAATGCTGGATTTCTTAAAATAAAGTCATTAATCCTCTTGCTCTCCAATATTTTTCACTAAACGAAGAGAACAATAGCACTAATAGTAACCACATTTTAGAGAGCACCAGATTTTTATGTTTTGGCGGTTACACCACTCTCTCACAACCCCCAGAATAACTGGACAGATATAACACAGATGTTGTTGTTGTTAGCTAATGCTGGATTTCTGACAATGAAGTCATTAATCCTCTTACTCTCCAATATTTTTCACTGATGGATGGGGCATTAGAAGTGGCCGGGCATATTTGAAGGTGGTCTCGATCCATTTCCTCTTGCAGATCACATAGAGGACAGAGTGGTGAAGAATATATAACACAGATGTAAGCACCAATACAACACTGTTGCAAGACTGAATGTTAAAGGAAACATTCAAAGTCTTGTAGCATGCTACCTAATGCAGAAGACTGAGAACTCCAACACCTTATTCTTGTGTTGCATGATTAGAGATAGAATTCAGTATTTCTTTCTCCAAGTGTACCAACTTATGAAGGATGCAACATTTTATGCCACATGCTGATCTGTTGCTTCCTTTGTACATCTTTTAGTTTTTATAAACTATACATGAATTTCCATGTTGGATATTATTCTTATTAACCTCTTGAGCGCTGGCCATTTAAAATGTCCGCGAGCCGAGAACTGCTACCCAATATCCAGCACAGGGCATTTAAATTGTTAAATGCTCTAATAGTGCTTCATATATACACATCTGTATTTTGTGTAAATATTAACATGTTATTTTAATAAACAAAAACTGGTATAAAACTCGTATATGCAGTATACATGTACATCATCAGTGAAGTTGAGTTACATTTACAAAACATTGAAATGGCACTATTTTGTTTCACTGTGGTGAAAAGTTAACTTTGCTCTGTCGAACACATCTAATATAAGTTCTCTGAAAGAAACAGTAGTCGACCCATTGTATGAGTGGCTTATGCGTCAGCAAAACAAGGCATCATGTGAAATAAAGCACTAGTGTATGCGTGGTCTCTGAGTCATCAGAACAGAGCATGTTTGCAACTTTTGCTTACGCGTGTTTCTTAACTTAGTAGACTCCGTTTCTTTCTTTGTTGAAATACATACATATACTTTCCTACTTGTAGCTGAAGTGAGAAGTGGCATAAAGAGGTATTTTTGCACCAACTGGCTATAACCATATACAATTGTTTGGTAATTTGGAGAGCTCTAAACCCACACAAGACAGTGACCTACCTGGACTTCCAACTATCAATAGCTCGCAGCCTAATTGAACAATACCACTTTGGGGGCAGAAAATCCAGAACCCCTGCACCCCTCAGACTTCAAGGAAAACATTATTCTAAAAGGATACCACCAACATCAAAGAAGTCCCGCCCATCTCGAAAGTGTTTCCTGTGCCGAAAGAAAGGAATTCGCGAATGTGGAGATGTACCCTTGTGTGTTTATCCCTGTTTTGAGGCATATCACTGCACAACGGACATATAAAGGTAAGCCAGTAAAGTATATAGACTTTACTTAAATGTTTCATAAAGGGAAAATTAAAATAAGTTAAGTTAGATAAGGGATAAATAAGGGTTAAATGAAAAGGAAAACAGCAGATTGTGAGGATAGATTTGCTTAAATTGAATTTACTTACATTTTGTGAACATTCATTTTGATCAGCTATTCCATTAAGGTAAATTGATTTTTCAGGCTTAGAAATAAACAAAAAATTTCATTCGATTAGGGCACGCTTAGACATAACCATAAAATGTGTTTCAGTGAAACTCGAGCAATTAGCATGAGGATTTCAATGTTGTAAAGTTCTCAAGGTAAGTTCAACAAATTTGAGTGACTGTGAAAGCAATTCTGTGTTGTTTTAGAGTTCATTACAGCTTCAAGGAGCTGACATAGGTGGTCTAACTCAGTCACATGTGTGGCAAGCTACTTCACATTCCGACAATGAACCGGAGTTGGAAGGTAGATTAGGATTGATGATAGCTTACGAAGGTTCCAATCAAATCAAGTTTAGTTGGTACAAAGTTCACCAGGTCGTCTAGTAAATAACCTATTACATAATTCAAATATCTTATCAAGTGAACAATAAATGAACATTCTAGATGCAGTAGATTTGCACAAAACTTACCTTAATGTCACTACAAAGAGATGAGCTTTCTGCTTTTAGTGAGCCAGGTTCTTTAATTTCTACTTTAACATCCATTTCATGATCACTGTTGTATTCCATATCCTTCATTACAGGATCCTCTGGAAGAAATTTGATTTCAGTTTTGACTGCCACACCACAATCATTGTCCAGAAGCTCAGCATCATTGTCTGTCTTCAAGGTAATACTCTTGGTAAAGAACTCTCTCTCATTCTGTATGGCAGAGAGAGAATCCTCTTCTTTTATTGGTTTGGTATCCATTTCACTACTGTTGATGTATCTGATGGTGCTCAGACTGTGGAGAAATAAACATTCATGAATAGCAAAACAACATTAAATGACCATGAGACATGACTAATGTATACACTGTGTTCATTTATATTTGTGCCTTCACTTTCCAATTAATGATGTCACTTTTTGAAGCAAGACTACAGTCACCTAGAAATCCACCTCTGCTTTGCACCAAAAGCATTCTGGGGCCTTTTCTGTACATACTCATGACTTGCCTAAATCTGACAATCTAAGTATTGCTCAATTTGCAGATAACATACCTATTGTGTGCAAAGGGCACATACAAAAGACCACCTACATTAAACCATTTGCATCATTTGATGACCACGGCTCGCATGTGTCTTTTTGGCATATGAATCATATGACAAGCTCAGCTCGCATGCTGCATTACTCCATATAATTCCATATAGTTTAGGTTTCTTCTCATAGATGTAATTTGTATATATCTGCAATGAAATGCTAACATGTGGTGTTTGTAATTCTGATCAGTGTAATGTAACCATCTGTGTTTCAATCAAGGAAAACCAATTTTATCTTAGCGTTGTTTCACTCGCCTCAGTTGCCATCACAGTGGCAAATAAAATTTGCACCAATGACAAGAACGGTTTGAGAAAAGTGATACAAAGTGTATTAGAGAGTGAAAGTGGTGATTTTTGTGAATATGAAACAGAGTCTGCAGAAGATTCTGGTGACAGTCATAATGAATCTACTGCAGAAAGCAGTGAACAAAATAACTATGAAGCCAATGATGGCATGCCAGACCCTTCAAAATGCATTCGCATTACAATGCAGAAAAACCAGTGTAACAGGCATTCGACTAAAACTGACAACAATCTCATTCTCTGCCCTTTTACTACAAATAGTAGCACTTGTAAATACTGAACAAGCATGCGTCACTGATGCCATCTGTACTTTCAGTTTTTTTTCAGCATACATAGAACCTTAGCTTGATAAAATATGTGATGACATGAATGCTTACGCAATGAGGTAGATGAAATATCCCAACAGAAAATGTTGGCAAACAATGAAAAATGAAATAAGGGCCCATATTGCTTTAGTGTCTCAAGTGTGAAATTCACCATTCTGAAGCAAAACCCGATGCCTTGGCACCCCAATTTTTCATGAAACAATGAGTAGGGAGAGATTCAAACTGATTTTCCATTTCTTTCACAAACAACAGTATTAAGACAACAGTATTAGTGAGTTTATGCATTTAATATTGTGCACCTAAATTTTCAACAAAAAATAGTTAATGGCTGACTTTAAATGCTTTTTTAGGCATTAAGCTGTTACTGCCCTTACATCTAGATGATTTAATCTGATTTCTTGGTTATTTGCCAAGGCATTTAAATATGACGTGATTGGGTTAAATAGAATCATGTAATAAACAATGGAAAACTGTAATGAATCCTAGAAAATTGTATGCTGTCAGCTTCACCTACCTTAGAAAGGAACATGATCATCATTTATTCCTAAACAACACAGACATACCATAAGTAGACAAGATGAAGTGAGATAATTTGTCCTTATCCTTGACACATGTTTAACATGGAAGAAGCACAGTCATCAAATTCTACAAAAACTAAGAAATAGACTTCAGCAATTAAACCTGCTGCTGCATCAAAACTCAACCCTTTCCAATTCTAACAAGAGACCCATCTACACTATGATTATCAAACCAATCTGACAATACACTTGCTCCTTATGGGTTCTGCCTCTAGTACCCAAATTAAGTGTATCCACACATTCCAGAACAGGCTATTTAGCATAATCACCAGCACATCCTACTACATGAGAAATGAAAATCTCCATTTAGATCTGAATTTAGCTGAAGTAACCACAGTTCTCCACCCTTCTTATGGCAATCCATATATAACGTTCTCAATGGACCCTAAGATCTTGCTGAATCAGATACCTCAGAACATGGCACCAGAACAACCAATCTCAAGAGGAAAACACACATTGATATATTGACTGATTGAGGAACATGAAGTCTCAAGTTAATGTAAGAATAACTTATGTAAGTAAAATTGTAGTACTATGTACAAAAGTTTTAAATTAATAATTAGAAATCATATGTGAGGTACTCACATGACTTTCTCTACTCTTATATTAACCATTCTTACAAACTCTGATTCCTATATCTTCTTTGTGCTAGTTGAGATAAACATTTTCAGAAATTATCTTATTGCTTGTTTTCTTGTAGCTGCAAGAGGAATATGGGAATACAATAGGCTTTGAGCGATAGTCCAATCTTTTAACTCTTTCAAATTCTGCACTCTTTGCATAGCTAAGATATAAAAAAAATGAATGATAATCTATTTGACGAAAGTTTAAGTATTTCAAATAACATTTCTCTGAAATGATTCACTCTATAAAAAACTTTATTTGGGCATAAATTGTATGTTTTAGTAAGATCTACATTTTTTGTACAGTAAGAATTGGTCTAGCTCTTAGAGTTTGCCAATTATGTGTCATCCAGAGTAAAGAGGACTACATAGGCTAAGGGCAGAAAATTCAAAATATACATTTCATCTGCCACAAAAAAAAAATTGAAACATATAGCATTTTAATCAATATTGTTGGAGCCATTTCCAAGAAAATCAAAATTTTCCATGTAAAGGGTAGTTTATGGTGGAGTGATGTTCTTCAAAATATTCATGTCACTTTCTTGAAAGACCTTAAACTTAAATACCAGCTTTGGTTTTTAATTGACTTTTCGTTTTTGAGTTATGCTGTCCATACACGCGCGCACACACATACATAAACACACCATTTTCTAAAAATGCTTTTTATAGACTCAGGTGGCCTCAAAACATATATTCTACTCTTCCTACTCTTCCTCATCCTCCTTCTACTCCTACTATTGGTAATGGTAATGGTAACGGTAATGGTAATTCTAATGCTAATGCTAATGGTAATGGTACTGGTAATGGTAATGATAATAATACTAATATGGTGATGGTGGTGGTGGCGATGGTGATGATGATGTGTTGGCTAAAGTTATCAGGAGAGTGATAAGATTGGAAACCTGCGACTTTTGGCAGAAAATTTATTACTTGCTAGATAATCATATTTACAACTACTGAAATTGATTATAATTAAGCTTAGTAGATGAGCTAGCAAAATAATGAATTTTTGCATGTTTTGTCTGTACAACAGATGGACAGAACTGGTTCCCCACACTGTGCCATCACAAGCACTACAAACGCTAATAACTCGATTCCTACTTAATGCAGCTGGACTACAAAGCCTAACTATAATCCATCTAAAATTATATATATATTTTAAACATAAACATGAAATGTCGTAGCCCTTCTTTAACCAAGGCACTTTCATTAGATTGCTTGTTATCATAAATGTTGCTATTCATTTCATTGTTTTTATTTCTAGGATATGCACAATAGAAAGTTGGAATTAAAGGTATTCCTATGATTGTGAAAATAATGTTCAGTGTATAACTTCACAAGATGTGCCTGCTTAGTGTACAGTGCTTGTGCTTAAAGTCTGAATATAGAGTAAAATGATGGGAAAGTGCTACATGACGAGAAACTGTTATTTGTTGCCATGCTGATAATAATCAAGTGAATGACAAAACAGGTGTTTGCACATGCAGCAATACCATATTGTATATAATGTATACCTGTTTGTGAGGTTATTTGTGTTTGTTACGCAAATATGTCAAATTATGTTATGCTATATGGGTGCTAGAAGGCATAAATAAAAGTGTCAAACATGTGTTATTCTTCCCATTACCCTGTCAATGCCACATTCTAATGTTTAGTTGCAAGTTCGCACAAAATGTTTGAGGCAACTCAAACATTTTACTTTATGCCATGCACAGTAATTATTGGAAGTGCCAGAACTGAAGAAACATAAGTGTTATTGCTATTGAGAAAACTAGTCTCTCGAACCTGCAACCATTACAGAACTCATTCATATTTCTAAAAACTATTGCTGTATAGACTATTGGACAGTTTCAATAACAGAGAATTATAAAAAGTAAACTGTGCTTTTATACCTGCTTATGTGTCAGTCTCAGCTGACCATATGTCCTTATGTCATATTGCTTCCGATGACCCTCAAACTTCAATACGTGAGCTTCCATAGCTGTAATTGCAGTTTTTAGGTGTGTCACATTTATTAAAGCATACAGAAACTTAATTTGCATGAGCTTTAACATGCAGCAACCTTAAAAACTGTAATCACAACTATGGAAGCTCACGTATGAAACTTCACGCATCAGCGGTAGAAATATGGCGTTAGGACGTATTATCAGGTGAGACTGACAGGTGAGCAGGTATGAAAAATCTGATGTGTTGCATTCACATGACTTTCTCTACTCTTGTACTAACCATTCTTCCAAACTCTTATTCCTATATCTTCTTTGTATTAGTTAAGATAAACATTTGTACAACTTATCTAATTACTAATTTCCTTGTAGGTACAAGGGGGAATACAGTAGGCTTTGTGCAATAGTCAAATGTTTTAAAGCTTTGAGATTCTGTTGTCTTTGCACACTTGACATATAAAAAAATGAACAACAATGACCCATTTCACGAAAGTTCTAAGTTTTCCGAAACTCACACACATTACAAGGAACATCTCCGAAATGGTTCACCCTACAAGAAAAATTATTGACACATAAATTGTGTATTTTAGTAAGATCTACATTATTATTTATTTATGCCAACAAACTTACTGTTGGTGTTTTTAAACACACAAGCCGTGTGTGGGCAAAGTTTAAGAGGTAGAACTGGAACTTAAAAATTCAATGCCACAACTGGGATTTGAACCACGGACCCTCCGCTTGCCGGGCGGACGCTCTAACCACTGAGCTATTGTGACAAACTGCCAGAATGGCATTAAATTCTCAAGCCAGTTCGTATTTCTCCTGGTAAACCACAAAGGCAGTCTCACATCAGAAACAATTACCCCAATGGTGACTTACTATTGTAAGTACTTTATATCCCAGGATTAAATAACCTTCACATGGTAAGTTCCAGTTCTAACTCTTAAACTTTGCCCACACACAGCTTGTGTGTTTAAAAACACCAACAGTAAGTTTGTTGGCATAAATAAATAATAATTACCATGTGAAGGTTATTTAATCCTGGGATATAAAGTACTTACAATAGTAAGTCACCATTGGGGTAATTGTTTCTGATGTGAGACTGCCTTTGTGGTTTACCAGGAGAAATACGAACTGGCTTGAGAATTTAATGCCATTCTGGCAGTTTGTCACAATAGCTCAGTGGTTAGAGCGTCCGCCCGGCAAGCGGAAGGTCTGTGGTTCAAATCCCAGTTGTGGCATTGAATTTTTAAGTTCCAGTTCTACCTCTTAAAGATCTACATTGTTTGTATAGTATGATTTGGTCTATCTCTAACGGTTTACCAGTTATGCATAAGTCGTCCAGAGTAAATACGATTACAGGGGCTATAGCCAGAAAATTCAAGATATACATTTCATTTGTCATAAAAATATCTCAAACATACGACATTTTAATTAAAATCGTTAGAGCGATTTTCAAGAAAATCAAAGTTTTCGAAAAATTTTCCACGTAAAGGGTAGTTTAGGGTGGGGCTATTTTCTTCAGAATCTTCGTGTGGCATCCTTGAAATACATTAAACTTAAATACCAACTTTGGTTTTTAACCGACTTTTCGTTTTTGAGTTATGTTGCCCACAGGCTGACAGACAGACACACACACACGGACCTTTTTCTAAAAATGTTTTCTTTTGGATTCAGGGGGCCTCAAAACATATATTTCCGGTGAAATCTCAACATCGAATTTTTGGGTGGAATACAATACTTCCCCTACTTACCAGTAGTGAAAGTAAAAATACAGATGTAGGAGCTACCGGCAACGTGAGCATACGGGAGCGCGATTTCTCATACTTTAGTTCCCACCCAACCCACTTGGAGCGTTTTTGTTTCCAGAGAATAACAAGGGAGTTTCATTCTCCTCTTATATGTTTTGTGGTAATACCTATGTACGTCATCCATGCGTAGCAGCAATTGCAGACAATTGAACGTGTTATGCCACTATTTTACAGGATAGCCTTTTAATTGTTATTTAAGTACGTTTCTACCAAATAAGATGAATACTAGGTACGAATTTCGTTTAGTCTGATTAAGAGTAATGTGGCTGTTTGGAACCGGCATGGCCGGAGGTGGCCGTGTCTACTTCAAGGGCCATGCTAAGGTTAATAAAGCCACTGCACAAAGCTGTAGTCTCCGTTGGTTAAAACATCAAACACTAACTAAGGATGTGCAGATTTTAGTACTCATTTATATTACCGCTTATGTAACTTGTTAAATAAATGTCATTCTAACCTTAGCAGTATTCTCATCGTCTTCCTTCTGTACAGGGTTGATACATCTTCGTCCGTGCATGGAAGATGGTCTCATGGCCCCAATTCATTATGGTGAAATCTTCAGTACACAACTTGCGGTGACAATTTTGTTCACCCATCGAACTGTTTTAAAACTCCTGTTACGAAGGATACTGTGCGATAAACTAAGCATAAACTGGTAAAACTGTAGGAGCGTGTCGGCACGTGATTCACTCACAGTTCTATTATGTCACTGACCTACAACGGAAGAAGATGGCGCTGCAAGGCAGAAATATCTGTTGCCAACTTAACATTGTACAACTAGCTAAAACTTCCAACAATGTACTATTATTTATTAATATTGTTGTTGTTGTTAATACTGCGTAATCTGTAATAACATTACTGTATTACACAACCTCAATATTATTAATTACTTATTATTATTGTCGCACTATTGCGTACTACTGCGTAATCTGTAATAAAATTACCGTATTATACAATCTCAAATAAGGATTGTTGTTGTACCTTTGATAAGTGCAGTCATCTGTGAAAATGCGCAACAAGTTGAAGTTTATTATTTATTTATGCCAACAAACTTACTATTGGTATTTTTAAACACAAACCATTAAGCTATTGTGACAATCTGCCAGAATGACATTGAATTCTCAAACCAGTGACATCGAATTTTTAATTTCCAGTTCTACCTCTCAAAGTTCAAGTTTATTTATTCGAGTATTGTCCTGCCGCCGGTACATAGAGCCCGACTTAAAGGCTAGAATTTACATTTTTTTTTAATTAACGTCCTCCAACATTGTGTCATATCGGACGAATGAATGAAATGAAATGGAGCTTTAAGTTACCCCACATTCGTCATGAGCCACAATATCTCTTCCCCAGTCCAATTTTTCATTTTCAAACGTATGTAGAATACAGATTAAAACCACAAATGCACCGCACAAGAACTTAAGTCACGTCACTTAATTACAAAACAATAACTAAACAACAACAACAAATAACCTTAAGTTGTTTGGCAACATTCACATACTTCCGCTAATTTCAATTTTCCAGCGTTGGCAATACATACGTCATCAACGAGTTACAGGAAATGAACCTCATAACAACACTCTTCAGTCACAAAACAACTGCCTGTCGCCCACGTGCCGACGCACTCGTACAGGATAACCTGAAATACTTCAAACATTAAAAGTTATAGAAGTTGTTATATAACATACCAGTATATTAATAAATTGAAGTTTCCATTACGCTGCAACAAGTGCACCACAGAAATCTAATTAGTTACGTACACGGAACATCTAAGACAAATGGATTTGATGAGCTTGTATCTTTGTATGATGCTACCTCTTGTCAAAGTTCTATTGTGATGCCAATATTTTTCCATTGAACAGTAGTTACTTCTGATTACCGTCAAAACTAAAATTAGTCCGTCATACTACTTAAAAATCCACCAATTTTGGCGGAAAATTCCTCAAGTTGGCAACTCTGCACAGAACACAAACAGCTATCGAGCAGCAAGTAATGGACAAAGGTAGGGTAGCCAAGAGCACCAACCTATAATCTTTGGCACCAATAGTTGTTGACCAGCTCTTTAATGTACACACTATCTCAGAATCAATTGATGTTTGTGTCGATACGAAATGTAGTATAGAAACAAGGTAACTGGAGTAGAGAAATAAACTTGACTCTTGTTTCGTTCTTCGGCTCTCCTCGAAAATATACTAATATAAGTGGGCGACAACCAGAAGCGAAAGTCTTGGGTTTTACCAAAATAAATAATTGTTCTTCAACGGAAACAAGAGAGAGAAAATTAGCCATTTGCATTATTTCTATGTGAATATATTTGTGTGTAATATTGGCATTTTCTGTTAATTTGAGTGAAATTCGCAGCAATTAGGCGTAAGATGCTTTAATAGGTTATTGTTAGCCTAACATTGTATTATAAGATAAGCGTATTAATTTTTATTTAATTTTCAGCCATTCAGATAGTGGGATACTCCTAGGATTTATTCCCTGCATCTTTACGCTTTAAGTCCTCAATGAAGACTAAAATTAGAATCTGAAAGTAGATACGTTATTCATTTTGAAAAAAGAAGTTGAATGTTTTAAGAGCCTGTTACTGTAACAGTAATTGATATTAAGATTGGATCTTCCACACGAGAACAGTTTGACCTCCTCCATCACCAACGCCGCCGTCTGCACGATCCTCAACGCAGTGTGGATGGTTTATACAGTGTAACAAAAATATATGGTACAAATTGCAGCACACATACCTCACACGTAGACAAAGCAATTATGTTACATGAACATGGGTCTGGATAAGCTTTGTTTCATGTTACAATTCATTTTCAGTAACTCATTAATCATGAGAAACATACACGAATAGAACGTACCAGTATACCACATGCAACTCTTTCTCACAGGAAATGTACAATATGCCCTCTGTGGGCATTGATACATGCATCAACCCAACGTCGTAGTGAATCCCGGATGTGCTGACATATCCCTGGAGTACTGAGTATGGCCAGAGGCCAGAGGCAGTTCGAGTCGAGTGGGGAAGCTATTCCCCCACCTTTACCGCAGCAAAGGTCTGGGTGGCTCAGTTGGTTAGACGCCTGGCCTACTGTTCCCAAGGTCGCGGGTTCAAACCCGGCCCAGACCGATGGTTTTTAAGTGTGCTTAAAAACAACTCCATGTCAGTAGATTTACTGGCATGTAAAAGAAGTCCTGCGGGACAAAATTCCGGCACACCGGCGACGCTGATGTCATCCTGGCAATTGACAGCGTTGTTAAATAACCATATAATTTCAAATTTCCGTCAGACACTCACTTAGAGGTGAACTGAAAACTGGTGTGTTTCTCTGTTACTGAGTATGGTTTCGCAGCCTTCCCATTATATAGGCACGGAAACTCTAAACATGTGGTACTGGGTTTCGATACAGAAAAGCTTTCAAATGTCCCATAAGTAAAAGTCCAGTGGGTTTAAGTCCGGAGAGTGTGGAGGCCTGCCAATTGGCCCACCTCTACCTATTCATGTCACCGAATCTTTATTTAGAAGCCGACGGACCTTAAGGGACACTGGGAGTGAAATTTTGGTCAAAATTGTCAAAAAGTCGTTTTTCTTTTACCTTAAAATGGCCCTGGAACACCGGTGCATTTGGATTAGCTAACATTTTT
The DNA here is from genome assembly GCA_030765045.1 of Tenodera sinensis. Classification (NCBI taxonomy): domain Eukaryota; kingdom Metazoa; phylum Arthropoda; class Insecta; order Mantodea; family Mantidae; genus Tenodera; species Tenodera sinensis. The sequence continues at coordinate 126,719,920 of CM060970.1, forward strand.
CAAATCCCGCACTCCATATGGCCATTACGCCCCTTTCAAATAGTGCTCTTCCCTTAACGTACACAGGATGTTCCTATATAAAAGCCTGTTTTTCTCAAAACTACATTTCTGCACATTCCAAAAGAAGGTCGCGCCCGAGTTTTGCTTCAAATTCAATGCAAATTTCCAATAGTATTCATAAATAGCAGCTAAACAAAACTATGATTCAATATTGATTTTATCATTAACATGAACTCCAAAAACATTTTTTCTATGGAAAAAATCAATAATTTTTAAGATTACATTTTCTTTGTTATTAAAAAAAATATGTACAGCATAATCAGCAAACGTATTTGAAATATATCTTCATACAATTGTTACCCATGTTTTAGACTATCAGTTCTGCCAATATACATGAATTTTAAAGAGTCAATAGACGCGAGCTCTATTTTGAAAATATGTCGATTCAATTCATAAAATAATTTATATATCCTAAACGAATTATCCAATTTTAATGAAATTTGGTGTACCTCCTATTCTCAAATAAATACAAACACAGTAAAATTTCAGACAAGTCTATAAAAAAATGTGGAACTTTCACATTTCACTCCCAGTGTCCCTTAATACCGAAATGAGCTGTGCCCCATCGTGTTCCCATGATTCTAACGTTCTGTTCTTGTATGTTTCCCATGATTAATGAGTTGGAGAAAATGAGTTTAACATGGAAGCAAAGCGTTTCTAGACTCATGTTCACATAGGTAACATAATTTCTTCGTCTACGTGTGAGGAATGTGTCCTGCAATTTGTGCCATACATCCTGCATTCGCCGAGTATTAGGCGCTGACGTATCTCGGCGTCGTGCACCCCGTCGATGGAGTAGATAACTTTTTTTCTAGTGTTTAACGCCTGCTTTTACTACATACGGCACCGCAGGACACTGACACTGATAATACATGGAATGAAGATGGAGCACCGGTGGAAAGAAATTGGGGGGGGGGGGGGGGTTGAGAACCCGGAGGAAACCCGCGCCAGCGCCGCTTCGTCCACTACGAATCCCATATGTGGTTGCCTGGGATCGAACTCGGTCCACTTTGGTGAGAAGCGAATGGTCTAACCGCTCAGCTACGGCGCGGCCAGGCAACTTCGTGGTACACATGTCCGGCCGGGAGGTTCACCTCAGCCTTATTCACTAGTTCTTAATTATCACGGGCGAACTCCTGTGGCATCTCCCTTGGTTGCTGTAGCCTTCACTTAAGCTGACTGCGTTGGCGTGCAGCCAGACGGTGGTTTCCGAACCGGCTGTCAAGAGCTCCCAGATTTTTCGGGACGCCGCCGACGTTCGGAATCACATTCAGTATTTCTGCCGCCCGTCCCTGGAAGCTAGGTGTCAGCTGCGCACCTTCTTCTGTGGACCATCGGTTGCAGATGGTGACGGTGGCAAATTGTAGCGGAAGACTTCAAAGGTCGTCGTGCCGTAATACCTAGGTGACTTGACGCACGCGGAAGTTGTGTCGCGTTCTGGCTTCTTGATCTCGAAGTTCTTAATTTCGCTGAGAATTTGTTCCACCCTGGCGTTGTTGCCATCAGCAATATCCTCCGCCCCGCTAAGATTTTTCCCAACGACCAACGTCCAACGTGATAACACGTTGGTCGAAACCTTTCTCGGCTTTCTTCACGCCCGTCGATCTTTGCCGATTGCTCTATCTTCTTATCGGACATTTTTGTTATCAACTTTTCCATTCCAGATTGCATATTTGTCTCCATCCGCTGCATTCCGGATTCCATTTTTGCCATCCTGGCCAGTAGTTGTTTCATGTCTTCCATCTTGCCGTGGTTTAGTCGCACTTCTGACATCAGTGTAACTTTTTACTTACTTGTTGTGGCATATTAACGCAAGATTCACTCATAACTCTTTTTACAGCAACTTTTTGCATTCAAGCTCTCTAAAGTTACTCTGGCCTCCTTGACAGCTTTTCGTCATGCCAGTGAGAAGTCAATTTTGGATGGTCTCTCCAAAGGAATTCTAAGCAACGTGTTTGACGTCTATGATGAATGCCTATAAAACAAGATATACATACTGTGTTTGATATCAAACACCCTAGTAGTATTTGTAAAGATCGTTACCCGAATGAACATTTAATAGACCGTATTGATCAAATAGTAGTAGTTGCAATAATACTACTATAGGTTGCGCGTTCGTTCTTGACGAATGACCTTGAGCAGAAATCCAATGAGTGAGCCTACCCTTAATAAATAGGTCAGCAAATGTTTATGCTACGATAACAGACACCTCTGTTTTCCTCTGTCACGTGTGTGTATACAGTCGACTGCAGAAGTTTTGTGCGGTACGGATGTATGTATGCATGCAACGAAAATAGCAATTCAGACGAGGGAGAGATGTCGGGAATAGAATAAATGCAAGAAAGTTAAGTGGAAACAGTTATAGAGGTATAGTGTATAATACGTGTGGCTGATATTACTGCAAGTGTCATAAATTGATTTGTAGTGTTGTACTACTTCAGCTCAGAAGCATGCGCGTCATCTCACTGCAGACTGTACCTCCTCTCTCTCGTTCCCGCAAAAGCTGAGTAGAGACTCGCATTCAACCTTTCATATAAAATTTTCATTCGTCAAGAAGTAACGCGCGACCTATACTACTACTGCTGCTGCTGCCTAAGCCTAAGTGTAATTTTGATTTTTTAGAACTTAGTGTTGAGGATGTTTACTCTGGTATTATGAATCTGAATAATAGTACATGCGTGGATGTCTATGGAATTAATTCTAAAATTCTTAAATTAGCTGCTCCATATATATGTAAACCATTAACTTACGTTTTTAATAGTTGCCTCAAAGCTGGTCATTTTCCGGATGCTTTTAAATTTTCCAAAATAATACCAGTATTTAAGAAAGGAGATAAAACCTGTTATGAGAACTATCGACCTATTAGTATAATTCCAATAATTGGAAAGGTGTTTGAAGCATTATTATGCAAGCAAATTGTGACTTATTTTGAAACCAATCAGTTGTTTAATAAAAACCAATTCGGCTTCAGACATGGCATGAGTACAATAAAGGCTGTCACCAGCTTTCTGAAACAGTGCTATGAAAATATTAATAATGGTAACATTGTATCAACTAGGCTTTTTGATCTCTCGAGAGCCTTTGACACTGTCTCACCAAATATTCTTTTAGAGAAACTGACTTTTTATGGTTTTCATAATCATAGCATTCAATTTTTAAGATCTTATTTTAGCAACAGGACTCAGGCAACTTATTTTAATGGAATTTTATCTCAGTTCAAACCTGTGAATTATGGAGTTCCTCAAGGATCAATTTTGGGACCTGTATTTTTTATTATTTATATTAATGATCTTCCCGTTTCAATTAGGGATGATAATTTTACTCCTTATCTTTACGCAGATGATCTAGCAATTACCTTTTATGACAAAGCTGAACACATATTAAGACCTATATATAAACACGGTAACACTAGTAGTTAATAATTGGTGCAATGCCAATAATTTGAGCATAAACACTGGAAAACTACTCACATTCAATATAAATGTAATACCAGATGTCTCGGAAGCTCCATAAAGTTTTTAGGCATTTATATTGACTCTGACCTAGGATGGTCAACGCACATTAATCATATCTTTAAAAAAATAACAACAGGAATTTTCATGCTAAGAATTTTAAGTCACAGTGTAAGTAAAGATGTTCTCATGAAAGTGTACTATGCTCACATTTATTCGCATGCTAACTACGGTTTAATTTTCTGGGGGAATCACTCCCTGGCTACCAAGATCTTTGTACAACAAAACAAGGCTGTTAGATTAATCTGTGGAGTTCATCCAAAAGAGCACTCTAAACCACTTTTTATTGATTTACGTATTTTAACCCTGCCATCATTGTATGTGCTCACCTGCCTCGTGTATGTTAAAGAAAATTTTACCACTTTTACAGTTTGCTCGAACATTCACAATTACAAGACACGAAATCGTCTGAATTTATACATCAACAAATTTAAACTTACGAAAATTCAGAACAGTTTTATAGTTGTCTCTAATAAACTATACAATATTTTACCCGAAAGGATAAGGAATCTCCCTATCTCAAATTTTAAAAGGACTTTACGCCATACATTGATGGCCAATCCACTGTATTCTGTGCATGATTTTTATAACCTAGAATGGTAATTAAATTATGACGTTGCTATAATGTAATAGTTTTTGGCAATAAACAGTATCTATCTATTATTATTACTATTATTATTAATACTATTATGATTATTATTAATACTATTATGATTATTATTACTACTATTATGATTATTTTATTATTATTATTATCATTATCATTATCATTATCATTATCATCATCATCATCATCATCATCATCATCATCATTATTATTATTATTATTATTATTATTATTATTATTATTATTATTATTATTATTATTATTATTATTATTATTATTTTATTTACTATTATTACTATTATTACTATTACTATTATTACTATTATTATCATTATTATTATCATTATTATTATCATTATTATTACTACTATTACTATTATTATTAATAATCATCATCATCAGGATCATCATCATCATCATCAGGATCATCATCATCAGGATCACCAGGATCACCATCATCATCAGGATCATCATCATCATCATCAGGATCATCAGGATCATCATCATCATCAGGATCATCATCATCAGGATCATCATCAGGATCATCATGATCATCATCAGGATCATCATCATCATCAGGATCATCATCAATATCATCATCAGGATCATCATCATCATCAGGATCATCATCATCATCAGGATCATCAGGATCATCATCATCATCAGGATCATCATCATCAGGATCATCATCATCAGGATCATCATCATCAGGATCATCATCATCAGGATCATCATCATCATCAGGATCATCATCAGGATCATCATCATCAGGATCATCATCATCAGTATCATCATCATCAGGATCATCATCATCATCATCAGGATCATCATCATCAGGATCATCATCATCAGCAGGATCATCATCAGGATCATCATCATCAGGATCATCATCATCAGGATCATCATCATCAGGATCATCATCATCATCAGGATCATCATCAGGATCAGGATCATCATCATCATCATCAGGATCATCATCATCAGGATCATCATCATCAGGATCATCATCAGGATCATCATCAGGATCATCATCAGCATCATCATCAGCATCATCATCAGCATCATCATCATCATCATCATAAGCATCAGCATCATCATCATCAGCATCGTCATCAGCATCGTCATCAGCATCGTCATCAGCATCATCATCATCAGCAGCAGCATCAGCAGCAGCATCAGCAGCAGCATCAGCAGCAGCATCAGCAGCAGCAGCATCAGCAGCAGCATCAGCATCAGCATCAGCAGCAGCAGCAGCAGTAGTAGTAGTAGTAGTAGTATTGCAACTACTACTATTTGATCAATGCGGTCTATTAAATGTTCATTCGGGGATCTTTACAAATACCACTAGGGTGTTTGATATCAAACACAGTGTGATTATCTTGTTTTATAGGCATTCATCATAGACGCCAAATACGTTGTTTAGAATTTCTTTGGAGAGACCATCCAAAATTGACTTCTCACTGGCATGACGAAAAGCTGTCAAGGAGGCCAGAGTAACTTTAGAGAGCTTGAATGCAAAAAGTTGCTGTAAAAAGAGTTATGAGTGAATCTTGCGTTAATATGCCACAACAAGTAAGTAAAAAGTTACACTGATGTCAGAAGTGCGACTAAACCACGGCAAGATGGAAGACATGAAACAACTACTGGCCAGGATGGCAAAAATGGAATCCGGAATGCAGCGGATGGAGACAAATGTGCAATCCGGAATGGAAAAGTTGATAACAAAAATGTCCGATAAGAAGTTAGAGCAATCGGCAAAGATCGACGGGCGTGAAGAAAGCCGAGAAAGATTTCGACCAACGTGTTATCACGTTGGACGTTGGTCGTTGGGAAAAATCTTAGCGGGGCGGAGGATATTGCTGATGGCAACAACGCCAGGGTGGAACAAATTCTCAGCGAAATTAAGAACTTCGAGATCAAGAAGCCAGAACGCGACACAACTTCCGCGTGCGTCAAGTCACCTAGGTATTACGGCACGACGACCTTTGAAGTCTTCCGCTACAATTTGCCACCGTCACCATCTGCAACCGATGGTCCACAGAAGAAGGTGCGCAGCTGACACCTAGCTTCCAGGGACGGGCGGCAGAAATAACTGAACGTGATTCCGAACGTCGGCGGCGTCCCGAAAAGTCTGGGAGCTCTTGACAGCCGGTTCGGAAACCACCGTCTGGCTGCACGCCAACGCAGTCAGCTTAAGTGAAGGCTACAGCAACCAAGGGAGATGCCACAGGAGTTCGCCCGTGATAATTAAGAACTAGTGAATAAGGCTGAGGTGAACCTCCCGGCCGGACATGTGTACCACGAAGTTGCCTGGCCGCGCCGTAGCTGAGCGGTTAGACCATTCGCTTCTCACCAAAGTGGACCGAGTTCGATCCCAGGCAACCGCATGTGGGATTCGTAGTGGACGAAGCGGCGCTGGCGCGGGTTTCCTCCGGGTTCTCAACCCCCCCCCCCCCCCCAATTTCTTTTCACCGGTGCTCCATCTTCATTCCATGTATTATCAGTGTCAGTGTCCTGCGGTGCCGTATGTAGTAAAAGCAGGCGTTAAACACTAGAAAAATGTTATCTACTCCATCGAAAATATGTTTTTGGAGTTCATGTTAATGATAAAGTGAATATTGAATCATAGTTTTGTTTAGCTGCTATTTATGAATACTATTGGAAATTTGCATTGAATTTGAAGCAAAACTCGGGCGCGACCTTCTTTTGGAATGTGCAGAAATGTAGTTTTGAGAAAAACAGGCTTTTATATAGGAACATCCTGTGTACGTTAAGGGAAGAGCACTATTTGAAAGGGGCGTAATGGCCACATGGAGTGCGGGATTTGAAAAATGTTAGCTAATCCAAATGCACCGGTGTTCCAGGACCATTTTAAGGTAAAAGAAAAACGACTTTTTGACAATTTTGACCAAAATTTCACTCCCAGTGTCCCTTAAGGTCCGTCGGCTTCTAAATAAAGATTCGGTGACATGAATAGGTAGAGGTGGGCCAATTGGCAGGCCCCCACACTCTCCGGACTTAAACCCACTGGACTTTTACTTATGGGACATTTGAAAGCTTTTCTGTATCGAAACCCAGTACCACATGTTTAGAGTTTCCGTGCCTATATAATGGGAAGGCTGCGAAACCATACTCAGTAACAGAGAAACACACCAGTTTTCAGTTCACCTCTAAGTGAGTGACTGACGGAAATTTGAAATTATATGGTTATTTAACGACGCTGTCAATTGCCAGGATGACATCAGCGTCGCCGGTGTGCCGGAATTTTGTCCCGCAGGACTTCTTTTACATGCCAGTAAATCTACTGACATGGAGTTGTCGTTTTTAAGCACACTTAAAAACCATCGGTCTGGGCCGGTTTTGAACCCGCGACCTTGGGAACAGTAGGCCAGCGTCTAACCAACTGAGCCACCCAGACCTTTACTGCGGTAAAGACACTCGGGTGGGAGATTAACCATTCTTACAAACCTTCATGTACCTTCATGTTAACAGAGATGAACATCTGCAGAAATTATGGTTTATTTCTTTGCAGGTACAAGGGGAATATGGGAATACTGTGGGCTTCGAGCAATAGTGAAATCTTTTAAAGCTTTCAAGTTCCATTCTCTTTGCATGTATAACATAAAACATGAATGACATTTCATTGGACAGAAGTATAACTTCAAAACTCACACAAATAACAAGCAATATCTCCGAAATGGTTCAGTATACAATGAAAATTATTTGGACATAAATTGTGTTTTAGCAAGATCTAGATTTTTTGCATAGTAAGATTTGGTATATTTCTTACAGTTTAGCAGTTATGCAAAAGTTATCCAGAGTAAACAGGACTACATAGGCTATAGGCATAAAGTTTGATATACAGTTCATTTGGCAGAAATATCTCAAACATACAGCATTTTAATCAAAATCATTAGAGCCATTTAAAAAAAATCAAAATTTTCAAAAATATTCCATATAAAGGGTATTTTAGGGTGGAAGAATTTTCTTCCAAATCTTCGTGTTGCATCTTGAAAGGCATTAAACTTAAATGCCAACTTTGGTTTTTAACCAATTTTTGGTTTTTGAGTTATGTTGTCCACAGACAGACACACATACAGAAGTTTTTCAGGAAAAATTTTCTTGGATTAAGGGTGTGTCAAAACATTTTACTGGTGAAGTTTCAACATCAAATTTTTGTGTGGAATACAATATTTCCTCCACTTTATGTAGTAGAGAAAATAAAAATAGTATCTGTAGCAGTCTATAAATGGCCTGCTGGGCATTAATGTGTTAAGAAAGTTTTACATTCTAAATTATGTGCTCAACCAGAACCAAGAAAGTACAATTCCTTTAATACACAATTGCAGGTACATGTAAGATCACTGTATCACTTGTTCACATTGTATTCTCCATCACCCATTTGTTATTCGAATTGTCATCTTGGTGAACTATCATGTCTATATTGATGAATATAAGTAAAAGAGCTGTTTCTTTGCAGCTACTGTATAGTGCTTAAGCCAAACCGAGAAGTAAGTATAACAAAATAACATTACACTTGTTTTTAATGTGTTCAGACATTATTTTTCTCCTCATATGGAAGCACGTTTGTCCTTTCTCTAGCACGTGTAATAAGTAGAGCAAGTATTGTTTCACACAAAAATTCCAAATCAAGGTTTCACCCCAAATCTGTTGAATACAACAAAAAGTGTATAAAAGGTCTGTGTGTGTTGTGGTGGGGGAGAGGAGTTGGGTGTGTGTGTGTAAACATAACTCAAAAATCTGATATTGCACTCACATGACCCTTGTACTAATTGTTCTTAAAAACCTCTACTCCTCTCTCTACTTCATGTTAGTCGAGTTAAACATTTCTAGAAATTATCTTATTACTAATTTTCTTGTAGGTGCAAAGGGAATATGGGAATACAGTAGGCTTTGAGCGATGGTCAAATCTTTCAAAGCTTTGATATTCCATTCTCTTTGCAACCATCAATACAAAAAAGTGAATAACGACCTTCCATTTGAAAAAAGCTTTAAGTATTGCAAAACTTACCCAAATAACAAGAAATTCACTTGGACATAACTTGTGTTTTAATGAGGTCTACATTTTTGTATAGAGTCACTTGGTCTATCTCTTATGGTTTACCAGTTATGCAAGTTATCAAAAGTAAACAGGACTATATAATCTATAGCCAGAAAATTCAAAATATACATTTCAGTAAACGTATGGCATTTTAATCAAGCTCATTAGAGGCATTTTGGGGAAAATCAAAATTTCATAAAAATATTCCCTGTAAAGGATAGTTTAGGATGGAGGAAGTTATTCCCTTTAAAAATTGAGCAAATTGTTTGGACTGCTTTGAAAATGAGTTGGATACAACTTGAAATTAGTCAGCATATGAAGAACTTGAAGTATTACCAAGTGAAGCTTTTAGTTCCTAATTTTTTTCTTAGTTTAGCTACATACAATTTTCTTCTATTAACACTATTAAACGCCTATTCAATATCAATGAACAATATGTATAGATCTATCCTGTATTCATAATGCTTTTGCAAGATTTGTCTCATGGTAAACAAATGGTTGATGGTTCTCCTGTTAGGTCAAAAATAACACTGGTATTCCTCTATTATTGTCTATGTTATTCACTTAATTCTCTCATTAATTATTGTTGATAATATTTTGTACACTGTATTCGAGAGTCAACTTCTATAATTATTATATTCCAATTAATTTCCTTTCTTAAAAATTGGGCAAATTGCCCAGTGCTCCATTTTATCGGCATTTCCTCCTTCCAAATCATTGTAATTATACTACATAGTGCTTGTCACATAGACTCCCCCCACCATAATTCAGCAACTCTGTCCCTCCAGGTACTTTATTGTTCTTCAATCTTTCGACAATTTCTCAACAATTTCCTCTGTGAGTGGGTCAATAATATACCATTCTTCTATCCTATATCTATTCTCATTCATTCCCTCTTCCTCTAATTCTTTCTGTTGACTTCATTTATATCATTCAACAATTCTCCAAAATATTTTGCTCGTACTTCTACTAGTTTCCTCTCATCTATAAATTTCCCATCTTTACTTCTGCATCCATTAATTCTGGGCTGAAGTCCTCCCTTCATTTTATCTACTGCTCTACAAAATTTTCTGATTTTGTTCTGTTTGATTCCCCAATTGCTTCCATTTGACTTTGTATCTGCCTTCTCTACTTCCCCATAGTTACATGACTTACAAGAAACATTTTAAGTATTTTATCCATATCATTCCAGCTATCCTCTGCCTCCCATACTTCTATACCATATGATCGCATAAGAGAACTGTATATTCTTTCATACCAAGCTACACTCATGGTTGGCATGAAACATAAACATCTTTAAAAACATCATTAACATCAGTGCTGAGGCTTTCACGGCCGGCATTATCAACTATGTTAAGTAGATTTTCCGAGTTTGTGGGCCGTGGTCGAGTTGGGATACCTTCCTCCGACGTTTCGCTGGAAACTGCGTCCAGCATCTTCAGGGTCAACCTCTGTTATTAGCGGCTGCACATAAATTAAAGTTCACTGCAAACTTTCATATTCATCTTTATTTGTTATTAGTATCCATGGTAACAAATTTTCACGATCGCTCGTTCTCATGAATACCAACATGAGATTATCGATCTCAAAATGCCGGCAAATGGGACGTCTCTGATCACGGTATAAAAGAGAAAGCTTTCCGTGTTTTGGTTTTTCTTCTCCCTCTTATTAGAGCCGGGAGCCAAGTTTTGCTTATCTGCTGTCTCTCTTCTTTTCGATAGTAGGAGTTTTTATGCATAAAAATCTCTATCGCTTCCCGAGTCAAGCGAGCCTGGTAGTGGCTTGTCCTTGAGAGTACCTCCGTGTCTTTGTAATTCACGTCGTGGCCGAACAACAGAGTGTGTTCTGCCACCGCTGACTTGTCCGTCTGCCCCAACCGGCTGTCTTTCATGTTCTACCGGTAGTTGCAAATTTTTTCATGGAGAAGTGTGAGGAAGAAGCGCTAAGAAGCGCTACATATAAACCAAAAACCTGGCTTAGGTATGTGGACGACACCTTCATTATTTGGAGCCATGGGGAGGAAAAACTAGAAGCCTTTTTTCATTATCTAAATAGCCAAAACCGTGCCATACAGTTCACCATGGAAAAGGAAACAGACAACAGTCTTCCTTTCCTGGATGTCCTAGTGACAAGAGAAGCTGATTCACGTCTGGGTCACACAGTTTAACGCAAACCTACTCATACTGATAGGTACCTCCATAAAACCTCGAACCATCATCCAAGACAAAAATTGGGCATAATCAAAACCCTTTCCGAACGGGCCAAGAAGATTTGTGAGCCACAAAAGCTGAATAAAAGAAATCCGACATCTTAACAAGGCCCTCATCAGCAACGGTTATACACACAAGGAAATTACAAGAGCTCTCCATCCGAAGTACCCGTCAGTCCAAAAAGACCGGAGGAAGCAAATCCTGAGTACCATCTATTTACCATACATCCATAAGGTAACAGACCGAATAGGAAGACTGCTGCAACAGTACAACATTAGGACTATTTATAGGCCAACAAAGAAAGTCAAAGATTTATTTAACTCCGTTAAGGATAAAAGACATCCACACTGCACAGTCGGTGTTTACAAAATACCATGTAGCTGTGGACAAGTATATATAGGCACCACCATGCGGAGTATCAGCACTCGACTAAAAGAACATGAAAGACATAGCCGGTTGGGGCAGACGGACAAGTCAGCGGTGGCAGAACACTCTCTGTTGTTCGGCCACGACATCAATTACAAAGACACGGAGGTACTCTCAAGGACAAGCCACTACCAGGCTCGCTTGACTCGGGAAGCGATAGAGATTTTTATGCATAAAAACTCCTACAATCGAAAAGAAGAGAGACAGCAGATAAGCAAAACTTGGCTCCCGGCTCTAATAAGAGGGAGAAGAAAACCCGAAACACGGAAAGCTTTCTCCTTTATACCATGATCAGAGACGTCCCATTTGCCGGCATTTTGAGGTCGATAATCTCATGTTGGTATTCATGAGAACGAGCGATCGTGAAAATTTGTTACCATGGACACTAATAACAAACAAAGATGAATATGAAAGTTTGCAGTGAACTTTAATTTATGTGCAGCCGCTAATAACAGAAGTTGGCCCTGAAGATGCTGGACGCAGTTTCCAGCGAAACGTCGGAGGAAGGTAATCCAACTCGACCACGGCCCACAAACCCGGAAAATCTACTTAACATAGTTGATCATTAACATCCCTTAGCTAAGGCCAAACTTTCCTGCTTCTCCGAATGGGTGTAATTGCTAAAACTTATTTCCAAATAAATATTTTTGTTACCTCCTATGAACCAGTTTTCTTCCTTTTTCAGAATTCTTTGATTAAAAACCACAATTTTAGTGTTATTCTGACTCACATTTAGATACCATTCTTCGCAATATCTGTTCCTATAATTGCATTCTTCAGTCCAATTCAGAAAAAGATGCAACTATCAAATAATTTACATATAGCAATCTTGGAATCCATCTTATTTATTATTGGTAGGGCTCGGATTTTTAGGTAAATACATAATTTTATTGAGTCCTAATTTGAACTTGAAACCAAGTTTAATGTTCTGGTTATTTACACCACAGCAAATATTTTAAGTTTTGTTGCACATAAAAATTCATATTTTCTAATTTTTTATGCAAATAAATATTTTAGGTATTCACATAAATAACACAATAATCACATAGAGGAAACATTTTTTAAATAATTTTCACATAAATCATTTAAAAGCAGCAGCAAATTATTTTTAACAAGTCACCATTCACTTCTTTAATGCTCAGTTATGCAGACTGGATGTCGCAATTTGTTATTCATTGTGAAAGAAGTGATATGTCAGCTATAGTGTTCCTTTAGTTGGAAGAAAATATAAACATTTTGGTTACTCTAGCAACATGAGCAAGATAAGAACAGGGAATTCCTCCACTGAAACTGTTATCGCTTCACAATCCGGATAGTAAGCACACTGAAACTGTATAGTCCAGTATTGCAAACCCGTGGGATTAGTCCTAAACTGTGGGACATTTTAATACATTTTTAGGAAGGAACAAAGGGACTTTTTTGAAAAATCCGATATGAATATGGGTCATTTAATAACTGCTACCTCTGACACAGCGTAGTAATGGTTATGGTACATACAACAGCAAAGATAACCACTTCACACGACACACGCAAACTGTCTTTTGTGTAATCAGCCGTCAGCATCTCCCTGTGGACACAATAGGTTTGCTTACGCAACAGTAAGAGACGTGCACCATTACCTATAGGTGTGATTTGAATATGTATTTAGGGAGTAATGTTTCCATAAAAGGAAAGCTGTATCTACTGATAGAAGGACCAAAAAAAAATATATTTTGTTGTTTAACGACGCTGTCAATTGCCAGGATCACATCAGCGTCGCCGGTGTGCCGGAATTTTGTCCCGCAGGAGTTCTTTTACATGCCAGTAAATCTACTGACATGGAGCTGTCGTTTTTAAGCACACTTAAAAACCATCGGCCTGGGCCGGATTTGAACCCGCGACCTTGGGAACAGTAGGCCAGCGTCTAACCAACTGAGCCACCCAGACCGACCAAAGGAGGACCAAGTATTTCAATAACTCAAGTCCTCATTTTATATATACCTAACCCAGTACTGCAAGGGCGCTAGTAAATCTGTTAGTTGTACATCCTAAACTTCACTACCAATGTATTGCCCTGCATGTGGTTTTTTGTTTTCTTGTTTATTTTTTGTTTTTGTTTTCAAAGCTAGGGGTCACATATTTTTCTTAACTTTATACAAAACAGGTACGTTCTGAGTACTTGCTTGGGACTTTTGAGCTTCAGAGGTTGGCACCACTGATATAGTCAAATTTACACATTTGTGAATCTGCAGACATACAACGTTCTAGTTATGTTGTGTTAGGAAATTACATATCGACAGTTTTGAGTTCACAGTGGAGTAAAGATGTCTGTAGTGAAAAGCAGTACAAGTGCCACAATATGCTGCAAAAATTAAGAAACTGTTAAGAAATGACTTTGCAAACTTTTCCACAAATCTTTGTTTCCTCTGAAATTCCGTAAAGAAACTGGAATCAGTAGGAATGTCTGGTTCTTTTTGATCTTGAAACACAAACACTAAAAAGAAAATGCAACGAAGTGTTCGAAAATAACAGTGGATTTAAGTCTATAAAATTTCAAATGCACTGTATGGGCAACATGAAGATGCAGAGTGACTTAACATGTTATGATGCTAGACTAACTTCTTGTGATGTGGAGTGACCATATTTTTCGAAATTCAAGACATTTTTTCATGACAGTCTTCGAATCTTCCGTTACGGAAAGTTCGAGGAATTATGCGGTCTATACTGAAATTCTACAGTGCTTGGTGATCCCTTCTAAGCATAATGTCTGGTGAGTACCACGTACATTTATATTAGATAGTTCTACCACGCAGATCTTAAAAATATTTTGTTTTATCACTTATTTTTTACTTTTTACCACATTTTTTCCACCGTTTTAGCGTTTTTAGCACCTAAAAATTCGAGCCCTAATTATCAGTATATGCTTTTTCACTCTTGACTACACAGCGAAGCTTTTGAGGCTTTTTACCCTCGTGCATCAAATTATGTAATTTCAATTGTGACAACCGAATAAAAGTCTTCTCACAAACTTCGCACTTCTGAGGCTTTTTACCGTGTATCAAAATATGTCTTTTCAAAGCACTCAAACGGGTGAAGGTCCTCTCACAAACTTGACACTTGTGAGGCTTCTTACCCTCATGTGTCAAATTATGTGATTTCAAAGTTGACAAATGAGCAAAGCTGTTCCCGCAAATTTCACACTTGTGGAGCTTTTTACCCTCATGTATCAAATTATGTGATTTTAAAGCTGACAACATAGTAAAGCTCTTCCCACAAATTTCACATTTGTGTGGCTTTTTACCCTCATGTATCCAATTATGCGATTTCAAATATGCGAACCGAGCAAAGCTCTTCCCACAAACTTCACATTTATGAGGCTTTTTACCCTCATGTGTCAAATTGTGTGATTTCAAATAAGACAACATAGTAAAGCTCTTCCCACAAATTTCACATTTGTGAGGCTTTTTGCCATCGTGTATCAAATTATGCGATTTTAAATATGATAATCGAGTAAAGCTCTTTCCACAAATTTCACATTTGTGCGGATTTTTATCCTCATGTATCCAATTATGTGATTTCAAATGTGCGAACCGAGTAAAGCTCTTCCCACAAACTTCACATTTATGAGGTTTTTTACCCTCATGTATTAAATTATGTGATTTCAAATGTGATGACCGAGTAAAGCTCTTCCCACAAATTTCACATTTATGAGGCCTTTTACCCTCATGTATTAAGGTATGACTCCTCAAATTACTCAAATGACGAAAAGTCTTGTCACAAATTTCACACTTGTGACGCTTCTTACCTTCGTGTATCAGTTTATGCAATTTCATAGCTGAAAACGTGGTAAAGTTCTTCTTACAAAAGGAACATTTGTGTGACCTTGTATTTTCATGAATCAACCAGGTCCTGCTGTGAACTTCACCACCATCACTACACTTACTACATTGTTCTGCGTAAACATGTTTTTCCATAGATGGTCTTCTCTTAACATTACTTTCCTGACCTTCACATTGAGGGTTATTGACACCGTAAGTGAAACTTGGGTCTTCCCTTGAGGCTGCAGCATAGAGCAATAGTGGATCAAGACTGCTATCATCAGAAACTACTGTAGATAATCTGAAAGCAAAATAACTGTTTGCTAACAACGCACAACTGTTATTACAAATTGCACATGCAGTGCAACCTCACCATTCATTACAGTGAAAATGACCTTGTTAATCTGCAATATGAAGTACTTACTAAAGTCTTTCCAATGAAATGTAAAGGTAAACCAAGAGTGATATTTTTAATAATACAAGTAATGTGTTACATGCAGAGAGCATTATATCAACTTTTAGGTTTTGCTCTAACAAAATTGAAACTAATTCCTGTATTGAACAAACGCAGCAAGACAACCTTTTCATAGCAAACCAGTAAACAACCCAGTACAAAGTCAGCAGTCAATAAAAGGAGGGAATATTTCTCAAGTACGAATGAGAGATTATTAACACGTTTATAATATTCAAGATGAAATGTTTCAAAACTACTAATCCTTTCTAAAATGTCTAACGTGACGCATAACTTTCTTCACCAAATTTTTCTACAAGACCTAACTTTTCTATCTAATTTATGCTACTTGGGATATATATTTGACTAGTCTCATTAGGTGGAGATATGCCACATTGAATGAGTATCTTCTCTAGTCATTTGGCACACTGATGCGGGTTGCAAGAACGCACTTACAGGTTTCATTAGCGCTAGTGTTCATTTGCCTCTCAAATGAGTTGCAAGACCGATCTGCAACGCTATTCGATCGAGTATCACTATAGGTCGGACCTATAAATAAGTGAATGGCCGCCATTATTGCTTTCAACGTGTGACTTCCTCTTAATTTTGTCATATTATCACTAGAGCGAGGATAAATATCCCATTGCCTACAATGTTCGCGCGCTCGTACTATACACGCTCCGTGGTGACTGGCAGACGGCGTAGCACAGGAGTTCAGAACATATAAACAAACGGGGAGGGCTGTGTAAGAAGCTCTAGTCCATTTACATCAGTTCATATCGTCATCTATTCGTTCCTCAAAAACATTGTAGTGAACAATAATACATTTTTAAACTGTTCAAAAGTAAAACTTGTCATCTAAACAATGTTTATACAGAGAGAAACTTCTCTCAACGTCACATGATGTAACGGGAGCAAACGTAAGATATTTTGCATTGTGTTCGTCATATGTAGATGACATTTTGTCTAGGTGTTGTAAACCAATTTTTATATGAACCATTGTAGCGTAGCTAGGATCATTACATGATTTTACATTATCTATTTTGCACATGTCTTAAAAAAACTCCGATTGAAATGACAAATGGTCGTGTTCTTTATTCTTTGATGCTGCAACAAGTGCTTTATGTTTTTTGGTATTACAATGTTGCTTCAACAATTTTCGTTTCTCCTTGGAATCTCTAATTTGTGAATAACATTAACTTACAGTGTATCGCATCACCATTCAATACGAAATTATTTCTTCCAAATTCTTCCAATAACTTATTTAATTTACCATCACCTAAAGCTGAAGACATTATTCACCTCGTATGTAAACACGGATCGCACAGAAAATAACACTCCCTTATCTGTACCGTACAGCTGTCATACTGAACCACAGCACGCTGTTCACCCCTCAGCCCGAGGTTGCAGCGATGACGTCACGCAAGCAATTCGCCGTGCAGTCAACCTGATTCCTTCTTCAGTGGATGGATATATGTCCTCGCTCTAATTATCACATACTGAGATACAAGTAAATAAACACTAATGCTGTATGCATTATTTTCCCGTAGGGGAGGGATTCCGACCCCTTCAGCTGCTGTGTTGTGAGCGCTGCGTACCCATAGCACTCGTGGTACTTCTGACGTTACTAGAAGTATGTTGGGCCGAACACCGAGCCCCTTGGGAGCCGTTTGGGAGCTGTTTGAATTGGGTTGATCTCGGCAGGCCACTGGTTTCCGATACCCATGGGTGATTGGTTACGTCTTGACTTGCCGGGGACGTGTTGTGGGACGACTCAACGTTTTCGGAAACTAACCTGCAGAGCTAGACGTCCGGCGGCCCGACTAAGGTTATCGGTAGTATTTCCGGATGGGTTGACGCGTGTAAATGGCGTATCCACTTCCGTCCCCTGTATATCAGCAGGAGGGGCTTTTTAGGAAATTGGGTATTGGCCTAATGGAAAGTCCCACAGAATGAGTGGCAGTCGGTTACCGCCTTCCTGGAGGGAGAGTTTGGGCTCTCGGATAGATCCCTCGCCTTCAAAGCGTATGCATTACTGTCGATTGATGTGTATGTAGAGAATTATAGTTTTATCCCAGAAACTATTGTATTTCTACTTTGTTTTTCATTACAGAATCTTCATCTGACAAAGAGTTTAGAATGGATCAGACTGCATTTCGGTTAAGATTGCATATGCAGAAAACCCTCTTCCGTCACAGAATACTTTTTATTGATATTTTTAGCACTGGCGCATGTTTCCAATTTCGACAAACTACCATACCCAATGCCAAAAAATAAAGAGTTTTCTCCATCCACTATCTCCTTGTTTACGCGACTCGCTAATCATGATGTTTACATCACGGTGCAGACCACTGCAAAATGTGATCTTCCTTTAGCACAGCATTTAGAAACTTCAACTGTTTTAAAGGAATTTCCAATCGTATTCAAAATTATCTAATTCAGGCTGTTAGTTCAGTTATTTTATCAGCTATAAAACCAGAAATAGTGAATGCTCCTTTTTGGCAATTGTGGTTGATAAAACTACTGATGTAGCAAACAAGCGCCCTCCTCTGTAGCGTGGTGGTAGCGTATCAGCCTCGCGTCCAAGAAGTCGTGTGTTCTATCTCGCTTAGGGTGAGTTATTCAGATAAGGGTTTTTTTTCAAGGTTTTCCCTTATCCTGAGAATTAGAATGTGGGATGACTTAAAGCTCTATGGTCCTCGAGCTCATTTGAACATCATTTCACACATTTCATTCATTCATCGTCCGATATTACAATACGTTAGAGGACGTTAACTAAAAAGCAAATAAAGCACAGTTTTCTATAATACTGTTATATATTTATATATAGATATCATATATATGATGGAGAGATCAAGAAAAGACTCTTGGGATTCTGTGATATAAGCAGTAACCGACATGCCCAAGCTATTGCAGAACTTATCTGGCACTTCTTATCAAAGTGTGGATGCAATGAGAAATTGATTGCACGGACTTTAAGGTACAGCAACAATGGCTGAAATTTGGAGTTCCAGTACTAATCAGGGTCATGCATTCAGAAGTATTCGTTTTTCATTGTTACGCCCATGTACTAACCCCTGTTTTGTCTCAAAGTACCTGCCATATACCTTAATGTAAGATATTTTTAGCACCCTTAATTTGCTTGCAGCATTTTTGTTTCAAGATTTCCAAAACATTCCACATTTTTGGACCAATTATTGCAACATCGACTATTGAAACCATTCCTCCAGACTAGTAAACATTGCATGCAGGAACAAAACGCAACCGTGTGATGTACTTGGTGCAGTGCTAGGATACCCTGCAGAGACTGTGCCAGATATTTTAGCACCAGGTAATGACTACTTGTCACTTTTGGAATATTCCAAATTTGTTTTTCTTCTTAACACATTCAACAAAATATTTTCCTTCATAAATGTATCATCCTCCAGAACAAGACAAGGGATATTCTGTACTGTCAGCGAAAATATCAAGAAACTTGTTGCTCTCTAGCAACATTACATTGCATGACAATTTTGAAGAAGTTTTTCAAGAAACTCTCTCTCAGGTAGGAGAACCTCCAAAGAGAAGAAATGTAAACTATAAATGAATTTACTACGAAATGTAGACAACATTAGTAACCACATGGAAATGAGATTTCAAGGTTATACTAAAAACTATGGGCCGTGCACTAAGATATCCCTGAAAGCTACTTTCTAAGTATCTTAGCCGCTTAAAGAAAATTTTTCAATACATCCGGTTGAAAAATGAGCTGATTCTAGCATACAGTAGTGAAAATTTTGAAAATAAAACCATGAACGAGCTTAGCAAACCCGTTCAGCACTAATTAAACTCTGAAAAAAGATTTCTATACATTACTTTGTTAGTGTCATTACTAGGGCCCGGATTCTTAGTTTTTTAACTATTTTATTCCTTAACTAAGTTAAGTAGATTTTCCGGGTTTGTGGGCCGTGGTCGAGTTGGATTACCTTCCTCCGACGTTTCGCTGGAAACTGCGTCCAGCATCTTCAGGGGACGCAGTTTCCAGGGAAACGTCGGAGGAAGGTAATCCAACTCGACCACGGCCCACAAACCCGGAAAATCTACTTAACTTAGTTGATAATGTCGGCCGTGAAAGCCTCAGCACTTACATTTTATTCCTTGATAGTTAACTGCAGTGATTTAATTTAATTATCTGTTTCATGGTCATCGAAGCCAAATACTTGAATCTTATAAAACCTAAAAATGGCTAAATGAGACTTTAAAACCTAAAAGAGGCTAAATCTCCTATTTATTTTAAAATGAAAAAAAAAAGGCTATTTTAAAATGGGAAAATGAAATTCTGAATGTTACATCTTTGCTACGTCTTTTCGCTAATGTACGCTTAGAGGAGTATTGACAACAATGCAAGAGGCAAGTGACTTGCATTTAGCTGTGTAGGACCAAGCTCTGTATTGTTGCAAGCAATGTGGGGATTGTTATCGAGGGGAAAGGGGCCATTAGAAGAACCCGCCATAAACTCAAACCAATCAGTTTAAAAACAGTATCCGTTGTGTTCACTCGACTATCGTGTATTGTTAATGCATACAATTACTACATCGTTAGAAGTCAATTTTTCTTAGATTAGGCAGGTAATTTAAGGAGCCAGTGTCATGCTTAAAGACAACTCATCTTGAAGGTACTTGATTCGTCAGTGGATAGGTAACGATCCGAATTTCACCACAGGTGTCAAAGTAATATTTTGCCAAATCTGCCAAAAGCGAAAGAAAGCATGCTGAGACACAAAAGCTTGAACACCTTCAATACTGCACAGTATTCAGTCGCAATAAGCGGCTAGGTGCTGTGTAGATAAACATACCGTACAGGGGAACCTGTACGACATGTTCTCGAATGCTGGAATGCAGGTAAGAATTAAACACCTGTTATAATGCATATAGCGTGTAAACTATAATTTTATTTATGTATTTTCCGGGTGCCCTCTGGCCAAAAATCGCATTTTGAGCAGCACAAAGGATCTACAGGACATATCAGCAACATTGCTATAAAAAAGAGGATAATTAATAATAAAATTAATAAACAATAATAATATAAAATATTTCAGGAAGTTAAAGAACTAAAATAACTTTTTTAAGATACAAAAATAACTAAAACGTTAATTTTAAGAACCTAAAAATCAGGGCCCTAGTCATTACTGTCTACAACTCTAGCTACAGTTATTTGCTAGGTCATTTTCAGCACTGAAGCAAATGAAAAGCTACTCTCGAAATTCTATTTGAGAAGAGAGATTATTATATTCTTGAGTTACTTCAATTGAAGCGCACTTGCTAGAAGACCTCAGAAAAAAGGAGCGGTTCTTTGAGGTGGCTACCAAATTTTCATTTCAGGACTGAAGGTTGGAGTTTTTATTGTGCTAATTTTTGTGCAATTTGTGCCACAAGTGAGTCAAAGTTAGTTTATTATCTTAAACAAGGCCTTGTCTAGTTATGTCTTACATTTTCTTCACAATCATTAATTTAACTCATTACAAATTCCAATTCTCCCTTTAAGAAGGAGAATCACATCTTTAATTTACAATGTTTACTTAAAAATCACAAAATGAAAAGCTTTGGCTGTCTGGACAATCAGTGCAAGCCACTGCATCTCAGTCTATTTTTCTTTGATTCCTCCACTCCACTATTCTTGTCCATTCTCAATACCACTACACACCAAGCATAGATTCAACTTCAAATTCTTTAAATCTCCGCATTTCTGTTAAACAAAGATAACTCCTCCCTTGCTCATACCGTCCTCTATTAACTCTCAGTAAAATGTTTCTTTCTTATAACACCACAAACATTTTGATTAACTACATCCTGAAGTCTGTATATAAACTGTCTTTTTTTAACCACTTCTCCCCCATTCCAAGCCGACGTAGTTCATATCCAATTTAGCTTCTAAAATGAATTTCTGAAATCCAGTCTATACTGTTCGCCAATGGGAAGAAAGTCTGACAGGAAAGTATACTATAAGGGGTAAGGCTATTCTAGAAAACTACCTTAGGGTCATAAACAAGGAAGGTGAAGCAGGGTGTCGGAACTGTGTCTAATCTGCAATTTCCCTTCACACCTCATTCCCCGGGGACTTTCTTCACTTTTCTCTATCACCCATTCTCTCACATTTACCTCACCCATTTCTGTCAAAGCGTCAGCATTGGCAGTATTTTGTGGAATTCCTAACAGTTTTACAAGACATAGTAAACATTTTATCTCTCTTTCCAGCTATCCTCCATCCCCCTCCTCCTCTTTTTTTTTTGCAGTGTTTAACGCCCGCTTTTACTACTACTGCACCACAGGCGGTGACACTGATGATACATGGAATGAAGATGGAGCACCGGTGTAATGAGATGGCGGGGGAAACCGGAGAACCCGGAGGAAACCCACCCCAGCGCCGCTTCGTCCATCACGAATCCCATGTCTGGAATCGAACCCGGCCTGCTTTGGTGAGAAGGGAATGCTCTAACCACTCGGTATAGGTCGCGCGTTACTTCTTGACGAATGAAAATTTTATATGAAAGGTTGAATGCGAGTCTCTACTCAGCTTTTGCGGGAACGAGAGAGAGGAGGTACAGTCTGCAGTGAGATGACGCGCATGCTTCTGAGCTGAAGTAGTACAACACTACAAATCAATTTATGACACTTGCAGTAATATCAGCCACACGTATTATACACTATACCTCTATAACTGTTTCCACTTAACTTTCTTGCATTTATTCTATTCCCGACATCTCTCCCTCGTCTGAATTGCTATTTTCGTTGCATGCATACATACATCCGTACCGCACCAAACTTCTGCAGTCGACTGTATACACAAACGTGACAGAGGAAAACAGAGGTGTCTGTTATCGTAGCATAAACATTTGCTGACCTGTTTATTAAGGGTAGGCTCACTCATTGGATTTCTGCTCAAGGTCATTCGTCAAGAACGAACGCGCAACCTATACAGCGTGGCCCTCCCCTGTGATTCCACAGAAGAACTATATCTCTCGCACCACGTTACACTCCTACTGGACGCAAGATATAAACTTCTGTAAAAAAGTTACACTACTACTGGGCGCAAGATATAAACTTCTTTAAAAACATTACCACCCTCCTAGCTAAAGCCAAGCTTTTCTTCTTCTTTCAATACACGGCAGTGCTAAACCTTTTTCCAAGTAAGCAAGCTGTTATTTCCTCGTATGAATCACTTTTCTTCCATTTTCATAATATTTCATCTATTATAAACCATAATTTAAGCCTTATTCTGACTGATATTTAGATCCCATTCCCAATAGCTATTTCTATAACAATTGTATTCCCCAACCCAATCCGTCGGTCTGGGTGGTTCAGTTGGTTAGACGCTGGTCTACTGATCCCAAGGTCCCGGGTTCAAACCCGGCCCAGGCCGAAGGTTTTTAAGTGTGCTTAAAAACGACAGCTCCATGTCAGTAGATTTACTGGCATGTAAAAGAACTCCTACGGGACAAAATTCCGGCACACCGGCGACGCTGATGTGATCCTGGCAACTAACAGCGTCGTTAAACAACAAAATAATTTTTTCCCAACCCAATCCTGTAAAGGAGGCTACCATCGTGTCATTTACATGCACAGAGTTTCAGTGGAACATTCCCATTTTAAACAGCCATAACTTGCGATCAGAGGTGGCATGTAATGTACAAGTATATGCTTCATGAAACCACGATGTTTGATGGCGCATATTAATTCTGTCTTCTCCGCACTTGTGATTGTTGTGTGTTTAAACATTTAAACGGAATACATAGTTCAACAGTGTGCATCCATTGTGAAGAATCACCGGCTTGCTAATTCTGTTACTGCCACACAAAGAAGGTATTGATGTATGATATTCCTGATCAAAAGACAAACTAAATTTACTTGAAAAGCTGAAAACTGGTTCATTAGTCAGTGTAAAACAGAAGCATAACCAACAGTCATTGGTGCCATCAGCACGAGGCATTTGAGAATTTGCTTCACTTCCTGCCTAACCCTTCACACAGATTCTTACAACCGGTTGCTTGGTGTAAACCTTCCCAAGAGTAGTAAACCAAGCAAAATGCAGATCACAAAGAATGAGTTTCCACAGGTTGAAAGAAGTAGACAAAGAAATATGTAGTAATATTGTAAATCAATTATAGCTGACCTAATCATGTTTTGCAGTTTTGGCCCAGCGAACTAAAATCATTTGAAAGCTCCTGAAAAAGTGTATCAGTGCCTTAATTTTTTGCAGTTATTGATAAGTAAACAACACTGTAGCTGCACGTTTTCTGGAAGATTTTGGTCAAACATACGCCAAAAACACGGTGGGGGAAGCGTTCCCCAATGAACATGGAACACTCTGTTGAGTTCGAACCTTTAAATTAGAGCCAGTAAGAAGCTTCCTCAAACTTGCAGAGGACACAGTGTCCAAAGGGAGAGTAAAGAAATCTGGCCTCCATGAAGGAAAAGCAAGAACTATCAGTTTCGAATATATCAGGAGCGTGTTCCAGATCTCACCAAGAATTACTAAGGGCACAATCTAAGCTCCCGGTGTCCGCCTGCGGTGCCGTAGTAGTAAAAGCGGGCGTTAAACACAACACACTGAGCTCCCGTCATGATTGCGTCCTAGTACCCTTCATTTACCTGGCTTTGGCCCCCTGTGGCCGGCCAATACACCCGTAGCAGCAATCCACAAGCGCAACAGCGCTTTACTTTCTACCTCTATATCCTTTGCTTTAGATGGAGGTTTTGTTTGGTAAGTAGTGCCTTTGGGTAACACTCACACTCCCCACTGTGCCCTCCAACACAGGGGAAGTCCATAAACGGATTCTTCCTTCACTCGAAAAATAATAGCAGTATTCTAACAGTTTCAGTCCCCTAAAGTATGTGCAGTTCATGAGTATAGGAATCTAATCCCCAAAGATTCGTGCATTTTAGAGCGTGGCATAGTAATATGGGTAGTGAATACTGATCACGATAGTTGTAGTGACCGAGCGAATGGTACATAATACCACCTTAATCATAGTGCGAAAGAATAGTAGTATGTACAGCACCGCGCAGAAGATAACTTCGACACACTAAAGCAAATAATGGAAGACAAAGATAATCTGAAATCACACACTTGCAGGAAACATAGCAATGAGGAAGTGGTGTTAGAGCTAAGGAATTCCAGTGTATTATTTCAGTACACCTTACCACACTTTTTTTCCTCTCCCAGCCATTGCACTCCGCAACACCAGTAACATTTCAGAAGTCACCTTCGAGCCAGGCAGCCCAAAGGAAAGGAGTAGTGATACTCATCAAGCGTAAGGAAAAAGACATTCAAAGCATCAGTAAGTGGTTCAACGACGTGCAACAGGAAACCCCCAATGTGGCAATACAAGAATTTGTTGTAAATCAGTTCTTATTGTTTGCAGAGAGACCCAATATGTTGCAAATGATGTAGTTTACAGATGAATCAAGGGCATAAGTGACAGAAAATCCTTGTAAACCATGAAGAACCACTTCATTCAGAAAAGGTTGGTATTGTAAATCTATATTAAATACCAAATCTGACTCCTTTTATTTATTCTGACAGGTACTAAAAAATCTTGTTATATAGCTCACTAATCTGGTGGAATAAAGATACTACAGTCACTGCAACTTTTTGTAACAGATGACAACTCAAGTCAAACTAATCTGTCATTGCTAACTAAATTTCCAACATTCCTCCCACCCTTAAACTGCAGGAATAATTTCAGTCAAAATATAATAGTGTAACAAAGGTTACATGTCACTTATTCATAATAGTCAGACATAACACTTATCACATACACACAATTGATGCAGTCATAGCCGAAACATTAAATAAATATTATGCTAATTCACACAAAGTAACAAGAAATAATAAAAAGGAACGTAAAGAATTTAAGAAAGATTTGAAACAAGAAAGAGAATGTAATCCTAACACTCAGTGCAATATCTTTTTTCAAAATTTTAATATGCAAGAATTGAACGTTGCAATAAATAATCTAAAAAACAAAAAGTCTCCTGGACCAGATCACATACATCCAGAGTTCATAAAAAACCTTGGAAAAACAGCAAAACAACAACTACTGAAACTCTACAATCTATCCTGGAAAACCACTGTACCTGCTGAATGACGAAAAGCAATAATTGTCCCACTCTTGAAGAAAGACAAAACAGCATCAGAAATAAAAAATTATAGGCCAATAGCTCTTATCAGCATAATAGCAAAATTGATGGAAAGAATGGTGTCAAACAGGTTAAATTGGTTCCTAGAATCACAAAATTTAATATCCCCATGTCAAGCTGGATTCAGAGAGTTCCACTCTACAAATGAACAAGTCTTACTTCTCAGTCAAGAAATCAAAGACTCCTTCAATTGAAAAGAAGATAATTTATCAGTTTTTATTGATTTTCAAAGTGCATATGATTCTATATGCAGAACAAAACTACTAAAGAAAGTAAAAAAATAGGGATACAAGGTCCAATGTTTTCATGGCTATGTCATTTCCTAACACAATGCTTTATTGCAACCAGATATGGAAGAAATATATCTAAATATAAACAAGTACACCGTGGCTTACCACAAGGTGCAGTGCTCAGCACTACACTTTTTAATATATTTATTAATGATCTACCACAACAAATACAAGAATCAGGCATGCAGTGTGCACTATTTGCTGATGATTTAGTAATGTGGACTTCAAAATCAAAAAGCAAAAGTACAGAACTAGAAAAAACCATGCAACAATCCTTAACCAACTTACAGAGGTGGACCAAAGAAAATTTAATGACTGTTAATACAACAAAATCAAACTACCAAATCTTTTCACTAAGAAAAAAACCACTAAAAATAAAACTAAATTTTGAGGGTCAACAATTACCAGAAACAAAGGAAGCTAAGTATTTAGGACTTACATGGACCAAACAAATAGAAAATGTAATACAAAGAGCAGAGAGGCGCCTTTCACTGTTAAAACGTCTAACAGGAATGAAGTGGGGATGTTCCAGAGCAACGCTTAACACAACATACAATGTATACATCAAACCATTATTTACTTACTGCAGCGAAGTTCTTGTAACAGCAAACACAAAAAAAATTCAAATCTTTCAAAACCAAAGTCTGAGATTAATTACAGGTGCTATCAAAACCACACCAATAGCAGCTATGGAAATACTAACCAACCAATACCCCATTGAATATGAAATAGAAAAAGCGGCTCTTATTCAACACGAAAAGTTGATCAGACTCCCATTCAATACATGGCACAAGAGAAATTTTACACATACACTAAAGACTCAGGAGAGCTTTCTTTCCAAAATTCAAGACATCAAGAAGGATGTACACCTTCCTAATTCAAAGGAAAACTTCATATCTAAAGTCAATCCAACACATACATTAGACATCACATATTATTTACACCTGACAGAAGAAGTTAAAAAAAGTGATACTCCAACTAGTGTTCTAAAATTATTGGCATTAGAGACAATCCATACTAGATTTCCAGAACATGAGTGGCTCCATATTTACACTGATGGATCATTAATATCAAACCAAGATGGAGCAGGTGTTGGAGTCACATGTCACCTCTTTTCCTATTACAAATCTTTAGGTTATGGAACTACTAACTTTGATGGAGAAATTGAAGCAATTCAAATGGCCCTACAAAATCTTTTGTACACAATTTCACATTTTCAGCAAGCAGTTATTCTCTCAGATTCCAGGGCAGCAATTATAGCAATTACTTCCAAGTTGTCACCAAAAAACCAAACTATTATAGAATGTTGGAAGATGCTTAGCCATCTAACAGCACTTCAAAAACACCTAGTCTTCCAATGGATACCGGCTCACTGTGGATTGAGTGGTAATGAGAAAGTTGATTTTCTTGCAAAAAAGGGTACCGGCAATGTGCAGAAATCTATAGTTAATCTACCATTTGATGCAGCTAAAAGATTAGTCAACTCTGAATTCAAAAAAATTATTGCAAAATAATACTATGAAGAATCAAAGAATAAAAGATGGGAACTACCACACATTCAAACAGTGATTCCTGAGTATCCTCGAAAAACAGCAGTTGCAACCTTCAGGTTGATTACAGGACATGATTGTCTGGCAAAACATTTAAACAAAATTGGGATGTATTCTTCACCACTCTGTCCTCTATGTGATCTGCAAGAGGAAATGGATCGAGACCACCTTCAAATATGCCCGGCCACTTCTAGTGCCCCATCCATCAGTGAAAAATATTGGAGAGCAAGAGGATTAATGACTTAATTGTCAGAAATCCAGCATTAGCTAACAACAACATAAACACAATTACCCAATACCTGTTGCTTAAAGGATCATTAAAGAAATTCATAGCAGCATGACAATGAAGTTGATCTTGCTCGAGGATCATTGCCTCAGCTATTTCATGCTTCTTAGGCAACAGCAATGGGTTCCCAAAGTTCATTAGTCATCTCTCATCACAATCTTGGTCTTCACTCAGATGAGACCATCTTCATCCCTAACAACATTTATACCATTGTTACCTCCAAGTGGAAATGAATCTGATTCAATCCCTTTAATAACTTTCAGTTCTACAGCCTTGATTTTCTAATACTGTAAGGGACACACATTAGAATTACTCCTCTTTCATTTATTATAAAACCCAAGAATCCAGGTAACTACTCCTAATCATTGAGAAAAACTCCAGTTCCTCGTCCTGTCTATGGTCGTCAATATTTCAGTGTGGTTCACATTGTTTTTCCTTTCCTCAAAGAATTTTGCTCTCGTGTACCAAATTATGTAATTCCACAGCTGATGCCTCAGTAAAGTTCTTTCCACAAGTTTCGCACTTGTGACAGTTTTTACGCTCGTGTATCAAATTATGTGTTTTCAAATGTGACAACAGCGTAAAGCTCTTCCCACAAATTTCACACTTGTGAGGCTTTTTACCTTCATGTATCAAACGATGAGTTTTTAGAGCTGACAACTGAGTAAAGCTCTTCCCACATTTTTCACATTTGTGAGGCTTTTTACCCTCGTGTATCAAATTATGTGTTTTCAAAGTGGACAACTGATTAAAGCTCTTCCCACAAATTTTACACATATGAGGCTTTTTACCCTCGTGTAACGAATTATGTGATTTCAAAGCATACAAGTGAGTAAAGCTCTTCCCACAAATTTCACACTGGTGAAACTTTTTGCCTTCATGAATCAAAGCATGTCTTTTCAATGTAACCAAATGAGTAAAGCTCGTCCCACAAATTTCGCACTTGTGAGACTTTATACCCTCATGTATCAAATTATGTAGTTTCAAACCTGACAAGCGAGTAAAGCTCTTCTCACAAATTTTACACTTGTGGAGCTTTTTGCCTTCATGTATCGAAGCATGTCTTCTCAAAGTGACCAAGTGAGTAAAGCTCTTCCCACAAATTTGGCACATGTGAGGCTTTATACCCTGATGTATCAACTTATGTGATCTCAAACCTGACAAGCGAGTAAAGCTCTTCCCACAAATTTCACACTTGAGAGCTTCTTTACTCTTGTGTATCAATTTATGCAATTTCAAATCTGACAATATATAAAAGCGCTTTTCACAAATATTACACTTGAGTGACACTTCATCTTTATCAACCAACAATACCCTGCTGTAATCTTCAGTCTCATCACCAGATTTACTGGACTGACGTAAGTGAACATGTTTTTCTACAGACGGTATTTTTTTAACATCACTTTCGAGATTTCCGCATTCAGGAAAATTGTTCTCATACATAAAACTTGTGTCTTTATATGAGTCTGCAGCATAGAGCAAATGTGAATCACCATTGCTAGCACCAGAATCTGCTTCTGTGCATAACCTGAAAACAAAATCACCATTTGCTAATAATCCTCAACCTCACTGTTCGTTACAATCAAAGTAACTTAGCTATTAACAGCAGATCAATAAACTAATATTTAGAAACTAGGCTTCACTTACTTTTTGTACATGGAAGTTGTTGAAATTAGTCACAGACTTGAGCTTTGTAAAGCTTTCTTTACACTCTCAATGTAAAATGTAAAGGGAGCTTTATAAAATTCAAGTCTGCGATTAATTTCAACACACACCACACACAAAATATACGTGAAGGCTAGTTTCTAAATACTCAGTGTTCAAAAAAACACCGACAACGTTTAGTATATTGTATGGGATGGCAAACTGATTGCTTTTCAGGCAGGAAACCCTGTCCGGAAACGCACGGTTTGGACGCTGGACGTTGGAGTTTGAGAACAAATGATTGACAATTTGCTAACATTCGTTTTTTAAATAAAATAAGAAAAATTGAAGCTATTAACAGTGAAGCAACAAGATTCTAAAGTAAGAACAAATTAGAAAGTAAAAACTTCACTTATCTTACTAATGTTGCAGTTCTTTTTTGTGCAAAAAGAACTGCAACATTACTAACTTACTAACATAAGTGAAGTTTTTAGTTTCTAATTTGTTCTTACTTTAGATTCGTTTTTTATCTTAATACGAAAGGTATGCAACCCTTTAGACACCTGTGCAAACGGATGAACGACCTGAGCGTAATAACATACCTGTGCATGCACTAAATTCCTCCATAGAGTTCTTTGTGCATACTACTGCGCTACTTGTGTAGTTTGCAGTACAGTAACATTTTTAATAGCAGTACCACACCTACCAGTACACAGCTTGTCAGAATGGCCCACAAGAGCTCCAGCATACTTTGATGTAAATGTGCGAAATCAACTCAACGTTGCATATTCAAATCGTAGGATTGGTAGAGGTGGACCAATTCCATGGTCAGCACAGTCGCCAGATCTGACACCTATGGACTATTTTTGTTGAGTTCTATAAAAGGTAAGGTTTATGGCACCTCTGTAACGTCAGCGGAGGACCTTATGACTCGAGTCCAAGGAGCAATTGAAAGTCTTCAAAGACAACCGCAAGTATTGGGTCATGTGCATGGGTCTCACTTGCTGATGTAGGCTCTGCAATGATGTAGGAGGTACATGGTCGAAGCTCGTTTATAATTTTTAAATTTATTGACGAACTGTGAACGCACACCCATCTCACACTTCGATGTGCTACAGTGTCTAAAGCGTACATTTCCGGACAGGGGTTGGATCATCTGTTCGCCAAACCTTCCGCGTATTGCGTGAGGTTTACGGTGTGCATAATTGTCCCTACGAGAGAACGATTTGGAGTTTGATCGATAAATTTGAAAGAAGGGGGGTCTGTCAGCGATCAAAGAACGCCTGTACTTAATTGACGTAAGCGCTCTGATGAAAATATAGGCTCCGTTCGTGAGAGTGTAAGCGAGAACGGAAACAAATCAATTGCTCGTCGAGCTCAAGAATTGGGACTTTCGCCGGCCACAACTTAAATTCTACATCTGGACTTGAAGTTATACACTGTCAAAATGGTGTTAACTCAAGACCTAAAGCCCAACAACCATAGGTTGCGCCGTGTATTCTCTGACTGGACTACGGGGCAATTGGAAGCTGACCCAGATTTCTGTCGACAAATAATCTTCAGTGACGAAGTCCACTTTTGGATGGATGGTTTCGTTAACAAACAAAATTGCCGCTATTGGAGTCATCACAACCCAATGCAGATTCAAGAATGACCACTTTATCCCCAAAAGGTTGCTGTGTGGTGTGGATTTTGGTATGGTGGAATTACTGGTCCATATTTTTTCCAAGACGGAAACGGAGAAGCTCTGTCAATGGAGAAACATGCCAGGCTCTTATAAAGGACTACTTCTGGCCTCAATTATATTACACTATTGTTGCTTTATCCTATTCTGAAGTACGCCTACTTTATTACTAAAATGTCTACTGGTATCCCCTGTGAGGGAAAATTAACAGTCGTATTTTGGAAGCCTTCTGCATGATTTCCACTGTCTTTTAAATTGGTATCTCCTTCAATCCTTTTTGATGGCCACTGTGAAGAAGGTTTACAAGAGTGTATTGGCCATGATAAGTATTTAGGAGGATTAGGAAAAAGATGCGGAACTGCATGAGGCATTAACTTCCATCTTTGCCTTGCAATCTCTACATTTTCTCCATTAACTACAAACTTGTCTACCTTTAAGAGGTAGAACTGGAACTTAAAAATTCAATGCCATAACTGGGATTTGAACCACAGACCTTCCGCTTACCGGGCAGCTGCTCTACCTCTGAGCTATTGTGACAAACTGCCAGAATGCCATTAAATTCTCAAACCATTTGTCTCTGATGTGAGACTGCCTTTGTGGTTTGCCAGGAGAAATACGAACTGGTTTGAGAATTTAATGGCATTCTGGCAGTTTGTCACAATAACTCAGTGGGAGCAGCCGCCCAGTAAGCGGAAGGTCTGTGGTTCAAATCCCAGTTGTGGCATTGAATTTTTAAGTTCCAGTTCTGCCTCTTAAACTTTGCCCACGCACGGCTTGTGTGTTTAAAAACACCAACAGTAAGTTTGTTGGCATAAATAAAATAATAATTGCCTACCTTTATCAAAAGTTCTTCTGAAAAATGTGAATCACACACGTAACTATTAGATGAAAGGCACTTGTCCTTTCTTGGTATGGCCCTCTCCCATTTAGAAAACAGTTTATCTTTTGGAGGTGTAAAGAAATGTTTACGTTTAGATTTGTCATATTCAGATCCACAACCAGGCATGAAACACATAGGCATGTCGATTATTTCTATAAATTCAGTTTCATAAAAATTAACCACAATTCATCGCACTGTAACAAACACAGCAGCCATACACAGGTGATACTCTAATGCAATACCCAGCGAAATGTGCTGTAAATAGCCACACTAACGACTTTTTTGCCACCTGACGGAGGCACCAGGTAGCTCTTGTATAATCATATGGAAGAGTAGTGGAGTGATCACACTTTCTCTTTCTACTCACTCTGGTTATAGTATATCTGTATTTTAAATTATTTGTAGCTTGTTATCTTGACTACAGACTTGAAATTGAGTGTTGCATTTATTAAAGCTAATGTCACATAAATATGTATCTAAATTTTCGTAAATAGTCCATATGTCAAGTGATTAAAATAGAATGTCTAAAGATTAACTAGCAGAGTAAAGGAAAATGTAACAAATTAACCAAGAGTCAAATCTTACCTTGGTGATTTTACTGGAACATAGTCCCCTTCCTGTAACAGAATAGTTCACAGCATTAGTTAAATGTCCTGCATCACAAAGTACATTTTGTTTATTTTTTAACCGCTATATTCATTAGGAGTTATATAGAAATAAAAATTGACATCACATCAAGTTACACAACAGGAATGAAGTTCTTGAAGAACAGGAAATTGGCAAAAGAAATGTCTATGATTTAGTTAGCCCAGTATGTAAGAAAACTTCATGATTCATTCACATTACTTTTTCTATCAATGACACATTCCCATTACAAACAGTTTGGCAACATTCAACATAAAAAGTAAGCACAGATACAACACTATTGCAACACTTTGCATGAATGTTATTTCACAGAAACATTCACATAGTCTCGTAGGGTGCTACCTAACGCAGGAGACAGAAAACTCCAATAACTTATTCTTGTCTAAAATAAGAACAAATTATAAACTAAAAGCTTTACTTATCTTAGTAATTGCTATAAGATTGTCAAATGCAGCATTTCTGTTCCTTTGCTGTTAACAGCTTCAATTTTCTTTGATTTAATCTTATTCTTCTGTTGTATGCATAGAGGTAGAGCTCTGCATTTTTTCTCCAAGCATGCCAACTTATGAAGCATCCAATATTTTATGCCAAACACTCTTCTCTGGCTTGCTTTGTACACCTTTTAAGTGCTATTTATTTATAAACTACAGATCAATTTCCATGTTGTATATTACTGTTATTCAATTTAAAGCCTACAAAATTTTCACATGCAGTTTAAAGATCTAGAAAGCCAGTAAATCTACTGACATGGAGCTGCTGTTTTTAAGCACACTTAAAAACCATCGGCCTGAGCTGGGTTTGAACCCATGACCTTGGGATCAGTAGGCCAGCGTCTAACCAACTGAGCCATACCGACAACCTGGAAGCAGGTGGTCAGCCTAGCACCAGATATGAGAATGGGGAACAAGATGATATGAAATGCAGGTGAAATGGATGATCAGAAAGGGAGCAATTGCTGGAATGACTGGTGGGAGAAACCAGGGAACCTAGAGAAAACCTGTCCAGATACCACTTTGTCCACCATGAATACCAAATGCAGGTCCCTAGCGTTGAACCTGGGCTGCCTTAGTGTTAGGCGAATGGTCTAGCTCCTCAGACACTGTACTGCCATTAAATAACCTGAATTCCAAACCAAAAGGTAATACAAGATATAGTTGATCTAATTTTGGATAACAATTGCAACCAATGGATGGAAGGTCTAAAAGCCTCAGAATACAGAAAATAAGTCTGATGGGATGCACACACATGACTTTCTCTACTCTTGTACTAACAATTCTCACAAACTCTTATTCCTATATCTTCTTCATGTTACTTGAGATCAACAGTTGCAGAAATTATCTCATTGCTTATTTCTTTGTATGTGCAAGGAAACAATAGGCTTTGAGCGAGTCAAATCTCTTAAAGCTTTGAGATTCAGTTCTCTTTGCATGGTTAACATATAAAACAATGCACAATGATGTTGCTTTTTGTATTTCATATTCAATGGGGTATTGGTTGGTTAATATTTCCATAGCTGGTATTGATGTGGTTTTGATAGCACCTGTACTGAGTCTCAGACTTTGGTTTTGAAAGATTTGAAATTGTTTTGTATTTGCTGTTATAAGAACTTCACTGCAGTAAGTAAATAATGGCTTTATATATACAGTGTATGTTTTGTTAAGAGTTGCTCTGGAACATCCCCACTTCATTCCTGTTAGACGTTTAAACAGTGAAAGGTGCCTTTCTGCTCTTTGTATTACATTTTCTATTTGTTTGGTGCATGTAAGTTTGGTATCAAATGTAACTCCTAAATGCTTTGCTTCCTTTGTTTCTGGTAACTGTTGGCCCTCAAAATTTATTTTTATTTTTAGTGGTTTTTTTCTTAGTGAAAAGATTTGGTAGTTTGATTTTGTTGTATTAACAGTCATTAAATTTTCTTTGGTCCACTTTTGTAGGTTGTTTAAGGATTGTTGCATGGTTTTTCCTAGTTCTGTACTTTTGGTTTTTTGTTTTGAAGTCCACATTACTAAGTCATCAGCAAATAGTGCACACTTTACACCTGATTCTTGTATTTGTTGTGGCAGATCATTAATAAATATATTAAAAAGTGTAGTGCTAAGCACCGCACCTTGTGGTAAGCTACAGTGTACTTATTATTTATTTATGCCAACAACCTTACTGTTGGTGTTTTTAAACACACAAGCCGTGTGTGGGCAAAGTTTGAGAGGTAGAACTGGAACTTAAAAATTCAATGCGACAACTGGGATTTGAACCACAGAACTTCCGCTTACCTGGCGGATGCTCTAACCACTGAGCTATTATGACAAACTGCCAGAATGGCATTAAATTCTCAAACCAGTTCGTATTTCTCCTGGTAAACCACAAAGGCAGTCTCACATCAGAGACAAATTACCCCAATGGTGACTTACTATTGTAAGTACTTTATATCCCAGGATTAAATAACCTTCAGATGGTAATTATTATTTATTTATGCCAACAAACTTACTGTTGGTGTTTTTAAACACACAAGCCGCGTGTGGGCAAAGTTTGAGAGGTAGAACTGGAACTTAAAAATTCAATGCCACAACTGGGATTTGAACCACAGACCTTCCGCTTACCGGGCGGACGATCTAACCACTAAGCTATTGTGACAAACTGCCAGAATGGCACTAATTCTCAAACCAGTTCGTATTTCTCCTGGTAAACCACAAAGGCAGTCTCACATCAGAGACAAATTACCCCAATGCTGACTTACTATTGTAAGTACTTTATATCCCAGGATTAAATAACCTTCAGATGGTAATTATTATTTATTTATGCCAACAAACTTACTGTCTCACCAATTTGTGTCCTGTGTAACGATCCAGCAGAAATGAACGAAGACCACTTGAAGGCCTGTGAAGCATTAAGATCAGAAGAAACTACAGTTCAAAGGTATTGGAAAGCACGAATGCTAATGGCTTCATTGAAAACAACAACAAACTTACTGTTGGTGTTGTACTTGTTTGTATTTAGATATATTTCTTCCATATCTGGCAGCAATAAACCATTGTGTTAGGAAATGACAGCCATGAAAACATTAGACCTTGTATCCCTCTTTTTCTTACTTTCTTTAGTAGTTTTGTTCTGCATATAGAATCATGTGCACTTTGGAAATCAATAAAAACTGATACATTATCTTCTTTTCTATTCAGGGAGTCTTTGATTTCTTGACTGAGAAGTCAGATTGTTCATTTGTACAGTGGAACTCTCTGTATCCAGCTTGACATGGGGATATTAAGTTTTGTGACTCTAGAAACCAATTTAACCTGTTTGACACCATTCTTTCCATCACTTTTGCTATTATGCTAGTAAGAGCTATTGGTCTATAATTTTTTATTTCTGATGCTGTTATATCTATCTTCAAGAGTGGGACAATTATAGCTTTTCGCCACTCAGTAGGTACAGTGGTTTTCCAGGATAGATTGTAGAGTTTTTGTAGTTGTTGTTTTGCTGTTTTTCCAAGGCCTTTTATGAACTCTGGATGTATGTGATCTCATCCAGACTTTTTGTTTCTTAGATTATTTATTGCAATGTTCAGTTCTTGCATATTAAAATTTTGAAAAAAGATTTTGCATTGAGTGTTAGGATCACATTCTCTTTCTTGTTTCAAATCTTTCTTAAATTGTTTACATTCCTTTTTATTATTTCTTCTTACTTTATGTGAATTAGCATAACATATATTGAATGCTTCGCCTATGACTGCATCATTTATTAGTATTTTATTATTGTGTGTGATAGGTGTGCTGTTGTTTTCTTTCCTGTCCTCGACACTTTTTATGAACTTATGGGCTTTGTTACCACCTGTCCTATAATCCATTTTTTCTAAGAAATTATTAAAGTGATTCTTTTTAGCTCAATTAATTTCCTTTTTTAGTGGGGCACATTTCTTCCGCCATATTTGTGTATCTGATATGTTTTTTGTTCAGCTGTATTTCTAGCTATATCCCTTTGCTTTTTCAGTTCTTCTAACTGGGGGTTCCAAAAGGGTTTGAAATTTTTAATTCTTCCACGAAGAATATGTCTTTTTGCGGTTTCTAGGATGACTTTACAGAAATTTTTGTTCATATGATCTGGCTGATCATACAGCTGTGAGCTTGTTTGTTCTTTAAATTTATGTTCTAGTTTGGTTTTATATTTGTTCCAATCTGCTTTTTGAAGTTCCCACACAGATTCGTGTGACCTTGACTGTTATTTGTATTATCTAGTTTCATATCAGTAATTACTGCTCTGTGACCAGAACTTGGGTCTTCTATAACTTGTTTTTTTTTATTTTTGAAACAATATCTGTTGTAGCTAATAAGAGGTCTTGGTTACTGCCAGCTCCAGAGTAATGTATGAAGGTTGTCAGATCTTCTTTATCATAAATCAGTTCAAAAGTTATGGTATTCAAAAGTTCTTCCACTATCTTCCCTGTAGAATCTACGTTTTCATAACTCCATCTTTTGGAATGGGTATTGAAATCCCCAATTACGATTGTTTATTTAATTGGTCAATAAGTGACAGATCTGGTTCATTCCTGGGAGGATTGTGAATACTGTATAAATGTAGATGTGTTTTGTTATCTCAAAAATTTAGCTTTATTAATTCACATTTATATGTGTTATCCATTTCTTTAACAATTTCAAAGGAAGATTTAATATCCTTTTTGACTCCAACTAATATACCACTACTTATCTGTCTATTTTTGGGTAGTAGGTGTAGTAGAAAACCATTAAAATTGGAATATTTAAGTTGATCATTTGTTAGATTTGCTTCTTGTATGAAAAATATATCTATGTTATAGTCGAATACAATTTTATTGAGTTCTATTCTTTTTGTTTGGGTGAGACCACCTGTGTTCCATTGTAGAAGTCTGATGTTAGATCTTCTATTAATATAATGTTTTGGTTCTCAAGAAGTAGTCCCCGCCCGCATATCCAAATGGGGGACTATTTTAACCCCTCAAGTTATATTTTATAATTCATTATTTGATTCTCGAAGAGAGCAATAGCAGTAACCGCTTTTTAGAGAGCACTATATTTTTATATTTTGGCGGTCACATCGCTCTCTCACAACCCCCAGAATGTCTGAAGGACCACACCTGTAGTTGGTTTACGGGTCTAACTGACCTGACCAGGAGAGTTATCAAAATAAATTCACCGACCATATCCTCTGATTACCAATCGGAGGATGCATTACATGCCATGACAGGTCAGCATGTTAGGGGTTAATACTATATAGAGAAATTAGAGAAATGGAGAGGTTGGAAAAATAAAGACTCCCTAGCCCTCGGGAACCCTAATAGCAGTGGGGTCGGAGAGAGCAAGAGACGAACCAAGGTAAGGTCAGATAGAAAAGTTACAGTGAGAAGCAAAACACTAGTAAGTGGAAGTAATGTTCTGCTCAGCTTGGATACCTTGTGGTCGCCATTCACATATCCCCTAGATGAAGGTCATCCAGAGTACACAGAGCTACATAAGCTATAGCTAGAAAATTCAAAACATACATTTCATTTGTCATAAAGATATCTCAAACATATGGCATTTGAATCAAAATTGTTAGCCATTTTCAAAACAAATACAAATTTTCGAAAAATGTTCCATGTCATGGGTAGTTTAGGGTAGAGGAATATACTTCTACTTCTCTGTATCACATCCTTGAAAGAAATTAAATTTAAATACCAACTTTGGTTTTTTAAGCGGCTTTACGCTTTTTAGTTATGCTGTCCAAAGACTGACACACACACAGATTTTTTCTAAACATGCTCTTTTTGGATTCAGGGGCATCACAACATTTCTGATGAAATCTCGACATCGAATTTTTGGGTGGAATACAATACTTCCTCTAATTTACTGTACATAATAGAGAATGTAAAACAGACCCTATTAACAAAATCACCTGCAATGTGCACTTGTTACATGCATTAACAAAGTAAAGTAAACCCGGAAATGAAATAAGATATATACCAAAGCCAACCTATAACTTGATGAAAAGACTAAGCAACAGATTTCACAAATTGCTGCACTTTTAAGCATTAAGAATTGCTTTGAGTTACAGAACACACAGGTTAAACACAACTCTGAAATCGCCAAAACAAAATTCTGAGTTTGAAAAGGTCATGTTTTGTCCATGGCCACATAAAAATTTAGATCTTCAACACTCAACCCTGAAAATAAATTCAATGTAACGTTTCTAATTGAAGCTAATTAAAAAACCTGATGTGTGCACTGACATGACTTTCTCTACTCTTGTACTATTCTTATAAACCCTTATTCCTATATCTTCGCGTTAGTCAAGAAAAACAAAAACATTTATTTAGACATCAATTGTGCTTTAGTAAAATCTACATTTTTTATATAGTAAGATTTGGCCTATCTCTTGGTTTGCCAGTTATGCAAAAGTCATCAATAGCCTCAAAACATATATTTCAGGTGAAATGTTGGGTTAAATACAATACTTCTACTTACCATACGTATTACAGAAAGTAAGAGTGCCCTGATAGAAAGGATTCCTACAAATACATAATTACTATAAATTATACATAATTATAATTAATTCTAAATAAAATTATATTATAAATATTACATAAAATAATTATAGTAAAAATTATAATTATTAATAATGTATTATGCAATTCAAATATTTTATCAAGTGAACAATAAACAAGCACTCTAAATGTGACAGATTTCTAAACAACTTACCTTAATGTCATCACAAAGAGGCGAGTTTTCTGTTTCCAACCAAGATTCTTCTTTAAATTCCATTCTGTCATCCATTTCATGATCACTGATGTTTTCCTTAACCTTCATTACAGAATCTTCTGGAAGAAATTTGCTTGTTCCCTCTGAATCAGTTTCTATTTTGGTCCCTATTTCATTGTTGTTGCTGCATGTAGTAGTTTCGCACTTAATCTGTGTAATGAAATGTTTGATAGAGCATTCTCTCTTTTCCTGTGAGCAGAAGTCTGGAAAAGGAGTCTCTGATTTAATTTCAGTTTTGACTACCGTGTCCCAATCAGTGTCTAGAAGCACAGCATCACTGTTTGTCTTCAAGGTAACATTTTTGGTAAAGAACTCATTCTCATTATGTGAGGATGAGAGAGGATCCTCTTCTTTGATTATTATTTTGGTATCCATTGCTCTATTGTTGATGCATCTGGTGGTGATCAGACTGTGGAGAAATCAACATATCATGAATAATAGAACAGTGACAAGCAAAATGTATGATCATGAGGCATAACAAATGTATATACAGTATTCATTTTTATTTGTGCTTCCATTTTCCAATTTATGATGTCACATTTTTAAGCAAGTCTACGGTTACCTAGAAATGCATCTTTGCTTTGTGCCATCTAATTATGAATAGTTATGGTATTTCTATCACTCTGCAGCTGGTATTAGGTGCAATTTTTAGTATTTTACATTTGCGGCTGGCCCCTAATGACTGTTTGCAAAATTTCCATGACATGCTATGAAAGTGACCTTTGAACTTGTATGCACAGTATGGAAACAGCTCTTCAGAGCTTTGAGTATGATGCTGCGTATCATCACTACAGAGGGCAATATGAATCTGACAATACACCACCGTGCTCACATGTTGGAATGCCATTTTTTAACCAGATTGCTGAATGAAGGGGGATCTTAATTGCTGCACTGATGATTATCTGAAAGCATACAGAATTCCAAGAGACAGCTCGCGGAATTACAAGATAAATGTTAAATGGTAGCCATGGTTATTTTACGATCTTTATAATGGTATATTGTACATAAATAATATATAAATATACACAAAGGTATTACATCTTTGAGATGCCTAACCAAAAATAAGTCCATTCTTTACTTTCAAAATGTGTCGCAGTGTGGAAGATCAAATCCTTAGTTAAAAACATCCCCTTATAAAAACTGTATAGGCTATATTCTGCATTTATATTTTACAAATATGCATGAATACATTTATCCCAAAGATTCTGAGGCCATTTTCTGTCATATGCATTGCAAAGGGAGGTGGGTAGTTTTTGAAACCCACATGATATTAATTTATCCAAGGGCTATGAACATTTAAATATTAGCTTCTGCATTTAAAATGCATTTATTACAGCTGAAATCTAGTACACAAGAATTTCAAATATTGGATCAAATAAACAAAAACTATGCAACTAATAATAGCTTAGTACATAGGGTATGTTCTGGCAGATAGAAACTTCTATGAAAGTCCTGTCTGAAGTTAACCAATGCATTTTATGACTCTTTCCAAGCATTTATCGCACATCATGTCCTATTATTGTGTGAGATACTGTTTTGCCACACTCGCATTGTTGTAATTTTCCTTTTGCATTCAACTTCTCTTACAAAAACATGTGTCAATATTTGAGAGGTAGAATCTGAACTGAAACATTCAATGCCACATCTGGGATCTGAACCAGAGACACTCCGTTTACCAGGTGGGTGCTCTTACCATTGAGCTACTGTGACAAACTGCCAGAATGACATTGAATTCCCCAACTGATTCTTATTTTTCTCCCAGAAAACCACAAAGGCAGTCTCACATTAGAAACAATTACCCCAACGGCGACTTACTATTGTAAGTAATTTATGTCTCGGGATGAAATAACCTTTAGATGGTAATTATTATTCATTTATGCCAACAAGAGCACCTGCCTGGTAAGCGGAGGGTCTGTGGCTCAGATCCCAGCTGTGGCATTGAATTTTCAGTTCTGATTCTACCTCTCAAACATTATACGGTTTCTGTGTTTATTAAGACCAACAGTATGTTTGTTGGCATAATTAAATAATAGTGTGTCAATATGTTTGTACTCCCCCGAAGAGAGCATATCATTAAAACAAAATGTGCTACTATCATGCTGAACACATGAAGAGACTTCTCTAAAGGAGTTCTACTCAAATATTTTTTAAAAGATTATTCTGCACTACAGAAGTTTTCCCATCATACTCGTAAATTTCTGTCCTATGCACCTTCCTCTTTGAGACCACTGGTGATCGTGTTTCCTCTTACTTCTTCCAGCCACTGTTCTCTGGGCTTTCCCCTTCTTCTCCTCCATCAACATTCCAATCCAACATCATTTTAGGGAGTCTATTACTCTTAATTCTCTTCAGATGCCCAATTAATTTCAAACTTTGTTCTATTATTTCTAAAATATTACATTTAACATTCATTGGCATTGAAGCGTTTTTCAAACAGCGGGTTCGGAATATAAGGTCTTACTTCAATGGCCTCATACCCAGCCTTTATCCTTTGCGAGAGATCAACCCAATTAAAGGTAAGGAAAAGGGTACGGGTAGGCAGATATTTGCCTCCATCTTTTCTCTGAACCCGATAAACAGATATCACACCTTGATCTGCTAGGTTCTCCTTAATTTCATCATTGGACATATCGTCCAATGCACATGAATTAACAATACCGCGAGAGGAGTTCAACGTTCTGTGCATCTCTATGCGCACCAGATAGCTGGCTAACATCTTGGCTTTTAAAATAGTGGCTGCCTGTACTGCTGAAATAGATTCAACCAGCAGCGTGCCATTCCGAGATCTTGTGCAGTTCTTCACTGGGCCAGCTGTCTTATCGAGACCCTTCTGTATCATGAAAGGATTCACCGATCTGAATGTTTTACCTTCTTCTGTTCTTATCACTAAGTAGCGAGGACCACTCAACTCTGCTACATCCTTTTCATTACCTTCACTGTAGTTTTTATTTTGAGTTTTAAAAGAACTCATGGCGATTATATCCTCCACCATTGCAAATGTCTCCGATGGCATGCTCACATCCTGGGCGCCACCCGAGCTTAGGTGAGAGTCCTGGCCTGGACCTTGCTCACCCTAGGGTCTCACCTCCCAATGTATAGACAGAGGGACCCAATCGCCTTCAGGAGTGCATCAGCTCATG
Organism: Tenodera sinensis; assembly: GCA_030765045.1. Lineage (NCBI taxonomy): Eukaryota > Metazoa > Arthropoda > Insecta > Mantodea > Mantidae > Tenodera > Tenodera sinensis. Next base: position 126,763,103 of record CM060970.1, read on the forward strand.
CAATGGGCCTCCCTGGGACTGACGTTTATCAGCGGATACGCACACAGATCCTACATGATAACCAGGGGCTGGGACTTACGCAGTTACCCAGTCACCCCTTGCATCACTCCATCCTCCTACAATCCACGTGTAGGTAATCCATCAGACTGCATACAGGGAGGTATAAGGTGGGAGGTCAAAAACAAAAGTGGACCAAAGTTGATTGGGCGTTCAGCAAGTGCCCTCTCACCTCTTAAAGGAACCCAATCGAGTGTATGGCTCAGGTCTCCCGGTAGGCCAAACCCGTACCCACCGTAGTAGGAGCCCCTGGGGGAGTTTGATTTCGGAGTCCTCTTCTCTTAGATGAGTCGTCCACCAAGACTGCCGAGCCTCATCTACCCACTTTGGAATGTTCTTTGCCTTCCCTCACCTCTTGCCTACCATTGGTCAAAAATGACACTTAGTAGGCCATCTGGTTCGAGTACTAAGCCCTCCGCCGTGACAAGGTGACATTCCTTCGGAGGGGAGAGCATTTTAGAAATACTAAATACAAACAAAAATCAAAGAATAAAAGATGGGAACTACCGAACATTCAAACAGTAATTCCTGAGTATCCTCGAAAAACAGCAGTTGCAACCCTCAGGTTGATTACAAGACATGATTGTCTGGCAAAACATTTAAACAGACTTGGGATATATTCTTCACCACTCTGTTCTCTATGTGATCTGCAAGAGGAAATGGATCGAGACCACCTTCAAATATGCCCGGCCACTTCTAGTGCCCCATCCATCAGTGAAAAATATTGGAGAGCAAGAGGGTTAATAACTTCATTGTCAGAAATCCAACATTAGCTAACAACATATAAACAAATGGATGAATCAGCTGTGGTGGTTAATTTTTTATCATTTAATCATGAAATTAATCCAGAGGTTTAATTATTAAAACAAATAAATGGACCCATAGATTTAATGGTTTGGGAAGACATTTATTTTAAAAAACAAGAACCGTGTTGTGAATTTTGAAATACCATCAATAGATTATATTTATGGGTTTCTGTTTTCAGAGGTCGGTGACAGATTTTTTTTTTTTAAGCTGAGCATCAGTAACTATGCTAACTTGCTTGAATAGCTTTGAAAATAAGTTGGATACAACTTGAAACTTGTGAGCTGGAAGATCTTGCTATATTACTAAGATAAGTGAAGCTTTTAGTTTCTAAATTTAATTTAAAAGGTGAGTCAAAGACACATCAAAGACTTCAAATTAACAGAAAAGAACACCCTTGTCTCCTTTGATGTAAAGTCACTATTTCCCAGTATACCAATAGAAAAACTCCCATCACTGATCAAAAATTGGCTCAAATCACTTGGAATGTCATCATCAGAAATAATTGCAGAATACATGGAACTCGTAAAATTATGCACAGAACAAAATTTCTTCAGTTCCAAACAAAGTATTTCCGTCAAACTTCAGGTTTAGCAATGGGCAACCCTGTCTCACCATTCTTGGCAGATATTTACATGAGTTCATTGGAAATAAGGATCACAAAAGGTTTCCCGTGGATGTTCAAACTCTGGCAGTGATATGTAGATGACATATTTGCAATAGTTCCGAAAAGACACATCAGTGATGCATTAAAACTTCTGAATATACAAGACAAAAGTATAAATTTCACATTGGAAGTAGAAAAAGATAATAAATTACCATTTTTAGATCTAAAATTAATCAAAAACAAGGATAGAATAAATTTAGGTATTCACAGAAAACCAACGCAGACAGACAACTACATAAAAGCTAATAGTTACAATCCAAGAAGCCACAAACAAGCAATTTTCAATACTTTAACACATAGATTGGTGAACATCCCTCTTTCAGCAGAAGAATACAAAACAGAATATTACAAAATAATAGAAATAGAGAAAAAAAAAAAAAAAAAAAAGCAGCTTCCCCAAACATCAACTTTCAAACATCAAAGATGCTATTCCACCTAAGAAAAAATCTGGCATATACCAAATTGAATGCAGTGATTGTAATGAAATTTATATAGGAAAAACCAAAAGAAATTTAGAAATTAGATCCAAGGAACACGTTAGGAACATCAAGAGTAAACATTTAGAAAAATCAGCAGTTGTGTTTCACTTTTGGACAAAAAATCATGACATAAAGCTAGAACCGAAACTTCTCAAACACATAACCGGAAAACAAAAACTGTACACATGGGAACAAATCTTCATTTTAAAAAATAGAAACCGAGTATTTAATTTCGACATCCCTCAGAAAGATATTTTCAACAAGTTCATTGAACCGTTACCAGAAGAAACATCAGAAGAAGCATCGCCATCCACACCATGAAACACAATGGAAACCCAGTTATTGTCTGGTTGATAATGGAGGAAAGTTAACCTTCGAAATGCATTCCAGAAAATTATGTTGTAAGTGTTGTTCAGTGTTATTAATTGACTCACCTTTTAAATTAAATTAACTACAACAATACTATTTTCAAACTTCTATAAAACGAAGATAATTTTAGTTTCTAATTTGTTCTTATTTTAGATTCTGTTGCTTCACTGTTAATAGCTTCAATTATTCCTTAATAAGCCTCGTTGTTAAGTCCTAAGAATATTGTGGTATTAATGTTAAGTGAGAAAACTTTCAATGATGTGGATGGGTGAAATTTCCAAAGAAAACTTACATAACTTCCTGAAAAGGCTCATTTATACTACCATTTGAGTACATATTTAAAAAACTATTACTGTAACCTTAGAAGTACTCACAGTAGTGGATAGTCTCATCATTTTCCTTCTCTAAATGACTGATGCATCTTCAGGTGTGCAACGGAGCTGGTCTTATGCTGCCAGTCATTATGGTGAAGTATTTGGTACACAACTTGCAGTGTGCAGAATGCTGCCAATTCACTCAATTTCTTTTAAAACTTTTGTTATGAGGGGACCTATAAAATAAAGAAAGCATTAATTACCATTTATATTATTATTTATTTATGCCAACAACCTTACTGACAACCTTACACACTAGCCGTATGTGGGCAATGTTTGAAAGAGGGAATTGGAACTGAAGAATTCAATGCCACAGCTGCAATTTGAACCACAGACCCTCTACTTACTAGGCAAGTGCTCTAACCATTAACCTACTGTGACAATCTGCCAGAATGACGTTGAATTCTCAAGTCAATTCACACCCACCTAGTAAGCATGGTTCAAATCCCAGCTGTGGCATTGAATTTTTCAGTTCCAATTTTATCTCTTAAACATTTCCCATGCATGACTTGTGTGTTTAAAAACACTAATAGTAAGTATGTTGGCGTAAACAAATAATAATTACCATCTGAAGGTTATTTAATCCAGGGACGTAAAGTACTGACAATAGTAAGTTACTATTACAGTAATTGTCTCCGATTTGAGACCGGCTTTGTTGTTTACTGGGAGAAATATGACTTTGAGAATTCAATATCCTTCTGACAGGTTCTCACAGTAGCTTAATGGTTAGAGCACCCGCCTAGTAAGTGGAGGGTCTGTGGTTCAAATCCCAGCTGTGGCATTGAATTTTTCAGTTCCAATTCCTACCTCTCAACCATTTATATTGCTCATGCAAACATATGTATGGCTTTGTGATTCTGTAATAATTGAAGCATTTGCTATTCTAAAGGATAACACTGCATTATTGATTAGAGCTTCTTGGATTACTGGATCTGATCAATAATAATGACAGTAAAAGTTTCAAACCTTTTAATATTTTATTGTTCTCCTTAATTGCACGGCTCACAGTAATAACTGTAATTGACAATACATTGTCAGGATATGGAAAGTGAAGTCGCTTGAAAGGGACAGTGAGTGACTCAGATACTAACCTTTAATTGGGGATGTGGGGTGTTCACAACTCACCAGATGTAAAGTTGACTTGGTATTTAGGGAAGTATGTTGGTCACACTACTGACTGGCTTGTTACCTTTGTTCAAAAGGATGCACATTGTTATGAAACTGCGTGTTTTTAAAGATATGTAACAATGTACACCATAAGGTTTAATTGCTGGAGTGCTGATAATACCCCACCTGCCTAGTAGTGGTGATGAAAATGATTAGTGTTAAAATGTGTTTTCCACCAGACTTATTAGGAATAATAATTTTAACTGATGGAGTCAACTTGAAACGTGTTAGCACCAAACAACTTGGAATATTACTAAGATAAGTGAAGCTTTTAGTTTCTAATTTTTTCTTACTTTAGATTCTTGTTGCTTCACTGTTAATAGCTTCATTATTTCCTTATTTAATTTGAAACCATTTTGCATAAGTTACTGATTTATCAGTTATGGATAATTATTGGTGTAACTTAGTGATTAAAACTGTACTTAAATGACTTAATAAAAGCTTAAATACAATATCTAAACTACAATAAACAATTTTTTAAAAAATGTTCCTAACCTCAATTTATGTAGGGTGCTGTGAACACTTGACCACAGTTAAAAGAGCTCTTGCTGTCATGCTCTTAAACCCCTATTTATTAACTTTGCATTTACCCCGATTTCGCTAACGTAACATTTCCGACGAAAAAGCGTCCCTCGTGCACACGTAATCTTAACTGAAGTAATGATACACCATACCACTGCAAACAAAACGCTTATATTTCCGCAATTTCTTACAATATCAGTTTTCTAATTTGACATTTATTTCTTAAACCACTTCTGCACCATAGAATAGTACTACACAATTAATCGACGAACTAACCATAGAACATTTAATTAATGAAGGCAAAGTGGTTACTGTAATCTCAGGGAGCCTTGGGAGCGCGACTCCTGTGTTAAACGGAAACTAGAAGACGTTTGCAGCGAAAGTAAAATCTAGTATTACACAATACTTCTTTAGATGCAACAGGGCACAATGTCACTGACTACTTGCAACCTGCAAATTTTAAAGACGCTCGCAACCCGAAAACTAACGCTGCAGTATATATGTTTCCATTAAAGCGCACGCAATAAAAACTGCCGGGTGTGAATAGCCGTATTCTGTTGTAGCAATCGTACTTCTGTTTAAACTTTTGGAGTGGTTGCGCCGCAGTATTTCTTGATACAGCTGTATGGCAGCAATAGCGTTACAGTAGAGTCGTGAAGAAATGTTTAATTTAATCCAATAATTGAAAATAGGGAATGTTTGTGGAACGTGAAAAGCTAGGATTATCACAGTTTACAAAAAAGAAATCTTCTATGTGTCGCACTCACATGACTTTCTCTACTCTTGCACTAACCATTCTTACAAACTCTTATCCATGGACGTCGGCAGACTTTTTTTCTAGGAGGGCCGCAATCAAACAATATTAACTCATTATTTTGATGTGAAAAGTTATACTATTTGTTACGGATAACCGTATTAATGTGTGCTAAATATTTTTTTCCTTTATGTTAAAATTAAAATACTGATCTAACAGTCAGTAACTGATTGCACATTAAGTTCATTAACATCCAAGGGGGAACGCAGCCACCCTTGCCAGCCATCGCGGCACCCATGTTTGAGGAGCTTTAGGCAGCTTACTTTTTTTTACACTAAATGGATTACACTACTCTCCAACCCAGATATAATCCCCCAGAGACCAAGGAAAACAGCGGTTGCAGCCTTCCGACTATTGACAAATCACGACTGCTTAGCAAGTCATCTCTACAGAATAGGTATCTCAGCCTCACCAATATGTGTCCTGTGTAACGATCCAGCAGAAATGAACGAAGACCACTTGAAGACCTGTGAAGCATTAAGATCAGAAGAAACTACAGTTCAAAAGTACTGGAAAGCACGAATGCTAATGGCTTCATTGCCAGATGCAAGGCACTAGAAAACAACAACTTTTTTTTTACACTCGCCATATACTTTATGTCTTATTTTTAATTATTTTTACCCTTTGTTGATTAAAACAGGTGTGCTGTCTTGAATAGAAGTGGATGTCTTTAGTTAAGTGTTTACACAAGACAAAGTGGAATTGGGATGCATTCAATGTTATCGTAGCAATAGTGAAAACAGGCGCGACTTAAATGAATCACTGTGCTGGTTATTTGCCGAAAACGGTGACCGCTTTTCGAACCTCATTCACTACAAACTGGTCACTAAATTTCACAAATATTGGTTTGCGATCATGACGCAGAGCCTGTAACAGTTGTATAGGTTGCGCATTTGTTCTTGACGAATGACCTTGAGCAGAAGTCCAATGAGTGAGCCTGCCCTTAATAAACAGGTCAGCAAATGTTTATGCTACGATAACAGACACCTCTGTTTTCCTCTGTCGCGTTTGTGTATACAGTCGACTGCAAAAGTTTTGTGCGGTACGGATGTATGGTGCATGCAACGAAAATAGCAATTCAGACGAGGGAGAGATGTCGGGAATAGAATAAATGCAAGAAAGTTAAGTGGAAACAGTTATAGAGGTATAGTGTATAATATGTGTGACTGATATTACTGCAAGTGTCATAAATTGATTTGTAGTGTTGTACTACTTCAGCTCAGAAGCATGCGCGTCACCTCACTGCAGACTGTACCTCCTCTCTCTCGTTCCCGCAAAAGCTGAGTAGAGACTCGCATTCAACCTTTCATATAAAATTTTCATTCGTCAAGAAGTAACGCGCGACCTATAATTTGAACGGCTTCATAACAAACCTACGTCCCAAGAGACACCAAATTGTTGTAAGTAGTAGTGATTTCCGCCTGGCAGGACGAAATAATTTTGTAGGGCTACTTTGGAAAGCGGTCTGAAGTCGAGAAACACGAGGGTGGGCGGAACTCTTTCTTTTACAACATATCGTGTGTTTAATAACTGTCAATTCCATTTGCAACTATTTAATGCATTCGGAGGATCAATTTACCACCTCAAATAGAAATGTCTTTGCACTGTAATGACGGAATTACACTTCGTTAACTTGAGAACAGCAAATGTACAGGGGAACCTTTTGTGAAAAACTGAAGGTCGGAGTCTTCAGATCTTGAGGTCGAACTGAGGTAGGATATCTAGAGGTAGGCGTTTGCGAAGGCGTGTTGGCCGGCGTGTTCTGACGCCGAGATGGTATTTTACAGCTCCAGGAACCTCGTGTAAGGCGTATGAAGAAACGGCGTGCAGTTTGGCGAATGAACTGTGATATGGGGAGAAGCCTAGTTCTTGATGTAGCTGTCGGTTGCGCACGAACCAGGGAGCATTAGTAGAGAGCCGTATCACCTTATTTTGAATTACTCGTAACCGATGTAGGTATGATTTACAAGCACCACCACCGATAGGAGCAGCATAAGTGACAATAGGACGAATAAGGGAACGATAGAGTAATAGACCTGAATCAAGTCCAAGAGAACTGCGTCTATTGCGTAGTGGATAAAGTTGAGAAAGCCGGGCTGAAGCAAAGTTAACAGTACGATTGATGTGTGGACGCCAGGTAAGGCTAGTGTCAAATAACACCCCAAGACGCTTCAATGGAACATTAGAAGATAACCAGGAAATACAGGTGTTATGAATAAGGAAGGGTGGGGGTGTGCGAATAGTGCGAAGAGAGAAAATTTTTGTAAGTAGTTTTTAGTGTGTATTTCTCAGTGGCGTGTGGTCCATGTACGCAAGGTAAGCAGTGCTTACCCTGTACAATGCTACAAAATTATTTATTTTACATTATCTAGCAGTACGTTCTGATTCTATGTTAAGAGCTTTGCTACTGCAGTTGACCTGAACTAAGATTTCCGTTTTATGTACAACGATACGCTCTCAATACGTGCAATCATATGTGCAACATTGCACTGTGTCCGTGAGGACTCGTTTCCGTAGGTTTTCGGGTCAGCTCGGGCCCCATCGCCGCATCGGCTCAAGAGAAGAACATGTGTTCAGTGCGGGACTAGGCGAATGACCTTCCAGCATTGTCCCAGTTTAAGTGTATTTCAAGTGAATACATTAGTAACGAGTGACTTTCTACATGCGTTTAGCTTTATTATTCGATGACAGGTGCGATATCACTGATATCTTATTAACAGTTGACTTATGATAGATTTTGAGATAGTTTACCACGTGCCGTGCTAGAGCAAGGTAAGCAGTTTCAAACGCTGCGTACACTAGTGCTTGCAGCTTGGAGAGAGTACAAAACATGGAAGCTTCGCTTTCTTTGGAGAGCAGAACTGCAGATGCAGATGGTTGCGTTGTGTGCAATATTATCTCACGAAGTTTTTCTTCTAGAAATTATGAAGAAAAGACTAAAGTTGTGCAGGAAGGAAGACCAATACCAGACCTAAACTTTACTGCTCCAATGAAAACCTATGTAAGAAAATTCAGTTCACAGCTATATATTACTAATGAATGGCTTACTGGTTGTCAGTACAAACAAAAGCTTTATTCTTGGTGTTGTCTCCTGTTTGCTAACAAAAAAAAAATGTATGGTCTAGTGGTGGGTTCAGTGACATGGGGAACATCCATAAAGCAATTAAAAAACACAGTTTGACTAGCACTCATCTCCAAACCATCATTCTACTGGAAATATTCGACAAATCCAGAGTTGACCATTTACTGGATACTCACAAGAAAGTGAGGGGGAATCAGCACAACGAACTAGTAAGAAAAAATAGATAAGTAATGAAACTCCTAATTGACATTGTTTGTTTTTTGGGGAAACAGGAATTAGCATTTAGGGGTCAGGATGAATAATCAGAATCCAGCAGCAAGCGGAATTATGTAGAACTTGTAAACCTGCTTTGTCTGTATGACAAGTTACGAACTTTCATGGAGCAGGGGACAGTGTTTACCGGGCTATCAAATCTGATCTAGAACGACTTAATTGAGTCAATACGTAATATTCTAATAATGGAAATAAAGAGAGAAATCAAAGAGACCAGTTTTGTTGCCATTAGTTTGGATGAAAGTACAGATATTGCAAATTTATCCCAACTTTCTGCAGTAATGAGATTCGTTGGACCTGACGGTGACGCTCAAGAAAGGTTTCTCCGCTTTATAAATATTTCAGATGCTCGGTCAGCTGGTGCATTATACACAACTGTAAAGGAACTCATGGGTGAATTTGACTCTGGGAAAAAGCTAGTTGCTCAGACATATGATGGTACGGCTGTTATGGCCTTCAAGTAAAAGTACGAGGATCATTTCTCCAAGCTCTATTTGTGCACTGCTTCGTCCATTGATTAAATCTAGTTCTGTCACGGACGGTTTCACACATTCGAGAATGCAGGATATTCTTCATGACTGTTAATGGAATAGCAGCATTTTTGGAAAAGTCTTCTAAGAGAACTGAGGCCCTGGATAATGAGATGCACAGAAGATTGCCGCGAGTTTCGCAAACGCACTGGAGCTACAGCTCTCGCTTGGTGGAAAGAATATACGCATTCAGAAAAGAACTTTTTCCACTGTTTGAAAATATTGCAAATGCAGATAAGAACTGGAATCAAGATACTTATACTGCTACACGCGGTTTCATAAGCACAATGGAGGATTTCACCATCAACTTTGTTAGAGATGTTTGCTATAATAGGTGTTCCCCATCATGGACACTGTATGATATTCTCCAAGCAAAGTTACGGAATTTCAGAGGACCTTAGAAGAGAAGCGCAATTCCGTCGATGAAGTATGGGACAAAGTTGAAGAAGTCATTGGTGATCCACCTCCTACGAAACGTCATACCAGCAGTGATGGTTTGAATAGGAAAATGCACTATAAACGTTTGTATTGTAATCAGAGGATATGGTCGGTGAATTTATTTTGTTAATTCTCCCGGTCAGGTCGGTGAGACCCGTAAACCAACGACAGGTGTGGTCCTCCAGACATTCTGGGGGTTGTGAGAGAGCGATGTGACCACCAAAACATAAAAATATGGTGCTCTCTAAAAAGCGGTTACTATTACTGCTATTGCTCTATCAATATATTAAATATTGGAGAGTAAGAGGATTAATGACTTCATTGTCAGAAATCCAGCATTAGCTAACAACAACAACAACGTTTGTATTGTGAGGCTCTGGATACGCTTCTGTTCCATCTAAGAGAAATATTTGGTAATATTGAGTCTCTGTGTTTTCTGCAATAATTGTTAAATTTTAAGAACCTCAACAAATACAAGTCGTCTTCTCCAGAATTCTTTTCAATCACTAAAATACTCCTATGGGACAGTCTTTGAACTCTCTGTCACTTACTTGTCTCGAGACATGTATCATAAATCTGGGAATGATCTTCTAGCCTTCATTAAAAAAAAATAATGAACTGAACAGAGTGTATAGTAAAGTGGCAAGACTGTGATACTATTGTTTTTAATTGCATGGACTATGTATCAGCATATTTTCGTTTAACCATTTACAATGAGATTTCTTACCCTGGGCAATACATTCACCACACGCCACTGGTATTTCTTTATCATATCTCGACTACAGGATTAGAGATTTACTGTTATTTAGTTGCAGAGAATACAAATAATCAACAGAGATTGAATAATAAGAAAATTCACCATCTTTATTACTTTACTATACTTTTTTTAGAAATGATTAAATGTGCAGTTTTTGCTCTTATCAAGAACGTTAGCTTTGTAAATTTAACCCTTAGGTATGTCCTTTAATTTCAGACTACGTGCGTGTCATTTGCATGTTGATTCATTCTTAAACAGTATACTCCCCTAGTAGGAGTACATTCTTGAGTGCACAGTGCGTGTGTGGTGTTTAAGGGTCCGTCGACAACTTGGTCATTAGGGCACCTTGAGTGTAAATCTCATAACTGCCAGTGTAGCATATTTAACTATGTTTGCGAGAACTAATGCATGTAAACCATTCTGTCTTGTTAATTCCTTGCCCGTGTGCTTGATGAAACCACTGAAGGTGTATTAAATATAAACACACAAAAGTAGTACAAATGGAGGATTAGTGACTGCCAGTTAAGAATTGTACAATAGTGATACTTAAGCATGCTGATACTGACAAAGAACTGGGTCATCTCCATAAAAGTATTGCTTATATTCTTCCCGATTGTCTTTTGCAGAGATAGCAGATTTCTATACAATGATTGTTGCATTGGGAGTAAATCGTTGTTCTTACTTCTCTATCTTTCAGGTGTTATAATACCATCCAAATTTTCGACATGAAATGTTCCTGTGGCATACGTCTTAGAGTTTGCAACTAAAATGATATCAATTTTGTAACACTCCCCTTGGATATTTTCATTGTCTTTCTCAGAACTCAAAATCTTACAGAAATTATTCCAAAAGAATTTTCATTTGTGCCCCTAGTATGAGACAAACGATAATTAGGAAACCTTTCTCAGACATTCTGGTTTCTTGTAGTGTACGCTTAATTAGCTAAGCCTTCAGAGCGAACGCATCATCGGCAACAATGACGTAAGTCACTAATATCTGATTATTAGCTGGAAAATTCCAGGTGTTGTTTACAACAGCATTTGGTATTACGAGTTCACATATACGCCCCCATATGATTCATGATCTGGTACACCCACATTTAGGAATGTATACTCATAATTGACATCGGCTATTATCATGAAAATGGTGCTGTGGCTTTGCTTGTAATTGAAACAGACTTCCACTTTTAACAGGGGCCTGAGTTTCCATATAATTTCCGTCTAGAGCCATAATGCACGCTTACTGATCTCCAAACGCTTTTGCGACAGCTAGCCAATCGTGTTCTCTATGTCACCTGCAATTAAAGATGTGAATGACATAGTATGTAACTAAATGTAAAGGCTTTCACATTTCTTGTAGAACTTAAAGAATACATCATTGTCGAAAATTGTTTTCATCACTGTTTTATTTTATGCGTATAAAGAAATAACTCGGTGACTCAGGAAACTGTAAATGCTATCTAGAAGAAAATTATGTATAGAAATGGCTATATAAACTCAACCTCAGCTACCATCATCTACATATTCAAAGAAGAGCAAGCGCAGGAGATATAGAAAAATCCAATGTATCACTCACACGACCTAAATTCTTGTACTAACTATTCCTACAAGCACTTGTATCCCTACCTTCATGTCAGTTGTGATAAATATTTGCAGAAATTACTGCTGGTATTCTTGTAGGTGCAAGGGAAATATGAGAGAAAATCCAGTAGTTGGATAGCTGTCCTATTTTAGGGTTGTCATATAGGCACAACTGCTATTAGATCTATAGAATGAAATTTTAAATATTAATATTAAAGGATAAAAGAAGTCGTATAATGTAAAAATATTTGCTAGATAAAGTGTAACAATGTATAAAATTACATACGATTATGTGAAATGCATAAAGAATCACAAATAATTTGTATATCAAAATCTTCTAAAACACTTTATTCCAACTCAAAACGTCGGAACAAATTGTCTATCTGGGTGGCTCAGTTGGTTAGACGCTGCCCAACTGATCTCAAGGTCACGGGTTCAAGCCTGGGCCAGACCGATGTTTTTTAAGTGTGCTTGAAAACAACAGCTCCATGTCAGTAGATCTACTGGCATGTAAAAGAACTCCTGTGGGACGGAATTCTATATATGGCCAGGTAACCTACTTATGCACGACTCATGAATACACTATCCCTTCTCTTTTGTGACAGCAATTATATGCAATTATATGTTATAAATCTATATTAGATACCAAAACTGAATCCTTTTAATTATTTTGATATCAAAAACCTTGTTAGAAGTTCAATAAAAATCTGATGGAACAAGGAAACTATTATCACTTCAACTTTTTATAACAGATGACAGCTGAAGTCATGCCATTGCTAACTAGATTTCCAACACTCGGCATGTGGTATGCAATATCTGTGCAGTGTGTTGTTGGATCAATTTTCATTTAAGAAAGTCTCAAAACTGAGCTTTACAAAGCCATTTTCATACATTTTGTAGAACAGTTAAAGACATCGAACTTGAGCAAGGATATTCCAACAGGATGACACCACTTGACTCAATGGCTCATGTCCACAGCTTATCTCTAAAGATATGTGGCCTCAGGTGTCGTCAGTGGATCCTTTGTACGAATATATAAAGGAAATTATCTATAGAAACTGGTCACAAATCACCTAGGATATCCAGTTGAACATAAAAGACTAAATAACCAATATTGCTGGACATGTTAAGGCACTATCCAACATGATCAAGTGGGCAAAAATGTGTATTCAGAAAGAGGAGGGTTTATAGCATATCTTAGAAATATTAACGGTTTCCCCCAGAGATAACATTTTCATGCCCATTTAGTTTTTAATGCACTGTTATTCATTCCAATAATATACAATTTAAAATGTGGAATGTTCCACTGATACACCCTGTATAACAATATAGGAACTCATTTGTTACTTATTAGCGCCATACACTTTTATACACTTAACTACGGAGTAGAACTTACTTCACAAAGTTCAGAATTGTGAGCCTTTATGTCCTCGTGTATCAAATTATATGATTCTACAGCTGATACCTCAGCCAAGTTCTTACAATTTTCACACTTGTGGCGATTTTTACGCTCATGTACGAAATCGTGTGTTTCCAAATGTGACAATACAATAAAGGTCTTCCCACAAGTTTCACATTTCTGACGCTTTTTACCCTGATGTATCAAATTATGTGTTTTCAAATGTGCCAACTGAGTAAAACTCTTCTCACAAATTTCACACTTGTGAGGCTTTTTACGCTCGTGTATCAAATTATGTGTTTTTAAATGTGATAATAGAGTAAAATTCTTTCCACAAATTTCACACTTGTGGGGCTTTGTACCCTCGTGTATCAAATTATGTGTTCTGAAAGCTGACAAATGAGTAAAGCTCTTCCCACAAATTTCACACTTGTGAGGCTTTTTATGCTCATGTATCAAATTATGTGTTTTCAAATGTGACAACAGAGTAAAGTTCTTCCCACACATCTCACACCTGTGGGGCTTTATACCCATGTGTATCAAATTATGTGATTTCAAAGCTGACAACTGAGTAAAGCTCTTCCCACAAATTTTACAACTATGAGGCTTTTTATCCTCATGTATTAAAATATGTGATTTCAACGCTGACAATTGAGTAAAGCTCTTCCCACAAATTTCACACTTGTGGGGCTTTTTACCCTGGTGTATCAAGTTATGTGACTTCAAAGCGGACAAATGAGTAAAGCTCTTCTCACAAATTTCACACTTGTGAAGCTTTTTGCCTTCATGTACCAAAATATGTCTTTTCAAAGTGCCCAACTGAGTAAAGCTTGTCCCACAAATTTCACACTTATGAGGCTTTTTACCCATGTGTATCAAGTTATGTGACTTCAAAGCGGACAAATGAGTAAAGCTCGTCCCACAAATTTCACACTGGTGGGGCTTTTTGCCTTCATGTACCAAAGTATGTCTTTTCAAAGTGGCCAATTGAGTAAAGTTCATACCACAAATTTCACACTTATGAGGCTTTTCACCTACGTGTATCAAGTTATGTAATTTCAAAGCAGACAACTGAGTAAAGCTCTTACCGCAATTTTCACACTTGTGCGGCTTTATACCCTCATGTATCAAATTATGTAACTTCAAACCTGCCAAACGAGTAAAGCTCTTCTCACAAATTTTGCACTTGAGGGGTTCTTTACCCTTACATATTAAATTATGTGAGTTTAAAGTGGGCAAGTTAGTAAAGCTTTTCTCACCAGAATCTGCTTTAGTGCAAAACCTGAAAACAAAATCACCATTTGCTAATGATCTTCAACCTTACTATACATTACAGTCAAGGTAACTTAGCTATAAACAGCAAAGCCATATAACCAATATAATTAGTAGAAATTGTTTAAATTAATTACAGACTCAAGTTTTGTAAAGCTTAATTTACATTCTCAATGTAGAATGGAAAGTCTGTGATTAATTTCAACTTACCCATTTACAAAATATAAGTGAAGACAATAGTCAACATGAATCAATGAAGGTGATTGCGCAGAAGACAAATATCCAGTGATGTCACAGTCGTGTGTTTTCTATTTAATCAGGTGTAGTCTGTTTCAGAGTTACAGTTACAGTTTAACAGTGAAATTAAATAATTCTGAGCCATAAGTCTATTCCATTGTGTGACAGTAGATTTATTAAGAGTTCTGACAATGGCAGAAGCAAGAAACACTGTGTTATTCACAGTCAAGCCAGAGAAATGGTGTATAATGTGTAAAAGTACTTCCTGAGAAAGATCACAAACAGTTACAACGCAGTACTTCCACTAATACCCATATAGGTTGCGCGTTCGTTCTTGACGAATGACCTTGAGCAGAAATCCAATGAGTGAGCCTACCCTTAATAAACAGGTTAGCAAATGTTTATGCTACGATAACAGACACCTCTGTTTTCCTCTGTCGCGTTTGTGTATACAGTCGACTGCAGAAGTTTTGTGCGGTACGGATGTATGTATGCATGCAACGAAAATAGCAATTCAGACGAGGGAGAGATGTCGGGAATAGAATAAATGCAAGAAAGTTAAGTGGAAACAGTTATAGAGGTATAGTGTATAATACGTGTGGCTAATATTACTGCAAGTGTCATAAATTGATTTGTAGTGTTGTACTACTTCAGCTCAGAAGCATGCGCGTCATCTCACTGCAGACTGTACCTCCTCTCTCTCGTTCCCGCAAAAGCTGAGTAGAGACTCGCATTCAACCTTTCATATAAAATTTTCATTCGTCAAGAAGTAACGCACGACCTATACCTGCACGTTATATGTCACTTACCACAATCAGTCCTGACAGCTACCCTCTAAATATTTGTTATGTTAGTTGAATTATTGACAGTTTTGAAATGAAAATTATATTAATGGTGAAACAAGACTGATGTTTATGGCAATAGAACCTATATGTTATGTGGAGTCAGCATTAAACCAAATTTCAGGTTTGCTGAAACTACTCATATTAATTCCTCTGCTGATTGAACTTCGCAGGAAAACTTTTCATTACAAACTGGTTATCAACTACCCAGTACAAAGTCAGCAGCCAGTATAATGGACAGAATATTTCTCAAAAATACTAAAGTATGAAAGAGACATCATCAGCACATTACATGTTGAAGATTGAAGGTTTCAGAAGTTCATATTCTTTCTAAAAACTCTCATGTGACACAAGGCTTTCTTATCCAACTTCTCATATAAAAGCTCATTTTTCTATCTATTTCATGTCAATAGAGATACTGTTTTTCAGATGAGGAGTATTGCTGCAAACCATATTATGTCCAAAATTTTTCAGGAGGCAGAAAATGAATTGCAGCTGAACTATGGGAGGTATTTTAAACTTTAAAGTTATAAAACTTACCTTTATATAATCCACACTGAATACCACACTAAACATTTTTTTTTTCAGTATTCAAGCCTTTGAAATTTGAGATCTGTATTAGAGTTAACACAGATTATCAATGTCACCAACGGATTTGTAAATAACAAGGCAGTAAGTTCATACTAAAAAGCCCTATTTGATGGTGATTATTACATAAACATACACAATCTCCTATGACCTCTCCTACCCAATCCTCATCCTCTTACCTGGTCGTGATGCAACCTGCATTTGTAAAAGAGGCTTTGTGTACCGAATCACAGCAGTATAACTGTTACATCTTATTGGAGGAAATGCCAATACAAATGCTGGCTTGCCACAGCATTCAGAAATCCTATAGTGGTGAATGTAGGGAAAGGTTGGTAGATATGCATATATCCTCCCTGCTAGTTTCAGGGAGACCCGTCAATCAATGGCAGGTGTGGCCCTCCAGGCATACTGGGGATTGACTAAGGATGATACAGTTGCCAAATAGGAAAAAATTGGTATCCACTAAAAACGACTATGAAACTGCTTAAATGATGCTTCTCAGAGTAAAATATTCCAGAGTAATAGTCCTCCAATCGGATCTCTGGGTGGGTACAGCTATGGGACATTTCAAAATTTTACACTGGAAGGCCAGTGGCTTTAACCAAGACAAAAAACAAACTCACAACAATATTACATAAAGCAGATGTTGATATATTATGAATTACAGAGGCTAGTATGTCTGAAGATCAAAAGAAATATTGTAAAAAACTATAGCATATGCTTACTTTCCTAAGTCGACAAATAGCAAGTGGGAGTATGATTTGTGCTAAAACAAATTTTATATCAACATTTACAATTGAAAAAGAAATGAACGAGACTGATAAATTAGACATTTCAAAAGTAGAAGTTTGGAAAAACAAAGAACATTATGAAGTATACTTCGTACATAATGCTCCAAAAAGCAAAATTCATCTAAACTCCTTAAAACTAACTACTAAAACTATAGCAATTGGAAATTTAAATGGCCATTCAAAATTATAGGGATACTCTGATACTAATGCAAGTGTCAGAGTAATACAAGAATTATTAGACACAAGTACATTAGTTTTATTTCATAAAAATCAACCTGGAACCTGCATACATTGTACAGCTTCTACCACTAACCCAGACCTAGTATTGGCATCCTCTGAATAGCAGAAAGAGCAAAGAAATTCTAGGAACCTTAGGCTCGCACCACAGAGCTATGTTGATAAAGTTTCTTCAGACAAAAAAGAAAGAAATTAAAACAAACTAAATGTTCTTGGAAGTTTAAAAAGGCAAATTGGAAAAAGTATGAAGCTGAACTAGAAGAAAAGACAACAAAGTTTAAGAGGTAGAACTGGAACTTAAAAATTCAATGCCACAACTGGGATTTGAACCACAGACCTTCCGCTTGCCGGGCGGACGCTCTACCACTGAGCTATTGTGACAAACTGCCAGAATGACATTAAATTCTCAAGCCAGTTCGTATTTAATGTCATTCTGGCAGTTTGTCACAATAGCTCAGTGGTAGAGCGTCCGCCCGGCAAGCGGAAGGTCTGTGGTTCAAATCCCAGTTGTGGCATTGAATTTTTAAGTTCCAGTTCTACCTCTTAAACTTTGCCCACACACGGCTTGTGTGCTTAAAAATACCAACAGTAAGTTTGTTGGCATAAATAAATAATAATTAGACAACAAAGTTGTTAGCCACAAATTTCAATTCTACAGATCAAATTAATAATAGAATATGTGACATGTTATTGACAACAGCAAACAAATTTATACCAACAGGAAAAGTAAAACTGTTAAACCCTTCTGCTCAAAAGAATTTGAACAACTGAAGTATGAGAGAGAAGAATCTAGGAAAAAAGATGAAATTAATAAAGATCAATGTAGTATAATTGAGTGGAAAAAGAAAGCTGCATTCAAGAAAACCTTAATAAATGTCAATATAAATACATATAGCAATTTTGCTGAAAAACTAGACTACAAAAAAAGATGGTAATAAAGCATACAAATTCACGTCTTCAACATAGAAAGAAACTACTCCAAAACAACAAATAGAATATAAAAATAATAACATTTTTGATAAGTCAAAAATGGCATCCAAATTTAATACCCTTTCACATCTCTCAGAACACCTAATGAGTATAAGAACAAGAAAAGCTTATCAAAACAGGAATATGGGGAATACAAGCAGAATGAAAATGATTTTCCATCTACTGAAACTCTCAGTCTTTTCATCCTGAAGTAGGTCATGGAAATTGCAATGGCCAAAAGCTCAATGTTCTTAAATTTGACACAACTGGTCACCCATGAAGCCTTGATAAATCTATTGAAACATTATTTTCTAACACCTTTACACAAATAGAACTAAATAAAGCCATAAATAAAATTGTTAAGAAAACTCCTGGACCTGATAGAGTCCACCCTGAATTTGTAAAACAAGAGGACCTAAAACAAAACATGCTTTATTACAATTTTATAACTTAGTCTGGTTCCTGCAACTTGGAAACAAGCCCTCATTATCACAGCTTTTAAACAAGAAAGTTCATCAAACAATTTTGATAACTACAGCCAATCTCATTCACCAGCTACATAGCAAACATTATGGAAAAATTATATCAGATAGATTAAACTGGTATCTGGCAACAAATAACTTATTATCGCCATCCCAGGCAGGTTTTAGAAGAAACTGTTCCACAGATGAACAAGTTATTTTACTTAGTCAAAATATTAAGGAAGCATTTAACAACAACAAAAATACAATAGTGGTTTTTGTAGATCTAAAATCTGCCTGTGGTAATGTATGGAGACAAAATTTAACAAGCAAATTACAAATTTTAGGCATTAAAGGCAACATGCTTAGATGGATCTCAGAATTTGTAACACAAAGATATTGTGCTATTAAGTATTGTTCAACTATTTCTAAATATAAACAAAACAAAGGTGCTGTATTAAGCACAACTTATACATATACATTAATGATTTACCTAAACAACTAAAACAATTTGGTGTTAAAACTGCTATTTTTGCTGAAGAAATGCCATCTAGTATTCACAGAAATCTTCCAAGATACTAGATTCATAACAACCATCCAATCAGCATTAAATGAACTTCAACACAGGTGTAATAACAACTTGATGACAGTGAATACTACAAAAACAGTGTTCCAACATTTCTCCTTAATAAAAAAACCAGTAGAAATTAATATATGGTGATCTTAAATTGGAGAAAACTGAAAATGCAAAATATTTAGGAGTACATTTTGACAAGAAACTAACTTGGAGGAACCATGCAGAACACATAATTGATAAAGTTACTAAAAGATTTACGTTATTGAAAAGACTAGCAGGAACAAAGTGGGATAGTTCTAGAACAACATTAAACATAACCTATAACACCTATATAAAACTGGTCCTTACATACTGTGGAGAAATTCTAATAACAGTGTCAAAATCTAACAAAACACATTTATAAGAAATACAAAACCAAGCTCTGTGCTGAATAACTGGAGCAACAAAAACTACACCAATTGAAGCTCTACATATTGTCACTTCTAAGAAATCAGTTATAACAGAATTTGAACAAGCACTACTTACTTAAGAGAAACTAAAAAGGCTACCAGAATCAGATAAATGAGCAAAATATCAAATATCTAACCTAACCATGAAAACTCAAGTTGGATTTATACAAGAGGTAGCAAAATTAATAGAAAAATTAGAAATACCAAAAAACAAGGAGAGAATATATACGGTATCAAGCCAATTGATCATTTCAGCATTAATTACAATGTAAATTTAAACAATTTAATTAATAAAAGAGAAACTTCTCCAGACATGGATAAGGCTTTAGCTTTAGAAACTATATACACAAATTATCCTTTGTGAACTGGACATATATTTATACAGATGGATCTCTCTTAGATAAATATGCAGCTCGAGCTGGTGGAACATGCAAAGTCTACTCTTTCTACAAAGATGCTGTAAAAAAATACTACAAATTTTGATGCTGGAGTTCTACTTATTTATCTTTCACTCCAAAACATTATTTGGCTGCAACAATGCAAGAATATTGTTAATGACTTGAAGCTTTCCCGGCGTTGATTATTGATGATAGTTTCTCGGGCTAACAGCCAGGTCAGATTAGGGTAACTACCCAAGCTTTCAGCGACTAACTCTGCCGCCATCCTCAGGGGAACTGAATCTAGGCTACTGATGTTGCGATATTTATACCTAGAGCGCGGCCGATAAGAACCGCCCACTTTTTTACCATTGGCCGAGCTCTGGCCGATGGAGGCACGTGCGGAACCAATCAGGTGATTGCCGATGCTTCTCTGCACTGTGGAGGAGAGATATGCTGAATGACTGGTGTCCATGCTTTGCTGATTTGAAGGCCTTCATCCCTGTTGAAGTTGTTTTTATTCGCTTTAATGTATAGAGCTTCTTTAATCACCCTATCGTAGTACCTAGAGGACTTTTCAAGAATTTTTGTAGAGGCGAATTTGATTTTATGATCTGTATTATATGTGTGCTCAGCCACTGTGGATTTTTCTGGGTATCCTAGTCTAATACAATGTTGATGTTCTTTGATGCGATCTTCTACAGTTTACCTGTTTGTCCTATGTAAACTTTGCCGCAACTGCATGGGATTTCATAAATGCCTGGTGCACGAAGACCTAAATTATTTTTAGCAGAGCCTAAAAACTGTTTTATTTTGGTTGGGGGTTTGAATACAGTTTTTATTTGATATTTCATGAGCAATCTTCCAAACTCCAAACAAAACCGTGAACCTAATACAAAGAAAGAACATGCAGGCTTAGAAGTCATCCCTTATTGTGGCGCCCTGTAGGGGGAAAATTCCCCTGAGGATGGCGGCAGAGTTAGTCGCTGAAAGCTTGGGTAGTTACCCTAATCTGACCTGGCTGTTAGCCCGAGAAACTATCATCAAGAATATTGTTAATTTGTCAGATTCCAAAGCAGCAATTCAAGCTGTAGCCTCAACATCCTATCCAAAGATGGAAAATATTCTAGAAATACAAAACATAATCCACAACCATTAAAAAACTTGGAAAACGTGTAGTTTTACAATGGATTCCAGCCCAATGTGGAATTCAGGGGGAATGAAAAGGCTGATATATTAGCAAAGAAAGGATTTAAAATTAAACAGAAAGAAATAAAAGCCTTTTCATATGAATCAATTAAAAGGATTATAAAGAACAAATTAATCATAATTACAAATCTGCACTAACAGAAAAGGTTGGTAACCAAAATATGAAAATGTTTCTAGAAAATCCCTCTGTATTTCCAGAATTGCCATGTAGATCTGCTGTTGGACATTGGACATTGATTGCCTGGGAAAACATCTCCATAGAACTGATATACTAGCTTCTCCAAATTGTGTATTGTGCTCTTAAGATATAGAAATGGATAGAGAACATCTACAAAACTGTGCAACTTTACAAAATTATTAAGATATAAAATATCTAAGTACGGAGAAGCAAGAAGGAGAATGACTTCATTGTTGACTACAGAGCATTAGCTACATCATTTTTTGTACACTAAGATTTCTGGCTTCATTGCCAGATGCAAGGCACTAGAAAACAACAGATTTCCTCTATCTCTTATAGTTCACCAGTTATGTAAAAGACATCCAGAGTGAACAGGGACTACATAGGCTACAGCCAGAAAATTCAAAATATACATTTCATTTGTCATAAAAATATCTTAAACATATGGCATTTTAATCAAGATCATTAGAGCCATTTTTGGGATAATCAAAATTTTTGAAAAATTTTCCATGTAAAGGGTAGGTTAGGGTGGAGGAATTTTCTTGAAACTCTTTGTGTCGCATTCTTAAAAGATATTAAATTTAAATACGAACATTTCATTTTGGGTTATACTGTGCACTAACACATACAGAGACCTTTTTCTAAAAATAAGTTTATTGGATTCAGGGAGCCTAAAATCAATAATATTTCCATTGAAATCTCAACGTCAAATTTTTGGGTGGAATACAATACCTATATATAGCAGAGAAAGTAAAAGTGCAGTGATACAACAAAAAAGTAAATTAAAAATTGTAAATAAACATTAATAACAAACAAATAAACAAATTAAACTTACACTGGATCTTGGGTAATCTGGTACAGGCTGCTGTAACATGAAATGGTCTCGGAAACATTTCCAGAATTCCAAACAGACAGGGACTCATTCTGCACATCGACACTGGAAAGAGATGGAAGAAGAATTAAGCGAGCTTTCAAAATTTTGATCATGCTGAATGTTACTGCTCTATAATCTAGCATAATGTTACGTCCTGCCGTCTGACCCATATCCTGAGAAACAATTGTTTCTATTGGGTCAGAATTTAATGATCTGATTAAAAAAAAATGAAAACCACCATTTTGCAGGTATTATACACATTTTGAAGTAGATGCTATCATTACAATCAATGCTTTGTATGTTTCACTGCTCAAAATACCTTTCCAGAATTTAAGCTCCCCTTTCTTATTACTATTTCTTTGTGTTTTTAAACACACAAGCCATGTGTGGCGATGCAGAAGGTCTGTCATTCAAATCTCAGCTGTGGCATTGAATTTTTCAGTTCCAATTCCACCTCTAATCCCCTTTTTTATGTTTTCTATACAGAGTGGATGGGAAGTCATTACATTAATTAATTATTCTGTTGTTTAACGATGCTGGCAATTACCAGGATCACATCTGCGTTGCTGGTGTGCCGGAATTTTGTCCCGCAGGAGTTCTTCTACACTCCAGTAAACCTACTGACATGGAGCTGTCATTTTTAAGTGCACTTAAAAACCATCGGTCTGGGCCAGATTTTAAACCGCAACCTTGGGAACAGTAGGCCAGCATCTAACCAACTAAACCACCCAGGCTGATGTCATTGCATTAAGTTAAACTAGTGATGGATCTCAGTATTTGGAAAACATATTTTATATCTTATGTTTCCTACAGAGATATTTATTTTGTCGAAAACAACTTGGCTACATGGCATATTGTGTGGGTGTCACTTTCACCACCCCATGGTGTCTCGTGAACCTCAACAGAATACCATGTCATGTCCTTCCATATTTACTGTGCAAGTATAGGCCAATCAGAATTGTTATCTCCCAAAACATTAAGCCACCCTGCAAGCAACTGACCTGTTTACATTCAGAAGGTGATTCAATTCCCTGACCAACCTCAATGCGTTGTCAAGTTACTTCAGATCTGAAAAAGCTATAGAATATTCCTCTAATTCTTTTCAGTGATCAATTACTTTAAAACTCTGTGTGATGTCCCATAATTACTATCAAAGCTATGTTAGAAATAAATTACTCTATGCATCTTAAAAGTAACAAACTATTATCTTTGTACATTCTTGTGGAATTACCCATCCAATTTGGAACAAAACCCATTTATTTTTTTGAAATTGGTTGATCAGAGGACAAAATGCCATTAGACTTTCTTCTTTGTAATGCTTCTATGAAGCCCATATTAGGAGTGTAATAAGTTCTCTTCCACATAGTATATTCAGGAAGCATCTCCTCTAACCAACCAAGTCTTTCACCATCAATGCAGAAGTAGTGTAAGATTCATATGTGACCATGCTGTGAAATACTATTGATGTTATAGAAAATAAATCATTGTGAAATATTTTCCATTTAAGTTATTGTTGCTCCTGAAGATGTAAGGGCCTCTGCTCCAGAATGAACTTATGGCTTATCCTTCAAGAGTGTTAACATAGGAATCATTTCACTGCTAATGACCTCTTTCACTCGCTTTACATTATTTTTTTAAATTTATTGTGTCTACATGCTTTCTCAACAAAAAGACACTGGTTTAATTACCTGTAGCTTCTGAATTTGGTAGTTTTTTCAATACTCTCCTGAAATAATTTCAATTCTATCAAACATTACTCTTTAAGGTGCCATTAACTTGCAAAACATATTTGTTCCTCTGCTGATAATAAAACTTGTATCTCTTGGTAGACATATTCAAGAAATTCTGTGTGTTTATTATCATGAGTATCTAACTACTGTGTAAATTTGAATGTTTTATACCTAATGCATGTCATTTTACAACATGCTTCATACATTAATAAAAAAATTATAAAGGTAATTTATTATGACCTAACTCATGTAGATGCTTAATAATCTGAACTTAAATTTGTAACTTGTTCTTTAATTATATTTTACTTTAAATTTCTTAAATTAACTTCTGAATTGAATTTTTCTGCTTGTAGTATTTAGCAGAATGAGCAATGAAATGCAAAATGATTATTTGAGCTTGTAGGTTGTGGTCTAGTGAAAAATCTCCTTCCAGGCGTTTTGTTCGAAGTTGCATCGAACAGCCTCAGTGGTGAACTCATAGTACTCTGCTACTCTCGGAGACAACTGATAGGGGGCCATTTGGTTTCACAGGTTTTATACACTTAGCTTGTGTGGGCGTATGATGGTTGGTCTGACTTTTGTTTATTGGTTTGGCTGCTGCATTGGATGGTTTAAAGTGAGGGCTGCCTCCATTGTTGTAGATGGGCTGGCATTTACTGTAGCTGAAGTTGTTAATGGCATATGATCATGAATTTGACAAATTCATTTTCACATAAATTATGTGTTTTATAGAGATTCAAATTTTTTGCAGGGTAAGATTTGGTCTACCTCTTATGGTTTACCAGTTATGTAAAAGTCATCAAGAGTAAAGAGGATTACATGGACTAAAGCCAGTAAATTCAAAACATACATTTCATTTGCCATAAAAAATTTTAAACATATGACAATTTAATCAAAATTGTTACAGCCATTTTTGAGAAAATCAAAATTTTCAAAGCATTTTACGACCTGTTTAGAGGGTAGTTTAGGGAGGAGGCTTTGTCTTTGAAACCTTCCTTACAAGATATTAAACTTAAATACCAACTTTGGTTTTTAACCGCCTTTTCGTTTTTGATTTATGCTGCCCACAGCCTGACAGACAGACACACATACGCGCATGGACCTTTTTCTAAAAATGCTTTCTTTTGGGGAAAGGGGGGGGGGGATTCAGGGGGTCTGAAAACATATTTCCGGTGAAATCTTGACATCAAATTTTTTGGTGGAATACAATAGTTCCCCTACTTAGTAGACATAGCATAGAAATTAAAAAAACTGAGTAAACATGTAAGTAAAAAAAATAGTGTGCATTATTTAGGAAACTTCCCTTATATATACCCTTGAACCCGTATATTTGATACACAAAAATAAAACTCCCATAACAACTCAGATTATCCTAACTAAAATACAAGGAATCTTGACATTTGCATGGTCATAAGCTTACCAAGAGCCTAATGAGTATTTCCTACCTTTCTGTACTAACATACAACAAATTATATACTGAAATAAAAACCTTTGCCCTAAATTCTTTTAAAATTAAGCTAAGAAAGCTGCTCCTGAAGAAACAGTATACAAGATGTTTTGAACGATCCATTCTTTCCCTCATTTCCCTGACCTAAGTTGTTACTTTTTAAGTAATTACCGAGTGTTATTGTATGTCTATTTTGAATTATTTGCAGTGTGTTAACTTGAACCAAAGATTTGAAATTGAGTGCTGCATTTACTTACACTAGTGTCATATAAATATGTATCTAAACCTTTGTAAATAGTCCATATGTCCACATGTACATTGTTTGCAAAAGACGAAAATTTTACATCTCTAGGTTAGTTAGCATAGTAAAGGAAAATGTAACACATTCACCAAGAGTCAAGTCTTACCTATGCAATTTTACTGCATCAAAGTCCTCTTCCTGTAACAGAATAATTCATGACATTAATTAAATGTCCTGCATCATTTTATTTATATTTTAATTGTTATATATGTATCATTAGGAATTATATGGAAACAAAGACTATATTACATTAAGTGAAACAAGGGGAATGAAGATCTTGAAGAACAGGAAACTGGCAAAATAAATGTTTAGCAAAGATAACTCAGAATCTACGATTCAGTTTGCCCAGTATCTAAGAAAATCTCATAATACATTCACATTACTTTCTCTACCACTGACATTCCCATTACAAAGAGTTCAGCTGCATTCAAGATGAAAGGTTGTTAGATAATGCTGGATTTCTTAAAATAAAGCAATTAATCCTCTTGCTCTCCAATATTTTTCACTAAACGAAGAGAACAATAGCACTAATAGTAACCACATTTTAGAGAGCACCAGATTTTTATGTTTTGGCGGTTACACCACTCTCTCACAACCCCCAGAATAACTGGACAGATATAACACAGATGTTGTTGTTGTTAGCTAATGCTGGATTTCTGACAATGAAGTCATTAATCCTCTTGCTCTCCAATATTTTTCACTGATGGATGGGGCATTAGAAGTGGCCGGGCATATTTGAAGGTGGTCTCGATCCATTTCCTCTTGCAGATCACATAGAGGACAGAGTGGTGAAGAATATATAACACAGATGTAAGCACCAATACAACACTGTTGCAAGACTCTGAATGTTAACAGAAACATTCAAAGTCTTGTAGCATGCTACCTAATGCAGGAGACTGAGAACTCCAACACCTTATTCTTGTGTTGCATGATTAGAGATAGAATTCAGTATTTCTTTCTCCAAGTTTACCAACTTATGAAGGATTAAACATTTTATGCCACATGCTGATCTGTTGCTTCCTTTGTACAACATCTTTTAGTTTTTATAAACTATACATGAATTTCCATGTTGGATATTATTCTTATTAACCTCTTGAGTGCTGGCCATTTAAAACGTCCGCGAGCCGAGAACTGCAACCCAATATCCAGCGCAGGGCATTTAAATTGTTAAATGCTCTAATAGTACTTTGTATATACACATCTGTATTTTGTGTAAATATTAACAAGTTATTTTAATAAACAAAAACTGGTATAAAACTCGTTATATGCAGTATACATGTACATCATCAGTAAAGTTGAGTTACATTTACAAAACATTGAAATGGCACTATTTTGTTTCACTGTGGTGAAAAGTTAACTTTGCTCTGTCGAACACATCTAATATAAGTTCTCTGAAAGAAACAGTAGTCGACCCATTGTATGAGTGGCTTATGCGTCAGCAAAACAAGGTATCATGTGAAATAAAGCACTAGTGTACGCGTGGTCTCTGAATCATCAGAATACATCATGTTTGCAACTTTTGCTTACGCGTGTTTCGTAACTTAGTAGACTCTGTTTCTTTCTTTGTTGAAATACATACATATACTTTCCTGCTTGTAGCTGAAGTGAGAAGTGGTATAAAGAGGTATTTTTGCACCAACTGGATATAACCATATACAATTGTTTGGTAATTTGGAGAGCTCTAAACCCACACAAGACAATGACCTACCTGGACTTCCAACTATCAATAGCTCGCAGCCTAATTGAACAATACCACTTTGGGGGTAGAAAATCCAGAACCCCTGCACCCCTCAGACTTCAAGGAAAACATTATCCTAAAAGGATACCACCAACATCAAAGAAGTCCCGCCCATCTCGAAAGTGTTTCATGTGCCGCAAGAAAGGAATTTGCGAATGTGGAGATGTACCCTTGTGTGTTTATCCCTGTTTTGAGGCATATCACTGCACAAGGGAACTATAAAGGTAAGCCAGTAAAGTATATAGACTTTACTTAAATGTTTCATAAAGGGAAAATTAAAATAAGTTGAGTTAGATAAGGGATAAATAGGGGTTAAATGAAAAGGAAAATAGCAGATTGTGAGGATAGATTTGCTTAAATTGAATTTACTTACATTTTGTGAACATTCATTTTGATCAGCTATTCCATTAAGGTAAATTGATTTTTCAGGCTTAGAAATAAACAAAAAATTTCAATTAGGGTACGCTTAGACATAACCACAAAATGTGTTTTGGTGAAACTCGAGCAATTAGCATGAGGATTTCAATGTTGTAAAGTTCTCTAGGTAAGTTCAACAAATTTGAGTGACTGTGAAAGCAATTCTGTGTTGTTTTAGAGTTCATTACAGCTTCAAGGAGCTGACATATGTGGTCTAACTCAGTCACATGTGTGGCAAGCTACTTCACATTCCGACAATGAACCGCAGTTGGAAGGTAGATTAGGATTGATGATAGCTTACGAAGGTTCCAATCAAATCAAGTTTAGTTGGTACAAAGTTCACCAGGTCGTCTAGTAAATAACCTATTACATAATTCAAATATCTTATCAAGTGAACAATAAATGAACATTCTAGATGCAGTAGATTTGCTCAAAACTTACCTTAATGTCACTACAAAGAGATGAGCTTTCTGCTTTTATTGAGCCAGGTTCTTTAATTTCTACTTTAACATCCATTTCATGATCACTGTTGTATTCCATATCCTTCATTACAGGATCCTCTGGAAGAAATTTGATTTCAGTTTTGACTGCCACACCACAATCATTGTCCAGAAGCTCAGCATCATTGTCTGTCTTCAAGGTAATACTCTTGGTAAAGAACTCTCTCTCATTCTGTATGGCAGAGAGAGAATCCTCTTCTTTTATTGGTTTGGTATCCATTTCACTACTGTTGATGTATCTGATGGTGCTCAGACTGTGGAGAAATAAACATTCATGAATAGCAAAACAACATCAAGCAAAATGTATGACCATGAGACATGACTAATGTATACACTGTGTTCATTTATGTTTGTGCCTTCACTTTCCAATTAATGATGTCACTTTTTGAAGCAAGACTACAGTCACCTAGAAATCCACCTCTGCTTTGCACCAAAAGCATTCTGGGGCCTTTTCTGTACATACTCATGACTTGCCCAAATCTGACAATCTAAGTATTGTCCAATTTGCAGATAACATACCTATTGTGTGCAAAGGGAACATGTTACAGCACACACAAAAGACCACCTACATTACACCATTTGCATCATTTGATGACCACGGCTCGCATGTGTCTTTTTGGCATATGAATCATATGACAAGCTCAGCTCGCATGCTGCATTACTCCATATAATTCCATATAGTTTAGGTTTCTTCTCATAGATGTAATTTGTATATATCTGCAATGAAATGCTAACATGTGGTGTTTGTAATTCTGATCAGTATAATGTAACCATCTGTGTTTCAATCAAGGAAAACCAATTTTATCTTAGCGTTGTTTCACTCGCCTCAGTTGCCATCACAGTAGCAAATAAAATTTGAACCAATGACACGAACGGTTTGAGAAAAGTGATACAAAGTGTATTAGAGAGTGAAAGTGGTGATTTTTGTGAATATGAAACAGAGTCTGCAGAAGATTCTGGTGACAGTCATAATGAATCTACTGCAGAAAGCAGTGAACAAAATAACTATGAAGCCAATGATGGCATGCCAGACAGACCCTTCGAAATGCATTCGCATTACAATGCAGAAAAACCAGTGTAACAGGTATTCGACTAAAACTGACAACCTCATTCTGTACCCTTTTACTACAAATAGTAGCATTTGTAAATACTGAACAAGCATGCGTCACTGATACCATCTGTACTTTCAATTTTTTTCAGTATACATAGAACCTTAGCTTGATAAAATGTGTGATGACATGAATACTTAGGCAATAAGGTAGATGAACAATCCCAACAGAAAATGTTGACAAACAATGAAAAATAAAATCAGGGCCCATATTGCTTTAGGGTCTCAAATGTGAAATTCACCATTCTGAAGCAAAACCTGATGCCTTGGCACCCCAATTTTTCATGAAACAATGAGTAGGGAGAGATTCAAACTGATTTTCCATTTCTTTCACACACAACAGTAGTATTAGGAGAACAGTATTAGTGAGTTTATGCATTTAATATTGTGCACCTAAATTTTCAACAAAAATAGTTAATGGCTGACTTTAAATGCTTTTTTAGGCATTAAGCTGTTACTGCCCTTACAGCTAGATGATTTAATTTGATTTCTTGGTTATTTGCCAAGGCATTTAAATATGACGTGATTGGGTTAAATAGAATTATGGAATAAACAATGGAAAACTGTAATGAATCCAAGAAAATTGTATGCTGTCACCTACCTTAGAAAGGAACATGATCATCTTTTATTCCTAAACAACACAGACAAGTAGACAAGATGAAGTGAGATAATTTGTCCTTATCCTTGACACATGTTTAACATGGAAGAAGCACAGTCATCAAATTCTACAAAAACTAAGAAATAGACTTCAGCAGTTAAAACTGTTGCTGCATCAAAACTCAACCCATTCCAATCCTAACAAGAGACCCATCTACACTATGATTATCAAACCAATCTGAGCAATACATGCTCCTTATGGGTTCTGCCTCTAGTACCCAAATTAGGTGTATCCACACATTCCAGAACAGGCTGTTTAGCATAATCACCAGCACATACTACTACATGAGAAATGAAAATCTCCATTTAGATCTGAATTTACCTGAAGTAACTACAGTTCTCCACTCTTCTTATGGCAATCCATATATAACATTCTCAATGGACCCTAAGATCTTGCTGAATCAGATACCTCAAAACATGGCACCAGAACAACCAATCTCAAGAGGAAAACACACATTGATATATTGACTGATTGAGGAACATGAAGCCTCAAGTTAATGTAAGAATAACTTATGTAAGTAAAATTGTAGTACTATGTACAAAAGTTTTAAATTAATAATTAGAAATCAGATGTGAGGTACTCACATGATTTTCTCTACTCTTATATTAACCATTCTTACAAACTCTTATTCCTATATTTTCTTTGTGCTAGTTGAGAGAAACATTTTCAGAAATTATCTTATTGCTTGTTTTCTTGTAGGTGCAAGAGGAATATGGGAATACAGTAAGCTTTGAGCGATAGTCCAATCTTTTAACACTTTCAAATTCTGTTCTCTTTGCATAGCTAAGATATAAAAAAAATGAATGATAATCTATTTGATGAAAGTTTAAGTATTTCAAATAACAAGGAATATCTCCGAAATGGTTCACTCTATAAAAAACTTTATTTGGGCATAAATTGTATGTTTTAGTAAGATCTACATTTTTTGTAGATCATTAATATGAAACCAAGATGGAGCAGGTGCTGGAGTCACATGTCACCTCTTTTCCTATTACAAATCTTTAAGTTATGGAACTACTACCTTTGATGGAGAAATTGAAGCAATTCGAATGGCCCTACAAAATCTTTTGCACAGAATTTCACATTTTCAGCAAGCAGTTATTCTCTCAGATTCCAGGGCAGCAATTATAGCAATTACTTCCAAGTTGTCACCAAAAACCCAAAAAATTATAGAATGTTGGAAAATCCTTACCCATCTAACAGCACTTCAAAAACACCTAGTCTTCCAATGGATACCAGCTCACCGTGGACTGAGTGGTAATGAGAAAGCTGATTTTCTTGCAAAAAAGGGTACGGGCAATGTGCAGAAATCTATAGTTAATCTACCATTTTATGCAGCTAAAAGATTAGTCAACTCTGAATTCAAAAAAATTATTGAAAAATATTACTATGAAAAATCAAAAAATAAAAGATGGGAACTACCAAACATTCAAACAGTAATTCCTGAGTATCCTCGAAAAACAGCAGTTGTAACCTTCAGGTTGATTACAGGACATGATTGGCAAAACATTTAAACAGAATTGGTATATATTCTTCACCACTCTGTCCTCTATGTGATCTGCAAGAGGAAATGAATCGAGACCACCTTCAAATATAACCGGCCACTTCTAATGCCCCATCCATCAGTGAAAAATATTGGAGAGCAAGAGGATTAATGACTTCATTGTCAGAAATCCAGCATTAGCTAACAACAATTCATTTATTTTTTCCAGTAGTCAAGGAGAATTTTTTGGACACATTGCTGCTTAACTCCTTAACTTTCCAGAACACTGTGACTGGAGAAATCACACCAAACATCCGAGACATTTCACCATAGGGCAAATTGCTGCAGGTCCTTTAAACTTTTGACAGCATCCCAATAAGTCTTTAGTCTATACTCCTCTTCCATCTCAGAGACATATTCCTCATCTTCCTCCACTATAGTTGACATATTCTACGGCATTGCAATTGAAAGCACATTCCTTGATGTAGTTCTGTAATTCTTGTCTTATCCTCATGTTTTTCATGGTCACTAACTTGACTCATTGGAAACCCTGCTTTTCCAAAACACTTTGTTATTGTTTCTGATAGCAATATCATTACAGCTTAGCTTATCGAAATTACCGCATCTAGAACAGATATGGTTTTGGTTAGCTAAGAGACAGATGATGTGGAACCCATATTAGCGAGCAAAGACTGCATTAACAGTATACACAAATGTACTTTAACATTGTGAAACTTATGAGTGATCAAAAAGCAATAACTCTGGTTACAGGGATGATAGGGTATATGGAAATAAATGCTCATGCATGTAGGCAGAGCACATTCACGGTTTGAATCTAGGTGAATGTTGGGACTTGCAGTTCTCCTTATTACCTTTGTTTTGTTGCAATTGTAGCAGTGATTCATTGGACACTAACTGGGTGAACTAACCAACACATTATGAAAAATAAGTAATAACTTTTGGGAAGACCAGAGTGAAGCAAATTAACCAATGAAATAGTGTAACTTGGTGGATCTCTCACTCAAAAACTTTAGTATTTGATTCTTTACCTCAAACATGTTTCATAAGCATCTTCCATCATCAAGCCAAACCACTTAATATTTCCTAGCTTGTTGGACACTTCTATTGGCTTGATGAACTTGGGGATGAGGTGGGAAACTGAAATTCATTAGGTGATCTCTGTACTTCTGTTTTTCCCATGTTACGAGCTTTTAGATTATCTTTATTCATTTTGCTACCTTTATAATTTTAGGTTTTCTGTCCACATGTGATGGTTGATTTTGTTTCTTTGTATTTTATATTTCTTGAATCTTCTATCAATTTTAGGCCAATGTTACTTTTAGTTTTTCCTTACTCAGGGGTCTCCATCTAGGGGATATGTGAATGGCGACCACAAGGTACCCAAGCTGAGCAGAATATTACTTCCACTTACTGGTGTTTTGCTCCTCACTGTAACGTTTCTGTCTGACCTTACCTTGGTCATCTCTTGCTCTCTTCCGACCCCGATGCTATTAGGGTTCCCGAGGGCTAGGGTCTTTATTTTTCCAACCTCTCCATTTCTCTATAAAATCTTAACCCCTAACATGCTGACCTGTCATGGCATGTAATGCGTCCTCTGATTGGTAATCAGAGGATATGGTCGGTGAATTTATTTTGATAACTCTCCCGGTCAGGTCGGTGAGACCCGTAAACCAACAACAGGTGTGGTCCTCCAGGCATTCTAGGGGTTGTGAGAGAGCGATGTGACTGTCAAAACATAAAAATATGGTGCTCTCTTAAAAGCGGTTACTATACTGCTATTGCTCTATGAGTGAAAAATATTGTAGGGCAAGAGAATTAATGACTTCATTGTCAGAAATCCAGCATTTCCTAACAACAACATCTTTTGTACAGTAAGAATTGGTCTAGCTCTTACAGTTTGCCAATTATGCAAGTGTCATCCTGAGTAAACAGAATCAATTACTTAATTGATAGGGCTTTTTATGACAGATGAATATCTGCAATTGTGATTTAGAAGATTTTTTTACAATTAAGACAGTTACCTTAGCATTTGATGTAACCTGATACATCCAACAACATGTATATGTTCTAAAAGGATGAATAAAGATAGATAATCACTTAAAAAAAAAAAGAACTACGCAGGCTATGGGCAGAAAATTCAAAATATACATTTCATTTGGCACAAAAAATATTTGAAACATATGGCATTTTAATCAATATTGTTGGAGCCATTTCCAAGAAAACCAAAATTTTCCATGTAAAGGGTAGTTTATGGTGGAGTGATGTTCTTCAAAATATTCATGTCACTTTCTTGAAAGACCTTAAACTTAAATACCAGCTTTGGTTTTTAACTGACTTTTCGTTTTTGAGTTATGCTGTCCACACACACACACGCACACACACGCACGCACACACGCGCGCACACACACACACACACCATTTTCTAAAAATGCTTTTTTTGGATTCAGGTGGCCTCAGAACATATATTCTACACTTCCTCCTCCTCCTACTCCAACTTCTACTCCTACTATTGGTAATGGCAATGACAATGGCAACGGTAATGGTACTGGTAATGGTAATTATAATAATAGTAATATGGTGGTGGTGGCGGTGGGATGGTGATGATGATGTGTTGGCTAAGGTTATCAGGAGAGTGATAAGATTGCAAACCTGCGACTTTCTGCAGAAAATTTATTACTTGCTAGATAATCATATTTATAACTACTGAAATTGATTATAATTAAGCTTAGTAGATGAGCTACCAAAATAATGAATTTTTGCGTGTTTTGTCTGTACAACAGATGGAGAGAACTGGTTCCCCACACTGTGCCATCACAAGCACTATGAACGCTAATAACTTGATTCCTACTTAATGCAGCTGGACTACAAAGCCTAACTATAATCCATCTAAAATTATCTATATTTTAAACATAAACGTGAAATGTCCTAGCCCTTCTTTAACCAAGGCACTGTCATTAGATTGCTAGTTATCATAAATGTTGCCATTCATTTCATTGTTTTTATTTCTAGGATATGCATAATAGAAAGTTGGAATTAAAGGTATTCCTATGATTGTGAAAATAATGCTGAGTGTATAACTTCACAAGATGTGCCTGCTTAGTGTCCAGTGCTTGTGCTTAAAGTCTGAATATAGAGTGAAATGATGGGAAAGTGCTACATGACGAGAAACTGTTATTTGTTACCATGCTGATAATAATCAAGTGAATGACAAAACAGGTGTTTTCATATGCTGCAATACCGTATTGTATATTGTATATAATGTACACCTGTTTGTGAGGTTATTTGTGTCTGTTGCACAAATATGTCAAATTATGTTATGCTATATGGATGCTAGAAGGGATAAATAAAAGTGTCAAACATGTGTGACTCTTCCCGTTACCCTGTCAATGCCACATTCTAATGTTGTTGCTGTTGTTTTCTAGTACCTTGCATCTGGCAATGAAGCCATTAGCATTCGTGCTTTCCAATACTTTTGAACTGTAGTTTCTTCTGATCTTAATGCTTCACAGGTCTTCAAGTGGTCTTCGTTCATTTCTGCTGGATCGTTACACAGGACACATATTGGTGAAGCTGAGATACCATTCTGTAGAGATGACCCGCCAAGCAGTCGGGATTTTTCAGTAGTCGGAAGGCTGCAACCGCCGTTTTCCTTGGTCTCTGGGGGATTATATCTGGGTTGGAAAGTAGTGTAATCCATTTTTTATCTTTGGCATTTGTTTCTATTTCTCCACATTCTAATGTTTAGTTGCAAGTTCGCACAAAATCTTTTGAGGCAACTCATTAAAGTAGAAAAAATTTTACTTTATGCCATGCACAGTAATTACTGGAAGTGCCAGAACTGAAGAAACATAGTGTTATTGCTATTGAGAAAACTAGTCACTCGAACTTGCAACAATTACAGAACTCATTAATATTTCTAAAAGCTATTGCTGTATAGACTATTGGACAATTTCAATAACAGAGAGTTATAAAAAATAAAATGTGCTTTTATACCTGCTTATGTGTCAGTCTCAGATGGCCATATGTTCTAATGTCATATTGCTTCCAATGACCCCCAAAGTTCAATATGCGAGCTTCCATAGTTGTAATTGCAGTTTTTAGGTGTGTCGCATTTATTAAAGCATACAAAAGTTACTTTGCATGAGCTTTAACATGCAGCAACCTTAAAAACTGTAATCACAACTATGGAAGCTCACATATTAAACTTCACGCATCAGCGGTAGAAATATGGCATTAGGACGTATTATCAGGTGAGACTGACAGGTGAGCAGGTATGAAAAATCTGATGTGTTGCATTCACATGACTTTCTCTGCTCTTGTACTAACCATTCTTCCAAACTCTTATTCCTATATCTTCTTCATATTAGTTAAGATAAACATTTGTACAACTTATCTAATTGCTAATTTCCTTGTAGGTAAAAGGGGGCATACAGTAGGCTTTGTGCAATAGTCTAATGTTTTAAAGCTTTGAGATTCTGTTGTCTCTGCACACTTAACATATAAAAAAAAATGAACAACGATGACCC
Source organism: Tenodera sinensis (assembly GCA_030765045.1). Lineage (NCBI taxonomy): Eukaryota > Metazoa > Arthropoda > Insecta > Mantodea > Mantidae > Tenodera > Tenodera sinensis. The sequence continues at coordinate 126,799,405 of CM060970.1, forward strand.
ATTTCACGAAAGTTCTAAGTTTTCCGAAACTCAGACACATAACAAGGAGTATCTCCGAAATGGTTCACCCTACAAGAAAATTTATTGAGACATAAATTGTGTATTTTAGCAAGATCTACATTTTTTGTATAGTATGATTTGGTCTATCTCTAACGGTTTACCAGTTATGCATAAGTCGTCCAGAGTAAATACGACTACAGGGGCTATAGCCAGAAAATTCAAGATATACATTTCATTTGTCATAAAAATATCTCAAACATATGACATTTTAATTAAAATCGTTAGAGCCATTTTCAAGAAAATCAAAGTTTTCGAAAAAATTTCCATGTAAAGGGTAGTTTAGGATGGGGCTACTTTCTTCAGAATCTTCGTGTCGCATCCTTGAAATACATTAAACTTAAATACCAACTTTGGTTTTTAACCGACTTTTCGTTTTTGAGTTATGTTGCCCACAGACTGACAGACTGACACACACACGGACCTTTTTCTAAAAATGCTTTTTTTTTTTTGGATTCAGGGGGCCTCAAAACATATATTTCCGGTGAAATCTCGACATCGAATTTTTGGGTGGAATACAATACTTCCCCTACTTACCAGTAGTGAAAGTAAAAATACAGATGTAGGAGCTACCGGCAACGTGAGCATTCGGGAGCGCAATTTCTCATACTTTAGTTCCAACTCAACCCACTTGGAGCGTTTTTGTTTCCAGAGAATAACAAGGGAGTTTCAATCTCCTCTTATATGTTTTGTGGTAATACCTATGTACGTCATCCCTGCGTAGCAGCAATTGCAGACAATAGGACGAGTTATGCCACTATTTTACAGGATAGCCTTTTAATTGTTATTTAAGTACGTTTCTACCAAATAAGATGAATACTAGGTACGAATTTCGTTTATTCTCCTTAAGAGTAATGTGGCTGGTTGGAACCGTCATGGCCGGAGGTGGGCGTGTCTACTTCAAGGGCCATGCTAAGGTTAATAAAGCCACTGCACAAAGCTGTAGTCTCCGTTGGTTAAAACATCAAACACTAAGGATGTGCAGATTTTAGTACTCATTTATATTACCGCTTATGTAACTTGTTAAATGTCATTCTAACCTTAGCAGTATTCTCATCGTCTTCCTTCTGTACAGGGTTGATGCATCTTCGTCCGTGCATGGAAGATGATCTCATGGCCCCAATTCATTATGGTGAAATCTTCAGTACACAACTTACGGTGACAATTTTGTTCACCCATCGAACTGTTTTAAAACTCCTGTTACGAAGGATACTGTGAGATAAACTAAGCATAAACTGAGTACCATATTTGTATCTCACACGCATTTATGCAATGGCTCTGTGATTCTAAAATACATCAAACAAAAGAACTTAGATGCCATACCAGTGAATTATTAAATTGAACCTCCCATTACTCTAAAATAGATGCATAATTACCACAGAATATATATACATACTATTGAGCAACTGCCAGCGAGCAATGAACTAGACAGGGTAGCCAATTCATAGAACACAAACAGTTGGTGACCAGCTCTTTGGGAACACTTTACAAGTGTGTTAGTAAGGTTGAAAAACAGGAACAAGAGATAATCATACTCTAGCATTATTTCTACATGAGTATATTTGCGGTTAATATTGGTATTTTCTGTTAACCTGAGTGATATTCGCAGCGATTAACATGCTTTTAATGGTTTAACACATTGTGTTATAATGACTATTTCACTTGGTCCAAATCAACCAAGCATGTGCAAAACAATTTCAAATCTCATCCAATGACAGCCTTCATTTACGAAAAATTTATCCACTTCATCATCACCTCTTCTGTTCTTATGTTATGAACAGGTTAGAGAAACAGCTGACATAGGTTGAACAATTCAAATGTCAAAAATGGCTGACTAGCTCAAGGTCTTCTCTAAGTAACAAGCCTGGATATGCGATTCGTGACGTCACAGCGCGAGGCTGACGTTCCAAGCAATTCATACAGAATAAACACATGTTTTACAGCATTTCTGCGCTGGAAGAAGCGTGCATTCATTTATATTTTCACATTTCGTATTAAAAGTTAATGTCTATTAGTATGTTAGTGGAAAACATGCTTTGCATAGTTGTTAATGGCAGAGCATGCTTCTTACGTTCGCAATGCGAATTTATCTCCAGTTTCTTTCTTTCTTTCTTTTTCCTGTAGATAATACCAAACTGTCTTGTTTAATAATGCAGTAGTTTTTCAAGAGGATGTTAGTTATTACTTTTATGATTTTCCTCGTCAAAATAGCACCCAGTAAGTTGCAATCACTAGCATTACAGTCAACACCAATATTATTAATGTCACATGTCTCAGCACCTAAATGTAGAATTAAGTTTCTCTGGTTTTCTACTTTAAGAAATTCTTGTTCATATGTCTCAACAATTTTACTACTTTTTCGTGATCACCAAGCATTTTCACCTTCATTGATAAATATTTTAAATGCAAGAGTTTCTATCAAGACTGAAGGGTTGAGAAAGTTGTCTGAGGTAATCAGGATGGGGGTAAAGAAAGAACATTGGAATCACGTAACTGTCTGTAAGCTGCTGGGTGAGAAAAATAAATTGAACACGTCCATAACAGGGTATCGGGCGTATATTTAATTGGTTTTTGACTGACCTATTTTACCTGCTCTTCTAGGAATTTAGGTTTTAGATATTCTGTGGAATCTTCATTCATGTCCTCCCAGTATTCTTTTACAATTTTGGCGGCCTGAAGTACTTTATGTTCTGTTTGTTCACTTGCTATTGTGAACCAAAATAGCATCAAATTTAGCCCATTTATCCAATATCATTTGTTTACCGAGACTCCATTTAAATTTACTATTGGGTATTACAGTTTTACCCTATAGAACCTAAATAATAAAATTGGAATTAATTTTTAATGCTGCTACGTGAGTGAGTGACTGGGGTTTAAGGGCCCGTCCACAGCTAGCTGAAGGAGTCTCTTCCGGCTGGTATCTCCCGTCACCAGTATGAAGGGAATCTTCTGCTCGTCGTCACTTTGAAGGGTCGGTATGATGAATTCTTTTCTCGTATAAAAGATCCGGCTAACTCTTTCGATGAACTGCGATGACTCTTTCTCTCCTATCTCGGTCGTGGTACGGGTATGAAGTATGTTCACAATTTACAGCTGATAATTTTCCTTGAGACGCGACCCCCGTGAAAATTATATGTTACGTCGATGTATTAACTTTTAGTCTTTCTAATGAGATAGTCTTCTTTGCTCTGGAGGCCACAATTGAAATAATGTTAGTGTATTTATTATCACAATTTTATTCGTTAATATATATAACGTTTACAATGAAGACAAAAGATAATCGCACTAGGCCAACTGCAAACGATATAATGCAAACAATCAAACAATGGGAAACAAAACACTCCAACACAACACCTACCATAACTAATAATACTGCATCAAATGCCCCTCATCACAGTATATGCAACTAATTCTATTTTGGGAAAATTGTTTTCAGCCATACAATGTTGCATGTACTGTGATGATCTCCCCACAACAATGTAATTGTACAACAATATAACAACTGTGTTGAAAAACATGTCATCGTTGAATACAAAAATATTTTCTCTTGACAATGTTTCGATTTTTTGGCAACTTTCAGGGGTTCTATGCCCCTCCCCACTAAAATTTGTTTTATGATTTTTCTTATAATTGATTGTCACGTCACTTTGCCATATCTATTTCGGCATCTCGGTAGGGCTTAAGCATAGTCTTGTGGTACTTGCCTACCTTTTTGCCGTTACTACCCTCAAGTCCATATGTATGATCTCCAAATTTCTCCGATATCCTGAATGGTCCTTTGTATAATAGATTCATTCGCCTATATATCTTCTTGGAGGCTCTTGATTAAGCACGCTCTCAGTTGATTCTTTTGTTCTTCATTTATATTGTGCGCATTATTCACTTTTTCGTTCAGCGTAGCCATAAAAGATTCTTCTTCTTTCTTTTTATCATCTCTGACGACATCCAATCTGTATACTCCACAATCATCTCGCAGATGGTGATTCTCTCCTCGAACTCCGCGAACATTATTATTAAACAAATCAATTTCGACGTATTTTTGTATATCATCGCAGTCGTCTTCTTCATTTGCACTTACTTTTTCGTCGTCGTACAATATAACATTCTCTACAAAAAATCTTCCATTATTAACATCGTCGAAATCCTCGTTCGCTTCAATATTTTCACCTTCTAACAGTCTCACTATTCGCGTGTTTTCACCATCTTTAACGCGTAGTTCATGCTCTTCGAAATCGATGATTGCTTGCCAGTGATAAAGTAAGTCGTTTCCAATAATAATTTCTCTTGCCAAACGCTGAATAACTAATGCGACAAAATCAAATTTCCAACCATTTACATGTGCTTTAACTAACATTTGATATTTCACCCGATCTCTCTTTTTACCGATCGCTGTACTACAATACACATTGTTTACGTGCAAGTACTCTATCTTGTTTGAGGATAATAATTCCTGGAATAATTCCTCTGAAATTACCGATGAGCTTGCCCCAGTATCTATTAACACAGTGAAGCTACGGTCCCATATATTTAACTCAATTTGAGGTGGATTGACTAACTCTTTATTGGACTTTATTGGACTTTACTGGGTTAATTTTGTTGTCGGTGATTAAATTTACGTGAATTTTGCCCTGTGCCTGCACCATCAAATCATTTTCCAAGGCATAAAATGATTTCGGAATTAATTTCCCTGATTCTCATTCGTTTGATTGTTACTTGTTGATATCGTGCCAGTATTTGTTTCTTGATTCTGTGTTCTAGGAAAGTCGCGATCATTCCTGCGTTCGACGCTTTCCTCCTCCAACCTAGGCATTTGGGTTACATTTTCCTGATAATTTGTACTATGATTTCTCGGATCGTAGCTTCCATTCCACCTACGATTGTAATTTCTGTAAAACCGGATGTGATTAATTTGACTGGTTCTTCCACACCCTCTGGTATCGCTACCATAATCATGATTACGTCTCTCGTATCGCGGATTTTGTCTGTCTCGCGGTATAGGACCTCTGTAATTCGATCTTACATCAGGACGTCTATTTGTTCTGTAGTTTTCACCATTATTTTGGTGTGTTTCATCTCTCACACCATTTCCCTGGTTCTCATTCGTTGTTGGAAAATTATTTCTAAGACGTTCTAATTGCGTTCCTTGATTCCTACCTTGGCCACTTACAGCGCGCTGTCCATTTTCATATCGCTGACTGGAGTTAGTCTCTTGGTAATTATTCTGAGCCTCGAACTCTGCCAATAATTCAATTACGTCCGAAAAATCAACCGGTTTCGCCACGATCAGATTATTTCTTATGTGCGGTGGATAATGGCGAATAAGTGCTTCAATAACCTCCTGTTCACTCAACTGAGGTTGGAGTAGTTTCGATTTGTTCGCCAGTTTCAAAAAATACTCCATCATTGAAATACCACGTTTACTGTCATAATGTCCGGTAGCCAGTTCGACTTTAATCTGGTTTTGACGTCCCGGTCCCCAAAATCTATTTATAAAAAGGTTTCGAAACATACTATATGTTTCGTGAGATGCCAAAGTTAGTCTTAACCATTCCAATGCGTTTTTCTTAAGACAGCGTTTAATCACCATCATTCGTATCTCGTTCGGAATTCGTTTGATCCTAAAATAATCCTCCAGTTCTTTTATGAAAGTTTTTGGATTGTCACCGGCTTCTTCGTCAAATGACGGAGGGGTTAGGTCATGGAACAAGTGACTAGCGTGACAATTATGGTTTTGACTAGGGGAGTGCATTGGCATAGCTAAATCATTCTCCTGAAAGTCCGCCATATTACTGTTATTGTCAAGTGCATCAGTATTGGTCATATTTTTGCATTCACTCACAAATTGATCATGATTGTCATTAACTCTATCAGCCTGTAGAGCAATCACAACTTGGGAAAGCCTTCCTGTAAATTCTTTTTCCTTTGTAACCGTTTCATTTATTCTATTTACATTTACATTGGCTTCCTCCTTTACTTTATTCAATTCTTCTCGCTGTGACTGCATCTCAGCGCTTATACCCTTTACAACATTTTCTAAACTATCAATTTTTACATCAATGTCATTTTGTTTTGACCTAATTCCATCTTGATACATTTTACAACTCTGTTCTACCACGACTATCTCTGTTCTCAATTCATCTCCTACCTTTGCAATTTTTGCATTCTGTTCTGCTAGTTTTTCATCAAATTCTTTACTTAATTCAGCTTTCATTTCTACCACTGTCTTCTCCTGTCCTAACTTAACTTCATTTATCAATTCTCCTAGCCTAGCTATTTCTACTGTGTTTGATTCCTGTCCTAATTTTATCACGCTTACTAACTCACCTAATTTAGCTATATCATTGTTACTTGATTCAATTCTTTCTGTACATTCCTTCTTACATAATTCAATTTCTTGTGACAATTTATTTATATTTCTGGCATTATCCTCCTTCAAATCTGCTACATTTCTAACAAAATCTGCTTTTATATCTGCTGTATTTTTGTTCATCGCTTCCAATATTTCTTTCAATCCTATTTCAGATTCCTTACATACTACATTCTTTCTACCTTCTACTGATAACTTATCACTCACTTCCCTCTCTACACTATCATTATCTTTCTCAACTTTTTCCATCTTCTGTACAATTTTCTTATTGCGTAGTATCATAAATTAGTACTAGTCTTACTTGAATTCTGGAGCACAAGAAAAAGGATACTCCGTCAAAATGTCTTCTTTTCACTCTTTGTCCAGGTACATATTTTTACTCTATACGCCTGTATTCGAGCCGCCCCACGTTGGGCGCCAGTATGAAGGAGTCTCTTCCGGCTGGTATCTCCCGTCACCAGTATGAAGGGAATCTTCTGCTCGTCGTCACTTTGAAGGGTCGGTATGATGAATTCTTTTCTCGTATAAAAGATCCGGCTAACTCTTTCGATGAACTGCGATGACTCTTTCTCTCCTATCTCGGTCGTGGTACGGGTATGAAGTATGTTCACAATTTACAGCTGATAATTTTCCTTGAGACGCGACCCCCGTGAAAATTATATGTTACGTCGATGTATTAACTTTTAGTCTTTCTAATGAGATAGTCTTCTTTGCTCTGGAGGCCACAATTGAAATAATATTAGTGTATTTATTATCACAATTTTATTCGTTAATATATATAACGTTTACAATGAAGACAAAAGATAATCGCACTAGCCCAACTGCAAACGATATAATGCAAACAATCAAACAATGGGAAACAAAACACTCCAACACAACACCTACCATAACTAATAATACTGCATCATAGCTCATTAGAGCCCCTAATGCTGCTACAATTTTAGGAATTTCTTCAGTATCAATTTTCACAAAAAATAATTTCTTTTATGATGACGGCGAATCCCTCTAATTTCATGTCACTAATTCTATTTTTAAAGCTCTGGAAATCACCCGTTTTTTTCATCTTCGAGTTATTTACGAAATGCTATGGATTTTCAGTAAGTTCAGTTGTTCTGGGTGCTACAAAACACTTCCATCATTTCCCGTAGCAGGAAATTCCTTCACTATGTGCTGTTCAGAAAAATGTTTAATACATACCACACCTGGTTCATAAATATCCCTTGAATAGCACGTACCCACTGCTCTCTTCTGTGTGTAGATCCTTTGGAAACGAAAACACTGTAACATACTTTTCTACGCTTGTTTTATAGTTTGAGGTATAACCCGGCACACAACACTTCCTAGGCATTTTGTATTGAAAACTACACCACTTTGTAATTTAATTGTTCGCTCACTTACTTGTTTACTGACACGTTGTAAGGCACAAGCAACTTCTTAGCGTTCCAACCACGAACTGATGTCTTGCATTCCCGTAATAAACAAATAGGTGATAAACATAAGCCTCCCGTGATGACGTCATTAACGTAATCTCTTTCCGTATACAGGCCTGTTAGATAAAGATGGCCTTGACTAGCTTCGGTGAACCATTTTGTCCTGGAATACATGCAATAAAGTGTGCGCACCTCAGAACACAGAATACAAGTAAAATATGTTTGGGATCAGTTTGACAAATTTTGTATTGAACCAAATTATAAATTAACAGCAGATACTCCAACTTCTAAGATTACCAACATATTAAACAATTGCGGTATTAATATAAGAATTTTGTAGGCCCAACCGATGGGTGCTGATGTTTGTCTTCATGGTATATGTTTCTTTTAAGATCTTGGTAATTACAGAACGGCATTTAAATAAAATTTCTTAGGCTATATCATCATTTAATTCGTTAAACAGTCTTAATCAAAGCAACTCGTGATAGTTAAATTCTCTGGATAAATTGACAATCACTCGTGGTATTACTTACGATAATTGAAGACCACACGCGAAGAATGAGGTCACTTCTATTAGTAATTTTCAGGAGAGCATTTTTGAAGTTTGTTAGCCACATAATTGTTAACAGATGAATGTAATATCATTGTTGCGGCATGCTGCACACCAAAAGAATGAGGTAAGCCCATAATGAAATCCAATATCTTCCTGTAAATCTGAAATTCTTATTACCACCTCGGAACGACTTAATTCTTAGTTTTTAAATATGTTGCGTAATTTGTTTTACATTGAACATGGATTATTTTCACAATATAAACTTGTTTATGAAGTATTAGAACTCATTTGAAACACTAAAATTCCGACATGGTGTTCTATATTTATAGCATTAACAACAATGGCATTTAATGGGACTGTCAACAATGTTTACAATTCATTGTTACAGGTGTGCATGTCGTAATAAAATTATATTAACACTTCATTGCTGCAGGTGTGCACATCGTAATAAGTTACGATGGGAGCAATTCTATTGCTTACCGCGTCCTTGTTTCGTTTTCAGTGACTCACTCATTCTCTTCCTGTTTTCTTCCAAAGTAAATATACACGTGACTAACTTCATTATCAGCATGAACTTGCAGTAAGAGGGTAGATTCGACCTTTGAGTTAGTGGGTGATTAGCGTTTAAGGCCCCCCTCCGACCTTGGAGAATGCTATAGAAACGAAATCTCAAATTTGCAGAAAAGGTGACTTACCTCATTCTTCCCGCGTGTTCTTCAATTATATTAGTTTGTATTTAATTTTCAGCCATCCATGAAGTTGGATACGTCTAGGATTTATTCCTTGCATCTTTGCGCTTTAAGTCCACAATGGATACAAAAATTAGAAACTGAAAGTACGTTATTCCTTTTGAGAAACAAAGGATAAGGTTTAAAAGCCTCCTACTGTAAGAGTAATTGATATTGGGTTAAGATTGTGGATGTTTAACACGAGGAAGTTGTTACCTTGACCACCTCCATAATGGATGGTCTGATATTTGCCGAGTATTAGGCGCTGACGTAGCTCGGCGTCACGCTCCCTGTCGACGGAGTAGATAACTTCCTGGTACATATGTCCGGTCGGAAGGTTCACCAGAGCCTAATTCACTAGTTCTGCAGCATCCCCTGCAGAACTAGTGAATAAGGCTGCATCTCCTGCAGTATCTCCCTCGATTTTTGTAGCCTTGACTTACGCTGGCTGCGATTGACTGCAGCCAGACAATGATTTCTGAACAGATTTTTAAGAGCCTCCCAGAGTTTTCAGGACGCCGCCTAAGTTGGAATCATATTTAGTACGAGGTGCATCCAGAAAGTAAGCCCTGATGAGCGATAAAGAGAACAAAACACCTCTAAGTAAGAAATATTTATTGGAATAACTACATAGACTCACTGGCTACTTTTCAACATAGTCGCCACCATTGTTGAGGCATTTATCGCAACGGTTCACCATTAATTGTATGCCCAAGTCATAGGATTCTGCCGCCAATGTCCGCAGCCACGAAGTCACTTCATTCTGCACCCACGTCGATCCCAAAAGACAATGCACATGATTTTTTGACAGAGATTGTCTGCTTGAATTTGATCTTCGCAGGTGAACCACTATGCCGCCAATGCATTGATTGTTGTTTTGTCTCTGGTGTGGCATTTGCCACCAATGTTTCATTCCCAGTGACAATATTGCCGAGAAACTGGTCACCTTCCGCTGCGTATCGCTGTAGGAATGTCAATGCTGCGGCCAGACATATGGTTTTGTGTCCATCTGTCAGTGGTCTAGGCACTCATCTTGCACACACTTTGTGAAAACCAAGCCACCGAAAGACAATTTCGTGCAAAAGCGAGCGAGAGATCTGGGGAAACTGACGAGAGTTCTGAAATTGTGAAGCGCCGGCTCTGCACAGTTGTTTGCCACACACTTTCCAACACTTCTGGCGTCATCAGGGACGGTCGGGCATTACGGTCTTCGTCGTGAATATTGGTTCCTCCTTCTGTGAATTGCCTGCACTATCGTCTTACCTTACTGTCAAGCATATCTTGTCAATACACGTGACACAATTGGCAATGGATCTCTGCTGGAGATTGCTTTTGAGCATGCAAAAATCGGATGACTGCACGAACCTCGCATTTGGCGGGAGACAATATCGGAGCAGCCATTTTCTCCTAGCACAGAGCAGTAACTATTGCCGTCACAAAACTGAAACTTTACTGTAATGTTGCCATATACTTCCTCTCTTCTCCTGCGCAAGCGCATTCCTATCTAACTGGTGGTGCCATCTCTGGATGCGATCGGGATGCACCTCGTATTTCTGCCGCCCATCCTTGGAGGCTGGCTATCAGCTGCGCAGGTTCCTCTTTTGTGGACCATCGGTTGCGGGCGGCGACGGTGAAGAATTGTATGCGGAAGACTTCGAAGGTCGATGTGCCGTTGCTTGGTACGCGCGGAAGTTGGGTCGTGACCTGGTGTCTCGACCTCCAAGCACTTAGTTTCGCTGTTATTCCACCCTGGCATTGTTGCCGTCAACAATGTCCTCCGGCGCGCTAAGATATTCCCCAACGTCTTCCGGAGCGTTAACGCGTTGGCGGAATTCTTTCTCGCTTCCTTCACGCCCGTCGATCTTTGCCGATAGTTCTAACTTCATATCGGACATTTTTGGTAACAACTTTTCCATACTGGATTCCATTTTTGGCTCCATCCGCTACACTCCGGATTTCTGTCAAGCTAGTGAGGTTATTTAACTTGATTATGAAAAAAGCTGTTGTTGCGACTGCTTACTCTATTCAGATATTAGTCACTATGGAAGTTGTTGCTTTTATGCTGTACGTTAGAGTATGTTCGGCAGTGGCGGCTCGTGACTTGTCGCAGTATGCAGTATATTACACGCTCTCCACCTTTACTCTGTCTTTCTCTGATACACACTACACACAATTCTCGTTTGCAATTCATATGGGCATTTATGCTATCATGTTTTAATATTTTTTTGTTTTAAATGACCAATATTACAACCATTATTTGTCCAGGTGCCGTTTCTCTCACTCCTAAATAATAAGCACGGAAACAGATTCTCTTCTAAGGATAAATCCGAAAGATTTATCTTCTTCAGTTTCGCCATGTTATTCATTTCCTCACTTTCATGGATTCACATTTCTCGCTATGTGCGGAAACAACTGCATGCAATTTGCTGCCAGAAACACAAACATAACAAACAATAAAAAACATTGTAACAAAATAACTATTCCAAACTGAAGTATTGGCCTTAGTAAATTACGACATAAAGAGTAATTAGATGCACTTATAATCATTTAATAAAACTAGACGTAATTGTGTTTATAACATTAACATAACGGTCATTTGAATATAGAAAATGGCTACATTATATTTAGAACCGTCATGTTAGCTAACTGCCTAATAGGTTCTGCTAAACAAGAGGGAGGGAAATGCTCGTAGCAAGGAAAACGGAGAAAACTTGTATGAGAATGCAGTGCGCTTGCGCGGTAAGAATCGCATGTGTTGGCCTTGGCGGTTATGCTGCCTTAACTCGTACTCTTAAATGCAAGCTTTGCACCGCTCCCCGCCTCCCCTTACCTAAGAGCTACCTTCGCCAGTCCAAAAATAGGGTTTACGCATCTCTACAGCTTGTCGACTGAATGCGTTGCATTTGGTAGAGTTCGGGAAAATTAAACGAGCTAACTCATATAGAAGGAAGTTTGACATTCGACTTTCTTATATGCATGTCTATAAAGGTAAATACACATTCACATACAGGAAAAAAATAGTGTGTATGTGCAGTTACGAGTATGCGGTCACCCAGGAACAGCCACTGATGTTCGGTGTTCCACTTATATGCTGTTCTAACATTGTATTTATGTATAAATATAGTTATATATAAATATATAAATAAATATATATAAATAAATATATATAAATGAATATATATTAAATTATCTATAATTTGAAGCTACAAATGGTGAAACCCAACATGATTATATGAGGTAGGGCTTGTTTACAATTGCATGATGCCTACCGGTGCTAGGAATACGAACCACACGGATATTGTACAAGTTGCAGTAAAAATTCCAGCTTTTTGGTGGAAAAATGTAAAACTCTCATTTCTGCAAGTGGAATCCCAGTATGTTACTGCAAATAGCAACCAAATATCACTATGCACTCAGATCAATTGATAGTGAAGTCCCCGAACTGATATCAGACTTAATTTTGAGACCATTATCCTCCAAGCTGTACACAGACCTGAATGTTGTAAAGTGTCGGTAGCTTAAAGGAAATAGGCACAAAGGCAAAGTGCAGGTGACAATTTATTTTAACGAAAGGAAACAGATCCCTTTTATCTTCCTTTCATAGAAGTTTGAAAACAGTGTTGTTGTAATTAATTTAATAGGTGAGTTAATTAATAACACTGAACAACACTTACAACATATTTTTCCGGGATGCGTTTCGAAGGTAACTTTCCTCCATTATCAACCGGACAATAACTGGGTTTCCATGGTGCTTGATGGTGCAGATGGTGATGCTTCTTCTGGTGGCGGTTCAATGAACTTACTGAAAATGTCTCTCTGAGGAATGTCGAAATTAAATACTCGGTTTCTATTTTTTAAAATAAAGATTTGTTCCCATGTGGACAGTTCTTGTTATCCAGTTATGTGTTTAAGAGGTTTCGGTTCTAGCCCTATGTCATGATTTTTTGTCCAAAAGTGAAATGCAACCGCTGATTTTTCTAATTGTTTACTCTTAATGTTTCTAACGTGTTCCTTGGATCTAATTTCTAAATTTCTTTTGGTTTTTCCCATGTATATTTCATTACAATCACTGCATTCAATTTGGTATATGCCAGATTTTTTGTTAGCTGGAATAGCATCTTTGATGTTTGAAAGTAGTAGGTTTTTTATGGAGTAATGGTTTACTGTGGCTAGCTCAATGTTGTATTCCTTGAACACCTTTTTAAATTTATCAAAGGCCCATGGATGATATGTGAATTTTTTGAATATCATTTTTGTTTTTGCTGCTGTGAGAGTTGTAGTTTCTTTTAATAATTTTTTTTTCTGCTTGTTTTACCTTTTTATCTACTAATTCTTTGGGAAAGCCATTTTTTGTGCTATTTCAATTATTTTGTAATATTCTGTTTTATATTCTTCTGCTGAAAGAGGGAAGTTCACCAATCTATGTGTTAAACTACTGAAAATTGCTTGTTTGTGGCTTCTTGGATTGTAACTATTAGCTTTTATGTAGTTGTCTGTCTGCGTTGGTTTTCTGTGAATACCGAAATTTATTCTATCCTTGTTTTTGATTAATTTTAGATCTAAAAATGGTAATTTATTATCTTTTTCTACTTCCACTGTGAAATTTATACTTTTGTCCTGTATGTTCAGAAGTTTTAACGCGTCACTGATGTGTCTTTTTGGAACTATTGCAAATATATTGTGGCGGGGTTTTATTATAAAAGATGGTCATATATCAGCGTGAATATAGCAGCAAATGGAGTATTGTTTTTACTAAAAGGTGGAAAGTTTGTTATAGCAGACGCCACTCTTATCTGCAGGGTTGGCGGTCTAAGAATGGAATGCAAAAGCCAACGTTCTTTTACCACAAACACATTTATTCGTTATTTACACTTCATATCACAAAGCAATTAGTTAACAACTCTTAAATTTCGACAGCGTCTACACTGGTTAAAAGTTTGGGTGTAATTTACATGTTCACACACCATCAGCAATTATACGACCTCCCACTTTGAGTCCACAGACGCTAATGAATATAGTACCTAGCGTCCTATGACGCAACACCGCCATTCTTGTGTATTCATCCGCGCAACAGTTCTCATTGGTTGAACTCAAAGTGACGAGAAGACATTGTCTATTTTGAGTATTATTAAAAAAAATAAGTCCCTGATACACCTAAATTAAAAGAATTAAAAATTTACACACTCTTACAAAAATATTTACATGAACAATTTTCTATTAGTCAATATTCTGTCTCATATGCCCCTTGTTTTGTTTTTCAAGTTGTCACCTTATTCACAATCTTGAAACACAATACAATACTTCTCCCTACTTCTATGATTCAATCACTTTGTACAATCTTTTTTTTTTTTTTTTTCTTTACAGTCTTCTTCACTGTTTGTCTTTGTCCTTTGTTTTGACATAATACAACATGTCTTTATAAGTTTCACATATTCGGTTACTACACAATGCATTCAGTTATTATACAATACATATCCAGTTATTGTACAACACATTTAGTTATTACACAATATGTCCAATTATTATGCAATACATATTCAGTCCTTGTACAATATACCCAGTTATCATATCACATATATTGTTATTATACAATACACCTTCAGTCATTATACAATACATATTCAGTCATTGTACAACACATTTGATTACTACACAACATGTCCAATTATTACACAATATATATTCAGTTATTGCACAATATATCCTGCTATCATAACACATATGTGTTCTGTTATTATGCAATACATATTCAGTTATTACACAATACACATTCAGTTTTGGCATAAACCATTTAGTTATTACTCAACATATTCAGTTATTGTACAATATATCCAGTTATCATACAATACATATTCAGTTATTGTACAACACATATTCAGTTCTTATACATTTGACATTGACACAAATACAATTTAAGTGTTTCATGTGGTTTTTTTGACTTGTATTCATTGCTATGAGGAGAGAAAAACAGGATACAAATTTTGAGCTAATGATTATGATCATATTTATGGCAATACTTTATTCAGTTCTTTGCCTTATTTGTCTTATGAGCTTATGTATAGGCAGGTTATCGAGTCGGTTCTTAAACTCTGATGTTACTTATGATACTAATTTTCTTAATTGGGTTATTATTCATTGTTGTTTGGTTCAACATTTCTTCGAGCTTAGCATTGGCTATATTCATCTTAATTCATGGGCATTGTTTTTCTGATTATGGTTTTCCTCACTTCACTAATTGTCATTTCTTTGTCTCTTATTTTTATAAGAGAAAACTTCTATACTTACAATTATTCTGTAATTGTATTATTTTTCTTCTCCATTTACCCTCGACATCTTTGTGTCGAAATATTATATCTTTTTCATCATAATTGATTCATTTTTATTTTTGTCCCTGACATCCTTATGTCAAAAACATATTATCTTCTGTCGCTATGATCCATTTATTTAATGACAATCAGTGTCCTCATCTGTCTTTGTTGACAATGCTCTTTGTGGTCGATATAGCCAATGACTATGTTGATTTTCTTCCTTGTTGTAATCCTATTCTGAACATTATTTCCTATAAGTAACCCATCAAAAATTGTTATCTTCTTTCATCTCTATTATTCCTGCCTTACACATTTGTTGACAAAGACTATTTGGTCCTTTCTTTGTATGGCTTCTATTTATTTTTGTGGTATCTTCCTACCAACTTGCCATTTGTATTCTGTAGCTCATATGTGTGGTCACCCAGCTGTTTTGTTATGACCAGTGGTTCCATCTCTCTCTTCGTGTAGTCATCATGGTGTCGATGTCAATTGTAAGTTGCTGAGATTTTGTTGTTTGTCATCCACTCGGTTGGGACGAACTTAGTTGTTGTAATTTCCCTGAGTGTTGGTGGTGGTTGTCGTTTCTGTATTCCGTGTAGTGTCTGCCCTATTTGGCACATTTTCATCTACTTCCTGCTGTCTTATGTTGCCAGTGTACCATTGGTCTCTGCCCCTTTGGCGTGAACCTCTGTCGTATGACGGTCTGTGGTTGTTCAAGTGTTCCCTACTGAATCGTATGTGATTCACTTGATGGGTATGGTCTCCTGGTCTTCCACGATCATATGTATATGTTTGGTGTCTCGATTCACCCCTCGGTATCGTGTCATGGTACCGCTGTCTTGTGTTCTCCATCCTCTCGCCATGATTATGTGGTTGTGGGAAATGGTGTGCCCCTCTCCCCCTTTCATGGGTACTCCTAGTATTTGTATGTTCTCCTTCGCTCTGGTTGTTCGTAGCCGTGTTCCGGTTTAGGATGGGTGAGTTTGGGTGACCGTTCCTATGTCTATGCTCATTAGGCCGACCATTTTGTGTTTCGAAGGCTGTCAGCAGTTCTATCATATCTGCAAAATCTACTGGCCTCGCAACAATTAACCCTGTTCTCACTGTGTCTGGGAAATGTCTTGTTATGCTGGCAATTAGTTCTGCCTCCGACAAGTTGGGGTCTAATAGCTTTCCTTTGTTGGCTACTTTAATAAAATAATCGACTAGCGACAACCCTTTGGTTGGATCGTATCTACCTGTCGCTAGCTCTACCCTAGTTTGGTTTTGTTTAGCTGGGCCCCAATACCTTGGTAGGAATAAATTTCTGAATGAGCTATAAGACTCATGACCAGCTAGTGTTAACCTGAGCCATTCTAATGCCTTGTTTTTTAAGCTTTTCTTAACTATCATCATCCTAAGCTCGTTTGGTATCCTTTTCACTTTAAAGTATTCTTCCATCTCTTTAACAAAGAGTTTTGGATCGTCTCCCTTCTCCTCGTCAAATGTAGGTGGTGTGATTTCATGTAATATGCTGTTGGTGTAACATGTGTTATGTGTTGTGTCATTGTTTGGTTGTGAACCTCTTTCTCTACATGGTGAGTCAACATTTTGTACATTACTCAAATAACTCTCATCTTGTACATTACTTACATCTAAATCATCTTGTCTTTGTAATGCCTTCACAACATCATTTACGTTAGCCAAATTTTCTTTCCCTTTTTTCATTTCTTCACAAATTGATTTTAAATCATTCTTTATTTCTAAGTGGCTTTGTTTCATATCATTTATAGCATCCTGTTGTGAAAGCATCACATCATTCATTGTCTTAATTTTAGGAATTACAATTTGTTCTACAGTTTCATTAATAATGTCTTTCTTTATTACCTCAATCTCTTTCCTTAATCCCTCAGTTATTTCTGCTTTTACATTTGTTATCTTACAGTCTACACTTGTATTACATTCTGTTATTTCATCCCTACATCTAGCAATTTCTCCTTCCAACACTATTTTATTCTCTTTCATCTCTGATTCTATCTTTCCCATCCTATCTCCTACAATTTCTATCCTAGCTTCTAAGGCTTCCTTTGTTTCATTTAAGTTTTTGTGAACTAATTTTAAATTAGTTTCCATTACTTTCATACTTTCTTTACACTCCTGTCTTCCTAATTCTATTTTCTGTTCTAAGTCTTTTCTCACTTCCTCCATTTTCTGACCTATCTCTTTCTTATTATTTTCCAAGTCCTCTCTCACTCCCTCTATTTTCTCACCTAAACTTTGTTCTATATCCTGTTTTAATTCTGCCTTATTCTGTTCCATGTCCTGTTTTAATTCTGCATTATTTTGTTCCATTTTCTGACCTAATTCTACCTTGTTTTGTTCCAGTTTCTGTTCTAGTCTTTCAAACATCATCATCATTAACCTTTGATCTTTGCTCATTTCCGCCTGTTCGCCTTCTAATCCTTCCTGATAACTAGGCCTATCTGCCCCTTCCCCCACTCCTGTTTCTATCTCTTTTCGCGACATTTTAATTCCTTTATCTAATTCACTTAATGTTGAAAGTCCTGTTACTTTTCCACTTCTCAAAAACATGCACAATGGAAATAAAATGTATAAAGAAACAAAAAATGTTGATCCTACTTTCTTTTCTGTTGGTTCTTCGTCCAGTTATTTACGTCTCCTGGGTAGTTGGCTTCGCTAGATGATCTCCGGTGTTTTTCCCACGTTGATTCTCCGTGTATCGATGTTTTGTTGATATCAGTCGATGGTCTAATGGCGTCTTTCTCCTGCACGATGAGATAGCATCCTTTTGATGTTAGCACTTTGTTCTCGTAATTCTGCATTCCATTCTAAATTCGCGCTCCACGTTGGGCAAGCCATTTGTGGCGGGGTTTTATTATAAAAGATGGTCATATATCAGCGTGAATATAGCAGCAAATGGAGTATTGTTTTTACTAAAAGGTGGAAAGTTTGTTATAGCAGACGCCACTCTTATCTGCAGGGTTGGCGGTCTAAGAATGGAATGCAAAAGCCAACGTTCTTTTACCACAAACACATTTATTCGTTATTTACACTTCATATCACAAAGCAATTAGTTAACAACTCTTAAATTTCGACAGCGTCTACACTGGTTAAAAGTTTGGGTGTAATTTACATGTTCACACACCATCAGCAATTATACGACCTCCCACTTTGAGTCCACAGACGCTAATGAATATAGTACCTAGCGTCCTATGACGCAACACCGCCATTCTTGTGTATTCATCCGCGCAACAGTTCTCATTGGTTGAACTCAAAGTGACGAGAAGACATTGTCTATTTTGAGTATTATTAAAAAAAATAAGTCCCTGATACACCTAAATTAAAAGAATTAAAAATTTACACACTCTTACAAAAATATTTACATGAACAATTTTCTATTAGTCAATATTCTGTCTCAATATCATCCACATATCGCTGCCAGAGTTTGAACATCCATGGGAAACCTTTTGAAAAGAAATTTAGAAATTAGATCCAAGGAACACGGTAGAAACATTAATAGTAAACAATTGGAAAAATCAGCGGTTGCATTTCACTTTTGGACAAAAAATCATGACATAGAGCTAGAACCGAAACTTCTTAAACACATAACCGGAAAACAAGAACTGTCCACATGGGAACAAATCTTTATTTTAAAAAATAGAAACCGAGTATTTAATTTCGACATTCCTCAGAGAGACATTTTCAGTAAGTTCATCGAACCGCCACCAGAAGAAACACCAGAAGCATCACCATCTGCACCATCAAGCACCATGGAAACCCAGTTATTGTCCGGTTGATAATGGAGGAAAGTTACCTTCGAAATGCGTCCCGGAAAAATATGTTGTAAGTGTTGTTCAGTGTTATTAATTAACTCACCTTTTAAATTAAATTAAAAAAAGATCCCTTTTAGTTACATTTCTGTAAGAACAATAAAAGCAAGCAAAATGTTGCCCACGGCTGCAAATAAATTACCTATGTAGTTGTGTAACACACGTTTTAACAAAATGATATTTTGTGCCAATGTGTTTGGTTCAATTGGAGAATTTACCAACTTTCGCCAAACACAAAAAGCTTTGGTTGCCTCATATATAATCATAGCATTGTTCAAATTTTGATGCATATCTTTCAATAGTTTCTGCAGCAGATTGTCCCTTGACATGCTTCTAACAAGGCGATATGTGTACCCATAGATGAGCTGTTAATCAAATTTACATGCAGGGTTACAGGGTAGCAATTATATTAAACATTGAAATATGTAAAAGGACAATACAATAAATTGAATTATGTGTGAAAGATTGTATTAACAATTTCAGTGTCTCAGAAAAAACAGACTTCTATAACACACCTTACATAAGATGTTTTCTCCATCTGTGCAGAAATGCTTTGAAAATAACTCCTTCACAATTTTGCACATTAATTTATAATTAGAATTCTGGGCATGAAACATCCTTAAATCTTTATATTACCTGCACAATATCCAGGCTTAGGTTCCCATTTTGCAACGTGCAATGTGTACTGTACTATGCATTCTGAACCAGCTGTGCATGAGATAGCCAGTGCCTGACCTTACCCTAATGTCTGTGTAATTGCAATCTGCACTACTCTCCTGGTACCGGAAAGATATGGAAATGCCTCGCCCAGTTCGTAACGCCTGTGAAGGGCAGAGGTGGAGCATACAGCATCCACGCGGCAAGCCTTAGCCTGGAAGGTGCTGCTGTGCCATAGCCGGGTGGTTAGACCATTCACTTCTCACCAAAGCGGCCCGGGTTCGATCCCAGGGAACCGCTTGTGCGATTCATGGTGGATGAAGCGACGCTGGGGCAGGTTTTCTCCAGTTTCCCCCGCCATCCCATTCCACCATTACTCCATCTTCATTCCATGCATCATCAGTGTCATTCCCTGTTGTGCCGTAGTTGTAAAACAGGGCGTTAAATACTACAAAAAAAACTAAGTTTGACAACATGTTATTACTACATTGTGCTACTAATTATTCAATATATTGTGAAATTAACTGAGATTTAGTCTTATTTGTGCCCATTTTTTACAAATAGCACATGACCCACTATGATCCTCAGCCCTTCAACCAAAGAAGACAAAACAATGAAAATACAGGAATAACTTAGAAGTTTACCTTTTGCCCTCTTTAAGAAATGGTGGTATTGCAAATCTCAATGAAGCCCTTTTAGCTCACGTCACATTTATATGCCTGTTTCTCCTCATTCATTACAGTATGTCTAAAACCATGAGGCTTCTTACAAATGTGCATCAAATTATACCTTTTGAAAGAGCCCAAAACAATAAAGCACTTCTCACAAATTTTGTACTTCGGGCTTTTTACCCTCATGTATCAAAATGTGCCTTTTCAGATGGCTAAAAAGAGTGAAGTCCTTTTCACAAATTTCACATCTGTGAGGTTTTTCGCCCTCATGTATCAAACTATGTCTTTTCAAATTGGACAATCGAGCAAAGCTTTTCCCACACATTTCACACATGTGAGGTTTTTTACCCTCATGTATCAAAATGTGCCTTTTCAGATGGCTGAAAAGGGCAAAGTTCTTGTCACAAATTTCACACTTGTGAGGTCTTTTACCTTCGTGTTTCAAATTATGTGATTTCAAACTGGTCAACTGAGTAAAGCTCATCTCACAAATTTCACATTTGTAAGGCTTTTTACCTTCGTGTATCAAATTGTGGTTTTTCAGCTCGCCCAAACGAGTAAAGCACTTCTCACAAGTTTGGCACTTATGAGGCTTTTTATTCTCATGGATCAAATTATGGCTTTTCAACTCGCCCAAACGTGTAAAGCTCTTCTCACAAATTTCACACTTGTGAGGTTTTTTACCCTCATGCATCAAATTATGCCTTTTCAGGTAGCTAAAAAGGGTAAAGCTCTTCTCACAAATTTCGCACTTGTAAGGCTGTATGTTCCCGTGTGTCAAATTATGTGAGTTCAAATTGGACAATTGAGTAAAGCTTTTCCCACAAATTTCACACATGTGGGGCTTTTTACCCTCATGTATCAAATTATGCGATTTCAAACGTGACAGCCAAAGAAACCTCTTACCACAAATTTTGCACTTGTGGGGAGTTTTAACCTCATGTAACAAATCATGCCTTTGTATAGCACCCAAAAGGGTAACAGTCTTCTCTGAAATTTCACACTTGTCAGGTTTTTTGCTCTCATGTCTCAAAATATGTGATTTCAAAGTGGTCAACTGAGTAAAGCTCCTCTCACAAATTTCGCACTTGTGAGGCCTTTTACCCTCATGTATCAAATTATGTAACTTTAAAGACGATAAATGAGTAAAACTCTTCTCACAGCTTTCACACTTGTGAGGCCTTTTACCCTCATGTGTCAAAAGATGTTTTTTCAAAGTTGACAGCTGAGTAAAGTTCCTCTCACAAATTTTGCATTTGTGAGGCTTCTTACCCTCGTGTATCAATTTATGTAATTTCAGGGCAGAGAGCTGAGTAAAACTCCTGCCACAAATTTCACACTTATGAGGCTTTATACCTTCATGTATCAAATTATGTGATTTCAAATGTGAGAACTGAGTAAAGCTCTTCCCACAAGTTTCACACTTGTGAGGCTTCTTACCCTCATGCCTCACTATATGCTTTTTCAAAGCCGAAAGCACAGTAAAACTCTTCTGGCAAATGTTGCATTGGTGTGATCTTCCATCATTATGAACCAACAAAGCACTACTGTAAATTTCGCTCCTATCACTACATTTACCAGATTCTTCGGAGTGAGGATGATTTTCTATAGATGGTATTTTTGTAACAGTACATTCTTGACTTCCACGTTCGAGACAAGTATTCCCAGGCATGAAACTTCGGTCTTCTAATGAGGCTACAGAATAGAGTAAATGTGGATCAGTGCTGCTATCTCCAGAAACTGCTTCTGTACATAATCTGAAAATAAAATCACTTTTTGTTAACAAACTTCAACTGTTGTTACAAATTATTCATGTAGAACAATCTCACTATTCATTACAGTAAAATGTAGTTTTGGTAATCTGCAGAATTAAACAATTATTAAAATCTTTCGAATGAAAACTGTTGTTGTTGTTGTTGTTAGCTAATGCTGGACTTCTGACAATGAAGTCATTAATCCTCTTGCTCTACAACATGAAAATTATATTTATGGTAAAACAAGACTAATGTTGGAGACAGTACAAGAAACATGTTACACACAATGGGCATTAAACTAACTTTCATGTCTGCTTTAAGTCAAACTAATTCCTGCCTTGATTAAGTCTGGCAAGAAAACACTTTCGTAACAAACAGGTTAAATCAACTCAGTACAAAGTCACCTGTCAATACGATGGATGGAATATTTCTCACAGATTCTCAAACTGAAGTAGATCATCAGCTCAATGTTCAAAATGTAATGCTTTAAAATGTCTAATTGCTTCTAAAAATTCTCATGTTTCATGACTTTCTGCTCCAGTCTTCTTGCAAAAGCTCATTTTTCAATCTGTTTCATGTGAGACAGAATATTAGAAGACCCCAAAAGAAAATCGTTTGTGAATATTTGTTAAAAGTGTAATTTGTTTTTTGATGTTGGTATGATTTGGTTAAATGGCAAAAATGTGTTGCAAATGCTCATTATTACGAACAACTAAGTTAGTTTAAAGACGTCATAAATATTTCCATATTTGATTTTAATATATATGTATAAATATTAGAATTATATGTGTTCCATGATAAAAGTAAGGGAGGATGGTTAGGGATCGCTTCCCTAACAAGAAAGAACTATTTGATGGACGCATACGCGGATGTATACGAAAAAGGCGGTGACATGTGAGGACGCCATAAACTGCCCATTCGCGTGTGTGTAATCTAAACATATGGACGTATTGGTGTGACGTGTGGGTATGGAACTTTCACCAGACTTTCATCAAGCATTGGTTCCACTAAATGAGAAGATGGAGGCGTTTTAAATCATTTAGAATGGTGCTGAGAGGAATTATTTAATGTAAAGTATCGATGAAGTGTTAATAAAATAATACATTGTGGTGAATAAACATTGTGTGATTTTTCATTCCATCCATTACTACACCCTGAGATCACAAAGATCTCATTAGCTCAAAGACACAACGACATTAATAATTGCAAAAAACCGCACCACATAGTAATGGAGATAAACTTCATATAGCTTCATTACACCTTTTGTTATATGCTGAGATGTGTCACATTGAAATGTATGAATAAAAGGTAAACATGCATGTTGAGTAAGTGTCTTCTATAATCATTAGGTCACTGAGTGAACAGAAGGTAGACAAGTCTGTTGAGCAGTGTCATTTCTAGTCATTAGCACACTGAGTAAGGAAACGATAAACATCTGTTGGCCAAGTTTCTTCTCCAGTTATAATGAGTGAGCAGAAGGCAAATGTGCCTGTTGAGTAGTGTCACATTGAGCAACTGTCTCCTCTATAGTCACAAGCACCTCACAGAGCAGGAGATAAAGACGTCTGATGATGTGTCACATTGATCTCGTCTCTTCACTAGTAATTTGTACTGTGAATGAGCAGAAAGTAAACTTGTGTGATAGAGCTGGTGTTTTCTCTAGTCAAAAGGTAAACATGTCTGGTGAGTTAATTAAGGAAAATGAAGCTACTAACAGTGAAGCACCAAGATTCTAAAGTAAGAACAAATTAGAAACTAAAAACTTCACTTATCTTAGTAATGTTGCAAGTTTTTCGTGCAAATTGCTGACTCAACTTTCAAGTTGACTCCAACTCATTCTCAAAGCTATACAAACAAATTTGATTTGTTACCAAAGCTACAGATATTCATTTTTCTCTGAAAACAAACAAAAAAATATAGATGCGTTTTAATTACCAATCTCTGAAAACGAAAATCTATAAATACAATCTATAGAAGGTAATTCAAAGTTCATAACACGGTTCTTGTTTTTTAAAATAAATTTTTTTTCCCAAACCATTAAATCTATAGGTCCACTTAATTGTTTTAATAATTTAACTTCTGGATTAATTTCATGATTAAATGACCAAAAATGATCTGCCACAGCTGATTTATCAGTTTGTTTATATTTAATATTTCCCGCCAAAACATAAAAATATGGTGCTCTCTAAAAAGCGGTTACTATTACTGCTATTGCTCTCTTCAATATCATCAGTGAAAAATATTGGAGAGCAAGAGGATTAATGATTTCATTGTCAGAAATCCAGCATTAGCTAACAACAAATATTTAATATTTCTAAAATGCTCTTTTATTCTGGTTTCTAAATGACATTTAGTTTTACCAATATAAACCTTATCACAATCTAGCTAAATTGATAAATGCCAGTTTTTTTATAATTTGGTATTTTATCTTTTTTAGAAAAATGTAGTAAATGTTTTATATTAAATTTATTTTGAGTCAGCAATTTGCACGAAAAACTTGCAACATTACTAAGATAAGTGAAGTTTTTAGTTTCTAATTTGTTCTTACTTTAGAAATGTCTGGTGAGTGTCTTCTCTGGTCATTAGCACATTGATTCAGAGACGAAAAGCATGTCTGTTGAACAGGCATGTTTCCTAGTCTTTAGTACACTGAGTCAGCAGAAGCTAAACATGTCTGTTGAGCAAGTGTATTTTATAATCGTTAGCACACTGCAATTTTCTGCAACCGGCGTACCACAGCAGTGTAGTGTTCCATTATAAGTTGGAATGTGTGAGGTGGCCTTTTACAAATAGCATAATAAATTAACTGTCAATTTTAAGTAAGAAGATGTCTGTTTCTGTTTAAATATATGCTGATAAGTACTATATTTTCATCTGTGAGTGAGTGAATGAGTGACATTAAACTAAACCAGTTATGCTCCATTGAAGTGCTAGAGGTAGCACATTTTAGCTGTACAGAGTCCTTAATCAGCTATGGCATCCCCTTTAGGAGATCCTCTCCTAAAGCAATACATACTCATATTTTCAAAATTCAAAAAAGAATATTAACAGCAATTCTGAGGGTACCCACAAGATCAAGTAATTATGTATTCAATAAACTTAAAATTTGTGTACTCCTTATGTATCATTGAAACCTTTAACTTCATTAAACCAAAAATGGAAATTACTTCCCCTATTTTGACTCAAATACAGGCAATCTAAAACAACTTACATATGGATAGTCATAGGCTTACCAAGCGCCAACTGAGCATTTTCTACCTAGGTGTATTAATGTGCAACAAATTAGATACTGAAATAAAAACCTGAGTCTCTAAATCCTGTTAAAATTAAGCTAAGAAAGCTGCTCCTAAAGAAACAGTATTTACATATAAATCTTTTAATGATCCACCCTTTTTATCATTCCACCGATCTAAGATGGTACTAATGTTTATACTCTTTTTTAAGTAATTGCTCAGTGTATTTTCAATTATTTATAGCTTGTTAGCTTAAACAAAGGTCTGAAATTGAGTGCTGCATCTAAGCTAGTGCCATTATAGGCACACATCTAAAATTATCTAAATAGTTCATATGCCAAGATGCACATTAGCCAAGAGTCAAGTCTTACCTTGCTGATTTTACTGGAGCATAGTTCCCTTCCTGAAACAGAGTAATTCACAACCTTTCATAAATGTCCTGCTTTAGAAAGTACTAGGTTTGATTTACAGCCAATCCAAAACCACCTAATCCAAAAATCCACCTAATCCAAACAGGACCAGGGGAAAATATCTACCAAATTTGTTTTGAATTTTAAAACAAAAATAAACATTAAAATTAAATTGGTTTTTGCAAGTAAAAATGTAAATTTTTTTGCACAGAAAAATATGAAGTAAATGCCACAGGAGTAATCAGTGAACCTGTACACCAACACTAGAAAACAGAAGGCCTAGACTACTAACAATGTGCGTAACATAGCTTGAATGCAATATTTTTAACTTAACAAGAAAACAAAATGGAGAAGGAAATCAACACTCAAAAAGTGAGGTCCATGGTCTTCTTTTGACGCAACGTGCTATATAGATGCCAACAGAGCTTATAAAATTTCAAGCCTCAGAATGTAGTTGCAACATAAATTACAGCATACTGAACTAATTCTCTACTTTCAATCATTTTAATATTTAATTTAAAACAAACACTTAAAGCCAATATTTTGTCATATTTGATGAAATTCTATTTAATCTCTACGTTTGCTGTTCCAAACAAGATTTGGTGCCAATTAGTTTGGATTAGTGGGACTCTACTGTATTTGCAAATTGCTTCATGGCATTAAAAATTATATAGAAACAAAGATTTGAAATTATATCTAATGAAACAAAACAAGAGGAATTAAGATCCTGTTTTAAAAAACAGTGAAGTGGCAAACAGAATGTTTAATAAAGGTGTCTCAAGATTTATGATTCAGTTAGCCTAGTACTTATGAATATCTCAAGATATGAGAGGTGTTCAGACATGATCTACAATTATAACTTTTGTACCTTATTTACTAATGAGCATTACTAAACGTACATGGTATCTACACTGCCATTACATTCCTGGCAACCTTATTACTGCATCACAGAACCATTGTTTGAGGATACTATGTACCAGCTTATGAACAGCTGCCTGCTGTTTCTCAATGTTGCTGAACCTTCTACCTCACAATGTGCCCATGTTGCTGAATAGAGCATAATCAGATGGAGCAAGACCTGATGAATATAGAGAATAGAACAGAAGGATGGCAACTTTGCAGTTATTGTGTTACTGGTGCAGATGTGCATTGTCAGGCTGGAGGAATAATCTTTTCAACCATTTTCCCTGTCACCATTGCTAAATCCTGCACCTAAGTCATGTAAGAATTTCACAGTATATCCTGCTATTGACAGATGGCCCTTGTAGAAGCCAGCCCATTAGCAGTACACCACAAGTATTCTAAAAGAAAAGATCATCTGCCAAACTGCAGATGGAGCAGCACAAAATTTCTTGGTCGGGTGATTCCCAGCATATTCCCATTACATGCATTAGACTATTTTCTCAGGTGTATGGTAGCAACACCATGATTCCTCACCAACCACAAGTTTCTCTAAAACTTGTGTTAGCTCACATGACTTTCTCTATCCTTGTACAAACTATTCTTCTCTTATTCCTCTATTTCCATGTTAATCATGATAAACATATCGAGAAATTATCTAATTCTTAATTCTCTTGTAGGTGCAAGGGGAACATGGGAATACAGCAGGCTTTGAGTGATACAAATGTTTTAAAGCTGGTTGCTGTATGAAGGCTTTGAAATTCCATTCTCTTTGCATGACCAAGAGGCAAAAAAATGAACAACGACCTTCCATTAGAGAAAAGTGTAAGTATTACAAAACTCACACTCACACAAATAACAAGAAATATGTCTGAAATGGATCACTCCATAAAAAAAATGCATTTAGACATAACTTGAATGTTTTAACGAGATGTACATTTTTTGTACAGTAAGATTTGGTTTATCTCTTACGGTTTACCAGTTGTGCAAAACGCATCAAGAGTAAACAGGATTCCATAGGCTACAGCCAGAAAATTCAAAATATACATTTCATTTGCCATAAAAACATCTTAAAACATTTTAATCACAATTGTTAGAGCCAGTTTTGGGAAATTCCAGGACATAAAGCACTTGCGACTGGAAGTCGCCCTTGGAGTATTTATCTCTGATGTCAGATTCCCTTTGTGGTCTATCAGGAAAAATACAAATTGGTTGGAGAACTCAATGTCATACTGGCAAATTGTCACAGTAGCAGCCCCACATAAAGCAGGTCTGTGGTTCAAATCCCAACTGTGGCTTGAAATTCTTCAGTTCAGATTCTAAGTCTCAAATATTGCCCATACATAGCTTGTGTGTTTAAAAACACCAGCGGTAAGTTTGTTGGCATAAACTAATAATAATTACCTTCCATCTTGCTCACGGCTATCCCCACTTAACAAGAAACAAGCATTGTTTCCTCACTGTACACTTGGTTCACAACTGCCATCTAGCACAGTGATGTCAAACAGTGCACTTGAGGGCAAGTGCATGCTTCTGAGTTTAGCAGACCCATGCTACGCATAACAGTAGCACCTGGTTGCTGCTTGGGACTGTACAACATGCATACCATGGAAAACACAAAGCTGCCTCCACTTTTGCAGTCCCTTAACATAAGCCCAGAAATTAATAAGTATTGTGACATAGAATGCACTCTTAGAGGTGTCCGATGGAAGTTTTTCACATTTGGAAGCTCTCAAATCTAAACTGGAACTCCTTTCCTTGCCTTATTCTGTTGATCCTGAGAATGTTCCAGTTGAACTTGAACTAGAGCTTACTGATTTATACTGTGATTTAAACCTAAATGTAATCAATTTTATCAATCCCTTGATCCATAGACATAACCACGATTTCGTAAATGTGCTGCACTAATTATGTGTATGTTTGGCACCACATACACCTGTGAACAAGTTTCTCTTTTAATGAAGTTTAAGTCCCATCTAAGAGTAAATTTGTCTGAAGATAACCTTGAGGCTTGCTATGTGCTTACTGTTTCCCCAAATATGAAGATGTTGGTGGTGAAACAGTATATATAATTCATACCCAAATTAAATTGAATACATTGTGAATTTAACTTCTTTCAGATTTGAAATTGACTTTATGTTGCATCATTCTTCCAATATTGAGAATATTGCCTGTTTATCAATGTTATAATTGTTAAGTACAATATTATGACTGTGAGTAAAAAATTAAGGGTTATTTTAAATATTTAATGCCAAAAATATAGAAAGGTTAGATTATCACTTTCTTAGCATTTTCAGGATTATAAAAATACGCGGAAAATGTCATAGAAAGAAACTACTAAATGCACATGTATGCAGATGAATACATGAGCATAACTCCAGAGATGCGGCAAGATCAGTCCCTCTCTTTACCAATAGAATCGGTACAGTAAGGATGCATTTTTATATGTGTGCATCATAAACTAGTGAAAGTAAAGTGACTAAGTGTTTAAAAACCATTAATTAGATGAAAATAAATGAAACATTAATTAACTTTAACAAGTTGGTTAATATGAAAAGTACAGTTGAATGAAAGGACATACGATCGACAAAGTGTAAAGTGATAGAAAACAGGTTAAGCAAAATATTGCTAAGTTTTTGGACATCTAATCTCGGCGATGCTAAGGAAGTTGATCCACTAAAATAAAAGATTTGCTACTGTGAACAAGAAGTTGCAAATAAAATATTTCACAGAAATATATCCCAGAGTCCACAATTCATTTCAGCCTGTACTGCAACCTGAGATAACAAAGACTCAAAAGCTTAAAGACACAACTTTATTTAAAAACCGTACCAGTGGAAAAGCACAAAATGGGCACAACAAATGCATAATTAGGTTCAAAGTGTGACCACAAGTAGGGGCTTTAATGTGGAGATGTTTTTACTTTATGTTGCAGGAGCAGTTTGTTTGAATTGCTCATTTGAATTGTAAGTTGAAATATTAATTTGTTATTGAATAATTACATTATTGTAGTTCATATTAAAACATTATGATCACAAAATATGTGTACATAAATACTTTTTAACTAAACATGAAGAAACACAATAACAAAAAGAGTTGACTTATTTTTCACTTTGTACACCCACGCTTTGCTGTGTTTTGCTTAATGCCACCACTACGTGTGTGTATACTACAGTATTTCTCACAGCTCGTTATGCCTACGAGTACTGCAAAGGCCACAGAATTGTGCTTGGATTGACATTGTTGATCTACTACTGCATGGTGTACTGATATCAGTTCAAATCCCACAAGAGAATATGTGCATTAGTTTGAGCAATATTTTTAAAACAACACAATCGTAAATGATTTCCAAATATCTCTTGTACCAGTTTTTGAAGCATGTGATAAATTATGCCCAGATGCTGATCTATTGTTTGCTTTCTGCAAAACTTCTTATATGCTATTTATTTATATACAATGGATGAATTTCCATGTTGTGTTACTCAATTTAAAACTTGAGGTACAACCACAAGATTTTCACAAGCAATTTACAGATCTAGAAAGCTGTGCTAATTTTGCATTATACCTATGACTGCATTGTGAATGGGGTCTTATTCTTCTATCTACAATATGTCACAGAATCTTTTTACCCATAATATCAAATTAAGCAAAATGTCCCTTGTAATTCCAAACACACAGTGACAGTTTCAGATCTGGTCACACAAACAGATTTCACTGAAATAGATGTTTACCTCGGAAAAGGAATGAGACAAATCACATCATGTATTGGGGCGCCAACCTATAACTTGGCAAAATGGCTAAACAAATTTCAAAAATTGCTAACAATTTAAGCATTAAGAATTTTATTGTTTATTGCAAATATCAGTGACACTACTTTTTCAAGGCCTTGCAGTCTTAAATGGTTAAAAGAATAGACATTACATGTTACATGGGGATGTCTGTTCTTACAATGATTTAATGTCCTTAATTCAATTAAGGAAAATTTAAGCTATTAACAGTGAAGCTACACAATCTAAATTAAGAACAAATTAGGAAATAAAAGCTCTACTTATTAATATTGCAATATTAATAAGATAAGTGGAGCTTTTAGTTTCTAATTTTTTCTTAGTTTAGCCTTTAATTTAATTTGTATTCATGTAAATTTCCCTCCAACCCCCAAGTTTGATGAATGTCAGATCTATTTATCAGATACTACAACGTCCCAGAGTACTTCTGATGTCATTTGAAAAGAATTTCTCTGAAGCAACTTGTAATTCTGAAAAATTACCACCTTCATTACTTTCAACACTTTACATAAATAACCTGACTAACACTACACATATTCATAACAAACTATCTCTTATTCTTATTGATTTCCTACTACATAATGTGGCGGGGTTTTATTATAAAGATGGTTAACACATATTAGCGTGAATTTATCAGCAAATGGAGCACTGTTTTTGCTAAAAGGTGGAAAGTTTGTTAGAGCAGACGCCACTCTTTTCTGCAGGGGATGTGGTCGTAGAATGGAATGCATAAACCAACGTACTTTTATTAGAAACACATTTATTCGATATATACACTTTTCGTTACAGTTTCAGCTAGTTAATAACTGTTAAAATTGGATAGCGTCCATGCTGTTTAAAAGTTTTGGTGTAATTCACATATTCACACGCCATCAACAATTATACGTCCTTACACTTTGAAGTCACAGACGCTAATGAATATAGTACCTAGCGTGGGTATGACGCAACACCGCCATTCTTGTGTATTCATCCGCGCAACAGTTCTCATTGGTTGAACTCAAAGTGACGAGAAGACATTGTCTATTTTGAGTATTATCAAAAGAAATAAGTCCCTGATACACCCAAATTAAAAGAATTAAAAATTTACACACTCTTACAAAAATATTTACATGAACAATTTTCTTTTAGTCAATATTCTGTCTCATATGCCCCTTGTTTTGTTTTTCAAATTGTCACCTTATTTACAATCTTGAAACACAACACAATACTTCTCCCTACTTCTATGATTCAATCACTTTGTACAATATATTTTTTTTTTTCTTTACAGTCTTCTTCACTGTTTGTCTTTGTCCTTTGTTTTGACATAATACAACATGTCTTTATAAGTTTCACATATTCGGTTACTACACAATGCATTCGGTTATTATACAATACATATCCAGTTATTGCACAACATATTTAGTTATTACACAATACGTCCAATTATTATGCAATACATATTCAGTCCTTGTACAATATATCCTGCTATCATACCATATATGTTGTTATTATACAACACACCTTCTGTCATTATACAATACATATTCAGTTATTGTACAACACATTTGATTACTACACAACATGTCCAATTATTACACAATACATATTCAGTTATTGCACAATATATCCTGCTATCATAATACATATGTTCTGTTATTATGCAATACATATTCAGTTATTACACAATACACATTCAGTTTTGGCATAAAGCATTTAGTTATTACTCAACATATTCTGTTATTGTACAATATATCCTGCTATCATAATACATATGTTCTGTTATTATGCAATACATATTCAGTTATTACACAATACACATTAAGTTTTGGCATAAAGCATTTAGTTATTACTCAACATATTCTGTTATTGTACAATATATCCAGTTATCATACAATACATTTTCAGTTATTATACAACACATACTCAGTTCTTATACAACACATACTCAGTTATTGTACATTTGACATTGACACAAATATAATTTAAGTGTTTCATGTGGTTTTTGACTTGTATTCTTTGCTATGAGGAGAGAAAAACAGGATACAAATTTTGAGCTAATGATTATGATCATGTTTATGGCAATATTTTATTCAGTTCTTTGCCTTCTTTGTCTTATAAGCTTGTTATGTATAGGCAGGTTGTTGAGTTGGTTCTTAAATTCTGATGTTACTAATGGTACTAATTTTCTTGATTGGGTTATTATTCATTGTTGTTTGGTTCAACATTTCTTCGAGCTTAACATTGGCTATATTCATCTCAATTCATGGGCATTGTTTTTCTGGTTATGGTTTTCCTCACTTCACTAATTGTCATTTCTTTGTCTCTTATTTTTATAAGAGAAAACTTCTATACTTACAATTATTCTGTAATTGTATTATTTTTCTACTCCATTTACTCTCGACATCTTTGTGTCGAAATATTATATCTTTTTTTTATCATAACTGATTCATTTTTATTTTTGTCCCTGACATCCTTATGTCAAAAACATATTATCTTCCGTCGCTATGATTCATTTATTTAATGACAATCAGTGTCCTCATCTGTCTTTGTTGACAATGCTCTTTGTGGTCTATATAGCCAATGACTATGTTGATCTTCTTCCTTGTTGTAATTCCTAATCTGAACATAATTTTCTATAAGTAACCCATTAAAAATTGTTATCTTCTTTCATCTCTGCTACTCCTGCCTTACACATTTGTTGACAAAGGCTATTTGGTTCTTTCTTTGTATGGCTTCAATTTATTTTTGTGGTATCTTCCTACCAACTTGCCATTTGTATTCTGTAGCTCATACGTGTGGTCACCCAGCTGTTTTGTTATGACCAGTGGTCCAGTATACAATAGTTCCATCTTTCCAGATCTCTTCTCAGATGCCTTGGATGCTTTGTGGCTTTTTAAGAGCACCTTTTCTCCAATTTGTGGGGACCATTTCCTGACGAATCTTTTCACCTTGTTCCTCCCTTTTTCAGCCTTCTGTTGTAATCTTCTGAATGCCAATTGACATTTTTCTTTCTCTGATAATTCTCTTTGGGCAGCCATGGTAGTGTCAATGTCAATTGCTAATTTTCTTGGTTTCGTGTTAGTCATTAGCTCGATAGGTGCGAACTTGGTCGTGGGGTTCACCGAATGGTTAATCACCTCCTCTATATATCCGCATTTTTCCGTCCAGGAAGTGTGGTCTCTGTGGCAGAGTAAACGAAAATAAATACTAATATCCCTCATGATTCTCTCGGTCGGGTTTCCCTGGGGGTAATATGCTGAGGAATAGTACAATTTTATTCCTAATGTTTCTAAGGTGTTCTGAAACAATTTGCTCCTATGCATGGTCGCATTGTCCGATAGGATACATTTTATTCTCCCATATTTTGGGATGTAGTCCTTGACGATTTTATCTAGGCATGTTTTGCTTTTGATGTTCTTGATGGGGTATATTTTGGTGAATTTTGTGAAAACATCAAACATGACAAAGATGTATCTGTTTCCATCTTTACCCCTTGGCAGCTCTCCATGCTCGTCAATACACACCAATGCATTTTTCTCGTTCCTCACGATGGATTGTGGGATGACATCGTACTTTACATTAATTGGCTTGGCCTTTTGGCATAGGTCGCATGAGGAAATTAACTTCCTGACCTTCTTGCCAAGATGTTTAATGTACAATACCTCCTCGATGGCAAGCATTGTCCTCTCAGTACCGGAGTGAAGCATCGAGTGGTGGAATGCTAAAATGACCCTGTCCTGTAAGGAATTTGGTACCATCATTTTCCATTTCCTTACGTCGCGACCATGCAGTTTAAATAGGATGTTCCTAAATTTACCTATCTTGGCATCCAATCTTGGTATTATGTCTGGAGCCTTGTCGAATAGCCTCTTCAATTCAGGGTCTTCTTGTTGTAGCTTTGCTATGTTCTTGAAGTCTTGCAAGATCTCGTTGCTTTCTTTGCTACTTATCTGCATAATTTTGATCTCATGGTGCGGACTGTATATCGTCTCGGGTATGTGACTCTCCGACCTTAATCTTGACAATAAGTCACTGAAGATGTTCTCCTTCCCCGGGATATGTTTGACCTCTATGTCGTATGACATTATCTCATGTATGTACCTTGAGATTTTGGAGTTGGTCAGCTTGCATTTTTGAATGAAGGACAGGCTTACGTGATCTGTATATATAATTATTTTATAGAGATATATATATTGTCTGAACTTTTGCAATGCAAAATGGATTGCACCTATTTCCAGTTCGGTTATGCAGGCATTGGCTTCTATTTTATTTAAAAATCTAGAAGCTGTGGCAATCACATGTTTGTTGCCATCTGCATCTTCCTGTGCTAATATTGCTCCATATGAGTGCGCACTAGCATCGGTGTATACTAGAAAAGGTGAATTCGGATCCGGTCGTTCCAGGAGAATACTGTGCTTGAAAAGTTCTTTGATATTCTCAAAGGCCACCTGGTGTTCAGCATTCCATTCCCACTTAGTATCTTTTTTCAACAGTGCTCTAAGGGGTACCAATTCCTTAGCGTAGTTGACCACGAATTTCGACTGGTACTGTAAAATGCCCAGAAACCTTCTCAACTGTTTTAAGTTACGTGGGGGTGGTATATGCTCTATGGCCTTGACCCTCTCCGGATTAGGTTGTATACCATTAGGTGTTATGATGTGGCCCAGAAATTCAGCCTCTTTGACGAAAAATTCACACTTTTCTAAATTTAGGGTCATGTTGCTTTCCTGGAACCTGGATAATACATAATCTATGTGATGTAAGTGCGACTCGGGATTCTCACTGTATATTAAAAAGTCGTCTACATATTGCGTCACAAAAGTCTCGATGGTATCTCCAAAAACTTTGTCTAGAGCCCTCAGTAGTGCACTGCTACTGGTCGATAGTCCAAAGGCACATTTTGAAAATTGGTATACCTTTCCCTTGTGTAAGAAACAGGTATATTTCCTGACATCTGGATGAAGAGGAATTTGCCAGAACGATGCTGTCAAGTCGAGACTTGTGAAATGTTGACCTCCTTTCAATTTCGATATTAGTTGGTCTACCCCCTCAGGCCTGTAGTGATCCGGCAAGGTATGTGCATTTATCTTCCTTGCGTCGATGGTCATCCTCAATTTTCCCCCTTTCTTATGGACCCATACTACTGGATTCACATAACATGAGTCCGACGGCTCTATTATTCCGTCCGCTAACATTTTCTGGATTACTCTGTCAGCTTCCTCCCTGATGGAGTTGGGGATGGGCCTGGATTTGTGTGAATAGGGGGTTATATCTGTTACTGTGAAAGTATGTACGTACTTGTTACACGTACCTGGCTTTTTATCGAAAACTTTTCTGTTTTTAACCAATATTTTCCTAAGTTGGCTTCTTTCCTCTTCAGAGATGCCATGTGCCCCCCAGACCTTCTCATCGACTAGCTGTAGCATCGATTCTTCTCCATCTGTTGGTAGTGGTTCAGGTTGGTAGTTGTCCCAGGCAACATACTCGTCTTCTGTGCAGATCCAATGGCTGCAAACGTTAATTTCTTCATCGCTCGTTCAACCTGTTTTCTTCTCATTTACCCTTAGGTCTACCAACCTATTCTCGTGGACATTGATGTTCTCCACAAAGAATTGTTCATCCGGATGGATCCCTGTCTGGTCTGGTTCCTCCTGGCATGTTTCTTCCTCCAGGAACTTCGCAGTGCATTCTGAGGCTCCTTCCTTAATGATAAATTCATGTAGGTCATAGTTAATTATCGACCTCCAAAGGTTAAGCAAATCACTGCCAATGATTAGGGTAGCTGTTAATCTTGGTATTACTAGGGCAATAAAATCGAACTTCCAACTTCCGATTTCAATTACCAGCCTTACCTGGTATTTAACATGTTCCTTCTTCTTGCCAATTGCTGCGCTGCAATATACTCCACACACAGGCAAGAATTCAGCATTCCTTTTAGTTATCAGTTCCTGGAACAGCTGTTCGTCACATACTGATGTGCTGGCTCCTGTATCTATCATTGCTGGCAATTCGATACCCCATACCTTCAGCCTAATCATTGGTGGATTGGTTATTTCTTTTCTTTCAC
This sequence comes from Tenodera sinensis, assembly GCA_030765045.1. Classification (NCBI taxonomy): domain Eukaryota; kingdom Metazoa; phylum Arthropoda; class Insecta; order Mantodea; family Mantidae; genus Tenodera; species Tenodera sinensis. The sequence continues at coordinate 126,836,134 of CM060970.1, forward strand.
TCGCCTGTCTTCTCAAGGTACCTACATTACATTGGTCAATATCGCCCCTACTGCCACACAGGTCAACTTCCGGGACACAAAGTTGACTTGTACTTAGTTTTCCTGGACGTTGGAGGTGATCGTAGTTTCTGTATTCTGTGCAGTATCGGTCCTATCCGGCACATTTTCATTCTGTTCCTGTTGTCTTATGTTGTCGATGTTCCCTTGGTTTCTGCCCCTTTGACGTGAACCCCTATTGTACGACGGCCTATGGCTGTTCATGTATTCCCTACAGAATCGTATATGATTCACTTGATGGATAGGGTCTCCTGGTCTTCCACGATCATATCTATGCGTTCTGTACCTCGATTCACCCCTCGGTATCGTGTCGTGGTACCGCTGTCTTATGTTCTCCATCCTCTCGCTATGATTATGTGGTTGTGGGAAATGGTGTGCCCCTCTCCCCCTTTCGTGGGTACTCCTAGTATTTCTATGTTCTCCCTCACTCTGGTTGTTCGTAGTCGTGTTTCGGTTTAGGATGGGTGAGTTTGGGTGACCGTTCCTATGTCTATGCTCATTAGGCCGACCATTTTGTGTTTCGAAGGCTGTCAGCAGTTCTATCATATCTGCAAAATCTACTGGCCTCGCAACAATTAATCCTGTTCTCACTGTGTCTGGGAAATGTCTTGTTATGCTGGCAATTAGTTCTGCCTCCGACAAGTTGGGGTCTAATAGCTTTCCTTTGTTGGCTACTTTCATAAAATAGTCGACTAATGACAACCCTTTGGCTGGATCGTATCTACCTGTCGCTAGCTCTACCCTAGTTTGGTTTTGTTTAGCTGGGCCCCAATACCTTGATAGGAATAAATTTCTGAATGAGCTATAAGACTCGTGACCAGCTAGTGTTAACCTGAGCCATTCTAATGCCTTGTTTTTTAAGCTTTTCTTAACTATCATCATCCTAAGCTCGTTTGGTATCCTTTTCACTTTAAAGTATTCTTCCATCTCTTTAACAAAGAGTTTTGGATCGTCTCCCTTCTCCTCGTCAAATGTAGGTGGTGTGATTTCATGTAATATGCTGTTGGTGTAACATGTGTTATGTGTTGTGTCATTGTTTGGTTGTGAACCTCTTTCTCTGTATGGTGAGTCAACATTTTGTACATTACTCAAATGACTCTCATCTTGTACATTACTTACATCTAAATCATCTTGTCTTTGTAATGCCTTCACAACATCATTTACATTAGCCAAATTTTCTTTCCCTTTTTTCATTTCTTCACAAATTGATTTTAAATCATTCTTTATTTCTAAGTGGCTTTGTTTCATATCATTTATAGCATCCTGTTGTGAAAGCATCACATCATTCATTGTCTTAATTTTAGGAATTACAATTTGTTCTACAGTTTCATTAATAATGTCTTTCTTTACTACCTCAATCTCTTTCCTTAATCCCTCAGTTATTTCTGCTTTTACATTTGTTATCTTACAGTCTACATTTGTATTACATTCTGTTATTTCATCCCTACATCTAGCAATTTCTCCTTCCAACACTATTTTATTCTCTTTCATCTCTGATTCTATCTTTCCCATCCTATCTCCTACAATTTCTATCCTAGCTTCTAAGGCTTCCTTTGTTTCATTTAAGTTTTTGTGAACTAATTTTAAATTAGTTTCCATTACTTTCATATTTTCTTTACACTCCTGTCTTCCTAATTCTATTTTCTGTTCTAAGTTCTGTCTACCTAATTCCATTTTCTGTTCTAAGTCTTTTCTCACTTCCTCCATTTTCTGACCTATCTCTTTCTTATTATTTTCCAAGTCCTCTCTCACTCCCTCTATTTTCTCACCTAAACTTTGTTCTATATCCTGTTTTAATTCTATGTTATTTTGTTTCATTTTCTGACCTAAACTTTGTTCTATATCCTGTTTTAATTCTATGTTATTTTGTTTCATTTTCTGACCTAAACTTTGTTCTATATCCTGTTTTAATTCTATGTTATTTTGTTTCATTTTCTGACCTAAACTTTGTTCCAGTCTTTCAAACATCATCATCATTAACCTTTGGTCTTTGCTTATTTCCGCCTGTTCCTCACTCTCTAATCCTATCTGATAACTAGGCCTATCTGCCCCTTCCCCCACTCCTGTTTCTATTTCTTTTCGCGACATTTTAATTCCTTTATCTAATTCACTCAATGTTGAAAGTCCTGTTATTTTTCCACTTCTAAGTAGCATTAATAAATGGAAATAAAATAAAGACAAATTTTGGATCCTACTTTTTTTTCTGCTGGTTCTTCGTCCGGTTATTTACGTCTCCTGGGTAGTTGGCTTCGCCAGATGATCTCCGGTGTTTTTCCCACGTTGATTCTCCGTGTATCGATGTTTTGTTGATATCAGACGATGGTCTAATGGCGTCTTTCTCCTGCACGGTGAGATAGCGTCCTTTTGATATTAGCACTTTATTCTCGTAATTTTGCATTCCATTCTAAATTCGCGCCCCACGTTGGGCAAGCCATTTGTGGCGGGGTTTTATTATAAAAGAGATGGTTAACACATATTAGCGTGAATTTATCAGCAAATGGAGCACTGTTTTTGCTAAAAGGTGGAAAGTTTGTTAGAGCAGACGCCACTCTTTTCTGCAGGGGATGTGGTCGTAGAATGGAATGCATAAACCAACGTACTTTTATTAGAAACACATTTATTCGATATATACACTTTTCGTTACAGTTTCAGCTAGTTAATAACTGTTAAAATTGGATAGCGTCCATGCTGTTTAAAAGTTTTGGTGTAATTCACATATTCACACGCCATCAACAATTATACGTCCTTACACTTTGAAGTCACAGACGCTAATGAATATAGTACCTAGCGTGGGTATGACGCAACACCGCCATTCTTGTGTATTCATCCGCGCAACAGTTCTCATTGGTTGAACTCAAAGTGACGAGAAGACATTGTCTATTTTGAGTATTATCAAAAGAAATAAGTCCCTGATACACCCAAATTAAAAGAATTAAAAATTTACACACTCTTACAAAAATATTTACATGAACTATTTTCTTTTAGTCAATATTCTGTCTCAATAATTAAAATATTTTATCAAGCAAACCATAAACAAGTACTCTAAACACAGCAGATTTTTACAAAACTTACCTTGATGTCATTACAATGAGGGTAGTTTTCTGTTTCCAAACACCAAGGTTCTTCTTTAATTTCTACTTTAATATCCATTTCATGATCTCTGTTGTATTTCATAACCTTCATTTCAGGATACTCTGGAAAAAATTTAATTTCAGTTTTGACTGCCACATCACAGTCATTGTCCAGAAGCACAGCATCACTGTTTGCCTTCAAGGTAACACTCTTGGTAAAGACTTCTCTCTCATTCTGTGTGGCTGAGAGAGGATCCTCTTCTTTGATTATTTTGGTGTCCATTTCACTATTGCTGATACATCTCATGGGGCTCAGACTGTGAAGAAAAAATACATATCAGAATAGCAGAACAATGGCAACCAAAATGACCATGACAATTGATTATAATCTATTTATTGTAAACATAAAGTAGGCGTAAGTAAAAGCATGTGGCAGAGATGAACCTCATTGGCTGATGCATTTTAATATTCCTATATTCTTCCACAATATAGTTCCACCAAGTTTATTTAGCTTCTTGCTTTACCAGTGTTTGATAAGCCACTGAAGTTGTTACAATAGAGGTGCACTTTTCTGTTACATCCACTGTGCATGCACATCGTTTGACATGACTAGCGTAACGCAAGCACAAGCACAAGCACCCGCTGTTTCAATGCTTGGCATTATACTCTAACAATACTAATTTATAGCAGATTGTTATTCAAAAGACACTCTTCAGTAAGCATTATGTCAATTGAATTAGTGTATACATAATAGGAAAAGTTAACTAAGGAAAACTGGCAGGGTAAGCAACACATCACCCACATTCATTGACGCTACACCCCTGATGGGAACACAGAAGGCACTGAGCGATAATCAAATCTTTTAAAACTGGTCACCTTATGAAGGCTTTGAGATTCCATTCTCTTTACATGGCAAACAGATAAAAAAGTGAATAACAACCTTCCATTTTAAAAAGTATAAGTATTGCAAAACTCACACAAACAAGGAATATCTTCAAAATGATTAACTCCACAACAACAAAAAATTCATTTGAACATAAATTGTGTGCTTCAACGAAATCTACATTTTTTGTACAGTAAGATTTGGTCTATCTCTTATGGTTTACCAGTTATTCAAAAGTCATTAAGAGTAAACAGGACTACCTGGGCTATAGCCCAAAAACGCAAAATATACATTTCATTGGCCATAAAACTATCTTAAACATGGCACTTTAATCAAAACTGTTAGTCGTTTTTGAGAAAATCAACATTTTTTAAACATTTTCCATATAAAGGGTAGTTAAGGGTGGAGGAATATTGTTCAAAATCTGTATGTCACATCTTTAAATACCAACTTTGGCTTTTAATCAACTTTTCCTTTTTGAACACGCACACATACACATAGACCTTTTTCTAAAAATGCTTTCTTTGGCCACAAAATATGTATTTCTGGTGAAATCTCGACACTGAATTTTTGGATGGAACACAATAGTTCCCCTACTTGAAATACGTAGTAGAGAAACTAATATTTGTTGCAATAACCTTTGCTCCAACCCTTGTAGATCACCGCAATCTCATAGTCACTAATGATGGCATCAATTAGAGGTATGGCATTTCCACGCTGTTTCCATGGCAACAAAAGGTGCTAATCTCAGGTTGCCAGAAGTAACATTGAATACCACATGTTTCTCTATTTAGCACAGCACTGAAATCCTTTCCAGAAAGGATGCTAATAGTATGCTATTGCATTGTACTATACACAGACGAGTCGAAATCTCATACTTGAGGCATGTTTACTTGTTTTGCATGCACTGTTTTGTTCATGAACTGCAGTATTACGGTGGCATTTATGGACACAAAATTCAGTGATAATTATTATGTGTAAGTGCGCATGTGTATCAAGGTTATATATTTTTATTTAACTATGTCGACTGAAAATGCGCTAAGGCAAAAAGACAAATCATAGCTTTCTGGATAAATGAACAGAGGTGCTTTTGGAAGAGGTATTCCAATAGCATCAAATTGCAGGTATAGCTCTTTTTATTTAATACGCTGTAATTAAAACAGCTTCACATTCACTCAGTCTAGCTCTTGCATTTTGTTACAGTCAAGTGAACAAGAGCATAGGTTTACTTAACAACTTTCCTAAGATATGCACTGTGCGGATGATTAATGCTTACTTTGTAATAAATCCTGACACAAGTATCAAATAGAATCACAATTAGTGTGTTTAAACACTTAAAATTGAAACTTTATTCTCATTTTGTATTTGTTGTCTTAATCTTGTATGATCCACAACTGTGTGCACGTGACAACATTTTACAGTGGCATTATCAACCACAGTGGCTGTTATGTCTAGTTTCATTGGATAATGTGGCCACGTGGATTTCAAATAAACTGTGGGAACCCATGCAGTTCTTATTATTACTTTGTAATTCTTAAATAACATTAGTACTCCAGTACACGGCTACAGTTTTTCAAATTATGATTATTTCTTCTTCTTGTAACTTTTTTTACCATTACTATTAACTCAAAGTCTAAAACTGTCTCGTTGGATTCAAGACATAAATATCCATGAAAATCTCCAAATGGAATTCTTGGGCAATTGGTATACATAAGGTTCCGGATACAGGCAGTATGAAAACAACATTGCTACAAATTACATATATTTATTTTTACTTACTCTATGTAAAGTAGAGGAAGTATTGTATTCCACCCAAAAATTTGCTTTCGAGATTTCACCAGAAATATGTTTTGAGGGCCCTGAATCCAAAAAAAGAAAAGCATTTTTAGAAAAAGGTGCGTGTGCGTGTCTGTGTGTCTGTCTGCCTATCTGTCAGCATGTGGACAGCATAACTCAAAAATGAAAAGTGGGTTAAAGACCAAAGTTGGTATTTTAAGTTTAATGTCTTTCAAGGATGCGACTCGAAGACTTTGAAGAAAATTGCTCCATCCTAAACTACTCTTTACATGGAACATTTTTTCTTGAAAATGGCTCTAATGATTATGATTAAAATACCATATGTTTGACATATTTTTATGACAAATGAAATGTATATCCTGAATTTTCTGGCTATAGCCCCTGCAGTCGTATTTACTCTGCATGACTTTTGCATAAGTGGTAAACCGTAAGAGATAGACCAAATCTTACTGTTCCAAAAAAATGTAGATCTTGCCAAAACACACAATTTATGTCTAAATAAATTAGTACATAGAGTGAACCATTTTGGAGATATGCCTTGTTACTGCTGTGAGTTTTGGAGAACTTCTGTCAAATATAACGTCGTTATTCATTTTTTATGTTAGTCGTGCAAAAAGAGCGGAATCTCAAAGCTTTAAAAGATTTGACTATTGCTCTAAGCTTACTGTATTCTCATATTTCCCTTGCTACCTAGTCTTCCAATGGATACCGGCTCACTGTGGACTGAGTGGTAATGAGAAAGCTGATTTTCTTGCAAAAAAGGGTACCATCGGTGTACAAAAATCTATAGTTAATCTACCATTTTATGCAGCTAAAAGAATAGTCAACTCTGAATTCAAAAAAATTATTGCAAAATATTACTATGAAAAATCAAAGAATAAAAGATGGGAACTACCAAACATTCAGACAGTGATTCCTGAGTATCCTCGAAAAACAGCAGTTGCAACCTTCAGGTTGATTACAGGACATGATTGTCTGGCAAAACATTTAAACAGAATAGGGATATATTCTTCACCACTCTGTCCTCTATGTGATCTGCAAGAGGAAATGGATCGAGACCACCTTCAAATATGCCCGGCCACTTCTAGTGCCCCATCCATCAGTGAAAAATATTGGAGAGCAAGAGGATTAATGACTTCAATGTCAGAAATCCAGCATTAGCTAACAACAACAACATATTTCCCTTGCTTCTACAAGGAAATAAGCAATAAGATAATTTCTGCAAATGTTTATCTCAACTAACACAAACAACATACAGGAATAAGAGTTTGCACGAATGGTTAGTACAAGAGTAGAGAAAGTCATGTGAGTGCAACACATCAGATTTCTTCTTATGGCTCCATTTATATGCTGCCTTTATCATCTAGGATCACATGTCATTGGAGCAATTGCTCATCTATAATGAAGATCACTTATTTTAACATTTGTGTAATTTTATGTTGGGTTTGCTTTCTAAATATTACACACATGTTCATACTTCCTGACTCTGGGAGGAGGGAGAATAATCATGGCTAAAATCATTGCATTGCCTCCTGAAGCCCTTAAAAACACACAAATAACCTTTTTATAAACCTTGTCAGAAAGCAGAAGACCTATAGCAACGACATGTAGAAGGGACATAAGCGGGGTAGAGGAAGGCAGGGAAAGTGCTATTGCCAATATATGAAACGCAGGATCCATGTCAGCAATATATGCCGGAAATGGCACACATGCTTCTGTCTCCAGTACCAATGTTGGAACATCTGGACTGGAGAGGGAAGGGATGTGGCAGTGAGGAAAGCTCCCATGATGCTTTGGGTGAAGTATGTGTCGACAATTTTGTCACTTTGTGCACCTTGCCCTAACAAAGTGCAGTTTACATAAATAAATTACATATGATGGTGGCAATTATATTACCTAATGATGTATTCCTAATATTTGTGCAATAAAACACAACAATATAGTGCTAAAAGTGAGTGGAAAATGTATTTGAAGTGTTTTGGTCAATACTATATATTATCCAACTGACTGAACAAAAAGTTTCTAACATGAAAACATACCTTACCTAACTGTACTATTACGGCTTGTATTATTTTACCCCAACGTTTGGAGGTGCAAACAAAGACTATTGTACTCATTGTTACAATTTGATGTGTTACTTGCTTCTAACAAGTAAAATGAATACTATATAGGTGGGAATTTCGTTTAGTCTCCTTAAGAGTATTGTGGCTGTTTGGAACCGTCATGGCCGAAAGTGGGCGTGTCTGCTCCAAGGGCCATGCTGAGGTTAATAAAGCCACTGTACAACGCTGTTGTCTCCGTTGGTTAAAACGTCGAACACCAATTATGGATGCGCCGATTTTAATACCCATTTATACTTCCGCTTAAGTAACTACGTTAAATAAATATGCTAACCTTAGTAGTATTCTCAACGGCCTCCTCTACAGGTTTGGTGCATTTTCGTGCATGAAGGGGAGCTCGTCTTATACCCCAAGACATTGTAGTGAAATCTTCACTACACAACCTGCGGTGACAATTTTATTCAGCCATCGAATTGTTTTGAAACTTTTGTTACGAAGGATGCTGTGAAATAAACCAAAGCATAAACTGAGTACTATATTTATATAACACGCGAACTTATGCATGGTTCTGTGATTCTCAAATACTTCAAACATTAAAAGTTATAGAAGTTTGTATATAACATACCAGTATATTAATAAATTGAAGTTTCCATTAGGCTGCAACAGTGCACCACAGAAATCTAATTAGTTACATACACGGAACATCTAAGACAAATGGATTTTATGAGCTTGTATCTTTGTATGATGCTACCTCATGTCAAAGTTCTATTATGATGCCAATATTTTTCCATTGAACAGTAGTACTTCTGATATCCGTCAAAACTAAAATTAGTCAGTCATACTACTTGAAAATCCACCAATTTTGGCGGAAAATTCCTCAAGTTGGCAACTCTGCACAGAACACAAACAGCTATCGAGCAGCGAGCAATGGACAAAGGTAGGGTAGCCAAGAGCACCAACCTATAATCTTTGGCACCAACAGTTGTTGACCAGCTCTTTAATATACACACTATCTCAGAACCAATTGATGTTTGTGTCGATACGAAATGTAGTATAGAAACAAGGTAACTGGAGTAGAGAAATAAACTTGACTCTTGTTTCGTTCTTCGGCTCTCCTCGAAAATATACTAATTTAAGTGGGCGACAACCAGAAGCGAAAGTCTTGGGTTTTACCAAAATAAATAATTGTTCTTCAACGGAAACAAGAGAGAAAATTAACCATTTGCATTATTTCTATGTGAATATATTTGTGTGTGATATTGGCATTTTCTGTTAATTTGAGTGCAATTCGCAGCAATTAGGCGTAAGATGCTTTGATTATTGTTAGCCTAACATTGTATTATAAGATAAGCGTATTAATTTTTATTTAATTTTCAGCCATCCAGATAGTGGGATACTCCTAGGATTTATTCCCTGCATCTTAACGCTCCAAGTCCACAATGAAGACTAAAATTAGAATCTGAAAGTAGGTACGTTATTCATTTTGAAAAAAGAAGTTGGATGTTTTAAGAGCCTGTTACTGTAACAGTAATTGATATTAAGATTGGACCTTCCACACGAGGACAGTTTGACCTCCTCCATCACCAACGCCGCCGTCTGCACGATCCTCAACGCATCGTGGATGATTTATACAGTGTAACAAAAATATATGGTACAAATTGCAGCACACATACCTCACACGTAGACAAAGCAATTATGTTACATGAACATGGGTCTGGATAAGCTTTGTTTCATGTTACAATTCATTTTCTGTAACTCATTAATCATGAGAAACATACACGAATAGAACGTACCAGTATACCACATGCAACTCTTTCTCACAGGAAATGCACAATATGCCCTCTGTGGGCATTGATACATGCATCAACCCAACGTCGTAGTGAATCCTGGATGTGCTGACATATCCCTGGAGTATTGAGTATGGTTTCGCAGCCTTCCAATTATATACGCACGGAAACTCTGAACATGTGATACTGGGTTTCGATACAGAAGAGCTTTCAAATGTCCCATAAGTAAAAGTCCAGTGGGTTTAAGTCCGGAGAGTGTGGAGGCCTGCCAATTGGTCCACCTCTACCTGTTCATGTCACCGAATCTTTATTTAGAAGCCGACGGACCTTAATACTGAAATGAGCGGTGCCCCCATCGTATTCCCATGATTCTAACGTTCTGTTCTTGTATGTTTCCCATGATTAATGAGTTGGAGAAAATGAGTTTAACATTGAAGCAAAGCGTTTCTAGACTCATGTTCATATAACATAATTTCTTCGTCTACATGCGAGGAATGTGTCCTGCAATTTATGCCATACAACCTGCATTCGCCGAGTATTAGGCGCTGACGTATCTCGGCGTCGTGCACTCCGTCGATGGAGTAGATAACTTTTTTATAGTGTTTAACGCCTGCTTTTAGTACATACGGCACCGCAGGACACTGACACTGATAATACATGGAATGAAGATGGAGCACCGGTGGAATGAGATGGGGGGTTGAGAACCCGGAGGAAACCCGCCCCAGCGCCGCTTCGTCCACTACGAATCCCACATGCGGTTGCCTGGGATCGAACTCGGTCCGCTTTGGTGAGAAGCGAATGGTCTAACCGCTCAGCTACGGCGCGGCCAGGTAACTTCGTGGTACACATGTCCGGCCGGGAGGTTCACCACAACCTTATTCACTAGTTCTTAATTATCACGGGCGAACTCCTGTGGCATCTCCCTTGGTTGCTGTAGCCTTGACTTAAGCTGACTGCGTTGGAGTGCAGCCAGACGGCGGTTTCCGGACGGGCTATCAAGAGCTCCCAGATTTTTCGGGAGGCCGCCGACGTTCGGAATCACGTTCAGTATTTCTGCCGCCCGTCCCTGGAAGCTAGGTGTCAGCTGCGCACTTTCTTCTTCTGTGAACCATCGGTTGCGGATGGTGACGGTGGCAAATTGTCGCGGAAGACTTCAAAGGTCGTCGTGCCGTCATACCTAGGTGACTTGACGCACGCGGAAGTTGTGTCGCGCTCTGGCTTCTTGATCTCGCTGAGATTTTGTTCCACCCTGGCGTTGTTGCCATCAACAATATCCTCCGCCCCGCTAAGATTTTTCCCAACGTCCAACGTGTTAACACGTTGGTCGAAATCTTTCTCGGCTTTCTTCACGCCCGTCGATCTTTGCCGATTGCTCTAACTTCTTATCGGACATTTTTGTTATCAACTTTTCCATTCCGGATTGCATATTGGTCTCCACCCGCTGCATTCCGGATTCCATTTTTGCCATCCTGGCCAGTAGTTGTTTCATGTCTTCCATCTTGCCGTGGTTTAGTCGCACTTCTGACATCAGTGTAACTTTTTACTTACTTTATTTCAATCACTGGCTGTAGCATATTAACGCAAGATTCACTCATAACTCTTTTTACACCAACTTTTTAATTCAAGCTCTCTAAAGTTACTCTGGCCTCCTTGACTACTTTTCGTCATGCCAATGAGAAGTCAATTTTGGATGGTCTCTCCAAAGAAATTCTAAGCAATGTGTTGACGTCTATGATGAATATTTTAATGAATGCCTATAAAACAAGATAATTATACTGTATCTGATATCAAACACCCTAGTGGTATTTGCTAAGATTGTTAACCGAATGAATACTTAATAGACTGTATTGATTAAATAGTAGTAGCAGTAATAATAATAATAATAATAATAATAATAATAATAATAATAATAATAATAATAATAACAATAAGAAGAAGAATAACAAAAAATAACAATAATAATAATGCTAAAGTTGTCACGAGAATAAGACTCAACACCAACTGTTGGCAGAAAATGGATTACTTGCTAGGTAATCATATATGCAACCAATGAAATTGATTATAATCTATTTTTAAAATTATCCATATTTTAAATGTAAACAGGATAATGGCCTAGTTCACCTTTAGCCGGGGCACTCTCATTACTTAGACAACTAGTTATTCAGGGCATTGTTTTGTGTTTATTTCTAGGATATACACAATGGAAAGTTGGAGTTAAAGTATTCCTGTGATTACAAAAATAATGGGTGTACACTTCACATGCCCGTTTGTGGTGGTGCTTCAAGTCAGAGTGCAGAATAAAATGGCAGTGAAAATGTTAAATGATGTGAAGCTGTTAAGGGCATTTGTTGCATTGGTGATATAAGATGCAGGAATACATACCAAAATAGTGTTGTATATGATGTATACAGAAGCTTCTCTATAAGATTATTCATGTTTGTTACACACAGATGTCAAATTATGCTGTGCTATCTGTATGCAGAAGGAATAAATAAAAGGTCAAACATTTGCAATTCTTTCCATTTCCCTGTCAAATGTTACATCCTACTCTTTGGTTGCAGGTTCACACAAAAACTTACAGGCAGTTCATTAAAGTACAAAATATTTTACTGCATGCCATGCAGAGTAATTATTGCAAGCCTTAGAATTGAAGATTAAATCAAATGTGATAGTATTTTTGAACATGCTTGCATAAATCTCCAACCCCCTCTCGTGTCTGAAATTCAATTACCTTAATGTTATTTGTCAACATTGTAGTATTAGTATAATGGCGAATAATTGTTGTTCCTATTAAGAAAACTACTCAGTGGAATTTGCAACCATTACAGAACCCTTTAATATTTTATAAAAGTTATTGATGTACAGAATGTTGGACAACTTCAATAGAAAGGAATTATAAAGATTAAACAACCGTGTTGTTATTTTAAAGAAATTAGTCATTAAGTATAAGCCTACTCGTCTGCATTCCTTAATGATAATGAGCTTGTAGTGGAAACAACATGAATTAAATGTATACAATTGTGAATGTCACAGGTTTTATCTCTTTCACACCTGAACATACATCAAAACATTGCAGTAAGCCCACATTGTAGGTGTGTATTCCTTAGAGTACTTACAATTTGCTACTTAATGACATTCAGTCTTGTGTAAACACCATCCCGCTCGCTGCCACCAATTTATAGTGAAAGGTTCTCTTCAAGGAGGGAATTGCATTGATGTTTCAGGTTTAATAAATCAATGCAAACACCTGTACTAAAACTATTATTGGAGAAATATATACAAGTTAATAAAGAATACCCTTTTGAATATAATCCGTATCTAACTATACTTAGTAACTAAAATGGCACACTTACTTAGCCAGCTTTCTTAATTTCCTTTATGATGTTAGACTCTGGCAGTATTGATATTAATACACCTATGTTAGTGAAGGTTGTAAAGGTGAGCACTAGGATTATTGCTCCGACATTCATGTGCCTATCTTCCATACTATCAGTCCAACTGCCCCGTGCTCTCCCCAGGCAGAGGGTGTTTATATAAGTCTTGGGTGTTGGCTCTTACACGTGCCATCAAAAGGATCAGATGTTACATGGTGGGATGGACGGACTTTATTCAGGATGTGATCATTACTCACATCTTTACTTTTACCTTGTAAATGTGTTAATACTTCTAAAAGTGAAATAGAATGCCACATTAAAAGAAGAGAATGTGAATCCTTGGTTGTTGAGAGAAAGTGTCCTCCTTCTCTTACATGTTATCAATAAGAAATGCTGTTGATTGATAAAAATAAATCATAGTTTGAACAGAGATAAGACTTTAAGTTAGCCTCCTTTTCTACTTAGAATGCATTGATCTAATATGGCAGGGCACTATATTAGTTTAACAGCTAAGCTTGCATTGAAGTATGATGGTCCTTATGTCATTCTAAGACTTATATTGCTAGTGTATGTTTTATTGCAATATAATCAGACCGCTAAGTGCACTAAAGCTCACGTATCATGTACAGGAATCTGTGTGGAGCTTTATTTGCTCAGATTTTTAAGTGTTTGTTTTCTGTTTGTAAACATCATGTACTGGGTTTTAGACACTAAAGTGAGTATTAGTTGACTTTAATTCTAGATTTAAAATGGTAATGGTAATGTCTAGTCTCTGTATGTGCTTACATTATACATAAGTAAATATTGTATTACCTGGAGAACGCTACAATGGGTTCGATGTGTGCAACTATGGCACCATACATAACTTCTAATAGAATTAAAAACACAGCAACCACAGAAATACTCGTTCTTCAGTGGTATCAGTATACCTCTGTTAGATTCGTTCTACAGATTGAAGTGCCAAATGATAACAACTTTGTCAAGTTTTTTATGGAGGGGGGGGGGGGGGGAGTCTGTGACTTCGTCACCAACCCAATTATACAATGGTCACATATACAGACCATGGAGTCAATTGTTGCCTGTCCTTGTACGTATAAACATAATCCACAAAAGTACAGTAAAATACAATCGAAACATAAGAATGATAATATTATTGCTACAGTGACAAAAGAACTTGTTAAACAGGATAAAAATAAAGTACAGATTATGAAGGCAACTTCCACTAAAAAGACAAGCAAAACAAGAAAATCCATTAGGCCCACTAGGGGATATAAATACTTACGCGAGGTGACTGTAATAATTCCAGACATAACATCAAAGGAGCGCTTTTTCGCAAACAGAGGTTACGTTACGCAAGTCAGACAAGACGGACACGAATCATTTTCAGACAGAGAAGACCCAGACGATCAAAATTGGTCAAATAAATGCGCAGCGCTCGAAAATGGTGATGACTGAACTTAGGAAATTAATTGACGAACTAGATATGGACATTTTATGCCTTCAAGAGCCGTATACCTTTAAAAACAAACTCACGATAACTCCAACTATGGCAAGAGTAATCTGCACTGGCGAAAATCCAATGGCGGCCATTATAATTGTGAATCCAAATTTACAAGTGACCAAAATAACTAATTTTAACGATACACACAATAACTGTGTTCAGATCAATATGGAAAAGGGGAATTTTATCCTATCTAATCATTACTGCCAGTATAGCCAAGAAATTGACCAATATTTGGATTTAATTAAACAAATACATATCAAATATCGGGATTATGAAACTATTAATACTCTAGACGCTAACGCCAAATCCCATTGGTGGCATAGCGGTATAAAAGATGACAGGGGTGAGAAACTGGAAGATCTCATTTCGGAACTTAATTTATATATTTTTAATAAACCTAATAATCCTACTTTCCAAAATCGTGCAGGAGCAATGTCCAATATTGACATCACTTTAGGAAATAGTAGAATTATACCCAAAATCCAAAACTGGAAAGTTGGACAGGATTACACCTCCAGTGACCACAATTTGATCCTATTCAACTATATTATTAAAATTTCAAGATGGGATAGAAGTTATACAGTACCAAGTTTTAATTTTAATGCTGCAAATTGGAAAGACTTCAATAGGACACTACAGAACAGACAACTAGGACATATAGGAGCTGAAGCTAATCACGAAGCGACTAAATTAGAACACATTTTAAAATCCACTATGCTTAAATATATTCCTAAAAGGAGACTCAAAAAATTTAAAGATGATGTTTGGACCGATACATTACAAAATTTACGGAGAAAAGCTCGAAAATGTCGGAGAATTTATCAGAAGACTATTGTAATAGAAGAGAGAAATAGAAATTTAGAAATCTATAGGAAAGCCAAAGAAAAATTTAAGAAAGAATTATTTGAAACAAGAAGTAGATCATGGAAAAGTTTTGTTGAAACCAATTCTATGCATAATATATGGGGAGCACCTTATAAAATCACTATGGAAAAAATCAGGAAACCGGAAATTTTAAATACCATTAGAAGGGATGATGGGACTTTAACCCAAAACTGGACCGAAACTACACAGGAATTGTTACAAAAATTACTACCCGACGACAGCCAGGAGACAGACACTGATGAAAACACACAAATTAGAAGAAATTTGGAAGTGCCGTATCCGAATTCTAACGTTATATATCCTTTTGACAAATCGGAAATACGACAGATAATTAGAGGACTAAAAAAGAAAAAAGCAGCAGGACCCGATAACATCAAGAACGAAATTCTTATAAATACTGCAGAATCATTAATCCCAATACTTTGTAATTTATATAATAATTGTTTGTGGCAAGGAAAATTTCCCAACAATTGGAAAGTTGCAAAATTAACTGTTTTGAAGAAAAGTGCTGATAAAGATCCAATGGACTGTAAATCTTACAGACCCATCTGTCTTTTGAATACTATTGGAAAAATTTTTGAAGCTTTAATAAATAAGCGTATTTTGGAATATCGGACACTTATTGGGCTTAATGATGATCAGTATGGTTTCAGGAAAGGGAGATCCACCGAAGACGCAATTAATACCCTTATCACTGCCACCCTAAATTCCAAATCAAAATACGTTATGGCTATTTTCGTGGATATTTCGGCTGCTTTTGATAACGTTTGGTGGCCCCATTTTTTCACTAGGCTTAGAAATTTAAATTATCCCAGAACTTTGTATAACATTTTAGAAGATTACTGTAGAAATAGAAAAGTACAACTTGTTGGTGTGAACCAAATCATTTCAAAAGACATCACCAAGGGATGCCCCCAGGGTTCGATTCTCGGGCCCACTTTTTGGGACATAATTTTGGAAACATTATTAGAACAAATTACTCGTATAAATATCTGTCTTAGGGTAGTGGCATATGCAGATGATGTAGTCTTTTTGGTAGAGGGAAGAACTAGGAATATTTTGGAAGAAAAGGCCAAGAAATTGTTAATAGAGCTATCCAATTGGTGCCAGGTTGCTAAGATGAAGATTTCATCAGCGAAATCTACATATATGATACTTAAAGGCTCATTTAAGCGAGACCCCATTATTAAATTTGAAAATAACCATATTAAACGTTCAATACAAGTAAAATATCTGGGCATATTTCTGGACGAAAGACTAAATTTCAAATTTCATACTGATTATGTGAGGGTTAAAGCAGAAAAAGTAATGCTGAAACTTTCCCGTTTAGCACAATTTGGTTTCAAAATTCCCTTGAACACCATAACCGCCTACCATACGAGCATATTTGGAGCCATAGTGACCTATGCAGCATCAACGTGGGCGCACAGAGCCAAGCTTACCACAGTCAAGACCTTACTGAGAAGATCACAGAGGAAGATCCTACTCTGATTTACAGGAGCAGTGAACACAACACCAACCATGGCTTTGCTAGTTATCCTGGGAATTTGGCCTATTGACCTTACCCTACGATACAGGGGTGCATGCTTTTGGATGAAAAAAGGAGATCAAGGAAAAGTTTTTGAAATAATGGATGGTTTTTATTACAAGAAACGAGACGTCAAAAATAAACTATTACAAATCTGGCAAGAAGAGTGGGATTTAATAGAAGAAGGCAGGAGAACTTACTCAATTTTCGGTAACATTAGAGAAAGATTACAAAAGAAGTATAAAAGTTTTAATTATACAAAAGGTACAATACATTTCCTAACCGGGCACGGCCCGTATGGAACCTACTGGCTAAAGATTAATAAACAATTAACCGATATATGTGATATATGCAACATCCGAGACACTCCTGAACATGTTTTCTTTGAATGTCCAAAATATGCACACCTGACAGAAGAACATCGGACACCATTACAAGGACACCAAATCTGCAACATCGTAAGGGATAAGGATTTACTCCACCACCTAGAGACAATGGCTAATACCATCAGCAAATCTGCCATCGAGACCAAAACTCTGCCAAGGCAAATAAATATTCAACATCAGGACCCATTAATAAGACGATCCGAGAGGATACAAAATCAACAGCACAGAAATAACATTGATATTGGTTTATCTGATACACAAGATGACCAATAAGATATAAATACCGACAATAAAGAAATGTTTGAAATTTTTATGAAAATGAGGTTTTGAAAATGTTTAAATGTTGTATTTTTATGTTAGATGATGTTTTAGTGTATTATCTTAAATATGTGCAATTTTGTTTATATTTAATTGTCATTTTGATTATTATGTCTCCCATTTTATATAATTATGTACGAGTGTATTTGTGTTGTAGTATAGAGTTTAAATAGTTTCAAATGCTTTCTAAATTTAGGGATCAAAAATTTTTTGTAATATTTAATATATAAATCTGAATTAGAAATTTTAATATTTGATTTAAATTTAATGCAATATTTTATTTTATTAAATAAACTCAAATGTTTTAAAGCTTTAGTAGATTAAGAAATTTGAAGGATTTGTTGTTTATTTTGGAGGTCTGAGATTAAGAAATTTGAAGGATTTGTTGTTTATTTTGGAGGTCTGAAGATAATTTGTATTTTTGAGTTATTTAATTGAGGTTCTGAAGATTTTGAATGTTGTAATGTTTGTGTTGTATGATGTTTATGTGTATATTTTTAAATGTGTAATTTGATTATGTTCAATAGTTACTTTGATTATTGTTTATTATATAATTATGCATGAGTGTAATTGAGTTGTAGTGTGGAGTAAAGGAGTTTTGGTGTTTTAAATTATTTTATTTTTATTTTATTTTGTTAATCTGTAAATTTTGTAAAGTGTATATTTGTTTTATATTTGTAATAAAATAATAAAGATCTGAATATTGACCCCGGTTTAAGAAATTAGGTGCCGGGGTCCAGTATGCAGATTTTTATTTTTATTTTTATATTTTTATTTTTATATTTTTATTTTTTTATGTCCTTGTACGTGAGAGCAGCACCTTATGGGCAAAGTTTTGTCATAATGTCACACCATTACTGGGACAGGTTTTCATTGGTCCACTCAAGGTTGCCTCGTATCTGCCATGACCTGACTGCAGGAGTGGAGAGAAAGGCAGGTTGAGCAGAAAAGAAGAGAGAACATTTACATCTTCAACACTTGCTTCAACCATCTGCGAGGCCAGACAATATCCCCGTATCAGCAAATATCAGAGAGAACTAGGAATCAAATTTTGAAAGCTAAGTAGTATGTGAACTTTTATAATTATTACGTTCCTGCTGTGTAAGTTAGACGGTGAACCTTACAGCAGGGCTTGCAATAACTCACGCTAGCTTTTCTAAATTTGAACATGCTTGCATAAATCTCCATACCTTCTTTTGCATCTAATATTCAATTAACTTAATGTTATTTGTCAACATTGGAAATTCAGTTGTTTTAATGTAGCTGCTCAAGGTTGAAGTTATATATGGTGCTTGTCTATGTTAGCCTGTATTTTAATTAGCCTTTGTGCAGGGATATAGGTAGCCATATTGTTAGTAATTTGAAATGTTTGAGATGTAATGGTTTGAATCATATTTCAACTAACTCAATTCAATTATTCTAATTTAATTAATTCTTTAGGACCAGTAATAAGCAATGCCAAGAAGCCAGTATACTTGGGTGAACATTGCCATCATATTACCAGATGTACAATCCTTAAACAACATCCAAGACAGTATCCTTGTTCAATATATAATACATGTATTTGTTCAATACATAATATGTTACTGTTACTAATCTTGTGCCTTGTTACATGCAATCCTTGCTTCCCTCCCATGCTGTTTATCCACACCTGTCCATTGGGGCATTGCTTAATAAGCTGAATTAGAGCCCAATTTCTCACTCTAATTGAGCAAAGTACAAAGTTCCTTTTCCTAATTCAACTGAGAGAAGGGAAAGTTCAGCAGTGGAAGTGGTTGCAGAGCTGTTGCACTTGGAGTTAAAGTTAACAAATGACTTCCCACAACTTCCACATTTGTGAGGCTTTTTACTTCATGTATCAAATTATGCCTTTTCAAAGCTGGCAACTGCGTGAAGCTCTTCCCACAAATTGCACACTTGTGAGGTTTCTCACCCCCATGTATAAATTTATGCAGTTTCAAGTCCGAAAACCGGGTAAAGCTCTTCCCACAAATTTCACACTTGTGAGGCTTCTTACCCTCATGTATCAAAATATGTGATTTCAAATTTGAGAACTGAGTAAAACTCTTACCACAAATTTCACAGCTGTGAGGTTTCTTACCCTCATGTTTCCATTTATGTAATTTTAAATGTGAGGGTTGAGTAAAGCTCTGCCCACAAATTTTGCAGTTGTGAGGCTTCTTTCCCTCATGCAACAAATTATGTGTTTTCAAATATGAGAACATAGTAAAGCGTTTACCACAAATTGTGCACTTGTGAGGCTTCTCACCCTCATGTTTCAATTTATGTAATTTTAAAGCTGAGGGCTGAATAAAGCTCTTCCCACAAAGTGTACACTTGTGAGGCTTCTCACCCTCATGTATAAATTTATGCGACTTCAAATATGACATCTGAGTAAAGCTCCTCCCACAAATATCACATTTGTAAGGCTTCTTACCCGCATGTATCAATATATGCGATTTCAAATTTGAGAACTGAGTAAAGCTCCTCCCACAAATTTCACACTTGTGAGGCTTCTCACCTTCGTGTATCACTTGATGCATTTTCAAAGCTGATGGTGTAGTAAAGCTCTTCTTGCAAATGTTACATTTGTGTGACCTACCAAACTTATTACTCAATAAAGCTCTACAGTACATTTCAACCCCAGATCTAGATTTACCAGATTGTTCTGTGTGAGGATGCGTTTCTATAGATGGAGCTTTTTCAATATTACATTCTTGACTTCCACATTCAAGATAATTCTCTCCATAAATGAAACTTGAGTCTTCTAATGAAGCCGCAGCATAGAGTAACTGTGGATCAGACACTGCTTCTGTGCATGATCTGAAAACAAAATCACTCTTTGTTAACAACGTTAACTGTTGTTACAAATTACTCATGCAGCACAACCTCACTATTCATTGTAGCCAAAATAACTGTTAATCTGCAATATTATTAAATACTTATTACAATTTTTCAAAGAAAAATTATATTAATGGTAAAACAAGACTGATATTGGTGACAGTACAAGAAACATGTTACACACAATGCGCATTAAACCAAATTTCATGTATGCCCCAACAAACTGGTTAGCAACAACCCAGCACAAAATTACTTAATTAATAGATGGAAGATTTCTGAAAGATTCTTGAGTTAGAATGGGACATCAGCACATTAACATTCAAAATGTAATGTTTTAAAATTACTAATTCTTTCTAAACAAGAAAAAAGACCTCTCGTATGACACATGACTTTCTTTTCCAAGTCTTCCTGCAAAAGCTGATTCTTCAATCTTCTTCATGGTAATGGAGATACTTTTGTTCATATAGTTTCTCACACCTTTAGTTATGTGCTGAGATGTGTCACATTGAAACTAATGAATAAATGGTAAACACGTGTGCTGAGCAAGTGTCTTCTCCTATCATTAGATCACTGAGTGAGTGGAAGGCAGAGAAGTCTTTTCTAGCCATTAGCAAACTGAAATTTGTAAGTAAACATGTTTGTCAAGGAAGTGTCCTCCCTGGCCATTAGAACACTGGGTAAGAAAAAGATAAACACATCTGTTGAGCTAGCTTCTTCTATACTCATCATAATGAGCAAGAACATGCTTGTCTAAATTCTCACTGGCCTTACTTTAAGCTGCAATGTAAACAAAGTGCAAAATTGGGTTCCTCCATGGGCCCCTACAATTGGCAGACATGGCATGACTTAACATGTGTGTTATGCAAACTGTCATCACCACGTGAATAGCTCCTGAATTTTGAATTCCGCATTGCATGGGAGCACCACTGCCATGGAAGGAAGAATGGAGCCGATAATTCTGCACTCTTACATAACATAAAGAATAACACATAAAATGTATCAATGCAGTGCATATTTAAATGACTGAACCCCCCTCAAATAAAATGTAATTAAATTTCACAAAGTCTGCAAGTAATCATCATGCAAATATGTCACATTTTACGTTAACTGAAACTGTAAAAGTACAAAAATATGCATATACGCCATGTGGTGGAAGAAGAGGAAGCATTTTGGAAATCAAACAACGTATTTAATGACTTCCACTTTTCTGGTGTTGTAAGCTTTAATGTGTCCTGAAATAAGCACCTGACTTCACTTAGTTTAAAAGTTCTGTTGTTTATGACAATATAACATTTCACAAGGCTCCAAACTGATTCTATTGGATTCAAAACACAGTAATACGACAGGAATCTCAACACTTTTTGGCCAGCCTGTTCAATAGTGGAATCCACAACAAACTTACTGTGCTTTTTGTTTACGTTTGCTACCTTCACTTGAAATATCAGTTCATCTTTCACCATGTCCATTGTTATATCATCCCCTTTGGTATCTATCCATTTTATTTCCTTTTTCAGTCACTGTGATCATGCTCTAATTTCACACTATGGTAGGAAGGATACTTCTCACAACATTGCAAATGCATTTAAAACAATTGGCTTTTCATCACTTCGTAATGGTTTTCCTTGGCAATGCTTTACATACTCCATGGCAATGCCATTTTGAACAAACTGTGTATTCTGCTTCTTTCCTTACCTCTTTGGCTGCATGCACGTACATTTTGTATTGCAGTTAATAACAATGAATTTGTTTATTAACATATTCCATTTATTCTACTAAATATAAAATTTTCAATATAAGATTTTCAAACTATTTTGTAAATAATTCTTATATTTTAAATATAACACTATTCTGCATGTCAG
This sequence comes from Tenodera sinensis, assembly GCA_030765045.1. Classification (NCBI taxonomy): domain Eukaryota; kingdom Metazoa; phylum Arthropoda; class Insecta; order Mantodea; family Mantidae; genus Tenodera; species Tenodera sinensis. Next base: position 126,858,484 of record CM060970.1, read on the forward strand.
TTAATGGACTATATTTCCATTTGCACCTGCTGACATGGAAATTGTGTAGTTCGATCAACCAATGAAGAGTTACTCAAATATGTACTGCTGTTTACATTGCAGTTTAGAGTAAGGCCAGCGAAGGTGCAGTAGAATGTCACATAGAGTAAGCACCTCCTATAGTCACTAGCACACTGACCGAGCAGAAGATAAATGTCTGATGAGGTGTCACATAGATCCGGTGTCTTCAATAGTCATTTGCATACTGACTGAGCATAAGGTAAACTGTCTCATGACCAGGTGTCACATAGAGCAAGTGTCTCCTCTAGTCCTTGGCACACTGTCTGAGCAAAAGGTAAACTTGTGTGATCAGGTGTCGCAAAGAGCAGCTGTCTTTTCTAGTCATTTTCCCACTGACTAAGCAAAAGGTAAACATACCTGTTGAGCAAGTGTCTTCTCTCCTCATTAGTACATTGATTCAGAGAAGATATGCATGTTTGTAGAGCAGACATCTTCCCTACTCTTTAACACACTGAATCAGGAAAAGTTAAACATGTCTGCTGAGAAAGTGTCTTCAATAGTCATTAACCTACTTGTGTTCTCTTGCAACTGGCGTACCACATCAGTGTAGCATTCCATCATTAGCTGGAATGTGTGAAGTGGCCTTTTACAATTATTGTAATAAATAAACTGTCAATTTTTAGTAATAATATGCCTAATGTATAACCTTAAGCTTTCACAGCCAGTGCCCTGACTATTAGCTATGTTTATCTCTTCCAGGCTTGTTGGCCATGGTCTAGAAGGCATGAAGATACTGACATTTGGCCAAGTACTGTGTTTGGCACCTCCAGGGTGAGGTAATATGTTATCTTCACTGGTCAGAGCTTGAATGCGGAAGCAGTGACTGTGGTGCTGTTATATATTGGGGGTGGGCAGGGCTTGATGCATTGTCTGAGGCGGTGATTGGCTTGCATTGGTTGGCGGTGCGGGTGTAAGCAAGGTTTTGTTACAGCTGTTTTTTTTTTCCTCTAAAAGATTTTCTAAGACAGGTATCCAGGCTTTTTGTACAGGGAGCACTTTCTCTTTCTGATTGCATGTGTTCATAAACTTCTATGGCATCCCTTTGTAGTCGAGTATAGTAGTTAACTGCAGGACAAGACTTGGGTTTCTTTACAGCTGACATCATGGCTGAATAGTAGGGCGTGCTCTGCCACAGATGGTTTTTCCGCCTGCCCCCAATCTGGTGTGATGCTCATGTTCCAGAGATGGTGGAACCTCTCTTAGGGGTAATGCTAGACAAACCACTCCAATCAAATGGCTATTCAAAGAATGAAATAAACAGAGCATTACACCCTAAGAGCAGTTCCACAAGGTGTACATTGGAACCACACAACAAAATATAAAATCTCACATTAAGGAGCACTGAAAAAATTGTCATATGGGTCAGACGAAAAAATCAGCAAGTGCAAAACATGCCATACTTGAAGAGGAACACATCCAGTATGAAAACAGATATTCTAGCAGCAACATCAACATCTCATTCACGCTTATTCCGTGTAGCCATTGAAATACAGAATAAAAATAACATCAATTGCAAAGAGGAAGGCCTTAAACTGAATATGGCAAACAGCAGTGACGTAAGTCAAAGTCAAGAACTCCATCAGAGCCAATTAGATGCCTGCAGATTGTAGCACTCCGTCAACACAAGTCCAGCCCACCGCACACTTAGGCTAATCACAGCAGACCTCCCCTCCAGCCACCCATATAAACTCTGCAGCAGACTGTGCAACAAGCTATTAGAGCCATTCAAATGAGAAGACACAATCAAGATAGGGTCCCTGCCAATGTTCTTAATTGAACTGCAGGACACACATGAAAGCAGGACAATTTTGAAACTAAAATACCTGGCACATTTTTGGATACACGTAGAGGAGTATAGGATGGCCACAACACCAAAACAATGTTCACTGCACCAGCAATTCTGGCACATTAAGAGAGATTGCAGGTCCCCTAGTCCCATCTGTGCCAAATGCATAGGTCCCCACTAGTGTGGTACACGCACATTTCCACCTCTGGAATGAGAGTATGTATATGACTCCGAGTGACATGGTGCAACCTGGCATGGTTACACTGCGTACTATGCTACATGCAATAGTATGGTGAAGAAGACAGACTCGTGCACTCCCAGACCCCACATTAACACTCACAGAACACAAATTCAATATTCCCAGGCTGTCGTACAAAACCCACAAACAGAGAGGTTCACTAGAAACAGTAAAGACCAGTCACATCCAGCCTCTATAGAGGAACCCTGCATGGTTGGACAACCTCAGGTCACTTCCAAAGCTCACCCAATCAGAAATGAGCGACCCCCTTGATAGACATAAGCTCTACCTACCAATGTAGGCTTCACCCAGCTGCAAAGTCGCTCCAGCCCCCCAAAATACAGGTCTAAGGAGACCCTTCCATGGCACTGCAGACACTAGTGAAGTCACTAGGTATGCCAGCACACAAAGTGCCACTTTACCAGGTGGAGGAACAACTTAGGTCACTCTGTGACATGATTTCACAACCCAGGAACAACATCATACAGACTATATAGTTCTTCACCCAACTGATTGACAGCATTCCCCAGTATAGTCATGGGTAATTCTGACACGATTAGGGTTGTCATCTTGAATTGCAATGACATATGAAAAAGAGCCAAAGAGCTAGCAGACTTTCTACAAATTTATTCAATATAGATAGCATTACTAAATGAAACTCACAACTGAGCAACTCACCAATGGATTTAACACAAATAAATCAACAGGCGTATTTGGACATCAAACACATCTTAGACAGTCTGGCACGCAGGACTAATAAGAAAGCTAAAGGACATGCTTTCCCAGAGTCTGTTATAGCCCTAATTGGGGATTACCTCTTCAATCAGCACCTTCACACCGCAGTAGAGGATGCAGTCTTGAGTGTAAAGCAAATTAAAGCTGGAGTTCCACAAGGAAGCTGTTGGGGCCGACATTATTTAACATATACATAAATAACATGCCTGACCTAGTAAGATCAGACAAATACATATATTCAGACGACACTGCAATAGTAACAAAGTCTGTTCAACCGCAAATTATCCATCAATGGCTTCAAAATGCCTTAAATATGATTGAACCTTGGTTCTCTAAGTAGAGAATCACAGTAAATGCAAGAAAAACTCAGGCAATAATCTCCACAACAAGACTTCTGCATAGGAAAACTAAACGTTCCCTTCAGCCACTAACATACCAAGGCGAAGGAACCGACTGGAAGGACCAAATGACCTATGTAAGTCTAGTAATGGACCAAGGCCTCACTTGGAATTAAGACATTACCAAGATGAGAGCCAAGGCCACTGGTGAGTTAAACAAACTTTATCCGATCTTTAATAAGTAAGCATGGTCTTAACTCTATTTAAGACACTACTAAGACCAATCATCATGCACGCAGCCCTGGTATGGGGATATGCTGTGAAGACTCATGTACACAAATTAAAAACACTACATAACAGAATAATAGCAAAATAACCACCAGTATCCAATACCTTGCATAAAGAGCTAAAGCTACACTCAATTGAGGAATTCATTATAAGCCTAAGCTTTCACGTGTATAAGCAAAAAGACAAAAACGATAATGCCCAAATACAACAATTCACACATATGAAACCGAACGCAATAAACACAAGACCACTGTCCTTATTCGACAGAACCTTCAACCTGGGGGACCTGGAAATAAATATACAAGAATACCTCCAGACACTAGTAAGACTTCCATGGAAGTTACAGTATCACCTATGACTATGGCACATGACAATTGGCAGTCTATGAAGTCCTTAGTTCTAGTCAAGGCCACTGTTGCTGGTTGAGCTATTTAGTGTTGCCATATTGACCCTATGGACTAAGTTGCGTGTACACTGCTGCTTTCGCCTTTCATGGTCTCTTTCATGAATAACTGCCATTACATCCGGTGGGCACGTGTTTCACCAGAGGTTTCATTGGTACAGCTGCATTTACTGCAGTTTGCATAGCCTTTTCAAGCAATTCAGCAATGCAGACAACTGCTTGATTGTTTATCAGGTCTGCAAGGTGCACCAGTGCTCTTTCTAGGTGCAATGCAAACATGTCCTAGTTAGCCATGTTGTAATTCAGTCAGGTCGGTGGTTATTGGAACATTGGTGGTGCTGCAATGTCAATTTGGACCACAAAGTGGTCTGAGGCAAGTGCTTCTATAACTTTCATTCTGCAGCTGAAGGCTATATTTTTAAAAAGGCTGATGTTGAGGGTGTAGGTCGCATGGTTTGGTTGTTGTAGTATACAGAATGGAAGTGAAGTAATCCGTCAAACTGAAGGAGGTGAGAGAAAGGATGTAAATGAACAAAAAATTCTTATACATTTCTTTAATTAAACGCATCATTAACTATATAATCGTGTTTAAAGCAATTGTGTTTATGTGGCAACATTGCACCACCTGTTGATCAAGTAATTTGCCTCTACCACAGCTCAATTAACTATTTTAATGCTCTATAAAAACCATTTAAGTAACGTTGGCTGTAAACCAAATCCAGTTTATACATGAAATATTTAAGACTTTAGATTAAAACTACTTTTATAATCATGTGTGAGATTAAATATCCTGCGATATACCCATGGTGTGAAATGCAGATTGTAAAAGAATTAAACCAAATTATAAAAGTTACCCCCGCAGACAAAAAAAAAATTAGTTATGTCTGGAACGCACACACATATACATGACAGATAGACAGACGTACTTTGTGAAAACTGCAAGTTATTTAGTGCTCATGTAGTTGTTCTCTACCGTTAAGGTACCCTGGCATTCCAGATGACTCATTCTTTTTGTCCATAGATGTACATTGTTCTCAAATGAAAATAAAATATCTATAGACAAATGAGCATTACTAAAGGAAAATGTAACACATTAACCAAGAGTCAAGACTTACTTTAGTGAATTTACTGCAACGTAGTCACTTTTCTGTAACAGAATAATTCACAGCCTCAGTTGTATGTCCTGTATCACAAAGTAACACATTTGTCTTATTTGCAAATTGCTTCAGGGGATTAACAAATATATCGAAACAAAGATTTGACATTGTGTCTAATGAGACAACACATTAATTTCCTACTACATAATTCAAATATTTTATCAAGAGAACCATAAACAAGTACTTCAAATGCAGCAGATTTTTAGAAAAATTACCTTGATGTCATTACAAAGAAATGAGTTTTCTGTTTCCAAACACCATGGCTCTTCTTTAATTTATATTTTATTATCCATTTCATGATCACTGTAGTTATTCTTAAACTTCATTACAGGCTCCCCTGGAAGAAATTCTCTCTCTTTCTCTGAATCAGTTTCTATTTTGGTCTCTACCTCACAGTTACTGCTGTATGTAATAGTTTCACACTTAGTCTCCTTTATGAAATGTTTGGAAAAGCATTCTCTCTTTTCCTGTGAACAGAAGTCTGGAAAAGGGGCCTCTGATTTACTTTCAATTTTAACTGCCACATCACAATCACTGTCCAGAAGCACAGCATCACAGTCTGTCTTCAAGGTAACATTCTTGGTAAAGAACTCAATCTCATTATGTGTGGCTGAGAAAGGATTCTCTTCTTTGATTGTTATTTTGGTGTCCATTTCACAACTGTTGATGCATCTGGTGGTGCTCAGACTGTGGAGAAATAAACACATCATGAATAGCAGAATGACAACCAAAATGTATGATCATCAGACAGGCCTAATGTACATAGTTATGTTTTGTACCTGTTGTTGTCCCACCCCACACATTTCTCTGTAGATGTCTCATTTCATATGGCTTCTATAATCTATTTTCTGTTACAATAAAATAAAGTATTCTTCCGCGCTTCACACTCAGCTCCACCTTTAGAACATTATTGGTTAACATAATATCTGCACATACACATGTCACCCGCAAATTCACCTCATTCAGATAACCTGAATTTAACTCTCTTTGTTGTTACATCAAGCAATGCATTACTGAATACCTGATAGCTATTGTTTTTGCGGCAATCACATTGTAACAAAGAATTCTTAGATCTCTACCAAGATAGCACTTCAAATGTTTTTCATGCATGTTTGAAATGTGCTTTGCTCTTACTGAATGGTAGGAGCCGTTGTCCATTATTATCACACTTTACCAGATCATTTGTAAGCACTGTAGGTTATTTTTCTGAAAATTTATTGAATACATTCAATATGATAATTCTCTCAAATTCCAGGGCAGCAATTATAGCAATTACTTCCAAGTTGTCACCAAAAAACTAAACAATTATAGAATTTGAGAGGTAGAGCTGGAACTTAAAAATTCAATGCCACAACCGGGATTTCAGCCACAGACCTTCCGCTTACCGGGCAGCTGCTCTACCACTGAGCTATTGTGACAAACTGCCAGAATGGCATTAAATTCTCAAACCAGTTCGTATTTCTCCTGGTAAACCACAAAGGCAGTCTCACATCAGAGACAAATTACCCCAATGGTGACTTACTACTGTAAGTACTTTATGTCCCAGGATTAAATAACCTTCAGATGGTAATTATTATTTATTTATGCCAACAAACTTGCTGTTGGTGTTTTTAAACACACAAGCCGTGTGTGGGCAAAGTTTGAGAGGTAGAACTGGAACTTAAAAATTCAATGCCACAACTGGGATTTGAATCACAGACCTTCCGCTTACCGGGCGGCTGCTCTACCACTGAGCTATTGTGACAAACTGCCAGAATGGCATTAAATTCTCAAACCAGTTCGTATTTCTCCTGGTAAACCACAAAGGCAGTCTCACATCAGAGACAAATTACCCCAATGGTGACTTACAATATTGGAGAGCAAGAGGATTAATGACTTCATTGTCAGAAATCCAGCATTAGCTAACAACATTTTTAGGCATTGTTTGCATAAGGACCAATCGCTTTGATGAAACCAGTGTAGAAAAATGTTCTGCATTCAATCTTGTGGCAGCTCTACAATTGCGATCCACTTTGCAACGTGTAAGCACCAAGTCGGTCATTAGCTCAACCATACAGCCATGGAAAAGATGACTGAGCACATTAAGAGAATAGAATATTTTTATGTTCTACATCACGTGGCAGCATGGTTTACACAAGTTGATATTGCAACATGCAGTTGAGTTTATTGATAGTCTCCGTTCCATATGTTATTGTCTGTCAGACACAAAAATAGGCTGTCTTGAATCATCACTTGCATTTGTATTTGTGAGTATAAATAGAAATTCGAGTGGTGATTCAACACAAAGCCCATTTGAGTGTCCGATAGACAATGACATAAGGATCAGAGGCTATAAAAAACTCAGCTGCATGTTGGATTATGCATTTCTGTAAACTGACTATTTCTGGGGTTGTCTAAAACCACACAAAATGAACTGTTAAGACTCTATATATATATGCTGTCTGCTTTAACATGATCTGTGAGGAAATACTTTTGACAGATTATATGGCAATCAAGGTAGATGAAACTACCAATATTGCTACACTGTCACAACTACTATTTTTGTTCAGTATGAGTTGAAAAATAAAATATATGAATGGTTTATTACTTATGTAATGCCAAATGACCACACAGCCGAGGAATCACGAATGCCATATTTAGTATGCTGGATGTGTTACAAGTACACAAATTTCCAAATAAAGTGATTGCTCCAACATATGATTGGGCTTCTGTCATGAGCAGTAAGCACTTGGTTGTTCAAGCATGGGTTCAAAGTGTATGTAAGCAAGCCTATCACCACCACAGCCTCAACCGCAGCCATCACAACCAGTGCCAACACCATCAATAGGGCTAGGAAGTTCATGCATTTGCATGTTTTTTCATAGGGGTTTAAAATGTATGCTTTTACATTATGTGCACGAATTATGGAATTTTCAGTTATTTGGACATGATTTTATGGTACAAATAACTGCATATTTTCATGATTTTTTATAAATGCATAATATTTCAATATTATAGCCCTTATATTGCATATTTTAATGAGTTTTATGGTTTTTTGTTATTGTTTTCCGGCTGGATAATTTTTTTCGTATTGGTAATATTGCATATGATGATACAACTGACGAACATTTCAATATTATAGCCCTTATATTGCATATTTCAGTTATTTTTAATGTGTTTATTATTTTTTTTTCATCTGTATAATATTTTTCACATTGGTAGTATTGCACATGATGAAGCTACTCGCGAGGTGTCGAGAACTAATACTAAGTCATGTTGTCATGCAGTGAATCCCTTGTTTCCATCCTTTCATTATATGTATGTGCACAGAGAATAATCTGTTCGTTATCTGAGAGATTTACATAACAAAGATAAATTGCAGGTCAACGTTTCAAGCAGCACAATTATATCAATGCTTGTCGGTATATCAATGTAGTTGTGTCGGTCTTCAAACGTAACAGTGTTGTGAACTAGTTTCCACCAAATTAAATTAGGCATATAAAATATTAAAAAGCTGTTCAAATGCTGAAAATAAAACCAACTTCGAGTACTAGATTAATTAATTTACAGAACGAGTATTCAATTTAATATCTACAGATAATAAGGTATTGTTTTGTGGAGCGTGTGAGAAAAATGTAGGAAGTGAGAAAAGATTTCAAATAGTTCAGCACATAAACACACAAACAAAGAACCTGTTCAAAAACAGCTAGTGGAGTGTTTAGGAAGCAGGGTTACTGAATTTTCCTATGACTTGTGCCAAGCAGTTTTAGCTGCTGATATTCCCCTTTTCAAAATTAATAATCCAACATTTAAAAACTTTCTTGCCAAGTACACTCGACAGCATGTGCCTGAAGAAAGTACACTGCGTAAGACTTATGTAGGACATTGTTACAATAATGTATTGTCAAATATACAAAATGAATTAGCAGATCAGTTTGTATGGTGGCCTGTTACCTGAGTTATCTGAGTGCCATTCTATTTCTGATATAATTGTGGATGCTTTAAATTATGGTCAAAAGACTACACCTTATCTTCTTAATGTGTGCGAATTGTCGGCCACTGACAATGTGACTGTGACCCAGTTTCTGATGGACTTTTTGAAATTACTATGGTCTTGTGGAATCAAATATGATCGGTTACTTATATTTGTTACTGATGCAGGTCCTTATATGGTAAAATCAGGACAAACTCTGGAAGGTATTTTTCCTAACTTAATTAATATAACTTGTTTGGCACACGCTCTTCATCGAATTTCTGAGACAATGAGTGATTCTTTTCCATTGGTAGATAGATTTGTGTGCAGTACAAAGAGAATTTTTGTTAAATCTCCTAAAAGAATTAAATTGTTTAGATCAACAGCATCTAATATCTGACTTCCTCCTGCACCAGTGTTAGCTCGATGGGGAACATGGGTCCGTGCACTTTTATATTATGCTGAGCACACAGAAATAGTCCAAAAGGTTGTTAATTCATTGAACTCAAAAGATGCTTCATTAATAGCAACTGTGCAAAATATTCTGTCAAGCACTAGGTTAAAAGAGGATCTTAGTTTCATATTTGCCCATTTTTCTTTCTTACCAACAGCCTTAATGGCATTGGAAGCTGTAGGATCTCCCTTGCATGAATCAGTTACTGTCTGAAAAAACAATATGTGATCTAAGTTCGGTTCCTGGTAGCATAGGACAAAAAGTGAAAGAGAAAGTGAATTATGCAATTTCAAAACATTCTGGTTATAAACAGATGTGCAATATCCGAGACATCCTCGAAAGAAAACCATCTGTCACACCAAGAGACTTGACTCTCTCTCTCTCTGTGAAGCAGTTAACATCATTTAAATATGCCCCGATAATATCTTGTGGTGTGAAGAGAAGTTTTTCACGTTACAAAAGTGTTTTGCGAGGCAACAGACAATGTTTTACAGTTGAAAATGTTTGCAAAGTGTTGGTTGTGAACTGCAATTTAGCAGTTAATACTAGCAGCAGGGCTACTTCTGCTTCAACCTCTAAGGAATAAGGTAACAACTTTATTATTTATAGTAATTCGTCTTGTCTACTGCAAGGAACATTGTTTTAATTAAATAGTGCATATTTCTTAGCATATTTTCAAGTTTTTAAGAGCATATTTGCATGCATATTTCAGTGTTTTTAGAGCATGAACTTCTGAGCCCTAACCATCAGTCACCATGGCCACTGACACACAAAGCACCGAAATCTAAGGCTTATGCAAGGCAGTCCAGGTCTTCCATTCAGAGTTCCTAAACCTAGCGATATTGGAATTCTGGGGTCCGTGTAATTTTTCCTCAATCTGCAGCCTCCCAGCACAACTCAATGCAGTAACACGTGATCACCCCCCCCCCCCCCCCCCCACATGACCACATATCATGTACCGCCCATTCCCTCCTTGTAAGCTCCCACCACGACCACCCTCTGCAATGTTGTACTTTCTAACCTTAGAAGCAGACACTGTAGTAGATATTTCAACGTCTTCCTTCTGTAAATGATTGGTGCATCTTCACATGTGCAGGGCAACTGGCCTTAGGTCGTAATAGTTATAACGTGAACTGTTTTCCGTAACAAGTTGCGGTATTCAGAATGCCGTCAATCCACTCATCGATTTCTTTTAAAATTTCGTAATGAGGGAATCTATGAAATGAAATATAAGTTGAGTACTATATGTATTACCCACGCAAACACATGCATGGCTTTGTGATTCTGTAATAACTGAAACAGCAGCAATAACATACCATACCAGGCTTATATATGTGCAATTTCTTAAAATATTAATTCTGTACGTTAGCTTTATCTTCTGACCAATATTTAAATTCTAGGTATTTTTAATCGAACGATAATTTCCGTGCTTACCAAAACACTTCCAATGGATTTTCGTGCGTTTTTAACTCTAGATTGCGCTGTTATATTGCACAAGTACTAAGAATACACCTTTAGGAACAATAACTAACACACATAATATGTTGTCTATTTGTGTAAATGTCTGCACTTAATTGAAGTGAGGTGTACAACCTTAGAAATCAAACTGCAAAAGTAATCTGTGTGCAAAAGCGTTTCTTTCACAGAACAGTTTTCTCTCCACAGAACAACTGCAAGGCAACTGGAATAGAGGTATAATCTGTGGGTAGGCCATTCCCACAGAACACCTAGTAGTGCCATTCCGCCGAATTGCGCTGCTACTGGCTGTCGCTCATTACGTCATCAGGAATACTGGTCTACCGCGATAGTTAAGCGCTGCATTGATTTGTGCTATTGCCCAGTATAAAACGTGGCATAAATGTAAAAGTAGACGGAATGTTTCATTAAATGTAAAGAAATAACAAGCCCTGCGTGCTACAGTAACATTTTCCTCTTGTCATAGGACATATATCAGCACGAGATCGCCTATGTGAAGACAGGGCGGTACGAAAGACAGCATTATCTAATTTATCATCTTTATCTCCAAAGAAATCTAAAGTTGAACAGTCAACAAATATGTTAATATCATATGTCGTATAAATTAAAAAATTATAATCTGGTTAGAATCACATCATCATCATCATCATCATCATCATCGTCGTCGTCGTTATCATCATTATTATTATTATTATTATTATTATTATTATTATTATTATTATTATTATTATTATTATTATTATTATTATTATTATTATTATTATTATTATTATTATTATTATTATTATTATTATTATTATTATTATTATTATTATTATTATTATTATTATTATTATTATTATTATTATTATTATTATTATTATTATTATTATTATTATTATTATTATTATTTATTATTATAATACTGAAACGGTGGAAAATTTCTAATGTTATATTCACATGACCTTAACTGTCTATTTACTTTTTTTTACCAAGTACTTCAAAAAGTGGATCCTAAATTTTGACAGCGAGATTTCACCAGAAAGGCACCTTCTTAGACAATCTGAATACCAAACAAGCGTTTTCAGGAAAACGTCTGTGAGTGTTTATGTGAAGAGCATATCTCAAAATGAAAATTATTTAAATGAATTTGGTGCTTAAATTCAGAACCATCCCAAATAGTCCTACCATCTCAAACTGCCCTTTACATGGAATTGTTTTTCGAAAGTTTTAGTTTTCTCAAATATGACTCCAACAATTATGATTAAATTACCAGATAAGTTTGCGACAAATGAAAAGTCGTGAATTTTTTGGGAATACTCTGAACTCCTCTTCATTTTGATGACCTTTACATAGTGGTGAACTGTAAGAAATAGAAAAAGTCTTGCAATCAAATAACTGTATACCTCGCTAAAGCACTAAATTTATCTCAGATGTAATTTTTTGTGTAATTTTACAACTATTATTGTTCTAATTTTTTAATGCTTAACACTAGACCGAGCAAACCGTCTTTTCACTCTGCATTAATAACTTCAACGCTTAATGTTCCCGCTGCGCTTTTCTCAATGTTTTGTTTGTTGTAAACACGCGTAGTACATAATATCTCAAGGGGCGACCGTTCAAGCGTGAACAGCGATTATGTCATACAGGACCACCGTCAAGCGTCGCTGTTGACTGCACTTATATTTCGAAGCTTGAGCCAGCTCTCAATCATAGTGGCAGACGGTCGCCAACAGGTGGCAGTCGCGTTGTTCTTTAAATCATTCACGTTTCTCAGTTGCCAACAAACGGTGCTTGTGTGCGATTGTGCGGGATGTGTGCATTGAACAGTAATAATATTACGTTTTCTTGTGACAGTTGAACAAGAAGAAGAAGCCAGCCGAAATGGCACAGGGATTAAATCCGCCTCCCGGAAATGAGCTGGGATACCAGCATACCTTGGTAAGTACAATTAACAATTATATCTTAAAATATCTTCTCGTATATCGCTGCATTGGTTCATCGGTAAGACACTTCAACTGTTTCAGTACAAACACATCGTGTGTGAAGTACATTTACTTATTTTTTCTGTCACTCTAAGCCACATGTGCCTACGAGTGACAGAGTAGAGACTTTGAAAATGCCACCATGTGTTAATCAGCTGATCGTTCTGCTTTCGTTTTTTCTATGCGAAACAAGTTCCTAGCGACCGGTTCGGCAGTCCAAGGTCTTTTTGTTTGAATAGGTTAAGGTTAGACAAGGTTGCTTTACCTTTTAGGTGCAAACGCCCCTAAGGGTATCACCTACAAGATGTAAACTTCAATGACCGCGGTCAGTGACCGCTAGCGTTATATAGCTAAAGCTTGCAACTTGAAAAAAACCCTTTTGTTTTTCCTTTCAGTATTCAAGACGAGGCTCAATATTGTTTTCGTTTTGGATTATTTTAGGTCAGAAAATGGTGGGCTTTGTTTGTTGTTATTTTCCCCAATACGTATAGAAGTAGAGAAAGTATTGTATTCCACCCAAAAAAGCGATGTCGAGATTTCACCTGTTAGAAAAAGGCGCGCCTGTGTGTGTGTGCACAACATAACCCCAAAACCAATGTTGTATTTAAGTTTAATATGCTTCAAGGATGCGTCACGAAGGTTTTGAAGAAAATTCCTCCACCCTAAACTACCCCTTACATGGAAAATTTTGCGAAAATTTTACTTTTCTCAAATATGGCTCTAACGATTTTGACTAAAATGCCATATGCTTAAGATATTTTTATGGCAAATGAAATGTATATTTTGGATTTTCTAGCTATAGCACCTGTAGTCATATTTACTCTGGACGACTTTTGTATAACTGGTAAACCGTAAGAGATAGACCAAATCTTAAAATACAAAAGGTGCAGATCTCGTTAAAACACATTTTATGCCCATATGCATTTTTTAACTGAAAAGTCGTTATTCACTTTTTTATTTCTTGGCCGTGCAAAGAGAACATAATTTCAAAGTCTTCATATAGCGAGCAGATTTAAAACATTTGACTATCGCTGAAAGGCTACTGTATTCCCATATTCCCCTTGTACCTACAAGAAAATTACGAGTACCAATAAGATAATTTCTACAAGTGTTTATCTCGATTAACATGAAGCTAAGAGCTTGTAAGAATAGTTAGTACAAGAGTAGATTTTGTATCACGTACGATTTTTTTCGTTGCGTTTTTGTCTTACTGGTTGTTTTTTGTCTTGTTTGCTTCTTAATGACATTTTTTGCAACTTCGCTTTGTTTCGACCACATCGTTCTTGCTGTTTCTCAATTGGAATAGAACAATAGCTTATACAGATTAAGATAACAATAAAAAAACATATTGCTATTCATGAAGAGTTTATCTCTATATTTCTTACCCATCAGAATGTTAGGTCTTTTAAGCAAAAGTATTTAATTCTATTTTGGATAATCTGATGTGCTGCGTTCACATGACTTTCTCTACTCTTGTAGCAACTATGCTTGCAAACTCTTGTTCCTTTATCTTCTTCCTGTTAGTCAAGATAAATATTCGCAGAAATTATCTTCTTGGTATTTCCTTGTAGGTACAAGAGGAATATTAGAATACAGTAGGCTTTGAGCGATAGTCAAATGTTTTAAAGCTTTCAGATTCCGTTCTCTTTGCACGGCTAACATATAAAGATATGAATAGCGATCTTCCATTTGACGAAAGTTTAAGTATTCCAAACCTCACACAAATAACAATAAATATCTCCGAAATAGTTCACACTACAAAAAATTTATTTGTAAATAAATTGTATATTTTAGCAAGATCTACACTTTTATACAGTAAGATTTGTTCTATCTGTAACGGTTTACAAGTTATGCAAAGGTTATCAAGAGTAAACAGGACTATAGGTGCTATAGCCAGAAAATTCAAAATATACATTTCATTTGGCATAAAAATATCTCAAACATATGGCATTTTAATCAAAATTGTTAGCCATTTTCGAGAAAATCAAAATTTTCCATGCAAAGGGTAGTTTATGGTGGACGAATTATCTTCAAAATCTTCGTGTCGCATTCCTAAATATTATTAAACTTAAATACCAACTTTAGTTTCTAAACTTTCGAGACTGTGGACTTAAAATTTTGCAGCAAATATTCCTTCTGAAACGCAAATTGTGTCAAAAATTGTAATTGTAATTCTCAGGAAATCGTGGGTTAATCATGAATGTGCGCGCCTTTGATTTCCTGTGCATAAGAATATGCCGCCATTGGAACTCAGTAACCACGGATAAACGCGTCATTCTGTCCCAGTGGGTGGAAGGAGGTGATTTCAACCTCCCCTTACCTTTAATTTTCTGGCTTTAGTATATGAATTACCCATTATATAGTGTGCATTTTGTTTTTAACTTTTTAACAATTTTTTACTGTTTTACCACTTATTTTTACACGTTTTAATATTCACTTTTTAACGTTTCAACTGTTTACCGCTTTACTTTTGTTTTAGCTTTCGCCTGTTGAGCACTTAAGTTGTTTTAAACTTTAAACATATGACCTAGCTATCGACGGGCCCTTGAAGCCCAGTCACTCACTCTTCTTCTGTAGACATTCATTATGGTAGACGACTTTGTAGAGGATCATGATATAAGATTTGAAGCTTTTGTTAATTACGGAGGGTTGCGACTGCGCACAAGGCAAATTCTACCTGTTTTAAACTGTCTGACCGCGCGCTGCGGTCATTCCTGCATTTTCCTTCCCAATTTTTACTTTCTCTACTGGTAAGTAGAAGTATTGTATTCCACCCAAGAATTCGATGTCGAGATTTCACCGGAAATACATGTTTTGAGGCCCCCTGAATCCAAAAAAAGGTCCGTGTGTGTCTGTCAGTCTCTGGACAGAATAACTCAAAAACGAAATGTCGGTTAAAAACCAAAGTTGATATTTAAGTTTAATGTCTTTTAAGGATACGACAGGAAGATTTTGAAGAAAATAGCCCCACCCTAAACTACCCTTTACATGGGACATTTTTCAAAACCTTTGATTTTCTTGAAATTGGCTCTAACGATTTTCATTAAAATGTCATATGTTTGAGATATTTTGATGACAAATGAAATGTATATCTTGAATTTTCTGGCTATAGCCCTTGTAGTCGTATTTACTCTGGACAACTTTTGCATAACTGGTAAACCGTTAGAGATAGACCAAATCATACTATACAAACATTTTAGATCTTGCTAAAATACACAATTTATGTCTCAATAAATTTTCTTGTAGGGTGAACCATTTCTGAGATATTCCTTGTTATGTGTGTGAGTTTCGGAAAACTTAGAACTTTCGTGAAATGGGTCATTGTTGTTCATTTTTTTATATGTTACGTGTGCAAAGAGAACGAAATCTCAAAGCTGTAAAATATTTGACTATCGCACAAAGCCTACTGTATTCTAACATTCCCCTTGCACCTACAAGGAAATAAGCAATAAGATAATTTGTACAGATGTTTATCTCATCTAACACGAAGAAGATATAGGAATAAGAGTTTGTAAGAATGGTTAGTACAAGAGTAGAGAAAGTCATGTGAGTGCAACACATTAGATTTTTAAGTGATAGTACTAAGGAGCCGGAGATATTCCGTGAATGTGGACATGAAAGAGAAGGGAAACGCTGCAAGATTGAGGAAAACCGGCCAAGTCCGGTCATTTTAACTAGAATCAGCCAGAAATCGTCTTGGGTGCAGCAGGAAGACCTGCTATAAGCATTTACATGCTGTGATGGAACAGATTTCATTTCCTGAAGACAGAAATTAGGTAGTTTTTGTTTGGCATTCACAAGCTTTTCCTATCTTCACTCTTCTACAACCTATTCACACAAAAGCTCATGCTTTTATCTACTTTTTTACTTTCTCTATTAGTAAGTAGAGCAAGTATTGTATGCCACCCAAAAATTCGATGTCGAAATTTCACCGGAAACATCGGGTGAAGAGAAGTCATTAAATTAATTTAAACCAGTGGTAATCCTCGGTATTTGGACACATTTTACATCTTACGTTTGTGTCTCTGACCATTTCTTACGGAGATATTTTAGTTTTGTAGAAAACAAGCTGGCAACACTGCAGATTGTGTGAGTGCTCACTTTCCCTAGTTCAGTACATAAACAAACTTCCTAACGGTGCGTCTTAAGCAAATAAACAGTGTCTTGTCCTTTTGTGTTTACTGTGCGAGTGTAGGCCAATTACAAGCGTTAGCTCTCAAAAATTACACGAAAAGTGAAAGTGCCCGATTCTGTGACCAACCTCAACGCAACATGGTCGATATAATTCACGTCTCAAAGAGCTGCTTGGAGCATTCCTTCACGTCTTTTAAGGACATTTTTGTTTGTAATACTTCTATGAAGCACATATTAGAAGAAATGTAACGACTTTCCTTCCACTCTCTATATGTTTTGAGGCCCCCTGAATAAAAAAAAAAAAATTATTTTTTAAAAAGGGCCGTGTGTGTATGCCTGTCTGCCTGTGGACAACATAACTCAAAAACGAAAAGTCGGTTAAAAACCAAAGTTGGTATTTAAACTTAATGTCTTTCAAGGATGTGACACGAAGACTTTGAAGAAAATTTCTCTACCCTAAACTACCCTTTACATGGAATATTTTTCGAAAATTTTTATTAAAATGTCATATGTTTGAGATATTTTTATGACAAATGAAATGTATATCTTGAATTTTCTGGCTATAGCCCCTGTAGTCGTATTTACTCTGGACGACTTTTGTATAACTGGTAAACCGTTAGAGATAGACCAAATCTTACTACACAGAGCATGTAGATCTTGCTAAAATACATAATTTATGTCAAAATAAATATTTTTGTAGAGTGAACCATTTCAGAGGTATTCCTTGTTATTTGTATCAGTTTTGTAAAACAAACTTTCGTATTCCACCGAAAAATTCGATGTCGAGTTTTCAGCGGAAATATATCACTAATGGAGTCGCTCATTCACTACTTGTTACCAAGCGTTTTTAGGACGACGTAGTGCGGAGGGACTAAAAAATCACATTGCATTTTGTCATGGAAAATGAAAGCTTATGCATTAGCTTTGACCATTTACCCAGGAAATTAAATGCCAAATCATCATGAAATCATAAAATGGGCGCGTTCTTGCAGTCATGATGCATCGCAGATTCATTACTTCAGCACTCCTTAGACTTAGGTACACTCCTACCATATACAGTGATCAAACCCTTTCACTGATAATGATGAATATATTTATCAAATAGAAGTTTCAAATACATGTTTTGAGACCCCTGAATACAAAAAACAAAAAAAGCATTTTTAGAAAAAGGTGCGTGCGTGTGTGTGTGTGTGTGTGTGTGTGTGTGTGTGTGTGTGTGTGTGTGTGTGTGTGTGTGTGTCAATTTGTGGACAGCATAACTCGAAAACAAAAAGTTGGTTAAAACCAAAATTAACAGTAATATAATTTCTGTAAATGTTTATCTCGATAAACATGGAGTAGATAGAGGAATAAGCGTTTCTGAGAATAGTTTGTACAAGAGTGAGTAGAGAAAGTTATGCGAGTGCAGCCAATCAGATTTTTTTTCGAGAGGAGGTACAAACATTGTTTACAGACCTACCTTTTTTTGGGAGGACGGGCCGCCACTGTTTGTAGGTAAATGGTACATATTTAAGCAACAGAAGTTAACGCTATAAACAGCCGTGAAATTCCCTTGGTTATGGCCAGCATATTTACCAAAGGCTAACGAGTTTGCAGATGACTTTTGAAGTTAAAAAGTTCCATTTGTGTGTTTATGGGAGTGAAACAGGTTTCTCCAGGTGCCTATGCTGTAACGAAATCTCTTTCACGAGGCACATTTTCTTTCATAATCTCTCAAGTGCCATGGCGTGAACTTTGCAGTTTTTGCATTCACCCTCTTAAGCAATGGCCAATTAGCTTTTGCACATCTTGTAATTCCTGCATCTTTCCAGTTATATTTATACACAAGGAATCCAAGGAAAACTGAACGCCAACGTTAATTTCGTTTTACTTTATCTACTGGTAAGTAGAAGTATTATATTCCACCCAAAAATTCGATGTCGAGATTTCACCGTAAATATATGTTTTGAGACCCCCTGAATCCGAGAAAAGGTCCGTGTTTGTGTCAGTCTGTGGACAGCATAACTCAAAAACGAAAAGTAATTTAAAAACCAAAGTTGGTATTTAAGTTTAATGTCTTTCAAGGATGCGACACGAAGATTTTGAAGAAAATAGCCCCACCCTAAACTACCCTTTGCATGGAAAATTTTTCGAAAATTTTGATTTTCTTGAAAATGGCTCTAACGATTTTGATTAAAATGTCATATGTTTTAAACATTTTTAGGACAAATGAAATGTATATCTTGAATTTTCTGGCTATAGCCCCTGTAGTCGTATTTACTCTGGACGACTTTTGCATAACTGGTAAACCGTTAGAGATAGACCAAATCTTACTATACAAAAAATGTAGATCTTGCTAAAATACACAATTTATGTCTCAATAAATTTTCTTGTAGGGTGAACCATTTCGGGGATATTCCTTGTTATGTGTGTGAGTTTCTGAAAACTTAACACTTTCGTGAAATGGAACATCGTTGTTCATTTTTATATGTTAAGTGTGCAAAGAGAACGGAATCTCAAAGCTTTAAAACATTTGACTATTGCACAAAGCCTACTGTATTCTCATATACCCCTTGTTCCTACAAGGAAATAAGCAATAAGATAATTTGTACAAATGTTCATCTTAACTGACAATGTTTATCTTAATTCACTTGGTTTCAAATGTTGTGTATGTGTGACAGATTGTGGCTTTAAAATGATTTGAAACATATCGTGTGTCTTTATGACACACCCTTTCATTCTTTAGATTCCTCTACATACACAAACGTTCTCTATTTTGTCTGTCTGTTCTAGTACAGATAATCAAGAACAGGTGAGACGCTGTGAAAATGTGAATGGAAAGCTAATGCTGAAGTAAATAGGTTTGTAAGTTCCGACAAGGCCTAGGAGATGGAAATAGCCTTTCCCTTCGCCTTTAATTGCATCGTGCAGATGGCACTGTTGTGCGTATTTATAGCAGAACTTGACAGACTCCGAACGGCATCCCTGAAGAATGAGCAGTTTGTTTGGCACCTAAGAGAAAATGTCATTAACATATGAAGAGTCCAGGAGAATAAGCATGAGGGTCCAGAAAACAGTGGTTTCAATTTTAAAACGAAATAACTAAATCCTAAACAAAAGAACAAGAATGAATTCGATGTTACAGTGATAAAATAATATATCTGGGACATTTAATTATGTAGATAGACTTTTTGCATTCATGTAGTATATAAAAATAACATTATAAGTAATTCATGTCACAAAAATCTTGACAAAAAGGATGAATCTCCATTCATTTGTAGTGAATTCTAGGAGTATATTGTTTGGGTGGTAGTTTTTGAAACCTTAAAAGTCGCTTGGTATAAACTGGCCTAAATCATTACCTGAAACTAATAATAGACTTCTTAAATACACAGTACACTTCACAAACGAAGGAGTGATGCTTAAAATGTTTGGGATTTGACAGAACCTTATAAAAATATGAATATGTGTGGAAATCAGCTTCAGATTCTGGTTTCCTAGGTCTATGTCCAGTGACAGGTTTATTAATCCACAAAGATACATCGACTGTTTGTCATGTGATTCAGTCTGAAATAATATCACTTCCTTCACTTGCACTTATGTTTTTAAAACACTCTAGTTTTAAGCAGCTAGAGCCTGGTCCTGTTTTATGGCTACTTAACCTCAATTTTTCATTACATCTTGTATGAGGCCAAAGGATTTTCTTTTCCTTGAACTATTTTCAAAGGTTGTATCGTCTTCAGTATCACACATTTTCATTTAATATGTTATAGACCAAGCAAGGTACAATAACTAATAAACCAACACTAGGTGAACAGTCCAACATTAAACCCACAATGGCACCCTCATCTTTCTTGTCTAGACCACATATTTTTCTCGGCTGTATATCCACAGGCATTCTTTTTTTTTTCCTTTCTCGAAGTAGTTCAACATATAAACATTATAAGTCACTGAAAGCTCATTCCTTTTCCCTTGGACTTTTCATGTATATTGACTAGATTGATTACACTGGGCAACAATGAAAATGTTTCGGGCTTAAAAATAGTGAATTTATATGTATTTCCATCTGCTGAATTCAAAAATCACCATAAAAATGATAGATTAGCTCTTGTTTTGAAGATAAAGAGACATTTCATTTTTTAGGGTGAAGATTTTAAATTTGGGGGAATTTTTTTTTGGGGGAGTTGGCACACCTGTCAAATAACAAAACACAAATGCTCTTTAGCTGTTTGTAAGTCATAAACACAGTTACTGTTGCTGTGACTTTGAATTACATGTAGTTTCTACTCAAATTAATGCAAAATGTCTGGTTCACCCTAGCGAGAAAAATGTAGTTGCCAAGCCCCTTGTGGACCCAAAAGACGTTCTTCTTCCACCCCTGCATGTCAAGCGGGGTTTGATGAAAAACTTTGTCAAAGCTAGGAACCGAGAAGGACGGGCCTTTAAGTAATCAGAGAGAAATTTTCGAAATTAAGTGAGGCAAAAGTTAAGGAAGGCATTTTTGTCGGACCACAAATAAGAGAACTTGTAAAGCATCCTGCATTTGACCAAGTTTTGGAGGGGAAAGAAAAGGAAGCTTGGGAAGCCTTCAGGGGTATTGTTCATGGATTTTTAGGCAACAAAAGCATTTGGTGACAGTGCTCCTGCAAAAATACTGTAACCTTGGATACAACATGTCCCTTAAGATCCATTTTCTCCACTCCCACCTAGACTTCTTCCCTCCTAGTTGTGGAGCTGTTAGTATTGAACATGGGGAGAGATTCCATCAGGACATTTCTGTTATGGAACAAAGATATCAGGACCATTGGAATGAAGTAATGCTTGCGGATTACTGTTGGTCTTTGTATAGGGATTCTGCGGAACTCCATCGCAAGAGGCAAGCAAAAAGACGAGAAGTCAGTAGGCCACCACATGATTCTCTTCAGACACGACTATCTGCGAAGTATTTTTCCAGCAACTTATAACTCTTAGCATGTAATTACGGGCTAAAAAATTGTATTAAAATTATATTAAATGCAATTAAAATGTATCCTTTTCTCTCAATCCGTTAATATGTAATACTCCTACCTTGTGTATATCATAGAAATTAGAGTTAATAAAAATTTTCATTGTCATATTTGTTTTTCTCAACCCAAAATTAGTAGGAATTGCCTCACGAAGTGCTCAAAACATTCAAAAATTATTTTTTTGTTGCCCAGTGTTATAGTCGAAATTACATCTGTGTGAGTATTTATTTTCGTACAAATCTTAATTCACAATGCATACAAACCTTTACAAACAACCAAAAGAAAAAACAGGTGAACCAAGATAGATGAACATCAAGCAGTTACATTGTTCAGTCTTTATTCAGATGTTACCAACTAATTAAACACAAAAGCTTTGTATGATTCTCACTCATGAAGCAAAACATCTGATGTGTAGCACTCATATGACTTTCTCTACTCGTTATTGCACAAACTGCTCTTACAGACGTCCATTCTTCTATGTACCGCAAGTTAATGTTTTGGACAGTGCCATTAAACATGCTGTGTCAAGAATTCATTATAAATATTGGCAAAACCGTAATTTTGCATTTCCATGGCGCTTCGTCTCCTTCTATTTTGTTTTTAAGAGAGTGTTCCAAAAAGTTTCATACCAATAAAGATACATTCTGTATGTATTTATATTTATTTTAACAGGTTATTAGTAGGGATGGGTCGATACCAGTTTTTCTCGATATCGATACCTTGATACTCGATACTGTCATTTCTACTTCTAGTTTCAATACAAGATAGAATGTTGGGAGAACTGTGTAATGTCAATGAAATTAACTAATTGCACATATTTAACACGACAAAATTTAAAACCATCAGTGTACCTATTTTTAAACTCT
Source organism: Tenodera sinensis (assembly GCA_030765045.1). Classification (NCBI taxonomy): domain Eukaryota; kingdom Metazoa; phylum Arthropoda; class Insecta; order Mantodea; family Mantidae; genus Tenodera; species Tenodera sinensis. Next base: position 126,881,320 of record CM060970.1, read on the forward strand.
ACATTAGACTTTACAAGCAAAATGTATTTTTGAAAGTCTACTTTTATAAATTTTTGTTCAAAACTGCTAGCATTCTCACTCTTTCGAAGTCAACTCTACTTCTTTTGTCACTCATAAGTTCTACTGTGCTAAATATTGTGAGTGAAAACTGTTCAAGATGGAATACACAAATATTGAGCGGGAAATTCTCTTATTTTTGGAAATTCTGAATTTATTTTGCAGTAATTCAGTGGACTAGAAAGAGGAGGTGACAAATCGTCGTTGAGATATACAGTGATTTCTTGATTCTTTGATTCATAAAGTTGTCTGTTTACCTGGGTTAGCATTTGTAGTTATCTCCAGACAAGAAGCACTTCAACTCAACATGTAATTAGTGAGGTTCTTGCAGTGAGGTAATTAGATGTTTGGGTTTGCACTAAATAAGCAGGAATTGAAGGAAGGGTCTTCCTGACGTAACCTCATCTTATTCTCTACTGAAGCGATTTTCTGAAGTATCGTTCGATGTCCATACCATGCAAGTATCGTGAGTATCGAGGATCTATCCCTAATTATTAGATATATGTTATTGTTGACAGCTTGTGATGTGATGGCCCTAGTTCGCTGGTGTCCCTGAAGTGCAGTCTACAGCGATTATCTTCAGCGGAAGGTCAGGTGAGATGATAATAGTGGTTTGTTTGTTTCCTAATCAACAACGTTGTTAAACGTGTCTAGCACATTAGTCTGTTATAGATTAGATTTGGAAACGTGTAAATGATTTGTGTACACATACAGCATTAACATGGCCTTTCCTTCAACTATCGCGTCCGGCGTTCAGTGCCTTGGTAGTCTTCACTTCATGCCTCTGTGTACACCTACAGGGTGTACGAGAAGTTACTCCTTCGGCCAGACATCAACCAGCGATTCTACATCACCAGTGTCACAAATATGTACAATACCTACCATCTAGGCAGCCCGGGTTCGATCCCAGGGACTCGTATGTGGTATTCGTGGAGCACTAAGCGGCGTCTGGGCGGGTTTTCTCAGAGTTCTCCGGTTTCTCCCGCCACTCATTCCACCAATTGCTCCATCATCACCTTTCCATTCATCCATTTCGCCTACATTTCATAACTTCAACTTATTTTATTGACTAATATATTTGCCTGGTGCCGGTACAAAGGGGCCCGGCTTACAGGCTCAAATTTACATTATATACAGTTAACAGTTTTAAATGGGCACTCAGGTTTTCTTTTTTCACAACAAAAACCCATACGGTGAGCAGCCTTAGCTCACCGAGAACAGTTTTAGGGTGTATTTTCAGTCTTTGTTTGTCCTTTTTCTTTAGATAGTTTTTTTTTTTTTTTTTTTTTTTTTTTTTTTTTTTTTTTTTTTTTTTTAAATGTACACTGATCCATGCGCTCACTCACTCCTGGGCATACCACACATATGTCCCATCACACGCGCACACACACACACACACACGCACACACACACGCTCGTATATACATATTTACACTCCACTATATACACTTCACTATTTACAGTTTTTCCGCAGTTTTCCTGTGCGGACCAGGTTGCAGCTCCTGTGGCGTTTCCGGGGCACAGACCTCTTCCGGAGTGCGCGGCCTATGGCCTGGGTTGCATGGGTGCGCATCAGTCGGCGAGCGATGCAATATCTAGAACATTTTAATTCTAGCATGTTTACGATGCTTTGGCTCGCCCTTGCCAATATTGGCAATCGCGTCATTTTGGTGATTTCTGATGCGCGTCCACGCGACAGTGGCTCTTTTTGTTATTGCCTCGGGAATGGATGGGATCTGGGTTTCCTGGTGAAGGGTTTGGTTAGCGGTTAGGATGGGAGCAGAGAGGATTTTCCGGAGGGAGAGGTTTTGGACGGTTTGGATAGTCTTCAGGGCGGTTTTTGAGGCGTTTGCCCAGGCCACACACGCGTAAAGAACCACCGACAGGATGAAAGCTTTATACAGGACGAGTTTGGACTTCAATTGCTGCGGAAGATGGGGGCGCATAACTTTAGCCGCTGTCTGCCTTTGTTGGCGCTATTTTTTATGTGGGTGTACCAGCACATTGTGCGGTCCAAGGTAACCCCTAAGTATTTAACTTGCCGACGACAGTGCAATACCTGACCACCGACCGTTAGGTCCATTGCCAAAGTGTGATGCCCCTTAGAGAAATGTATCAGCTGGCATTTGTCGGGATTAATTTTAATTTTCCAGTCATGTTGCCATGAGAGGAAGTTGTTAACATAACGTTGCATTTCTGCAAGGCCGAAACGTGGATTTCTATGCTGGTTGTATATTGCAGTGTCGTCAGCATACATGGCGACCTTACATCTGGCGTCCACTGGGAAATCGTTAGTGAATAGTATATACAAAAAGGGTGACATGATTGCCCCTTGTGGGACGCCAGCCCGCATCACTCGCTCCCGTGAGGAGGAGCGGATATATCAAAACTTAGATAATCAACACTAGAGACTTGTTCTATTATTTCTATCTTATATGATGATTATCCCATTAAAAGCCTTGTCTTGGCTGTTGAAATCTTTTAAGTTATATCTCTTCATAATATTTTTAAGGTTATTAATACTTTCTCTAAACTATCTTCTGTTTCTTCAAAGATAACCTAAACCCATGGGAATTATTTACCTATTAAAATTATATATCGATCGCCCTGTCATTTGTAAATAAAATTATTACTCTTAAGAGTAAAAAATTGCGGTATTAAGCATTTGGTAACGATGATGATTTGAGAAGTTGGGACATGATGAAGGTGACCTTCCCCTATTTTTGCTACTTGTTTTCTTTGTTTTGGCCGACTACCCTCTCCCCAGCGTGCAGGAATGTTTAGTCCCTACTGGATGACCATGAACCTCTCGGCAAAGGTCCGTCGTCCGATCGCTGCATCTACCCATGGCAGAAAATGCCACAGTTGGGGGAACAAAGACATAAAGAAAACTAAAATATGTGCAACAATCACACGAATCTCTCCAGCTGTGAAAATTTTACTTTACTTACTGCTTATCTATAGCAAGTATGCAAAGAAACAATTGCAAATGCAGGTTTAAGACTGGTTCATTCAAAGAGTGCATTTTAAAACATAACTAACATAGGAAATGTCTGTTAAATACCATACATTGTATTTCAGTACAGAATATTTCAGTAAATCGAACCAAGAGAATGGCTTTCAGAGTAAAGAACCATCTTAGATCTAAAATTTCCAACAGCAATATCACTGAACAACTGAATGTCTGGGCTGCAATCTCTCTTATCCAATCCGAGAGACACAGAGATCAAACTGGCCAAATACACAACACCTAAACATAATCAAGAAAACACAAAGTCTCACCAGAGACTATTTTGAAATTTTACAACGTGATTCTAATCCCAACTTTACTTTATGGCTCAAAAACATAAGCTTTAACTACAAACCAACTTAGACGAATAGAAGATGCTGCCATGAACTTATTAAAACCTTTAGCAGGTTATACTTTCTATGACTACAAACAAAATGAAGAAATAAGACAAGAATTACATTTCACAGCCATTATAGCACCTACAGAAATAAATAATATCAACACATGTTGCGATGTTGGAAGACAGATTACCCAAAAGACTCTACAATTACAAATCAAGAGGGAAAGATCTTAGATGACCAAAGAAACTCTGGAGAGACAAACTTCTAATCCAAAGCGGAACAGGCATGATGATATTTCAAGGATACGGTAGAAATATTCTCTAGAAAACCCCATCACCCCAAACTACCCTTTATAAGGTAAACTTTCTTAAAACTCTGATGTGTTACACTCACATGACTTTCTCTACTCTTGTACTAACCATTCTTACAAACTCTTATTCCTATATCTTCTTCGTGTTAGTTCATATAAGCGTTTGTACAAATTATATTATTGCTGATTTCCTTGTAGGTACAAGGGGAATATTAGAATACAGTAGACTTTGAGCGATAGACAAATATTTTAAAGCTTTGAGATTCCGTTCTCTTTGCACACTTAACATAAAAGAATCAACAACGATATTCCATTTCGCGAAAGTTTTAAGTTTTCCGAAACTCACACACATAACAAGGAATATCTCCGAAATGGTTCACTCTACAAGAAAATGTATTCAGATATAAATTGTGTATTTTAGCAAGATCTACATGTTTTGTATAGTAAGATTTGCTCTATCTCTAACGGTTTACCAGTTATGCAAAAGTCGTCCAGAGTAAATACGACTACAGGGGCTATAGCCAGAAAATTCAAGATATACATTTCATTTGCCATAAAAATATTTCGAAATGCGAGTATTTTCCATGTAAAGGGTAGTTTAGGGTGGGGCTATTTTCTTCAAAATCTTCGTGTCGCATCCTTGAAAGAGATTAAACTTAAATAGCAACCTTGGTTTTTAACCGACTTTTCGTGTTTTATTTATTCTGTGCACAGACTGACACACAGACTGACACACACAAACACATACACACACACACACACACACACACACGGATCTTTTTTCAAAAATGCTTTTTTTGGATTGAGGGGGTCTCAAAACATATATTTCCGGTGAAATCTCGACATCGAATTTTTGGGTGCAATACAATACTTCCTCTACTTACCAGTAGAGAAAGTAATAATATATTTTTTTGAATTTAAACTTTGTAACATATTCCTGTGAGTGGTTTAAATTTTTCAATATCTATGGTTTTGTCACCTGGATTCAATTCCCGGTACCAGCATGGGGATTTTATCCCCTCTGGGAGGTCTGGCACGGGGTGCACTCAGCCTCATTAGGTCCCGGGGGCACCAATTGAGGAGCTACTTGATGGAGAAGTGGCGGTCCCAGGTGGAGAAGGCCGGGAGGGCTCAGAGCGCTGACCATGTCCCACCCTTCAGTACTGCACCCCACCAATGACGCCTGTAGTGGGCGGAGGTGGTGGACGCAGCGGCTCGACGGCAAGTCTTGGCCCTTCGTGGGCTGTTGCGCTAGAGTTTTGCAAAGTTGTATTTTAAGGTCATTACATAACGACGATCTCTGTAAGAATAGTTGAAGAACGGGTAGAGAAAGCAACGTTCCGAGTGAGGAGCAAACAGCAAGCAACAAATGAAGCGCGCAGTAGGGTAGATGTAGGAATTTCCCAGCTCCTCGAAGCGACCGAAGTCCAGAAGCGCCATCGCGGACAATTTTCGTCCTTGGGTTATAGGTGGTATCGAACTCTTGTGACGTGGCGTGCTTGTGTAGGCAGCACTAGCATAGCGTCACTGAGCCAGTGACGTCACCAGGCGGGGTGATACAGTCGCTTTAGGTGTGTTCTTCCTAGAAATAATGTTATTCGACTAACATCCGCTGGGACTGCCTTCCTCTCCAAGAATCCCATTATCTCCCTGTTCCTCTGTGTGGTACTCTGGTCTTTGATACGTTTTTTCATTCTCTACTAGTAAGTAGAGGAAGTATTGTACTCCTCCAAAAAAAAATCGATGTCGAAATTTCACTGGAAATATATGTTTTGAGGCTTCCTGAACCCAAAAAGAGCATTTTTAGAAAAAGTTTCGCGTGCGTGTGTGAACAGCATAACTCAAAAACGAAAAGTCGGTTAAAAACCAAAGTTGGTATTTAAGTTTAATGTCTTTCAAGGACGCGACACGAAGATTTTGAAGAAAATTGCTCCACCCTAAACTACCCTTTACATGGAAAATTTTTCGAAAATTTTGATTTTCTTGAAAATGGCTCTAACGAGTTTGATAAAAATGTCATATATGTGAGATATTTTTATGACAAATGAAATGTATATCTTGAATTTTCTGGCTATAGCCCCTGTAGTCGTATTTACTCTGGACGACTTTTGCATAACTGGTAAACCGTTAGAGATAGACCAAATCTTACTATACAAAAAATGTAAATCTTGCTAAAGTACACAATTTATGTCTCAATAAATTTTCTTGTAGGGTCAAGCGTTTCGGAGATATTCCTTGTTATGTTGTGAGTTTCGGAAAACTCAAAACTTTCGTGAAATGGATCATCGTTCATTTCTTATGTGTTAAAGTGTGCAAAGAGGACGAAATCTGAAAGCTTTAAAATATTTGACTATCGCACAAAGCCTACTGTATTCTAATATTCCCCTTGTACCTCCAAGGAAATAAGCAATAAGATAATTTGTACAAATGTTTATCTCAACTAACACGAAGAAGATATAGGAATAAGAGTTTGTAAGAATGGTTAGTACAAGAGTAGAGAAACTCATGTGAGTGCAACACATCAGATTTTGTTTTTTTAATTTCTGGAGGTTTTCCCACGGCTACGCCCATAATTTGTCACTGCCAATGAGCATGAGGTACATTTATACATACGACACCTGTGAAACTAAACAAAGGAATAACGTTCATAATGGGCGAACGTTCACAGTGCTTGTTGGGTAGATGTGGTTTGCAGCAAGCTTGATTTCCCCAACAGATGTTATCTTTTACCGGAAAGCCAGAGAACTAAGATAAGGAAATGTTTTTCTTCCTAACTGTGTGAAGGTTATATTATCTCAAGTAGTCCAATAGTGTCTTCATTTGTTTAGCGATATTGTTACACCCTCCTTAGTACTTTTAATTTATCATACGCGAGCGATTGTAACTTCGGGTTAATTTTAGTTTAACTACCTTAGTGAATTATACAATGAGTAAAATCTAATATCTTGCACTCACATGACTTTCTCTACTCTTGTACTAACCATTCTTACAAACTCTTATTCCTATATCTCCATGTTAGTTAAGATAAACATTTGTACAAATTATCTTATTGCTTATTTCCTTGTAGGTACAAGGGGAATATGGGAATACGGTAGGCTTTGTGCGACAGTCAAATGTTTTAAAGTTTGAGGTTACGTTCTCTTAGCACGGCTAAAACATAAAAAAATAAATAACGATCTTGCACTCAGTGAAAGTTTAAGTATTCCAGAACTCACACAAATAACAAGGAATATCTCCGAAATGGTTCACGGCAAAAAAAAAAAAAAAAAAAAAAAGCATTAATTTGTGTTTTAACAAGATCTCCATTTTCTGTACAGTAAGATTTGTTTTCTCGCAAAAGTTATCAAGAGTAAACAGGACTGCATGGTTTATAACTAGAAAATTCAAAATATACATTTTATTTGTCATAAAAATACCTTAAACATATGGCATCTTAATGAAAATCGTTAGAGCCATTTTCGAGAAAATTAAAATATTTGAAACATTTTCCATATAAAAGATAGTTTAAGGTGGAGTTTTCTTCAAAATCTTCGTGTCGCATCCTTGAAAGACATTAAAGTTAAATACCAACTTTAGTTCTTAACCTACTTTTCGTTTTTGAGTTATGTCCACAAACACACACACACATGGACCTGTTTCTAAAAATGCTTTTCTGGATTCAGGGGGCCTCAAAACATACTTCCGGTGAAATCTCGACATCGAATTTTTGGGTGAAATCAATACTTCCTTTTTTTACTGTATGTAGCAGAGAAAGTAAAAATGTGTGTGTGTGCGCGCGCGTGAGAGAAGCAAAACGTCTTCCAAGGATGCGACAAGAAGATTTTGAAGAATATTCTCTCATCCTAAACCATGTAAAATGTTTGTAAAAATTGTATTTCCTCAAAAATGGTTCTAATCATTTTGATTAAAATACTTTAAAATATTTCTATGACAAATAAAATAAATACCTTAAGGGATTCTGCGACTGAAGAATGAGTGAACAATTCTCAAATTTACGATTTTTGGGTCTCTGCATATAAGTGTTCCCTAAATCGTCAGTTATTCGTTGGCAGTGTTGTTTTTAGATTCCTTAATTTTAAATACGATACGAGCTACGTTTACTGGATTGGGAAGTAAGTTGGGAATGTGGGCGGGGTTCCGCATGAGCAGCCCTGTTATTGGCGCACCTACGCAAGCGATATATAGTCGTCTTCGCTTGCTCAGCGAATAGGATTGGAATGAAGTAGAATGGCGCATATTTCCATAACGTAAGCCGTGACAGGGAAGTGGCGGTTAGAGGAAGATGACAACATCTGCGAGTTGTTGTGCATGAGCTGGCTGAGGGCGCCACTGGTCGCTGGTGTGGTAGTATGTTCCGAGACGTAGGAGTTTGATCAAGGCGATAGCTATGGAGCATAGCGAAGCGATGAAGGAATCCATCTACTGCTGAAAGGTGGAGCCGAGTCCCGTTGGGTGGAGATGGTGACGACGATGATGACGTGAAGGTCCTGGACTCCGACTTGAAGGCGGCGTAGGCGTGCTTCAGGGTGTACAGCAATAACTGCAGCGACGATGTTGGCAAGATCCTCGAGGCTGCCCAAGCGGTTGCTGATCTTCAGAAACTCAATATAAATAGTCGAGTGCACAGAAATGCGCTGACATTTCTGATTTTGTTTATTTTATGTTGGCAGGCCCTCCATATGGAGTGGTTAGAGCTCTGGTCTCCAAGAAACTTCGATACCAGATGATCGTATATGGGTTTTATGATGGACAAAGTGGCGTTTGAGCGAGTTTTCTCCGAGCTCCCCCGTCATTCATTCTACTATCGTAATCTTTCCTTTCCTACATTTTCTGATTTTATTTCTGATCTAAGTCTGTCTGATGCTTGACAGATATTTGACCCCAGGCACTGACTTGTAAGTGCAGAGGTGCATAAGTCAATCTGCCCATCACAGCAAATCTCCCAGTCACTTCTACGGTCTGCCCACGTCTTTTGTCTTTGTTGGTTTATAATTTAGAGCATATATATATAGTTTTAAATCTTGATAGTTTTAAGTTTACATCTCTCTATATATGTAAGCCTATTTCTCATCCAAGATGCCTGAAATTTGAGGCTTGTTCTAAAGGTTGATCATCTAAAATAATTTTAGCTCTTATTTGTTGCTTACTCAAATCTTTGTTTTAGAAATGTTAAAAACACAGTTCTTATATAATAGCCTTAATTCATATATAGCTGGAGACAACTTGAAACCCTGGGTTAGCTTGTTCAAAAAGAACTGCAACATTACTAAGATAACTGTTAGAGCTATTTTGTTTTGAGAATATGAATATTTTTGAATAGTTTTCCATGTAAAGGATAGGTTCTGATAGGTGAATTGTTTAAAATCTTCGTGACTCACCCTTGGAAGATGCTGTATTTGACGACGATTCGTTTTTAACCTATACTTTTCACACACACACACACACACACACACACACACACACACACACACACACACACACACACACACATACACACACATGCACGCACATGCAGGGAGTTTTAAATCGTACATTTCCGTTGAAATCTTTGTATTGAATTTTGGGACAAGGAATACAACATTTCTTCTACTTTCTATGACTGTAAGAAGTAAGAAGTTATTAATTGCTGTGTTTCAAATATAACCACTTGGAAGTTGATCAGTGAGACCTTGAAAAGAGTTCAAATGTGACCTAGTTGCCCAAACAAGGGCCCGTGATAGTGGGACTATTAACTTATCTATGTCTTGACGTCCTAACCTAAACAGAACCAGGTTTGTGAGATCTTATCCTGTGCGAATGTGAAGTCCTTGGCAGCTCTTGCATCTTCTGCTCGGAGGTTTGTGTTTCGTGCAGGGCCAGCTAGCGGAATATGGCCATACATACATACCTGACACTTTTCACGTGATTCTGTGTCAACTACACAACAATTTCATCCTGCAGTCATATCTCGAACTTTCTCTACTAATTATATTAGAGGAAGTTTTGTATTCCACCCAAAATTCGACGTCCAGATTTCACCGGAAATTTAACCTAAGTTCGTATTTAACTTTTATGCCTTTAAAAGATGCGACACGAAGATTTTGAAGAAAATATCCCCACCCTAAACTACCCTTTACATTGAAAATTTTTCGAAAATTTTGATTTTCTTGAAAACAGCTCAAACGATTTTGATTAAAATGACAAATAGTTTGAGATATTTTTATGAAAATGAAATGTATATCTTGAATTTTCTGGCTATAGCTCCTGTAGTCGTATTTACTCTGGACGACTTTTGCATAACTGGTAAACCGTTAGAGATAGACCAAATCTTACTAGACCAAAAATGTAGATCTTGCTAAAATACACAATTTATGCCACAGTAAATTTTCTTGTAGAGTGAACCATTTCAGAGATATTCCTCGCTATTTTCGTATGCTTTGGAGAATATACTTCTGTCAAATGGAACATCGCTATTCATTTTTTATGTTAATCGTGCAAAGACAAAGGAATTTCAAAGCTTAAAAAGATTTGACAATCGCTCAATGCCTACTGTATTCCCATATTCCCCTTGCAGCTACAAGGAAATAAAATAATTTCTGCAGATGTTTATTTCAACTAAGATGAAGATATAGGAATAAGAGTTTGTAAGAATGGTTAGTACAAGAGTAGAGAAAGTCATATGAGTGTAACACATTAGATTTTTACTTTCTCTACTGGTAAGTGGGGGAAGTATTGTATTTCACCCAAAAATTCGATGTCGAGATTTCACCGGAAATATATGTTTTGAGGCCCCCTGAATCCAAAAAAAGCATTTTTAGAAAAAGGTCCGTGTGTCTGTGTGTCAGTCTGTGGACAGCATAACTCAAAAACGAAAGGTCGGTTAAAAACCAAAGTTGGTATTTAAGTTTAATGTCGCTCAAGGATGCGACACGAAGATTTTGAAGAAAATTGCCCCACCCTAAACTACCCTTTACATGGAACATTTTTCGAAAATTTCGATTTTCTTGAAAATGGCCCAAACGATTTTGATTAAAATGACAAATAATTTGAGATATTTTTTATGACAAATGAAATGTATATCTTGAATTTTCCGGCTATAGCCTATGAAGTCCTATATATTCTGGACGACTTTTGCATAACTGGTAAACCGTAAGAGATAGAGCAAAGCTTACTGTACAAAAAATGTAGATCTTACTAAAATACACAATTTATGTCTCAATAAATTTTCTTGTAGGGTTAACCATTTCAAAGATATTGCTCGTTGTTTGTGTAAGCTTTGGAGAACCTATACTTCTGTCAAATGGAACATCGTTATTCATTTTTATATGAACTTACAAGGAAATAATAAAATAATTTCTGCAGATGTTTATCTTGACTAACACGAAGAAGATAGAAGAATAAGATTGTAAGAATGGTTAGTACAAGGGCAGAGAAAGTTCTTTTTTGGCTTCAGGATAGCTCAAAACATACATTTGCGATGAACTATCTATTATTTTTTCTAAATAATATAGAAACTAAAAATCGACGGTATTAAGCACTGGAAAATTGAAATAATTAAAACCGACGCTTTAAATATGTTCCGTGCCGGAAAAAAATTTATACATTTGTGTGTGAAAACTTCTTTTTCCATACCATTATGCTGGTAATTTATTTGTAGAGTGAATACCTCCAAAGTTATTCACAGAAAATGTAGAATATGTTAATCAAAATCGTTAAAATAATTTTAAGAAAATGTTCTTGAGAAGGGGTTTTACTGATAGGATGGTAACAATGGGTATTTTATTGAGCTATAAAACCTGGTGTGGATACAAACCGCCCAATCCAGTCAATACTCGATAATTCAGTGACTCATATTCTTATAGTAAACTAACCTTGGGTTTCTCTGTCATATCTGAAAGAATGCTATCTTGTATTTTTCAAGGCTTTTGCTTGTTCCTAGCTAAGCTGCATATGTTAATGATAACAGACACACAAGACTGTTTGTCTCCATATTATTACTCCAAGTGGATCTCAGACAGACAAAAAACACACCCTTCACATGACTTTCTCTACACATTCTACAGCACACTATTCTCACAGCATTTATTATTCCATCCAATTCATGTTAATAGACCCTGGAACTGAAATTTTAATGCTATACCTTTATTTCCTCTACGTAAGTAGAAGTATTTTATTCCACCCAAAAATTCGATGTCGAGATTTCATGTTTTGAGGCCTCCTGTATCCAAAAACAAGCATTTTTAGAAAAAGGTCCGTGTGTGTGTCTGTGTATCTGTCAGTCTGTGGACATCATAACTCAAAAACAAAAAGTCGGTTAAGAACTACCCTTTACATAGAAAATTTTTCGAAAATTTTGTTTTTCTCAAAAACGGCTCTAACAATTTTGATTAAAATGTCATATATTTGAGATACTTTTATGACAAATTAAATGTATATCTTGAATTTTCTGGCTATAGCCGCTGTAGTCGTATTTACTCTGGATGACTTTTGCATAACTGGTAAACCATTAGAGATAGACCAAATCATACTATACAAAAATGTAGATCTTGCTAAAATACACAATTTATATCTCAATAAATTTTCTTGTAGGGTGAACCATTTCGGAGATATTCCTTGTTATGTGTGTGAGTTTCGGAAAACTTAAAACTTTCGTGAAATGGAACATTGTTGTTCACTTTAGTATATGTTAACTGTGCAAAGAGAACGGAATCTCAAAGCTTTAAAACATTTGACTATCGCACAAAGCCTACTGTATTCACATATTCCCCTTGTACCTACAAGGAAATAAGCAATAAGATAATTTGTACAAATGTTTATCTTAACTAACACGAAGAAGATATAGGAATAAGAGTTTGTAGGAATGGTTTGTCCAAGAGTAGAGAAAGTCATGTGAGTGCAACACATCAGATTTTTTTAAAAATAGAGATGAAAATATAAGACATGCCTAATGTACTTGTATTAAACTTGTGTCAACATGAAATTTCCTACTGCAAGTCAAGTAAAATACAAATTAATTTAATTGCTCGGTGACTTTTGTGGACCCATAGGGCTCCGCGGATCACCTGTTGGGAAGCACTGATGCAGAAATATGTGGAGTTGAAGAAGGATGGGAGAAAATGGATATTGTCTTAGGGGAATTTTGTTGGGAATGCCCCAGTATGTAGGGTCATTACTAAAAATGGGAAAAGGTAGTGTGATAGGAATTATGGTGGAAAGGATATTCACATTTTGACCCTTAATGTCACAGATGGTTTAAATAAGAAGTCTAAAGTACGAGTAAGTTTGTTTCTATACTTAGACATACTGCTCCAATTAAGGGGCA